>JAYRBT010000082.1:19742768-19754354 GCA_036023395.1 Myiotriccus ornatus | reverse complement strand
CTTCCCTTCCCTTCCCTTCCCTTCCCTTCCCTTCCCTTCCCTTCCCTCTCATATTGCTAGAGCTGTGCATGGTGTTTGAGAAGAACTCAGTGTACAGGGCCATACTGGCTTTGAAAATGAGCACCCAGTTTGGTACAGAAATGTCCTATTTTGACACAGAAAACATTCTATTCTGGCAATTAGAAACCACAGTAGAGAGGAACTTAATGCATGACAATAATAATTCTTTGGAAATGTAAGTCATGCATCTGGGAGGCTTGAGTCATGTTCAAATCACTTCCCTACTGATGAAACCCCTGCCAGTTTCATATAGTTCATTATACATTAAAATAGAGTATTTTAAACAGGGTTGGTTAGTTTTGAGTATAGTCATTTGCTTGAAAAAATCAGCAGCTAGTCACACCCATTTGATATGCTTTGCAACACTGGCAATGACTATAGGCAACATTATTTTTAAAATACATTTCATAAAAGAATTTGCCAATTTCTTTCTTAAGATCTGAATTAGTCAAGGAAGTTACTCACAAGGGGAGACTTCAATGTTTGAACATTTGGATGTTCTGCAGCCTGGTGATATTCACCAACCCAAATCAGCTCTTCCAGGTTGGCATGCAGGGAGATGGAATCTCTGGGTTCAGAAAAATCATCTCTTCCCCCAATGCACTGGCCTTTCTTGGAGGCTTTTCCGTCCACTTGGCTCCCAGCTAAAGGGAGGGACAGGTCTCATGTGAAGATTTAGAAACAGAATCCATTTTTTCTGGAAACATGGACTTTTCTGTTTTCAAAACCATAGCAGTGTTTTCAGGCTGTGGCTGCAGGAGGAAGTGGCTCTTTGGCACTGAAAGTTCAGCAGTCACTCAAGTGATAGGACACAGCACTTGCTGTGGCTGAGCACTTTGGAGAGTTCTTCTTCAGTTGCCTATGGGGCATTAAGAGCCTTTCATTTCTTCATGTTAAAGTGGGTCCCTATTGCCCAGAGTTTGTCCAATACTCATGGCCCAGGGAGTGTGAAGGAATGCCTCTACAGCCCCATGCATGCCAGGGCTTAAGATTGCTGTATGGTACTGAAAACAATGATTGTATTTGCATAGCAGGATGTTTTTAAAGGTTATTTAATATTTATGAGTCCTTTTACACCTTCTGGAAGCAGAAACTTTGGAAAAAAGAGCATAAATCTGATTAATGAAAGCATTCACATCTGTTTGGTCAAGGTTTATAATAACTGGAAAGCAAACTCAATACTTGGACTAAATTGCTATAGTTTCTTATTATTTTAATGAAATGGTAAATAAAAAATAATTAAAAAAAAAAAGGGAGTGAATGCTTTTCAGTGATGTTTTCAAACCAACGGATATTTTTGCAAGAAAATCATAGAAATTCTCTTACGAGGACATTTTCATTTTTAGGGCAACAGAGATTCAGTATAAAGCCATTCATGCATCTGTACCCTCTCTCTATGCACACCCATTTTACCTGCTGATGACAGTTACATGCAATACAGGGGCTTTTTGCTAAACTTCTATGGCTTGATTCTGTATTTCATTCTTGGCAGTGAACCAATACATAATCCTCTGGAAAAAGGCCCAAAAGAGTAATTAAAAATTCTGCAGTGTGAACTGAAAGTCTCACGATAAAAATACCTGTTTCTTTTTTTAAGAGTGCCGTTGGCTGACCTCACATCTACCTCTAAAGAGGTATGTGGTATTTCAGACTGACCAGCCAGCTACTAGGTACCAGAACTGCAAAGGAAGGCATCACAGAAAACAACACAGACGACAACTAGTAGTTTATGAATAATCCGTGATGTGGTGCTAAGCCATTCTATTAGCTGTCTGTTCTTCATGTCAGAAGTGGTCAAGATCTCCATCACTGACTGAGAGTACCATAGCATTTTCCATAAAACTAGACTGATTACTGTGATTTCATTTTCATTCAAAGCACACTTTTATGGCTACACTGAGGTAGAGTCTTTCCTGAAAAGGAGAGTGGAGTTCTTTTTGCATTCAAGGGGACATGTTTAATTCCCTTTGGGGTTTGGGATGAAAATGCACCTCTAATCTATTACAGCCTTACAAGAAACTTAGAGCTTCCTCCATTTATGCATCTGTGTAAGTGTCAACCAGCAAAAGGCACCTAAAGTTTTATTGTAGTCCAAACAGCCGACAATATCTGACCATTTCATAGTGAGAAACAGCAATGGGGCAGGTGGCCAAGAGTACATATGGCAGCAGTGACATAAACATATGGAAATTACACACGAAACATGAGGGGGGTGGATCATATTTGCTAAAATAAACACCTTGGATTCTGGGGGCAAAGTACTTCCTGAATGAGGATGACTGTTGCATATGTCTGCCATGAAGGATATGTAAGTTATTTTCTGTTAGAAAAAGCAGATTGGGCACCAGCACACCTTTAAAAAACCAACAATCTGCTAAAGCTATCAGTATTTCTGAGTAAAACATCTTTAATCCATGAGGCTGTTGATTATGTGCTGGTTTGCTTTTTGCCTGCTCATAGAATCAGTATGTGCTTTTGTGCCAGGGCTCACAAAGGCTTACAGCTCAAACTTGATGGCTTAAATAGAGCTCTGAGAGGGCTGGGCAGCACATCAGCTTCCAGGCTGGGCTTCAGGAACCTTTAGCCTCAGGAATGCCGTGTGACCTCTGCCTCTTATTCAGTGGGTGAATGGAATGAGCTGTAGCCCAGGACTTACACTGCAAGCACTTCAGTAGCTCAACCTTGTCAGCTTCCTTTGCTTGAGTGAATAAAGGAAACTAAAACCTCAAAGACCTACATTTAGAAACAAACTGCATTCCTGCCCTTCTGGTTGCCAACAGAATAAAACTAAAGCCCAGTCGTCTTTAAAAAACCAAGATCTTTAATAAAATATATGGGTTCAAATTCTCCCTTGTAAGGTACAATACCTGAAGTACAATAGCTGACTTTACTATGAACTGGAGTGTAAAAATGACCTTTCTCTCCACCCACTGTTCATGTTCAGGTTTATCAAAACTTCCAGTGAAGATAATTGCCTCTGCAGGACTGCAAGCTAAAAAGAATTAAAAATCAATGGTAGTTTTGCATCTCGTAAATGGTGAAGCAATACATTGCAGATAACACCTCTACATTGTATCGCTCACTTCCCATAGCAAAGAGGAAAAAGTTGTCCCTTACCTGATGCATCAGTGCATAAGGAGAGAATATGAGTCGTGCTTTGGCCACTCAAGTTTAATTTATCTAAATGGCAGGGATTCTGTCATCTCCCTCTAAAAACTTCTGCATTCGTACTGAAAACAATCTGCTGCTACTCAGTTAAAGTTTTTCTATGCTAACTCATATGCTATTGCGATTGCCCTGTACCACCTACATCATTCTTCTATACTGTTGGTAGCCCCATTTTGATAGTAAAATTGCTCTTGAAACACTGGGATTTTTTTCTGGCCTTTCATGTCCATTTGCAAATCATGTCTAATGAATAATTATCAATTTGCCAGGTGCTTTCCTAAGACTCTGATCATGTGCCTGCTGAAATTAATAGCAAAAGTCTGCTGGGTACAGCACTGCAGAAACAAACCTTTGTTAAAATCAAGCTTGCTGCTATCCTAGTTAATATCCAGGAGCAAGACCCTGAATGCAGCTATTTCAATACTGTACTGTCCACATTAAAAAAAGGTAAGTTGTTTCTGGGATCACTGTTACAATAACGGCAGAATTAAGCCTTACTCGTCTAACTGTTCACACAGCTAGAGGGGAAAACATATTTAGCCTGTAAAGTCTATGTGTTTAGTATAGAAGTAGGAGCGGACATTGATGTCATGGGAGGCAGCTAAAGAAACACATACAAGATTTTTCTGGCTGTTTATTTTGAACATTTGGCAGCCCTTTGTGAATAGTTAGCATCAGTCTCTCCTACTTTTACTCTTTCAGAAAGCTCAGAAAGAAAAGAAAGGTTCTCAGAAAGTTTCTTTTACATACATATTTATATGTATATACACATCATACCTATAGAGAGGTTTCAGTGGGTTGTTTTGAGTATTTTGCCAGTCCTGTGACACAACATTAAACCTGCCAACCCCCTCGTTGCAGTCACCGCGCTCGCTCTCGGAGGGGGACAGCGAGGGGCAAGGGGAAGCTCAGCGCGGTTTCCGCGCAGCCGAGGATGCCGCTGCCATCACCGCCGTCCTCCCCGGGCGCGCCGTGCCGGGGATCCCCGCGCTCCCACCCGCGGGCCACCGCCCCGCCGCGCCCTCCCTGCCACGTCCCGCAGCCCCGGCGGAAATGTGCCGTCCCCCGGGGCTCAGAAAGGCAGAGCCTGCTGCCCCCTCTCCACTCCCCGAACCGCCCCGCTCGCCGCCTTTGTGTCCGCGGCCACCGCCCCCTCCCCGCGGGCCGGCGGCGGGCGGGCCGTGCCCGGCGGGGCGGGCCCAGCCACGGGCGGTGCCGCCCCATAAGAAGGGGCCCGGGCGCCGGCCACCGCCCTTCTTCGCCCGCAGTCCGCTCGAGTTGCCCTGCTCCGCTCTGCTCCCGGATTACAAAGCCCGCGCCGCCGCCGCCATGAGCATCAGCACCAAGAACTCCTCGTACCGCCGCATGTTCGGCGGGGGCAGCCGCCCCAGCACCGGCACCCGCTACATCACGTCGAGCAGCCGGTACTCGCTGGGCAGCGCCCTGCGGCCCAGCACGGCCCGGTACGTGTCCGCCTCGCCCGGCGGCATGTACGCCAGCAAGACGACGTCGGTGCGGCTGCGGAGCAGCATGCCGCCCATGCGGCTCCACGACTCCGTGGACTTCTCCCTGGCCGACGCCATCAACACGGAGTTCAAGGCGAACCGCACCAACGAGAAGGTTGAGCTGCAGGAGCTAAATGACCGCTTCGCCAACTACATCGACAAGGTGCGCTTCCTGGAGCAGCAGAACAAGATTCTGCTGGCCGAGCTGGAGCAGCTCAAGGGCAAGGGCACGTCCCGCCTGGGCGACCTTTACGAGGAGGAGATGCGGGAGCTGCGGCGGCAGGTGGACCAGCTCACCAACGACAAGGCACGCGTGGAAGTGGAGAGGGACAACCTCGCCGACGACATCATGCGGCTGCGGGAGAAGTGAGTGTGCCGGGGGGACGCGGGTTCGGGCTCCCGGCGACTCTCGCTGCCGCCCCCCCTTCCCCGTCCGCTGGCGCGCAGGCGGCCCCTGAGCATCCCGAGCGGTGCCGGGCAGGCGGGAGGCTGGGCGGCGGATTTGGGGGACCACTCGCTCCCTCCTCACCCCTGTCTTGCTCCTTCCAGATTGCAAGAAGAGATGCTTCAGAGGGAGGAGGCCGAGAACACCCTGCAGTCCTTCAGACAGGTTAGCGGGGGCTGGAGAGAGGGAGCGGTCGGAGAGGAGGGACTGAGGAGGTGGTGGCGGGGCTTGGGACGGAGGGTGGGACTGCAGGAGTTTGCTTTCCCCGCACAAAGAGATTCCGTCAGTTCTCACGCAAACCCTCCGTGTTTTCTTTAGGGGGATGCTGCCGTCTGAGGGGAGGGGAGGGAAACTATTGTCCTGCTTTATCCAAGTCTAGCCTGTTTTACAAAAAAAACGCTCCAACGTGGAATCGCTTTCCGATCCAATAAAAGTGAAAGGGGGCCATCTGCTCGCTTGGCTGAAGGGTATTAATGGTTTCTATGGGATTCACCGTGGAATGCAGATACAGGCATTCTGGCAAGTGTGGTGGCAGCAGATTGAAATAATAGATCCCTTTGTGTCGGAGGGGAGGGCGCAGTGGGCTGCATTCTTACTAAATGTGTAATGGTGCGGGCATATTTCTGGTAAAATGTGTCTACCATGTATATCGTCCATTTTTTTATATAAACCGGAACTCCTTTTTGATGAATCACTTTGGACAGTGCATCACTGGACACCAGTCTAAAACTTAAAATTTTTCATGGGGGTGTTGTCTGCTGAAAAGTAGACAATTTGTTCCTCGGGGTGAGGTACAGTAGTTGAGCCTGCCTCCTCTGGGTGTCTGTTAAGAACATGGAATTTAATCCTCTGTAAAACAAAGATGTTAACATAGGAAAAAAGTTATATTAGAATTTAGTCTCTGTAGGATGCTATGATGTTATCCAGATAAACTAAAACCTACATGACAGCCAGAACCAACTGTGCAAACAGTGTTCAAAAATTGTTAAGCTCAGGTTTTCACTTGTGCACAACCAGCTTTCAACTTGGATTAAGCCTTGTTTGGACTAGAAGATATTTAGGAATGTGCCTTCTCAAAACAAGGTCTCTTCCCTAAAACTGCTGGTGTAAAACAGCATTGCTAGCATTCCTCCAGGCTGGAAGTGACTGCCCTTATCTCCAGGCAGCTGGGTACAGGCTGATATTGTTCCAGAGCTCTTCATAGGCATTAGTAGAAGTTACCATTCAGGAAATCACCGCTTGATTGTCAGCATTTCTCTGGGCAAGGCTTCTGACAGCAGTATATTTATAGCCCTTGAAGGATAGCAGGGGTCTCCATGAGATAATGTGTGGAAACTGAAACACCTATTCCCATTCAGAGCCTGGGAATTCAGTCTTCCCAGGCATTATGGGAAAAGAAGTTTGAAACAGAACAGTTTGAGATATTGCCTTAATTAAGCTTATGGGTTTTTTGCGTGCTAAGCCAATTTAACAGTGTGAAGTTCCATGCAGAAGCATTTAAATTTTAGAGAACCTGATCTACTCTGATTCATTGCTGAATTCAGTTGAAGGGTCAGTTGACTTAAAGCTGGCTTTTACATGATCTTTCATCCTTAACTGGTACACTTTAGGCATGTCTGTATTTCAAACCAATTGAACTTTATGAAGACTCTAGGCTTTAAAGTGAACTTGGCTCTGTATGTATCTATCCCACATTCATTCTCCAGCTCTTCCCTGCACTTTGGAAAGGGGTCATTCAGGAGCTCAACCTCTAGCAGATCTGTGTGTGCAGTACAATCAAAATTGCATCCATTTAACTTCCTACAGTGTAGATTATGCATAAGAAATGAAAATTGTTGTCTGTGGAAACTCTACACTAAATCCACTTGTGGTGTAACTGTTGCATGCTGGTGTGTTTTATTTGAACAACAGTAATACCTCGATTTTCCTCACTAGGAAGGGTAGGGTTAGCATACAGGTTTTGAAAACTAAATCTGTTTCAGTATTGTTCTCCTGAAAGTGAAATGAAATTCATAGAATGCTGAAGTTGAAATACCCTGTTGTGCTTTCCATTGTTAAAAAGAAAAAAAAAAAAGCCCAGCTTTTTATTAAATCATTATATTCTTCCACTGGAAAGTTTTATGCATGGATTCAGAACACTTCAGCAGATATTTTGCTGCTCTGATGTAGCATCAAAAATACTTTCTACTTGATGGAGCAGTTGTTTACTTCAATTTTTTAAAATAAGATGAAAAAATATTTGAGCTTTTATTTCCAAAAGCTACCTGCTTCAGAGACTGTTCAACTCATGTGTACTGAATTTTAATTTAATTCTTCTGGGCAAAGATGTGATTTTACTCGTGTGCTGAGGGGTGTACTGCATAAAATAAATGTAAAGGTTCAGTGAGTTCTTTCCTTTGGGGCAAAACAAGCATCACAATTAGTGAGGAAGTTATTTATTGCAGTGTTGCCAACTCCGTTGGCAGCAAGGAGTAGGTCATGAACCTATGACGAGACTAACAGGTCAGCTCCTGGATAACTTGAGGTGTGTTTGAAGTAAACAGAGATGCTCAACCTGTGAATTATGTGGCTTGCATTAAAGAGTCTTGTAGGATAAAGTCAGTGGGTACTCCAGTTGCATGTCTCTGACTCGTACTTTGCTCAGGCTGCAAGTAGGTTATTCATTTATGTGGTTCTCCATACATGTAGGAAATACTTATACACTGAATCTTAATGATAGGGAATATACAAATGATAGCATATAGTAAAGCACATACAATATATTACATGTCTTCAGTTGAAGATTCTTTCAATTTATGATAAGGTCCTAAAAATCCTGTAGATATTCAGTTGTTCAGAAAAAAATATATTAGTCTTCAGGATGCAGATTTCTGTAAAATCCACTAGAAACTCTTGGGATATCTGACCGACTGTGTTGGGTCATAGCCATGTAATTTTCTGCCAGAATGATCTTGAGAGGTTTTTGTGGGGAGGAGAACAAATTAATTATGAAATTCCTTCCCTGAACAGAAAAACAGAGCCAGTATGAACTTGGGGTGGAAAACTAGATTTGATAGAGAAGTTGTAGAATAACACATGAAAGAGGTATTTTGCTGGGTAAAGAAAACAGAGGAATTCTTTGGGAGCAAGAACTTTACCCCAGAGTAGGAGTGATCCATGGAATGGCTTTCTAGGAGGCTAGGAAAACCACTCTTTATTTCAAAGGTGTCATAATGGTAAGAACTGCTGATTAGGAATTTTGGGCAATCCAAAATAGCTTTAGCGTAAGCTGTGAAAACCTGATAAGTTAATACCCTGTGAGCACAATCATGCGACTGTGTATGTGACTATTGTGAAAGCAACAATCGTCCCCTTTGCAAACCAGTTGTGCTACACATTTAAAATGTAAGAAGTTACCAATCAATGTTTAGTCTTAAGGTATGTTTTCGAACTATTTCAAGCTACTCCCATGTGACATTCATGGTGTGTCTTCTGTTATGCCCTAAGTGAATTTTTGCTGTTGATTAAGACTATCTCTGTCCAGCAAAAGGTGGAGTGTTTGCCAGCAACTATGAGGGTGTAGGCAATGATGAGTAACTCGGTTTGCGTTTATGCTCGTACCCTCTTTTACTCAAGGGAGACTTGTTGAAGTGTTTGGAGAGGTAAATGCTGCCGTTCCTATAGATACCTCACTAGCTTTTACAAGTATGTTTTCAACTGTGGTCTGTGGTCCTAAAGGGCTCTGTGGTTGGTCACCAAGGAGTCCATAAACCAAGCCCACTGATAGGCACGTAGGCACATGGTTTGCACTTTTAAGCCCTACTGAAAAGAATGGAAGTTTGTAAATTGCAAGACTCTTTCTCAGTGTAGTCAAGCTAGAAGCACTTACTGCTGGCTTCTGACTCAAGTATCTGTTTCATTTTCAAGCAGGATTTATACCATGATCTGTGTTTTCTTAATCATGCCAATATGTTGTTGAAGATGCATAGACTGTATAGTTCACAAAAATCACAATAAAGGTGTATATAATGGTTTCAGCTAGGGTAGGAGATGGCAAAAGGCTTTCTTACAGCTTTTGATTTCTTATTGTCTTGCCGAAAAGCTCAGATCAGTCTGTTGTATGCTGCTGAACTTGCTGTAAAAGACTTCTCTACCTCAGTTTTGTAAGACCATGAATCATTCTTCTCTCTGGTCAGGATGTTGACAATGCCTCTCTGGCACGTCTTGATCTTGAGCGCAAAGTTGAATCCCTGCAAGAGGAGATTGTCTTCTTGAAGAAGCTTCACGATGAGGTAAGCTGGATAATGGGGGCTGTGTTTAGATGCTGACTGTCTGGGATGCAGGTAAATTCTTTACTGGTTCTGTCCCAGAGTCCTTGCCTGTGTATGTTCTGTATGCTTTTGTGTAATAACATTGAGTGCCTGCTTCTCTCTTAAGGAAATCCGAGAACTGCAGGCCCAACTCCAGGAACAGCACATCCAAATTGATATGGATGTTTCTAAGCCTGATCTCACTGCTGCCCTGCGTGATGTTCGCCAACAGTATGAAAGCGTTGCTGCTAAGAATCTTCAGGAAGCTGAAGAGTGGTACAAGTCCAAAGTAAGTGAAATGTGTCAGGCACTCAAAACAGTTGTACATAACAGCTTTGCTGTAGCACTCGATGTTCCCTCTGTCTCTACTGGACATGAACACAGCCATGACATAAAGTAATTTTTAAACTAGTCTAGGAAGAGTACAACTGAAAACATTCTGTGCCATAAGTAGAGTATCAAAATCATGGGTGCATGCTTGGGGTCTTTCCTATGCTTGTACCTGGAAGCAGATGTTGGATGAAGTACTGGAGAAAAAAGTGAGCAAATGGGTGAAAAAATGGTGAGAAGATGGGAAACATACAGGGTAGGGAAACAAATATGAAAGTTTGCTACAAATGCTAATATTCAAATGTCTTGGGTGTTAACACTTGTAATGGTTTTAGTCACCCTCAGATGCTGAGTCCACAAAAAGTCTGTTTCACCATGTCTGTTGAAGTGTTGTGCTAACCAAACTGGGGCTTTCCACAGTTTGCAGATCTCTCCGAAGCTGCTAACAGGAACAACGATGCCCTGCGCCAGGCCAAACAAGAAGCCAATGAGTACCGCAGACAGATCCAGTCTCTCACCTGCGAAGTTGATGCTCTTAAGGGAAGCGTAAGTAGAAGACAGCAGTTGTTGGAGCATTCTTCCCTTTGCAGCTTTAAGCACTGCACTGCAGTTTAGTTGTTGATCTAGGTGATCTGCCATGCAATACAGCAGCTTATTAGTACTTTTTGAAAAGGATGCCGTGGGCTTAGTTTGCCTGCACGCATGACAGTGCACTGGTGAGATTGATACATTGAACTAGTCTTATTTAAGCTGTAAACAATGAGTTCATTCTCTTGCTATAATATTCACTGTTTATGTAGCACTTTTTGGAAGTGTTTATGCCTCGTCGGTCAGGTACAGCTGAAGCCTTGTAAAAAAAGGTGGAGGAGCAGTGGAAAGGAGACACAAATTTTGCTGAAAAAACCTGACTGCTCTAAAGGCTCTCTTGAAATGAATTTAACAGTGTGAAGTACACCTGCAGGCCCCCTCCCTGAGGACTGCTTGCATGCTGACTTGTACTGCATGTGTTGCGCTTACTGTAAGGGATCGCTTTGCCACCTGGTAGAACAAATACATGGCACACCTCAAATCATGTAGCAGAATAACCCTCCTTGACTTTTCAAGGGGAAGATAAGGAGATGACAAATTTTGGACATCTGGGCATTTTCAGAGAGGATGCTAATGTAGCATAACCTTCTTTTTTTAAAAATGCTAAGGGTTTTGAGAGTGGCTGAACTGCAGCAGTGCTTGATTTCGTTGTTCTCTTCCAGAATGAGTCCCTGGAGCGCCAAATGCATGAAATGGAGGAGAATTTTGCTGTGGAAGCTGCTAACTACCAGGACACTATTGGCCGTCTGCAGGATGAGATTCAGAACATGAAGGAAGAAATGGCTCGCCATCTGCGCGAGTACCAGGACCTGCTGAATGTAAAGATGGCTCTTGATATTGAGATTGCCACCTACAGAAAACTGCTGGAGGGTGAAGAGAGCAGGTAATGACATGCAGACTCTTTCTAAATGGCAATTACTAGAAGACACTCTACACCCATGTCTGATTTTATCCATTTTTTTTTTTCCTTTAGGATTAACATGCCCATTCCAACCTTTGCTTCTTTGAACCTGAGAGGTAAGCTGTTTCTGCTGTTTCAGTTTAGCCAGTTTTTCTGTTACTAGTAAGAGGGTTTTGAGAGCCCCTGGTGGTCTAGTGGTTAAGGACGCGGCGCTGTCACCGCTGAGACCCGGGTTCAATTCCTGGTCAGGGCCACTCCCCGGGCAGATGGAGCTCGTTAGCCCTGTAAGGCAATCCATCT
>JAYRBT010000082.1:19724225-19739108 GCA_036023395.1 Myiotriccus ornatus | reverse complement strand
AGTCCACCCTGTGCCACAGTCCTTACTCTCCGTGGTTAACCCTCTGCCAGGTGTAAAGTTCCATCTTCAATATCCTAACTTACAGAGAGCCCAGAGACAGCTGGGCTCACTCACATTGAAGTATTTCTCGATTTGGGTATTGAAAAGGTCAGGCCAATGTTTAATGTCATTTGTTTCATCTGAAGCAGTGTGGGAGCCCTGGTCAGTGGCATCTGGAAGCGTGTGGGCAGGGAAAGCCAGCTCCACCAGGGGACAGTAGGGACCCTCAGTGGCTCTGGGCAGAGACCCACAGCACAGTGTGCTTTCTGAGATGCACACTGACTGCTGGAGGTTACCTGAACTGTGATAGTCTTTCAAATGTTGCTCTCCCTCTGCTGCCAGCTACCTGGCTCACTGCTTTCTGCTGCCTTTGATCACCTCATTCAGTAGATAAAAGAAGTGACTCTATCAAGCATTGACAGCGCAGCAAAGGAGTTATTCCTGGCTCTTCTGTGTTTGGGTTTACTCAGAGCACAGAGAAGCATGTGTCAGAGCTTTCAGCCCTGGGAATAAATAGAAAAACAAATAAAAATAAATAAACCTAGTTGCCAAGGGGATAGGAATATTGCAGGAAACCTCCAAAACCTGCACTCTGTGCTGGTGTGAAAGTATCCTCATGGTGGAAAGGAGAGCAAATGATGATTGTGTAAACTTCTCAGTGTTTGATCTAGGGGCACCAGCCCCATGCTCACGAACAATTACTGAAAGCTGCTTAGTGTTGAGCCAGCAGCTGACCTCAGGACTGTTTCACATCCTAATAACTCCAGGCAGCAGCCCTACCAAGCGGGGCAGCCCCCACCAATGGCCGGTTGCTTGTCCTGCCCTCCAACGAGCACCGAGAAGCTGCTCCTGTGAACTTAGAGAGTGACTGCCTCTCAGTATGTGAGCTGTTCCTACAGTAAATAATATCAATTCTCCAGATAACTAAGAATCCTCATATTTAGTTTATTTTGCCTCATGTAGCTGGAAGCTTACTTTCCTTTCTTTCTTTTTTTTTTTTTTTTAATAATCTTACAAAACACAGAAACTGTTAGCAGAGACTCGATATTCCAAGCTCTTGGGAACATACAGCTAAATGCATTTCCGCCATCCAGTGGGTCTGCTTTAGTACACGGCAAATACACACCCTGCCTCCCTCCCTCCTCTCCTCTATTTCTTTTTCTCTCTTTTTCTTTCTCTCTTTCTCTTTTTCTCTCCTCTCCTCTTCTTAATCTCTCTGTTCTGTATTTCAGTGTTGAACACACATATTTGGCTCACAGAATGCTCAGAGTTCTGGCCCAGCTAAAGGTTCTGACCTTATCTCTTCCCTATTGCAGCTCTTTTCAGCTGTTACCTCTGTAAGTGACTCTGGTGCTTTCACTGCTGGCCTACTGTGCTCAGTGGGAGTGCATGGAGCAAATAGTTACCTCGCTTGGAGGTCCTGAATGTTTACCTGTGAGGTTTAAAGAGCTCAGGACACTTGGATGAAGCCTGATGGCAGCAAGGTGGGAAGCTGTCCATCGGGGCTGGTGTGGGGGGGGCATGGCACCGCTGTGCCTCAGGCTGCAGGGTGCTGCCCCTCAGACAGACAGGTGCCTGGGCACCTCATGCAAAGCCACAAAAGCACCTGAGGAACTTTCAGAAAACTGCTTACAGGAAACCACTCATGCTAGCTTGTCGTTAGACCTTCAAATGAGGTCTGAGCATATCCCACCATGCCAAGCAGGGTGCCCAGTGCTGCCTGTGATCAGAGCACTCACAGGGCTCAAAGTCCTATTTCCAGGTGCAAAATCCCAGAGGAAAGTCGGTTACTGGGTGCTTTGAGACCGGTCTGTTCTCCCATTAGTCCCTTAAAACGTATCCTGTAGACTCTCAATCACCTTTAGGCACCCAAGGAGCATGGAGAAACTTGTGGCTGACATCCCTGTCACGGGGCTGTTGGTGGCAGTCACCAAGGACCCAGGCTACATGGAGACCACACCCTGCTGGAGCACACCTGGTGTTGGGAGGCTCCTGCTCCTGACCAGTGCTTGCTTATACCAACTGGTGAAAGGGAAGGCACCTACAGGATATACACTTCCATGTTTGAAGAGGATGAGCAGTTGAGTGGCTGGATGGAGAATTTTGCTGGTGCTCTAACAAGTGTCAGAGATCTTAAATATAAAAACCTTCTACAGGGGAATGAAAGCCTGGATATTAATGAAAATTTTTAAGTAATTTGCATACAATAAACTGCTCTAAGAGACATTTACTTGAGTGCCGTCATGCATGCAGAATTAGAAAGTGCCAAAAATAAAATTACATCTTCAATCTTTATTTGGTCCCTTCGTTCTCATGCATAATGCTAAGGATTTCAGCTGCAAGTTCATGGTCCTTATTCTCATGCAGTGCACACACCCAACGGCACTTCAGGAATCACCACTGCTCACTGCCAGGGCATTTCACACCTCCATGTGTGTTCCCCCAGTTTATCTGCTTTAAAGAGCCTGAATTTTTAATTTCCTCTAGAGTACTCTCTGCTGTTATTCCTGGTTCTTTGCAAGACCCCTGTAACAGGTGGATTATCGTCGGCCCTGTTTCAAGTGGGGGGCCATGGAGCACAGCAGTGCTCAGAAGTGGAATTTAACCTCAGGTGTCCACTGTGAGGGCTGTTAGCACTGTGTACTTTTAAGACACTTGCTGTTTTCAGATCCAGGTACTTTTCCAGTTTTGATTTCAGAACAAGTCCCCACAAAATGAAGCTTAGGCATTATGGGGTACCAATGTAAAGAATAGTTCAAGTGAAATTCCCAGCTTCAGCAGGAAGGCTGAACAGGGGAAAAGCTGTTTCTCCAACAGCATAGAACTACCTTAATTGTAGGACTCCTCTCTGCAGCATATTGCATCCTTCATTCCACTGTTCCCTTCTTCTGCACTATGGACAGCAGTGCTCTGGCTAACAGACCCCCTCACAACCCAGTCAAGGCCATTCCCCAGGCCCATGAGCTGGCCAGAGGTAAAAACTGGCTGTGGGCTTCAGTCTGCGGCAACCAAACTCATTGCTTTAGGAAAGGGCAACTCCACAGCAGCCACATCTCTGCACAGTGGTCTGTCGTTGTTTCTGTACAAACACTTCAGCCTGACATTTCTTTTCCATAGATGTATTGCAGCTGTCTCCCTGTGGTGGGTGGCATGAACTGCAAGGAGAAGGCAGCCTGCATGGAGCATTTCTCCTCGCCGATGGATCCTTGCCCACAGTGAAACATGAGAGACGGTATGGCTGCAAAGGGAAAGACACTGCTTTCCCCAGGAACTGCTCTGCAGTTACTCTCTGCTACTGGCTGTGATTCTGAAGTCCAGGACAATGTCACACACTATGCCCCACTGAGCACCTAGACAGATACCCAGGTAGTGTCCCAACAATGCCACCTCGGAAGCCTTTTTCTTCCTCTACCTCAGTCTTTATTGCTGGTGATTGAGCTGATTAAGCATGCATGATTAAGCACAGAATGGCCCTTTGGCCAGTTCAGTTCAGCTGTCCCAAGTGTCACCTGCAGTGTCTTTCCCACACCCAGCGAACCTGATGATGGGTCCGAGAGGGAAATAAAGAGAAAGCTTTAATGCCTTGCAAGCACTGTTCAGCAACAGCCAGTGGGTCAGTGTGTCACCAATACTGTTTTAGTCACAAATCCAAAGCACAGCACCCCAGGGATTGCAATGAAGACAGTGAACTCCATCTGTACCAGACCCAGTGCATGAATCTTGCAGAGGTTCAGATGGGTACCTGGCAGCAGGGTGGAGGGCATGTGTGAGGTCTAAGAATGACTCAGATTCAAAGTCCATGTTTTCTAAAGTAGGGGGATGGTTTTAAGCCCAGATTTCCCAATAAGACACCCTATAGATTTAATGGGCGTTGAAACAATGTAGAAGCGATAAAAACTCTGCCCTTCTATATAACCAGCTTTACTATAAGATGAAAGTAAGTAATATGGAGAGTTTTTGCTGGCTGAAGTGTTCCATGTCCAGGCCAGGTTTCCATTCTAGCTAATACTTAAATACTGCAAAAATACCTTGGTTCCCAACTACTGGAAACTATTACTATAATACTTTTAAAGTTTATTTTTCAAATTGGAGGTGACAATTGCAAACATACTTTCTGTTCCAGCAGTCCTTCTTTGATGATGCTTGCTGCAGTGCGTGACAGGTTTGCTGCCCCCAGCTTTCCCCCTCAGCCCTTAGTGCCCTGCAGCTGGGCAGCTGTGGAAGTGAGTGCCTGTACCACTCCTGCAGAACAGCACAAAGCTGTTTCCCTGCTGCCATAGGATAAAAAATACTGGACTGTGATCTAAGAGGGGTCTGAAGTGGGAAATTCTTGCATTGGTAGGATATGTGTCTATCCTGGCCAAATACTGTTTGGTGTTCAGTTACTCTCAAAGTGACAAAGTTGTGTCTCGTATTTAAGCAGAATTTCTTGTTTTTCACTTCATTGCCTGTTGCTACTGGATAGCACTGAGGAGAGCCTGGCTCTGTATTTGTTATTCCTGCCATGAGTTGTTCATACACATTGATGTGATCCCTCTGAGCCTTCTCCAGGCTGAAGAGTCCCAGCTCTCCTCTACTTATGTGTCTGCATTGTCTTTGTGCCCCTTGGCTTGACTTCTTCCAGTAAATCCATCTCTCTTTTGTACTGGAGAGCCCAGAACTGGACATGGCACCGCAGAGGGATCTCATCAGGGCTGTGCAAAGATCACCTCCCCCAGAAAATTTAGCTTCATTATATCAAGTTATACTCAATGGTCAGGAAAAAGATCCATAGAAAGTAATGGCCTGGCAGATGGGAGGTGAAGTAAAGGCCAGAGCTCTAAAACAACATATGAACAGCCTGACTAGGTCAAATCAGTGATCCACCTAGTCTCCTACAGATCTTGCTGAGAAAAATGGTATAAGGAACATGGCTCCAATCCCTGGAATAGCTTTTATTTCAGGCAAATTAAAATTCAGGCGCTTTTTGTGTCAGTGGCTTCATCCAGACCATTGATGAATTTGTCTGACTTGATATGAATAGTTCTTTATTTTTAGCTTCTAACAGCCTGTATTTCATAATACGACAGTATACCAGGGAAGAATATTTGAACATTTTCTTTTGATTGTTTTATCTTTATTGTCTGATTATTTTGTTGATTTTGTAGGAGTTCTTGTGTTATGAAGCATGGTATTCAACCCCTCCGTGTCACCCCTCATTTGACAGACTTCCCACCCCTAGAAGTGTTCAAGGACAGGTTGGATGGTGCTCTGAGCAACCTGGTCTAGTGAAAAGTGTCCCTACCCATGTCAAGGGGGTTGTAGCTACATGATCTTTAAGGTCCCTTCCAACACAAACCATTCTGTGATTCTCTAGTATCTCTCCTCCAGGACTTCTGCATGGTTCAACATTTATAGTGTCTTCTCATCAAGAAGTCATCCTATAACCCTAATAATCCTCATCACTCTACTCCTCATTTTAGTTCTGCTACAATCTATTTAAAACAAGGTGACTAAGAGAACATGCAGTCTTCAAGACGTGCATTGGAACAACAACAGAGTGACATAATGGGAACTCCTGTTTTGCACTCAGTTACCTTCAAAGTAAGTAAAAATATCCTAGCTACGTTTTTGATCACTGCTCAGTACTATGCTGATGTTTTCAGAAAGTTATCCACTGTCACTCAAAGATCTCTTTTCTAAGGACTAATAGCTATGACTTCCCCCGCCCCTTACTTTGCCATCATTGACATTAAAGTTTCATTCCCTGTTTGATCGCCCAGTTAACCAAGACTGCCATACCCTTCTGCAACTTTGAGCTTGGCATTAATACTGATTGCCCTTAATAATTTTGTACTATCTGAAAACTTTTGTCGAGCTGCCTGGCAGCCTTGTCTAGGTCACTGAGGATTGAACTGAATGGTAAAATCCAGTGTGTACTTGTGGCAGCCCACTGACAGCTTCCTTCTATAGTGAAGGCTCTCCATTATTTCTGTCATTTTCTGCTTTCTAGCCTAAAACAGGGAGAATATGCCCTCTTAGGGTATCTCCTAGGAATCTGCAGTAAGCATTATACAAAAGTTTTTGACAAAAATCTTCCATCTGCATCACCCTTATCCACAAAGCTCGTAACATCCTATAGATGTTTCCACCCAATTCATGAGGCATGACTTCCTCAGGAAAAAATGCAGGTAGTCCTCCTCAGCATAGCTGCTAACACAGTTCCTCCCAATGTCGCCAGGTAAAAACATTAGATTTGTTGCTCTCTAGATTTCAGCATCACCCTGGAGCCTTTTGTTAAGAGCCTGAAGTTATACAGCCCATTGACTGTTCCTCTGACAGCAGATGCATTGCAGCTCATAAATTAGCAGTTTCATGCTGAGTTGCTACAGAGCTGTTTGATGGTTCCCATCCTGCCTTCTCCTTTACCTGTCAATGTATTGATTTGTTTCAAAACCTTTTCAGTTTGAGATTGTTCTTCAGCTGTCTCAGGGGGCTTCTTCACCTTTTTCTTAATGAGCTGCATTCATCTAAGTTTTTTCCTATGGCCTTATCTTGCTGATTAATCCTTCTATTCTTGACTCTTGATTTAAGCTGCTCTGAATTTCTGGCAGACATTATGGTTTGGATGTGATTGAAAATGTTTCTTTATTAGCAACTTGCCTCGAACTGGTATTTGGTCCATCCCACTAGAGATCAACTTTTCAATTGTTAGACTTTCCTGGGTTTCTCATTTGGACATGACTTCTCTCAACTTTCAGTAGTTCCCTTCACTGTCCTTTTAAATTTGGGTGTGGTTTTTTTTGTTTGTTTCTTTGGTTGTGAGTTTTGGTGTTTTTTCTCTTCCCATTCCCCTTCCCCTTCCCTTCTCTTCCTCATCACCTGCTGACCAATGCCCAGCCTGCTCTTGAGTTGCAATCAGCCCCTCCTGGCCAACTCCCCCAGTTTAGACACTGGGCAGGATGGTCTGTGGTGTGGAATATCCCTTTGACCAGTTCAGCTCAGCTCTCCTGGCCGTGCTCTGTCCCAGATAACTGTGCCCCTCCTCACTGAGCATGAGACACTGAAAAGTCCTTGATTTAAGGGTAGCGCTGCTCAGCAACAACCAACACATCAGTTTGTTATCAACGTGATTCTCATATGGAATCCAAAACACAGAACTGTGCCAGATACTAGGAAGAAAATTAACCCTATCCCAGATGAAACTAGGACATAAAGTGTGTAAAAAAATCTCTTTATGTCTAATCAGCATTTTCAGATTTTTAGCTTCTAGGGGTTGTTGGGTTTTGTGTGAGGTTTTATTTATTTCTTTTGATTTGTTTTGGGTTTTTGTTTGTTTGTTTTTGTCTTGTCTTGTTTTGGGCTTTTGTTTTGGTTTTCTGTGTGGTGATTTGTTGTGTTTGGGGTTTTTTACTGTGGTTTTTTTTGTTTTTGTTTTTGTTTTGTTTTGGGTTTTTTTTGTTTGTTTTTTAATTTATTATTTTTTAATTGCTGTCCCCTTCTGATGAAAGCTTTATTCAAATGGACTTCCATATCATTTTTCTTCCCTGGCTTTATTTTGAACCTTAGTACATGCAGCTGCTATATCCTCTTCACCACCAACCTCTCCACTTTCCTCAAAGGCTGTAAATTACTTGGTGCTCTGTCCTTTGCAAGATCTGTTCTCAGCTTTTCTCTCCTTTAACCCATAACTCTCTAGCTGCCTTTTCCTGTAGGTAGTGGAGCTCCTATACACCTAACTGACCTTGGAGCAATTGCTTTGAACTTCATGGCATCTATTTCAGAGATGAAGAAAAGCTTTCTGATGAAAGCTTGTCATTTTCCCCCAACCTTATTAGATGGACTAATAAAATACAGGACCTCTATCCATAAACCTTGACTTACACTGTCATCAGATGAATAGGCACTTTAAGATGCTCCCCATACAGACTGGCAGGGAACAACTTCACCATCAGGGGCTGTCCCACCTCCCCCAGCCAGGGAACAGGGCAGGCTGGTGTGGAAGGATGGATGGGGCAGCCTCAAGCCCCATCAGGCACCCCCACCCCAAGCTATCAGACACCTCCACGGGGAAAGAGGTGCCTGATGTGGAGGGTGTCTGCTCTGATCAGGAAGGAAAAGAAGATGAGGACTTCCACAGCCTCACATTCTCTGGCTCTGGTCCTCATGGTGGACTTTATTCACACCAATATCTGCTGGAGGGAGAGCACATCCTTGGAGGGTCCTGGGAAGCACTGATGAAAACTTCCCCACCCAAGTGACACAGGAGCCAGCAGAGAAAGGTGCTCTGTTGGACCTCACACTTACAAACAAGGGAAGGCTCACTGGGGATGAAAGTCTAAGGTTGCCTTGACTGCAGGGACCAAGAGATGGTGGAGTAGAGTATCCTAAGAGAAGACAGCAGGACAAAGTCCAAGATCCCAACCCTGGCCTTTCGGACAGAAGACTTTGGCCTCTCCAGGGATCCTCTTGAAAATGGGATAGAACCCTGAAGGGAAGAGGGGTCCAAGAAAGCTGACTGATATTCAACAATCACATTACTTATGCTTAAGAACAATCCATCCTAAAGAACAGAAAGTCAAGTAAAAATGTCAGGAGGCCTGTGTGGATTGTTAAGGAGTTGCTTGCAAAACAGACCTAAAAATGAAGTATGCAGAAAGTGGGATCGGGGTCAGGTAACCTGTGAGAAATATAGAGACACCATCTGAGCATACAGGCATGGTTAGGAAAGAGCTAAAGCCAGCTTGAGTTGAGTCTGGCAAGGAATGTCATGAGCAACAAGAAAAGCTTCCATAAATATATAAGGTGAAAAAAGACTAATGAAAATGTGAGCCTTCTGCTGAAAGGGGCACAGGTTCTGGTGACACAGGATATGGATAAGACTGAGGTACTTTATGTCTTCTTCACCTAAGCCTTTGCCAGAAAGATACAACTCCAGGAATCCTCAGAGACCAGGGTGAAAGACTGGAGCAAGAAAGGTGTACTTTTGCTGGAAGAGGATCAGATCAGAGAATACTTAACCTAACTGGACATACATAAACCCGTGGCCCCTGACAGAATGCATCCTTGAGTGCTGAGGGAGCTGGCTGATGTCACTGCAAGGCCACCTCGAAGTGTTCCTTCCCTTGCTTCTGATGATTCTCATATTTCCAAGCAAAACAACAGGCATTACGGGCTTCTCTCAACAGATCAGAGTCCCTTATATTCCGTATCATCAGCGTCCAGTTGGAGACTTGCACTTTATTGCTTTGCACTTTGAAGTATGTTGACATTAAGGTAAGATATTATCTGGGTAAAATCCTGCACAAATAAATTCTGCAGGGTTTATTTGCCTGCAGTCTGAATGGAGCCTGCTGGAGCTGTGATGGGGGTAAGAAAGAGAACCAGAAGTGCCTCAGGACTGAGAAAAGACAGATTGGTATAGGCTTGGATATAAAAGGCTTGGAAAACCACTATTTTATGCACAAGTCAAAGCAAAACATTGAGCTAGCCGTCTATCTTTGTTCAAGCTCCTTTCCACACACACAAAGCAATTTCAAATAGAGGATTTGCTCTTTGTATCTCAAATATTATCTCTGTTCATCCAAGAAGCCCTTCCCCAAATGCACTGTATATCACTAGGGGCCTGCTCCACACTCCAAATGTTTTTTTCATGTAATAAATACTTGACATTTACAAAAATCGCTTCTAAATTCACACAGTGCAGAGCTCACAGTTTGAGATTACCCTCTAAACACCCTGAAGTGCCAGGCGCATAAATAAATATCCTCGCAAATAGATTCTCATTTATTAGTTTTGCAAGTGTATTTTCATTTCTTGGAAATGGGTGATTATTACAGGAAGGCAGAAGCACCTCTGGTTTAAGTTAAGAAAATTCAGGAAAAAAGCTAATCAAAAATGTTAAATTCTCTCCTTGTTCTTTTGATTTTTTTTTTTTTATCTTTGTAATTTAAATTTCATGATAATGGTACTCTGCATCTAAACTGTCCAGTTGTGCTTTATGTCATGGCCAACCAAGCATAGATCAAGCTGTGGAACAGCAGCAAGAGAGAAACTGCAGGTTTTTAGGGAGAGGAAATGCTGTCTGTCTGTAGGTCATGCATGGTCTCCATCATACAGGATGTAAACAGATCTCAAGATGTACTATCTACCCCCATAACACTTCTGGGAGAGGACCAAGCATTGTTGGCCACATTTTGCAGAGGGAATAATAGAGGACTTGGCCATGGAGAAATCCGGAGACTGCTGTCTACTTTCATTACATGAAGAACGAAAAGTTCCCTACAAAGGCATCCTTCCCTCTTAACTGCAATGTCTCGCCTCATTTCCAGGTGTATGGATAGAAAGAAAAGATTCCTGATGGCCATGAACTGGTTGGCATCCCTTCTATCACCTATGGATGGTGCCTGTGCTGCACAGGCTTGAGTACTGATGGTTAATGGTGCCATGCAAGGATACAACCTTAACCAGTGAGCAAGGTGATCTTTTGATGCCAAAAACTAAACCTCTTGTTTAAATTGGCTCTCTTTTGTCACTGGAGGCATAAGAGCACTGTGATGGATGGGATAAAGGGCCTGTTTCTCACTATAGAAGGTGGCTATATCAGCCCAGATGGTTACCCTGGGGCAGGCTGTATAGGCCAGGCTCTTCTTCAGTACAGGATGAGCCTTAGCAGCCAAAACCACAAGGGACCAGGGATCCTTGGACATGTGCTCAGAGCCCTTGAGCCCAGGGCCTTCAGCTCAGGGACTGTCTGTGTTTTTCCATGAAGTCCATGAGTCAGTAGCAGCAACAACCATGATGATTACAGACTTTTGTTTTGGTCTGGGTGTGCCACAACGTTGTTTCTTGGCCAAGTCAAAACTTTAGTGAAACTAAAGTAGTTTGACACTTTTTCTGGCACATGACAGGCAAAGCCATGCGGAACATAATGAGTGTGGGGGTCCCTGCACAGAATCATGCTTTTATCCCTGCTTACCTTTCTCTGAGTGTGGATATCCAGAGTCAAGGAATATGCTGCCCAGTCAAGCTTCATGACATCCTCTTCGTAGTGTTGTATTACACTGAGAACTGGCTATTACTTATCTCCAGTTTTTGGTTCCTTCAGGAAGATCTAGCCCACGGCTTAACCAAAGCCCTGCAGACTCACAGTTACTTTATGCCTTGCTAATGAATTTATTCAAGCGAAGCAGCGACAATCCCTAAGTGAAAGCAGTTTTACTTGCGTTGCTAGATTGCTGAACTAAGCTAAAGCCAAAGTACAATCGGATTAAACTACTTTTTATGTATCTATTCAGGGCTGCACAACAGTTCAAGTACATAAATCCAATACTGATTTCTACTGCGAACATTTGATAAAGAGCTTTCCCATTCTGATGAACTTTTTGTGACCGTGAAAATTGTTTTAGAGGTCAAAGAAATTAAGTTCACTATGTTTGTTATTCACAAAGGTGAGTCTATCCCTATTCTCTTTCAGAGAATCCTTATCAACCTGATCTCCTCACACGCTATTTCTAAGTGATGTTAGATAGTTACTATTTCCCTGGTCACAACTTTGTACGAATAGATGGTAGCTCAGTAAGGGGTTGTATCTGCATTTCACCCACTCCATAGTCCTTCAGGGTGGAACACTGAACTGTGGGCCAGCACACTGAACAGGGTGGCCCAGCTGGTCACCCTACACTCTATTCATAAACCAGGGAATCTAGGGCATGATTTATCACATCCCAACATGGACACCTAAAACAAGACAGATGAGTTATACTCCACTTCTCACCAAGACCACAAAGGGAACCCACAGCAGTGACTTTGAACTGCAGTGATGACACCAGCATTCAGTTCCATGGAAACCACCTTTGGTGTCAGAATGCATCTGCTTCAGTTCACTGCTAGACTGTACAGCACTGAACTCCTCAGCTGGGCCACGCTACCCCCTCTTCCTTTTCTTTTCCCCTGGTCTGAGGTCACTTTGCAGTGATCTTTCATCTCATCTGATCTCTTGCTGTCTGACTTTTGAAATTAATATCCTCAGCAAATCACTCAGCTCCTGCAGAGCATATACAACACAATCAGTATAATTACTTCATGTCATACCTCAGTTGTCACTTCACTTTAATGGACTGCAAGTAAGATGAACTTGAAAAGTGCTCTAAGTTAACGTTCTTAGAGTTTCTATTTTAGACTCTTCTGAAAAATGTTAAATATATTCAGAGAAAGAGATTTCATTCTAGAAATTATTATCTGTATTGCAGCAGAGCAAATAGGGCCAACAGAGTTCAGAGCTCTATGATTAAGGCACTGTAAAAGAAACATTCAATGTAGATTGGGAAAGTTTAGAACAGGAATGATGGGACTGATCTAATAAGTGTAGGTTTTTATGATGTAGAAATTAATATAAAAAGCAGTCACCCAGACTACGAAGTAGCCTCCTGTACTTACGGACCATGGAGCTGGGCATACAAATCTCCCTGCCTTGAAATGGAGACTGGTTGGTGAGACTAATCTCAGGCTATTTCCTTCTGCCATCTTGCTCAGCTTTAGAGCAAGGTGAGATTCCCAAGGACACTGGTAGACCTGTGTCCCAGCTGCTAGTTCTGCCTCTCACTCTGGCCCATTCAGTGCTTCAACATGCCTGGCTTTTTAAAAAGAAGTTATTTTATACCAACATTTGATGGAGAACCATGTATTCAATGTCAGAGTACTGCAATTTCCCATTTTAGGTTACTCCCTCTGCCCCTTAGTAAGCACACCCCCCTCATCCTCCCTTCATAACATTTCTCCATGATTTATCACACACAAGGATATCCAGAGTATCTGAAATCTTGTCCCTTACTCCTCTATTTCAATGCCTCAGAGAACATCATTGTCTATTTTGGATCCTGGATCCAAATGTGGAGAGCTTAAAAATCCTGTATTTCTGAAAAGAGAACCAACTAATTTAAACTCCATCTAGGGTAAGAGTCCTTTTGCTTCTCTTTCATATCAAAATCCAGCTTTAGGACATTTACTGAGGCCACGTGCCTCAACTCCTTCCTCTCCTTCAGGTGGTTCAGACCCATCACTGCTGCCTTCCTGGTAGGACTCCTCGGCACATCACAGGGCTGGCTGGGGGTCAGTAGCAGCCCATAGGCAGGAGCTGAGCCTGTGCTCTGTTAGAGGGCAGAGAAGGCAGGGGGCTGCAGCCCACTCGCAGGGTCCAGCCTGGGCTCACAGCAGGTTTTCCACAATGCATAATGTTCAAGGGGGAGTATCGGTATTAGAGGGGCAGTTCGAATTGAGGGACCTTTTCTGAGTGATTTTACTCAGTTAAAACTCCACACATGTAATACAAGAGCAATTTTTGTCCTTACAAAGAAGATTAAAAGCTAAACAAAAAGATGTCCCTGCAGGTTTGGAGTTACACAAGCAGAACTGCACTTGGAATTCAGTCAGATTATTTTTGCCCTACAAGTCTCTCAAATTACCTAATAAAAGTAATTTCAAAGATGAAAGTTATTCCATTCTAACACTTTTATCTTTTTCCCAGCACATCCAGCATTTCTTCCTCCAACGACAGCGGTAGGATGTGAGCTCCTGGAATAATTCAGCTTTGCTTGCCTATGCTGTAGAAAACAGACAGCAGCTTAAATTCAGTCCTCCGTGGGCTCTCTCTTTTATCACTTACATGACAAAAGATCTGCATTGCTATACTTAAAAACTAATGCTTTCATTATAGTATCTCCATTAACCAGATGGTTCCATCTATCAGTTTGCAGAGACCATGAGACCTTAACATTCCTATTCACTACTAATTTGCTCTGGTGCAGAGTGAGAATGACACAAACACTTGATACAGGATGGGAGAAGTAAGGTAAAACTTAGCTGTGTATCTCAAAATCCAGGCACATTTAGTTACCTGAACATGGTTCATATTGGCATTTGAGAGAGGGAGGCAATCTTCCCTCCCTTGCACTTTTAAAAATTTTTATGACTTCCTCAGCCCATATGTGTATTTTTCCAGCTGCTGGCTGTGCTGTGGCTGTGACCTCAGGTTCTCTAGTCCACTGCATGGCTTTCAGCTTGTGGACTTCAGCCATTCTCTTCTCCTGGACTAACCCAGTGCCCTCATGTTTTACCATCTATACGTGGCAATTTTTGCCTAACAGTATTTTGAGGTAAGAGGAAAACCTAATCTGGTGTTGGACAATATCCTTGCTCATGGGAAGAATCCCTGTCTTAAGCCCTTCTAACACTAGTGGCCATGTGTTTCCACAGCAGGAGTGCCATCGATGGGAGATGCTCTGCCTCTAGGAGGACAGTTCGTGCTTGGTATGATCCAGAGGTACAACAACTGCTTGACAGGCACAACCTCAGTACACAGTAGCTTCCCTCCCACTCTCCTCTTGCCCAGCTGACTTTTCCCAGGCTGCTCCTCTTCTAAGCAAGAGATGAGGAAAAGGCAATGCTTTGTCTAGGGCAGCACTCAGTTATTCTGTACTTGGACCAAGCAGTCCTGATCACCAGGCAGTGCTGCTCTTTCAACATTTGGCTGTTCATAAATATTTGAGATGGCTAAGCTCAATCTCAGACACTTACTTTCCAAAGCAGAAATCACACTTCTGCTTTAGAAACTGCTCTGAATATGAGCACACATTTGCATCTGCATCACTCATAGATGCAATTCCAGGTGTCAGCATAACAAACAAAAGAAACCCTTTGGTTTTGATCATCTTTTGCAGATGACACTAAGTTGGGGGGGAGCACTGATCAGCTGGAAAGCAGGGGGACTCTGCAGATGGGCCTGGACAGACTGGAGAGTTGGGCTGATTCCAGCGGGATGAAGTTCAACAAGGCCAAGTGCCGGGTCCTGCACTTTGGCCACAACAA
>JAYRBT010000082.1:19702352-19724125 GCA_036023395.1 Myiotriccus ornatus | reverse complement strand
TCAGTTCAGGAAAGACATTGAGGTGCTGGAGCAGGTCCAGAGAAGAGCAACGAGGCTGGTGAAGGGACTTGAGCACATGTCCTATGAGGAGAGCTTGAGGGAGCTGGGATTGTTTAGCCTGGAGAAGAGGAGGCTCAGAGGTGACCTCATCACTCTCTACAACTACCTGAGAGGAGGTTGCAGCCAGGTGGGAGTCAGTCTCTTCTCCCAGACAACTATCAGTAAGACAAGAGGGCACGGTCTTAAGCTCTGCTAGGGGAGGTTTAGGTTGGATATTAGGAAAAAATTCTTTACAGAGGGTAATCAGGCATCGGAACGGGCTGCCCAGACAAGTGGTAGATTCTCCATCCCTGGAGGTTTTTAAAGTGGGACTGGATGTGGCACTGAGTGTCATAGTTTAGTAACCATGGTAGCGTTGGAGCAAGGGTTGGATTTGATGATCTCAGAGGTCCTTTCCAACCCAGCTGATTCTATAATTCTATGATTCTATGATCTTTAAAAGACTCATGCACTATGGGAGGGAGGGAGGCCACAAGGATCCATTCTTATCTTTAGGCAGAAACCACTTGATGGTCTGTGAGGCCAAGTAAAAGCTTTCAGTTCTAACCCTCTGTTCTGTCTGCAATAAAATTTGCCAATTGCAGCTCAGTCCCTAGAGGGCCCTAAAGGATAATAGTCCTCCTCACAAAACAGCTGCATGAACATATTTGACCTGATTTAATGAGGCAGTCAGCTTCTATTTGGAGAAGTCACAGTAAGTAGCACAGAAGTTATACAGCTGCCTTCTGTCCAAAAGTAAAAAGTAAGTGCTTGGAGTGAAAATTCTTTCTCTGAACTTTATCTGTTTGAAATTTGTTCGCTGTAAGTATCTGTGTATGTGACCAAAACCTATATTAAGAAAAAAAAAACCACATAAGCCACTAAAACATGTGTAGAAATCTACTAGATGCACATCTATCAGACATACATTCATGGTATTTTGTATGAAAAACTTTTGCATCAGTGGTTTTTAATATTTTCCATTAATCATTGTTTTCAAAGTGTTCAGTTATTTTTAGAGATAGTTTTCAAATTTAAGAGCTATTTTTAAAGGAAAATGGTAGCATTAGTTTTTTCTTGTTTTGTTCCTTTCTTCATTTGATTTTCCTTCAATAAATAATTTCTGAAAAGTATTTCAAGTCACTGGAAGTAACAAAAGAAGATGGTTAACTGTGTTGCCATTCAAGAACAGAAAGGACTGAAATCACATGGAGATATTATTTAAGAAACAGATACTTATACATGCACCAGTGCCCCAATTCCCTCCCCTATACCTGCTTTTAAGCACAGTTTGCTTTTTTCTTGCACAATTTTAAGGAATTGTCTGCCCTCAACAATTAGGAACTGTCAGTTGCTAATACTGCTGCAGAAGAATGAGACTAATGAATTTTCTATTCTGCTGCTTCAGAAGACTGATTTCTGATTGTTTAGTCACAGGAATTCACAAAAGAAAAACACCCCCACAATTATGCCTAGTAAGTCTTTATTTCCAAACAGAAATTGCAAAAATATTCTATTACAGAACAGGTAACAAGTACAGAATGCATTATAACAGTGAAACCATTGCCTCCTTGACAAAAAATCATCAGGCACTTAAAACATGAAAACAGAGTACAAATCAAATGAGCTGTAACAGATGACTCAACAATACAACTTCATCTTGGTTTTCTGTAATAAAAGCACACACACGGCTGGGGGGCTCCTGCCTCCTCCTAAACCCTGTGCAGAGACATTTCTATATTACGCTGCACACATTCTACTCAGACAATATCAAGTTCACATCTGAAAACATAAATAAGTTCAGCACTGAGAGAATCTGAGGAACCTTTTTGGAACAGCAGTAGCAGAGCCTACACTAGCAGCTTCACACAGAGCTTGGAGCATGTGGAGGAGCACAACTGTACCAGCTCCATGGGGAATAAGCTCTGCTTTGATAATTGCATTGAAAAGAATGGAGCTAAAATGAATGCAAACAGCACACATTTTAAGAGACGATGAAACCTCTGGGCAAAAGCTATCATGGTAACTCCATGGAATTACATTTTGACACATGGAACAGTCTCTGAAAAGAAAAACCACGCATTTGCCATCCCTTAGGAGCAGCCCTGTGCACAACCTCTCCAGTCACCTGTCTTCTCACTTGCAGATCTTGAACTAAATCAGGAGCAGAGGTGGCCTCTTAGACCCACCTTAGAAAGGTAAATCTAAGAAGCAAGTGTCCAAATGACTAGTGAAAATACTCCTCCAGAAATCAGTCAGATACCCTTAAAATTATTTTGGCTTGTATCACTGTTTTTTAGGTGTCATTATGTAACTTCCCACACACTTTACTCTGGTGGCAAAAAGTATAACGAATATTTAAAATAATTTTAATTAGGCACTCAAAGAAAAGAATATCAAGAATATTAACATATAGAATACATACGAAGCTGCTATATAAAATGTGCATATAAAACATGTAGAAATGTTAGCTGTTATACTTCAGTGTCACAAGAATTTAAGAATGGGTTTGTCTGGAAGCACCGACAATAAATACACCAAGGAGGAGGTGTTTTTAGGGAAACACATCACAGCCAAGCCAATAGCTGAGAAACCTAGCAGGTTGTTGAACTACAGACTCGCTGTGAAGAATCTCCTCTTGTCAGGGACTAAAGTGAATAGTGAGGAATTTAAAACCAGCAATATTGTCTTAGAGTAGGCTATCCTGTCACAACCATTAGCATGATTCATTCTGATGGGTTCTTGCCTTGATGCCATGAACTCATGGTGGGATCATTAAATGCTTCCATCATGCATTGGGTTTTCTCCCTCACTGAGGAAAAGAGAGATGAAAAAAGATGAGACACAGCAGTACTAGGTGCAGCAACAAACACTGATGTACTGCTGAAGGTACATCAGGATTTAGCAAGAGACAGACTTGACTGTTCTTTTGATTGCAACATGAGGATGCCACTTCTTCCTGTATTACACAGCCAGACTCTTTTCATCCTTCAAGTAGTATTTGTCAACACCTGCCACCAAAGGGCAGTTATTGTTTGTGCATAGAGTGATGTGAGCTCAATTATCACACACCAGCGTACTACATTTACTCCCTGGTCTATAGGAAACTCAAGCTGTTTCCTTGAGTACTCCCACCACATGAAGCTCTTGTACTGCTGGAATTTGCTTGACACCAAGAGCACACTGACAGGCTGCTACCGCAGCTGGACCAGTGCACGATAACCCAGTAACCCGGGGTCATTCCCTTGGTGAGCTGGCATTCCCAGAATAGGAAGGTATTGTGAAATGCGCCTTTATGTAAGGAGACCACTAAATAATAGCAATAGTTCCTTTGTTTAGTGGCATGTTGCAGAGTGTTTCATGCTCTACTTGATCATAATGATAATTTTGAGCCAATTAAGAACCAATTTGTGAAAATCTGGAACAAAGCTTAATAAATATAAATCTGACCATTTGTTGTATGCTGTAGCTGGAAAGCCTAATGGATTTCCTCATGCTACCCTGAGAGATCAGCAGCCTTTCAAACTCAGAAAAAGATGATATTCTTGCCTAAAATGACAGAATTCAAAATAAAGAGAGTTGGTTTCTATGGTAGATACCATATGACATCCCCTTGTCAGTGTTGCTGGCTAGCCTACCTAGAGATTAAAGAAACCAGCCGCTGAAGTACCACAAGAAGAAGGATTGCCTGACTTTGAATATTTCAGACTAAGATACATGTAACTAAAAGGCTCACGTGCAAGAAGTCTACTGCTCCAGAGCGTGCAACAAGAGGCTATCAGCTATTTGAGATCGAGTTGTTTCAGAACAAAGCACTCCACAGAGTGGCTTGATCTCACACCGACTCCTGCACACAAGCAGATATGTGCTTTGTGGACCTGAGGGTCCCTGGAGAAGCTACTGCACAGATATTCAGGATTTCCCTCCACAGATTTGTCCCAGGTGAGCAGGTGACAGGACAAAAAAAGATCTCTAGGTCAAATGTTTTTAAACCTAGATTGCTATGTCAGGCTGTAGCTCCATCACCGAGTCTGTGCAGGCTGAAGGTGTACATGATCAATTAGCCCAGAACAATCAACTTATCCAGATACTTGCACTGAAAAAAAATCAAGTAATACATAACAGCAGGAATATTTTGCTACTAATTTAGGGAGACACAGAGGGTTCTAGGTCACCTAGACAATTTAGTTTCTTTTCCTGAATCACAGAGGACAGAGAATTTCATCTTGTCTCAAGCATGGTGCTAAGGTCAGTGATCTCACTACTGTACAAAGGAAAGAGAATCAAAGTGAGAGTAACTCGTCTCAAACCCTCTAGACCTTGTGCAGCTCTGTTCTCTGCAGATGCTGTTTGAGAGGCTGGGATTAGAAGTGACTGACAGCAAAGGCATGCTGAATAACAAGTAAGTTTATATAAGTTTCCCATCACTGAACTGAGAATTTTTTATACTTATCATTTCTGAATCTTTTGGCAGCGAACAGCTTGTTAAAATGACTGTAATTGTAAAGAGAGAAGAGGGAGCAATAATCAAGCAGTGTAGACAGCTAGAGTCCTTAGTGTAAGTACCTTCAGCACCTTTTGGCACTACAGGGAGGGACGGGATCCTGCCCACCAGAACAGCTGTCATGCTGTGATTCCCCCCTGGCAAGAGTTCATCTCTCCCTTCTGACCAGGAGGGCCCCCACAGGTGTTTCCTTCTGCACTTGACCAAGCTCTCGGGGAACCACTGGACTTGCCCAACAGCTGTCAGATAACAAATTTGTCAGATAACAAACAGCCTCTGTTGGGCTCCTACGATCTCACATGCATGGTCTCATCCCTTCCTTTCGAGTCTGAATTCCCCTGGCTCTGTTGGCACGAACAAATTTTCTCTTTCTGTTGCCATGTTAGGGTTTTGCCATCTCAGTGTGCCAGAGTAGGATCAGGCAGAAGCCAGAGACAGCACAGAGGAAACAGTGCAGCACAAGAATGAGCACTGGACCGCGTTAGCCAGCCATTGCAGTTTAAGTCACCATGCAGCTACAGACCAAATTTAGCACCTCCAGTTAGCCAACATGAATATCCCACCAAGCTGCCTTCCTTAAAGTGTAAACCAACTCACTTAAAGTATGTTTTATTATGCTGTAGGCATAGCAGTATTTGATTCATAGTCATACAAATTCCCTAACAGACACTAAACAGGACTAAATAGCACTTCACGGGGGAAGACAAGAAACCAACTCAAGGCAGCACTGGATGCTAAAGGAAGATGCAGCATTAGAGATTAAGGGGAGAAGAAGGAATAAAAGCAGCTGAGCAGACTTTAATGTAATAATGCTGTGATGCAGTCATGTGCAAGGACACTGTCAGCCTCTGCAGAGGTACAATGGAACTATTAGCATGTTGTCAGTGCCTCTATATTTAGAAAACCATTTAATCTCAATATTCATTCCACAGCATGTGACAGCACTGGAGGCCCACAAACCCTAAAAATGAATATTCCTCATGTGAAATAGAGGGAACTGAAAGGTCCTTCCTAACTTTTGGACAAGAATCCTTAATCAAAACTGTAGTTGGCTCAGCCTTGCAAAAGCATCATAAACATTCCCAGCCAGGTACAAGATCCATTTATTCAACATTAACCTGGCACAGATGTAAAATAAATGAGAAATAATTTATTCAGCTACTCAAGAAAACATCATTTCCCACAGTTAGTGTACTTCAGCAAGTCTTGATCAATCTAATTGTACCCTGTCACGCAGAAATGCCACTATTAACTTTCCAGTCTGTGCACAAATTAACACTACCCAGCCACCAAGCACACAGCACCAGTAGCTATAATAAAGCTGAGTACAAGGTCTGCACTCTTGTAGAGAAAACTGGATGCAACTAACATCTCATAATAACTTCATGTCTGGAGCAAGGCCTGAGGTTCTTAATCTAAAGTCTAACAGAGCATAGTTTTATTCTACAGGGAGTTAAGAGCATTCTGTTGAAAAGGGTAAGAAAGGTTAACAATTCCTCCATGCACTTTTTATCAGTCCTGTGCTCCACACAAATCACTGAGGGCTTTGAGAGCATGAAAGATCAGGACTTCAATGGCAAGTTTAAACTTTGTGGAAACAGTGCTAAAAAGTCAAAGTGTCTGTCCATGCTACAGAGCTTTCCATTTGCTCTTATTTGTGAGTGCTACATCACATTTCTTCAGTTAAGATCTCATCAAGGAAGCTAGAATAGGTTTCTTCTTCTTGGCTAAACCTCTCTTAAAATGTATTACAATAATCTTTTCAGTTACTAATATATGTGTGTTTTAAGTAACATAGCTGCACAGAAATAGTCCAGGCACACAGTAACTTCAGCTCTTCATGGTGTGTCATGGTATAATATTTAGATGTATTCACTGAGATAATGCATTATGGTGCTAACTAACAAGTGTCTCTGCTGCAAATAAATTTCACTTTCTCCTCTCCTCATCTTCTACTTCACACAAGCAGGTTTTCTCCCTTTACTCATGTCGAGTAGTTAACTGAATTTAGTCTGGGCAATAAATGATCCCCTTTGCATTATCTCTACATACACATGGAGAACTAGAAATTGTTCTGGATACAAAAAAATGCAAGAACCTCTGAAAAATGTATGAATTTTCCCCAAGACAAACCATGTAGCTGCTACACAGCCAAGATCATCTCACTGCACTACACTAGACTGGAATAAGTTACAGTCCTTACCCGAACACAGGTGCGCCTTTGTCTCTCTGTATTAAATACGACATATTTCTCCTCAACCTGGGCTATTTGCATCACCCAAAGGACAACTAAATTGCTTTGCACAGCTTCTAGCTACAAACACTCAGGGGCAGTCCATGTGAGTGATTTATGGCATTGGAGGAGCTCTTCTGGGAACAAATGTGTCTTTGATCTATAACTAGGATGTTGCAGTAAGCATCATCCATAACACCATAACACTCATAACATGCATGCAGGTTCTTGCAGCAGCCAGCTCACTACACATGAGTAGCAGATGCCTGTGGTCAGAAAAATGACAAAAATCCTACTGCTGGTGAAGAAAAAATGTGGATGTGTGGTGCTGGAACCAGAACAGATCAGAGTGAATCAAACCGTTGTGCTCACCTCTTTCAGTCATCAGCTGGTAACACAGATGGATCCATCGACTCAGTTCTGCTATCTTGTTTCTGCTAAAAGCCCTACTGACATTCAGAGCTTCACATGTGTATTAGTGCAATCAGCCAATGCCCCAAAGCACTACGTATTTTTAAAAACCCCTTATTTTTGAAAATTGACTTTACTGCTGATATTTGCAACCAGGATTTATGGACACTTCTGCTGGAGTAGTAGTAGTACTGGATTCTGATATCATTATCTTGGAAATGGATCCAGATGCTGAATGTGTCTCAACCAACAGACCTGTAACCATAATGATTGATTCTAATACTTCTGGGAGTGTTTATGTGATTATAAAACTGCTGCAAGGTAAGCTTTCAAATATTACAACACCAAAGTAATGCTCTTAGGAAGTATCAATTTAAAAAGTTTTTTGGACCTTATTTTATAAGGTTCAATTCATTTAAGTGGGAATTTTTTTGCAGATATAATCCTCAATGAGTGGAATACTGAAAGCTCTTTAAATCAGTTGATTTGGGATTTAATGCTGCACTAGCAAAAGGAGTTTTAGTAAATAAAATACCTGATAGTATCTGGCTGTAAAAGGAGGAGAAGGACACTATCTTTGAACTGAGCATTCAAAGGACACTCAAAAAAAGTCAGTGAAACTCTTAACAGAATCTGGTTATCACAATTTTTTTGTTTTGTTTGCTTCGTTGTTTGTTGTTCTTTTTTTCCTGCAGTAGAACATTTAAGCACATAAGCAGTAACATAGAAGCAGCCATAGCTAGGGCACAACTCCTTGTCACAGCTCCTGTAAATATTAATGTGATTCACTTTCTTTTGTTGCAGGATGTTGTACCACATGTATCCTTGGACCACATGAAAAACTGAAAGCTCAAGAACTGCACAGGTTATAAATTAAGTGAATGTAGTCACTTTTCTTATATGCCCTGGTGTAGGAGAAGAGCTTGAGGTTGATTAAGAGGAACATTCTTCTAATAACGCTTAGTGCAGTTTCCTTACCTGTAGTCACCTATTGATAAGAGCGATAGTAGGTGGAAAGAAATAGAAGAAATTAAACGTTTGGTACCTATCATCTTTCTAATGAAAATTCCATCTAATGTATCAGCCAAGCCACATGGGTGGGATGGCAGGAATATGTGTGAAGTCATACTCTACCAGGACTCTGGGGCTGTAGTGTAGAACCTAGTTCACTGTCCTCATTTGGAGCTGAACTGGACCTTAGAATGGAACACAAGCAAGAAGAGTGGTTTATAAATAACTGTACAGTTCTGGTCCTTCATACACGTGTTCCCAAAGTTACCATTGCTCACGAGTGATCCTATTAAATCCACAGCATCATTTATTGCTCACAAAAGGAAAGCCCATTAAATCCACAGCATTACCTATTGCCCACAAAATGAAAGCCTACAAACCACTTGACTGTGTCTAACCTGAGGGATTTTATCATCTCTGAAGCCTTGGACAAGCTAGGAATGACATGGTTCTGAATTAATTACTCCTGTGTACCTCTTCTCATTGCTTTTCATATGTAGACAAATGTCAGTATTTACAGGATCAAGTTCTTAATTGAAAATCTTCACTGCCAACTCATGCAGCCACCAACAAAAACAGAAATCTTATATCAAAATATTTTAATGATCCTTTAAGAAGCAAAACATGATGAATGTCACATATTGCCACCATCCTGAGATTGTGCTTTGCTACAATTAAACCAATAGCCAGGAGTTTCAGAATTTTTGAAATAATCATTACTTTGTATTTTAAAAATGATTACTCAACATTCATAAATGTAGCAGTCACTATGTGGAAAAATCACTTCCTTTTCTCTCCAAGTGTAAAATATTTCTCTATTGTAATAACACAGTTTAATGCTCACAAAATCACATCAGATAAATCCAACACAGAACTGCTGAGATACACAGAAATTGTCTTCCTTAGGATCATCACCCTCTGGAATTAAAACAATAAAATATGTTATTGATATTCTTTGCATAGTAGAAAAACTGTTTGCTATACTTGAAATAAGCAAATAGCTCACTCTTCTGTGTATGCATTGCACCCTCTGCATCTGCTTTTTCATCCTTATTTCAGGCTGTGAGTCTGTGAGATCCATTATGCAGAATCATCAGCTCGCAAAATTCTCCTGGGTAAGCTGGACTGCTAGTGCCTGGTCTAGCTCAAGAATCTGTTCTTTCTGAAGGAGGACCCCTTCATTTGAATAACCCCAGAACTGCTCACACCTACCCCACCTGCACTACTCTCTTCAGGCTTCCTAAGCTAAGCAAGGCTGGGTCTAACCAGTATCTTCATGGAAACACATTCACTACTAATCTGAATATGGAGATGTTCTAAATTATATTATCTTAATCATATTTTGAAATAGCTAAAGATTGAAATGATTCTGTGTCTTCAACAGGATAGTTCTGCTGTGGAGAACCAAAAAAACCCTTCTAGATCTGTAAACACTTTTTCATTTGAATTGAAATCTAACGTAGATTCTTATTTGATTTAATCTGTATTTTTCTATTCTGGTGGGTTTTAACTGAAACAGAAGCAACCCATCTCGATTCGTTTCATTACTGACATTATTCTTAATGTTTAACTTAGTTCACTGAATGCACGAGCAAAGTGTGTGCTTAAAAGCTGTATTGCATAGGTGCTATTGCAGAAGACCTTCCTTTCAATATTACCTGTATCTAATAATTTCATGCTGGATAATATTTGCTCAAGTCAAGGATAGGCTGAAATCTGTCAGCCTGACAGGAATCTAGAGGAGTCCTTATTTTAAAGTGTGGTATCATTTTTCTCAAAGTAATTAGAAATGAACTGTGGGGCAGTTCATATTTCTCTAGCTACATTGAGACACCATGAGCATAAAAGAATTTCAGCAGAATTTAAGGTCATGTTGATATTCTAGTGTTACAAATAGGTTATGTATAACTGTATTTATCACTTACTTGGATTGCAGCAAATTTCAAGATTCAAAAATATCACATGCTGACAGAGTTTGGAACAAAACGATTCTCTTTGATCTTAATCCCTGAGCAAGTAAGCAGGCAGCCCCCTGCTCTACAGGATGCTGATCTGCTAGTTCCACCTTGAGTGGAGGGAGTCACTGGTGTTCTCTCTCAGAAACAGATGGTATTTAATTGTCTGGTTGGAATTAAAAAAAACCATACCTAATTTTTATTTTCCAGGTAAGATACACTCACATACAGTTGAAGGTTCAGAAGTTCTTACTTCCTAGTCACCGGCACACTTCTGCTCAGCCTCTCCTCCCTCAGTCCTTCTGCTCAGAAATTTGAGCATTTTCTTCCCCAGGTTCAGAGTCTCAGTTTCATTCTTTCTTTTGTTGTCTTTTTTGTTGATTGACTCCTCTGAGCAGCTGCTTAATGTCTCTGTTCTGCGTGTCAAAAAATCACATACCTATCTTCCCTGCTGTCTTTTTCTGGCAAACAGAAAACCCAATGGATTTTTGGTCAGACAAAATCTGCATTTTAACCAGGTTTCTGGGCAATCAAATTTATGTCAGTCTGATTAATTTATCATCTGACAATTTTTCTAATCAGATTTTTCTTTCTATTTTTAAATATGAATCAGGTCATTTCCCCTCCTTGAACCTATGTTTACTTGAAGCTAATGACATGCCCTTCAGGCTTATCAGGTTAAACCAATGAACAAACAAGACTTCCTTCAGCTGCAGGGCCATAGCAAAAATGATGTGGTAATCTAATACAAAATAATAAAGACCATTATTTTAATTACATTTCAAGATTTTGCTGATGTTGCATTTTACATTTTACTCTTTGTGATAGGGATGCACCTACTGTAGTGAAGGCATGTACATATTTGTTGAACGTGACCATAAAGGTGCAGGAGCAGATATTAAGGCAGATGGAATTTCTCAGGTTGGGGGACTCCACAAGGCTCTCACATCTGACAATTGTCCCTATCCCATAAGAAAAGTTCACCTTTTCAATGGCAAGAATGGTTTTTAGGAGCAATATTGCCAAAAACAATTAAATGGCATGCAGTTATACTCTCCCTAGAGGTGCCTGCAGCAGAGCAGCTTCCTTCACTTCCTATTCACAGCAGCAAACCTTTGTGTCCCAGTGCCGTGTGAGAAAAGTTCTGCCTGAGCCTTCTATGGGCACCCAGGGGTGTAAGGAACCTTCAGATACCCAGTAACAGGAAGAAGAACATGGAGCAGGGAGAACATAAAAGGGAAATTGAAAAGAGAAAGGAGATTGTTCAACTTTTAGAAAAGGTTATCTTCAGTGAAATATAGTATTTATAGAATTTCAATTACCTCTAATAGTTGATAATACTAACAGAATGGTAGCTCATACTGAAAACATTTAATTTCCTTGGGTTTCTCTTTGGAAATGTAAGTGTAAATTAGGGCAGCACAACTTATTCTTCTTGTGGCATTTTTTTTCTTTACAGCTTATTTTGCAAATTTAGCCACGTAAGTGATTTTCAGTCTGTCAAGCAAGGACAGCATTTAATTAACAGATACAGATACTTAAACGTTTTTGTGGCTTCTATCTACTTCTCTCTAGAGTAAGTATTTCTAAAGAGCTGTCTTTCATTTTCTTAGCTGATGTAGTTACTACAATTAAAATTACACAGTATGTCTCCAGGGATTTACATTACAGGACTAATAAATACAATGGAAACTGCTAGGTATAAACAGCTAAGTGAGTAAGAAAAATACATTATGTATTTCTTAACCTTTCCAATATACTGCAACTTTTTACAAGCAAAAAAGTATACCTTTGCCACATGAAACTGCATACATACACAATTCACCTCCTCCTAGGTAATATTCTGCCACAGAATAAGAGAACGGATTCACTAGATGGATTCTAGGTCCTTTCTCAAAGGTTTTATATTATTCTAATAACCTACAAGAGCAGTTTAGTTTTCTATTAAAAAAAAAACAACCCTGAAACTGAATAAAATTGTGCCTTCTTGGTACTAACAATTTGCTATTTTAAAACTTGGCGTTCTCTGACAATAAACCAAGTGTGAGTGTATCTTTGATAGCATGTTTTCTAGATATCAACAAAGGATATTTTCAAATACATTTCAGAATCTAGCCAGAAGAAAAGCCCTGAGCTTTTAAACGTAAAATTTCTGGCTTGAACAAGATGATGCTATTTTAATTTATTTAACTTGAGTAATACAGTCATGAGATGACATCAGTAAAATTAAAGCATATTCTATACAATGGCAGTTCTATTGTACACTTCACTTACTGTTATATTAACTTGAACCCCCTGGAAAAATGGAGTTCTCTAGAAGGCAAATCTGACGACAGTACTGTGAGCTCAGGAATTTCTGAGTTAGCTTAAGAGACGAAGAAGTATTTATATAAATTGGTCTTATTTTGTGAACAGGGCAAATCAAGACTGAAAACATGTTGAAACATCTTTTCAGAGTCATCTGTAGTCTGTACACAGTAAACTGGCTCAAGGTCAGAGGCCAGACTGCACTGCATTTCTCTGAAGCAACACACAGAAGGTCCAAGGGGGATGGGGCAGATAGAAAGGACAGAGGAAAGGGAATGACAATTCATCCCATATTTCAAACTCCCAAGTTCTGAACTGCCTCAAGGTAAAATCTTCAGCAAGATCTGCTGTAGTGTTAAGCAGCTTCCTCACTGCTGCCCACAAGCTGTTCTGCAGGATGCAAGAGCACACTGCTTTGAATTTCACCTAACAAGAGGGAACAAGGCCACATGCAGGCTACTTCTTCATGGAGCAATCTTAATTCTTACTCTGTTCTCTGTATACATCTGGAAAGGCTGTGCCAGGATTAGGTGTCTTTTCTTGTAGATCACAATATGTGAATGTTTTTAATAAAGCAATTCTCAAAGGGGGCTGGTTCCTAGGAACTGCTATCAAAGCAAACAAAGGTTGACAGAGACATGTATCTGAGATAAGGTGACAGTACTGACTGTCTGTTATTTATGGGGACAATCTGTATTTACCTATACTTTCCATCTAATGCTCACAATTAGAAAACATTTCTCAACTCTGTGATACCTATTTATTCACAAAGCTCCAAACTTTCACTTATTTAGGAACACAACTTTCATTGACTGTAAGGTAGAAACGTCTCTCTAAGGAAGAACAGACCCTTGACTCATTACTGAAATAAAGACATTTTATGCGGTAAGAATGGGACCTACCTTTTTAGTCTGATTCACATTTACCAAACTGCAACTTCAAAATGCCTTTGCCATGAAGCTGAAGGATCTGGTTGTATTCCTTGGGCATTGCATGGAAGCCCGGTTTAGGCAGCTGGTTGTCGTAATAGTGGTGGCTGATTGGCATCTTCTCTGTGGATTTTGAGAAAGGCCAGAAGCCATAGAGCTTCACATTCTCACATAGCTCAAGAGCAGCACTAGTGATCATAAAACCCGATGACAACCGGTACGCTTTCACACCCTTAGTTCTCCAGAACTGGGCAAGGCTTTTCAGATAAGTGGGATGAAAAAATATTGCCCTTTGGGTTGCTTTGAACTCTTTCAGAGTGTGATATACTTTAAAAGAAGTGGCTGTGTTGCTTCTGAAGGAAAATGCTGGCAATAAAAGAAAAGCATCTCCATAGACAGCAATGTTTTCCAGAAATTCTGTCTTCTTTTCATTTAGCTTGTTGTATCTGCAAAGTACAACATTTTAGGAATGGAATGTACTACTGATATAAGTATTACAGACCAAAACAGCACAAATGCACTAGCATATACAAGCTATGAACTCTGCTGCACCAGTTCAGCCTGTCTACACTGCAAATTTATACCACCCTATTATATGTTGTTATATGTGCAGTTATGAAAATATGACTATTGTATAATAAGAACACACTACACAGGACTGGACTGGCAACACAGGAACTACTGACACAGATCAAAATCACTGCTAATGAGACTAGGCCCTGTTTACAGAATTGATACAAGGATTCAAGAAATTTCAAAGGAGAATGCAAAAAAATACTGTATTAATTCTCTCTCTCTCTTCCTCTATTTAAAACTACATGCACTAAGATATGTACTGCGTATTTCTTAGATAAATAGGTGTAAATAATCTCTCTTCAGAATCTGTGTGTCTGCCCCGTGTGGAAATACAAGGATATATGTGAGCAGTCTTGGAGTGTTAAAGTGTGCTCAACTTTCGCAGTGTTTTACTTGCATTTGATATACTCTTAAAATAGATAAAAATACAGGCATGTCTACCAAGGGAACATATGGAGATCTAGAAAGACTTAGAGCTCTAACTTCACAAATGAAGAGCATTCATTCTCATCTGTCCCCAGCAACCAACAAAGAGACAGCTCTTGCTACTGGATAATTCAAATCTGGTCCTCCCAAATACTGAATAGTGAAATTCACAAGTTATCCAAGAAGTGATACAAGAAAGGGCATCACTCAACTCATGTCCTCTATGGATCTGACTATTCTGAATCACCTGAACTTGTACTTGCAACCGCCTTTGGGATTCAAAGCACTGAGTCCTTTTTCTAGGGAGTTGTCTATTTGAGCAGTCTATTTTCACTTTTTAAGGGCTACCAGAGCCCACTTTTCACAAATGGCTCCAGCAGAAACTGGAAAAATTGGTTTCATTTCCCTTCACAACTTGAGTACGTTCAAACTCTCTTCTCATGCAACACTTCAAGAGAGAGGACAGCAGATACTGCCTTTTCCATTTAAACCCCTCACAGAGGAGTTTATCAGCTGTATCTTGCACAACTGAAATCTGCAAGGAGTGATACACCCCTTCTCAGCCTGAAGGGGTTTAAACTTACAGCTTCTGCTTCCCAGAAAAGGACCATTATCACCAGACTGAAACAAAATGAATGAGAGAGCCTCAGGCCCTCCTGTTGACCCTGAGCCTCTGTGCATGCAAGAGTCACACAGCCAAAATAAGTAAGAAACCCCTGAGCCTACGTGTAGGAAAAGTGGCTGAAGGCTGAATTTCTGGCCTCTCCTCCAAGAATTTCTCTGTTTCTACTCAGTGTAAAGTACATCAAGAGCCCCCAGGACAGAATTCAGATGTCTGCTCTTCCTTAGCTAGAAACCTGGACAACCCAACTTTGTCTTGTTCTCTTTTCCAGCTCTGCCACTGAAAGGAGAAGGGTAGCCCAGCTCCATTAGGACACGTTAGAACTTTGTTTTTCTCCAAGAGAGTTCGCCTACACCGTACACCCTGACAGACACAGTTCAAATGCTGATTAATCTTACCAGTAATAACATCAGACGAACCTGGTATGCAAACACAGAACTAGAAATTACAGGGCATAAGGTCAGAATAGGCCTTCTAAAAGACGAAACAAACTTAGTTCTACTAAATGGTACCAAGTTGCTTCCTGTTCCTTCTTCCAAAGCACTTAGTCTTCTCTGAATATTTAAATAAATAAATTTTTTAAATCCTAAAGTCTTCTTATAATCTCATTTTATCCTTACACAGGTTTAGCTCCTATTTCCTTCAGTGTAACTCCTATTAACCCTGGTGTGCCTTCAATTGGCTAAAAAATGAGTTCATCTGTGGCAGAACACTTTGATCAAGCCCAGACAAGTTATGGATCAGGTCAGTAGTCACCAAGGATGCTGAGTCACTGGACTCATGTTCTTGTTCTTGTTCATGTTCTTGTGCAGCCCTAGTAACATCAGTGACCTAAATCTATCTTTGGGAAAGCAATAATTCATCTTCATTTAAATCAAAAAGGTCCAGGTAAGCATTAACATAGTTAGTACTCAATCCAAAAAATGAAATTCTATCCCTGCATCAATGAAAAATGCGCGTTAGTAATTTCTATCTACTCACTGTACTTTTTCCTTCTTCCTTTCAAGGTGAAAAAAAAAGCTTTGCCAGATGTTGTTTTTTTGACAATATAGTTATGACAGACAATAAGATACAGTAAGATCAGTAAGCAGTAAATAACATGCCACAGCAGTCCTTTTCATAGATAAGCTGCAGTTCCAGCCTGCTGAAGATGTCAGATTAGTCATCTGGCCTTACTGGATTTTCTTTTCATCAAGAAGGTGAAAAAAACCCACCACAACCTCTGCTGAGAAAAAAGAGCATCTTTCATATGGATTGAGAAAATGGATTAGAGAAACTGGGCCTCCATTCAGGAAATAGCCTTCATCAAAACAGCCTCTAGGCACATTACCTAAGAACATCTGCTTACAGTCCTACTGATAGAATCAGACATACATTTCCAGGCTTTCCCTATTTATGATTACAATTCCTTTCTAAATGTTTGGGGTCATGAGGGTCATGGAGGGAAAAAGAAGAGCTTTGGGCCTACAATCATCAATTTTACTCTGCCATAAATTGTTGACTTGTGTCAGGCTCTTGCTAATCTGGGTATTGCTGACTCCTTTCTGCTACAAAAAAGGCCAGGTTTAACAGATTTCCTCTAGACTAGTACATATTTTACATGTGAACTAAGCCTTAATGAGATAATCTGCATGCACTGCTCTCATGGTGGTATCCCAGCGAATTTCCAACAAAATTTAAATCACGTCAAATAATTATACACCATTGCACAGAAACAGATTTGCAGTGGTACTCACTTCTGAGCTATGATACTTGGATTAACAGTCACAAGGTTTGTTTTATTGCCAACATCTTTGCTAATGCTTCCTGTGGTTGGAGGAAGGTTACACCTGAAATGGAGAAACATTTGCTTAAACAGATGTGCACCAGAAATGCTTTACAGTTATTATTTGCAAATTCCTCTCTTGTGCAATGACACTTTCACGTCAGTGCCCAGGGATCTCTAAGCACTTTACAAATATTAAATAAGGCTTACAGCACTTCTAGTAAAAATATTTAATCTACTGTACAGATGGTTAAAATAGGGCACAGAGAGCTCGTTTTCATAAATTGTACCACAAACCAGGAGCACAGTTAAAATCCCAGAAGAAGCCAGTCTATGAGTGCCCTGCACTAGCTGCTAGGAAATACCTCTTGCCTAAACAGTGCATTTCTACTGAAAGTCTTCTACTGTGTCTTTTAACAACAGTGTAACTTGCCCTACTGCAGAAACATTGATTTCTGTAAAATGTAAACCCAGCATTCTTTTGAAGTTGGTCACTTAGTAAGTTTAGTATTTTAGTATGCAGATTTCCCACTTTTATTAGGACAGTATCTAACCGGAAAGACCTTTTCTTAAAAAAAAAAGTTTTCAAAAGCCTAAATATTAGCCAAAAGTAAGAAAAGGTAACAAAATCCAGCAGACTGGAACCTTCCTTCTATTACTCTGTTCCCTTGTAGGAACTACAAAGTGTGACTCCTACTGATAAGAGTGGGCCAAATTATGCTCTGAGTACACCTGATTTTCTCCCAATCTATACAGCAAGATAAAAAACCCTACTTAAATAGATGCCTATTTTTTTAGATAACTAACAGAAGGTGAGAAAAATATCAGGACAGTTAAATGATTACATGAGTGAGACAAACTAACACTCCGTAAACCCTTTGTTAAACAAGAGGTAAACGTGGCATTTAATACTAGTCTCCTGAGGGATCCTAAATGACCAGAAATTTCAGGTTCTCAGATGATCACACTTCACATCACTGCAAGGTGTCTTTGCAATTATAGATCATACATGTATCCATTTAGACTCCTCTTTAATTAGGAAGCAGCATTCTGAAAACTACAAAAGAGTAGTATCCTTAGAGAGGCAGAAAGAAAGAATTGTAAAGATCCTTCCTCATTGCTACAAACTGGCATTGGTAGGTTTCCAAGCCTGCCAAGTTTTTAGAACCATTGGACACACTCCAGTAAGATGAAGCAGCTCTTACCTGAACACAAAGTCAGAACTATCGATTTCAGCTCCACAGCTGGAATTTTTCAGAATGCCTCCATTTCCAACCACAGCACAGGTCTTGAAGGGATAGATTGAAAGAGGCGAGGACTGCAAACAAATAAAAAGACACAGACAATGCCCTATAAATCTTTTGATTGTTTCTTTGTGTCAGTTTGCTCCTGCAGGCTTAATCTGGTAAATCCCAGTAAAAGCATTCACCATTTAGGCAGACAGGGTTGGCAGACCTTGACAGCCAAGAGTGAAAAAGAGGCACGAATAGACTGAGAACTGCTACTACTGTCATCAGAACTTTGGGAGAATAACACTGGATTATTAAAACTGGGTATCTTTTAAATACACTTAACACAAAAACTATCTAGTAGTGAATTGAATCCTTGAAAAGTTAAGGAAGTAGCTTGTACTGAAAACAGCTTAAATTTTACCCATTTTCCTTTGCACCGTAACAGACTGGGGACTTTCACATAGTCATTGACTTTCTCAGCTAATAGAAGGGAACTTTCTAAATGCTCATCACTTGTGTCATCACACACTACATTTGAAGTAAAACAATGAATTTAGGGAAACCTGAAGATGTTGAAAAGGATAATGATGTGCCTCGGCTTGACTCATGGTGAATGTGAGGCCTCACTGATGAGGTTACTCTTTCTGGCGGTTCACCTCTCTGCTCCTCTTCTTGTTACAGCTTGCTGTCTTGTGTGGGGAAGCTGAGTGGGAGCTAAGTGCATCCACTTGAGAACCAGCACGGATCACAAACTAGCAAATGAATGTAAATTGTTGGCTATTTCAGTTGACATTAATATAGTTGGCTGTTATCCCAGCCTCAGAAACTTTCGTACATCTTGTTCACCCCCTTCTGCTGTGGGAGCACTGACATTCAACAGGGATGCCAACAGTTGGGTAACTTTGACTGCAGAAATTAAACCCAGTTGTAAGATTGAGTCAAAACTTGCTTATGGAAAGCATTTGCCTTCCTCGTTCTCTCATCACCTTGCCTAAAGAGAAGTGGGATGGGACACTTATGAACAAGACAAAAAGTGTGGGGAAAGCAGCAAACATCATGTTGCCTGGCAATATATTACAAAACAAGATGTTCAAATACTGTTCAATTCTGAAAAGACAGTAGGAGAACACAAAGGCCAGATAACTCTGGCTAGCTTAGCACATATATGTGCACATAAAACAATACTGTTCTCTTTCACTAAGTTTAAATTTGGAACTACTGTAACCTATATTGCAATGAAGTCTTTAATGATTCACAGCAGCATGAGGAAGAACAACATAGTAGCTGGAATCTCACAAATCAAGAATGCCAGAGATGGGTAAGAGGGCTCCCATGTGCTCTTACTTTGGAGAAACCAAATACAACCCCTTTGTCTACTCTCAAGAACTTGTAAGTCTTTGTAAGTCCTGAGCTACAAAGTCTGATTTCTTATCTCAGCCTGTGGTTTTGGCTGCAAATCCCTCACCCCAGTGGGCAACAAAGCTGGTGAAAGGGCTGGAAGGAATTTCCTGTGAGGAGCAGCTGAGGACTTTGGATTTGTCTGGTTTGGAGAAAAGGAGGCTGAGGGGCCTCATTGCTCTCCACAGCTTCCTGAGGAGGGGAAATGCCAAGGAAGGTGCTGATCTCTTCTTCCTGCTATTCAGTGATAGGACACATGGGAATGGTTCATAGCCTTACCAGGGGAGGGTAAGACTGGATTTTAGGAAACATTTCTTTACCAAGAGAATGGTCAAACACGGGAATAGGCTTGTGGTTGATGCCCCCAACCTGTCAATGTTTAAGAGGCATTTGGACAATGTTCTTAGTAACTTGCTTTAAGTTGGCCAGCCCTGAATTGGTCAGGCAGTCGGACTAGATGATTGTTGTAGGTCCTTTCCAACTGGAATTATTCTATTCTATTCTATATTGAGTTCACCACCAAGATAGTTTTCATAACCTATATGCCAAGACAGCACCAAAAATGGCAAAGGTATATGAAGAATATGAAATGTTCTTCCAGACTGAAATGCTTTTAAAAATGGGAATGATAAAAGCAAGGCAAACATTTTCAGAATATTCACTCCTGACTTCAGCTGGCTGCCAAGCTGGGCTGTAGCTTGTGTTCTGTAGCAACTCTACCTCTAATCTGATCTATGATACCCTGTCCATGCCTCCACTACAGCAGAGGAAGGCTGAAAAAAAAATCTTGCAAGGTGAATAAAGAAATGCATACAGCGTCTGATGGGTCTTTTCCAGAGGAATCAAAGCAGCTCTATTACTAGCCCAAAATATATATATGATACTGCAATTATAGTAACAGGTAAAGATACAGTTCTTACCACAGGCAGCATCTTAAAAATGTCCTCTGTAATGAGGATGGTCTTTTTACTGTCCACTTCATAACTCATGTTACTTCCCAGTGGGCTGTTGTTTTGAGAAGCAATAAAATTGTGAATTGCATCACAGCAGGAAGCTAATTCTGACCTGCAAAAAACCCAAACAAAACCTGCTCAAAGACAGGCAAATAAGTGGGAAAGCGATGCTGGAGAATTAGATCAATGAAAACCAGTTCAAATTAACTACGCAACAAAAGCCTATATGAACCTTCTATAATGTAATTTCCCTTGACTTGCTTTGCAGAGCAAGTCCATTTTCACAGCAAATGTTCAGAAACCAATCAGAGCAAGAACTTACACTGTTTTTCTTTCTTGGTCTCCTTTTCCCACCAAGAAGTTGTAGTCAATCTCCTCCACATTATTAATTGCAAAGATTATTATAGAAACACTGAGAGACTTCAGTTACCAAAGTTAACAGTGTGAGATTTCAATCAACATAGAACAAGTGATTATAAGAAACTAGAAGGCTGAAGAAAGAAAAAAACAATGAGGTGAAAGAAATGATGATGAAAGGTACTGGAGATAGTACTTGGTGAACAGCTAGATGGTTGCAAGCCAATTAATTAATAATTAATTTCTGCAACTGTTCAGCACAGTTTTCTGTGCACATTATCAGAGATGTTAAATAAATTAGATCACAACTGCCACATAAAGAAGACAGATACTTTTGTGGTAGAGACAGCCTAGCTGCTCCCCAAAACACCCAGATGAAGCCCTTAAATACATAAGAGTGCAAGGGATTCACTCAAACTTTTTTGTGTGAGTGAAGATTATCACTCATCTTACAATTTCTGTTACCTCCAAACTTACGAAAATACCATGTGTGCAAACATCTTGCATTATTAACAGCGAAATGCAGTGCAAAGCCCCATCAGACCTTTGAAATCAGTCCTAAACCACTGTAACTCATTTTGCTTCAGGCAACAACGTTCCCTCTGCTGCCACAGGATCTGATTTTCAGACTGTAAGGCTGAAATATTCATGTCCACAAATTATGTATCAATTGTTAAGACACGGCTTTCTCATTGGGTGAGATACTAAGAGAACTACTGACAATTTAGAGAAGAAAATACATTTATAACAGAATTGCTTAGAATTTTGAAGAAGATACCACAGCAGGTAAAAGACAGTAATTCCTATCCTAACAAAGAAGGTTAATTGGGAAGAAAAAAAATAAATTTACAGTTAGAGTCAGAGGAACAGAAAAGTTTTATTTCATACTTTTTCAGTGAGTAAGGTAAACCAAACTGTTGGAACTAGTTAAACATGACAGGACAAATCCTAGGTGTAAGTAATGGCCAGTCTTCGCGCACGAAGAACCGGGGAAGGTCTTTACACCTTCCAGCCTGCGCATTGGATTTTTTAGGTGAGTTCCAGTGTGCGCGGAA
>JAYRBT010000082.1:19678845-19696854 GCA_036023395.1 Myiotriccus ornatus | reverse complement strand
GACAACGATACAGGTTTCTCCAGGCCCTTGTCAATCCAACTCAATAGCACCAAAGTACAGCAAGGCATATTATGACACATTCCAAACTTTTAGAAAAGAGTGGTTGAATTAGATATCTGAAATAGAACACGTTATAGAGGACTGCTATACTGACAGCCCTTGAACTGTCTATATACGAAGTAACATCATAAATATCTAAGACAATGAAAACCAAAAGGGTTGAATATGAAATTAAGGCTGAATATTTAAAAAGTGTAATAAAATATTCAAACCAAAGACTATTTAAAGAGTCTACCATGAAGACATAATTAACTCAGACTGATCCAAAATTAGGTTCTGCTTACAGGAATTCTCCAACTTTTAGAAAAGTATATAACAGTCTGTAGAGAAATTAAAAGATTCAACCATTTCTTCAAACTGCCACCAATTACTCTCTCCACCTTTTCCTCTTTTGAAATAAAATATGTCTTTGAATATATAATCATTATTTTATATGATCTATTAAACCTGTGCAGTAAATGTACTCTTAAACCACATTGCAGTCTCAAGAGTTCTGTATATGCTTGTATACTGGAAGATTTCAGAGATTACAGTGGAATTATTGATCTGTTTAGTGTTAGGAAAGCTATTGATTATGTGGCGGTGTGAGCTTATGTAAGCATAAATTGACCTTGCAGGCTATTTTATTTGTATTTCAACTGGGGTTCATGGCAGTACACAGATGTGATAAGCAATACTGTTATATAGGTTAGAGTATAGCTCACGACAAATTAATCTCTTCAAGGATTGGGGTTTTTTGTAATCTGCAGGAATGTTTAACATACACTTTTGAGAAGAGATACTGAAGTGGGAAAAGGGTAATAGAGGTCAAGTGGAACAAAGAGCAAGAGGAAAAATAACAGGACTAAGAAATTGGGTTGATCTTTTAACTAGTCTTAAGACTCTGGGTTCTTTTTTTGAAAGTAGTCATGTTTTCTTTTTTTAAAAAGTAAAAAATATTTGCATGGGGGCAAGGGGGAGCAGTGTGTCAGCTAAACTGCACTGTAACATCAGGAATTTTAAAACTGTATTTTACACCTAGGAATTTCCTTCATTATCAGATGCAAATAAGGTTTGTCTGGAGTGGTCTTCCCTGGGGAGAGGGCTCACTACCCACAGTTCACATAGGGCTATTCCAGTGTGATACCACCCCTGAGGAACTGTCACACTGCTTTGCTAGGCTTCAAGCTCAGGGAGATAGCCCAGAAATACAATGCCCACAGGCTTCTCTGAAACACAGCATCTGCACAGCCTTTCTTTCTCCATGTCCTTCCTCCCCTCATTTTGAGGGCTGTTTTAACTATCTGATAGCTTTCTGCAAAACCAAGAGTCACAACTATGTTGAAAGCCTGCAGATTATTTGACACCATGGGTGTAGAGCCCAAGTGAGAATAAATCAAGCTTAAAAGTCTGTAAAGCAAAGAGAAGTGAGGTGTAAAAGATGATTACAGCTTGCACCTAATTGTGCTCTGTAATTTGTTGCCCTAATGAAACATTTCTTTTAAGTGGAAAATCTTTGAAGAATACTAATATAATAATTAATATTCAGGTTACCTAGGGAACCCGAGACTCTACTGAGTGTGGCTAGAAGAGCCTTTGCAGAGGAAGCTACCCAGCACGGCCTTTTTTCCTGGAGCCTTAAGGATGACACTTTCAGGCAGCTGTGAGCTTATTTCCCTTACCTTTCCAAGTTTTTACCAAGTTTCTCTCTTAGAACCAAGAAATCCAAGGAGTTGCTCTGTCTAATACAAGCTAGAGCTGATGTAAAACTGAAAAGGAAGGAAGAATTCAGGTGGACTTAGAAACAAATACATAATGTGGAGATGTGTAGAGCCATAAAGAACAAGAAAAAATAATAATAAAAAAAAAAGAACAAAAGAAACTGAATTTCATAAAGGAAAAGTCTGAATAAAAAATTAGTTTTCTATATATCCCTTCGAGTAAATGTTGGAGAAGACTTTTCCTAAATCACAGCAGGATGCTATTTACACCACTTCTGGTATATCACCCTTACTAGCTTCTAATGTGAAGCTAAATAAAACCTCTTTATCAACGACTAACAGATGCTACTGTGGGGTACAATAAATCTTAACTAGATTTCAAGAGCAATGAACCAAGTGCTTGCACTTGCTCCTCTGAGGGCAGCCTAAATCTGGCAATGCTGATGTCACCATTAGACACTAAACTGAAGGGCCACAGTACTGGTTTCCTGACAGAGGCTGGACAAAAATCAAATAGAGAAGAGTGTCTGTGGATATGAGAGATATCAAAGAGAACATCATGGCTTGTACTTGCCTCCTGGTTCTTCTTGATTTTGAGAAATGCACGTATAAACATCACGTAGCTGTCAAGAACCACTGACCATGGACAGATAGCAATCAAGCCACCTGCAGAGCAGAGCAGCTTTGGCGGAAACCATTTGGAAAAGGCCAGCTCTCTGACAAAAAATGGACACAGTATGCACAGCTGCATGGCAAAAATAGTAGAGGGTCAACCTGGAATCCAGCACTTTTTTCTCCAGCAGTGAGTTGGCAAAAACATTGTACTTTGTGCCAGGCTTGGTTGTCAGCTGTAACACTTTGGCCAAACAAGAAGACAAGTATTTCTTTCCTGCACTGCACTTCTAATTCATATTCTTTTATTTGGCCTGGATCTGCTGGGAGAGCTGCTTACAAAGAGGATGGATGTGTACTCATTGGCACACCGTGCTGTCTTCTAGGAACATAAGAGCTACTGGCTTAGATCACATATTCCTTCACTCCACTAGCAGTGTGATGGCAGTGAACAGCAAAAGCTGGAAAGGAAAATAAAGGAAAGCTTCTCTGAAAAACTGACTACCCCAGGAGAAGCTGCTCTTGAACCTTATTAATTAGAGGTTAGTTTATGCCCTGAAGCAGAAGACATTAAATCCCTTATAAATATGCATGTCTGTTCTTCAGAACTTCAGGATAATAGAGAGATGTCATAAAATTGACACCATGCCCGAGAAGCATCTAAGTGTTCACTCCATTTAACAGATGGGCAAACAGGAAAAGAAGTCAAGCAGCTTCTCTGCAGTCTAGTCAGCAGGCAGACTTCTGGTGGCACTGGCAGGTGACTAATGTGACACAGGCAGCTTCAACTCCCCCTCCGAAAGGTGGCTGGCTTTAGTACCCGATCCCTGCTGCACAGCCCCTCCTGAGATTAATTTCCTCTCCTGCAAATGGGTGTGTTTATCTACCTACTTAATGAAATTTTTAGAACTGTATATTTATGTTATACAGCTATTACTAATAGCAGTTAGGAAGAGATGTACTGCCCATGGATTATTAATTCATTTATTTCACCACAATTCTAGAAACTTTGTTCCCCACAGAGCTCTGTCAATGCATCATTTCTCAGCTAAAGTGTCCTTGCAAAGCTAGTTCCAGGCTCCTGGGTTTAAGTCTGATAAATAAGTCCGGGAGTGCTGTAAGCATGGACTGTATACAGATTAAGACAGAAAATTTTAAATGAAATTTGGGGTTCTATTTTTTAAATATTTTTTTAAAGCCTCTGTTGACCAGCTGCTAAGATCCTTGAAAGTCTCCAGTATGGTATGGGATTAAGGACAACTGTAAAATTTTAATATTGTATTTCCATAAAACAATAGAGAAGAGTTTAAGGATAGAAAAAGAAAGAAAATACTTACGCAAAAGCACGCATCTTTTGTAAAATAATCATCCACAATGCCCTACACCAAAGTACCAGTCCTTGGTCATACCAATGGAATTCTTGCATGATATCAAATCAGATCAAACTTCAGGAACAGAAGAATATACAGTACCATCATCAGAATTGCAGCATGGGTTGTGCACATATGACCTAGCTAATGCTCTAGCTAGTTTGGACGGAAAACCCAAGGAAACCATAACAGGACAGCCCTGGAAAGCGGAATCAGTAACAAGTTTGTCCAGCCTGTGCAGAACCATGGATTTAAAAATATGGTTTCTTGCTTCGAATTTGAACTAAGTTAAAGATAGAAAGATCACCTCAGTGTACATACAGTCCATGTTTTTTCAGTGGCTTACTGCAGCCCACAGTTTTCACTTTTGAATATTTCCAGTTTGATCATTGGTTGTATAACCCATCTTGACTACTTATGACCCACACTCCTTGCTGGAAGCCAAAGACAACATGAGGAACAGTAAGCATCTTCTACATAAAATCCAACAGTCTTATATGATGGTTTGGATGTCTGATTCCCATAGGCCTAGAGATGTAGAAGTCAGCCCAGTGGAAGGCAGACTGCAGAAGCAATAAACGAAGAGGTCCAGCTGGACCAAGGAGTGGCTAGTCTGCCATTGATTCATACAGCCAGCACAACCGAAGCAGTAGCAAAATGCTGGTATGTGGTGGCTGGTCTGTTTGGAAGGAAGAGAAGTAAAAAAGAGACCGGAAAACAAAAAGCCTAAACGTAGGTGGGTGAGGAGCAGATGAGAGCAGCTTCACCTTCTGTCAACTCTCTACAAGATGTTTCTCCATTCTGAAACAGAATGGGCTGCTTTATAGGTCCTTATCATGCTCTGATATCTTTGTGTACAGATAAAGCCTGCCTGAGTCATCACAAAGTTTCTAAAACCTTAAATCTGTGTATACTCCTACTACAGCACTGGGAAACACTATTAGTCAGTTATGATACACAGCAAACACAGCAATTTATGTTACAATTTATGCTATCCTTTACCCTGCTCCCCCACCCCCCAAACTACTACTTCTAAAGGTATCGTGCTGAGCATGTGCATATTAAGTTCTCAGTGCTTGTTAACTGTAAAGAGTTGGAAGGTAGGCCAGTTTATTTATTTTTAATGATCACGACAGCATCTTGAAATCTGACTCATGTAATAATATAATTAAAGAGATTTTTCCCCTGGAGAAAATAGGGATGGCACAGTGAAGCTGTTCTTTAAAACCAGTATTTCCAAATGAGAGTTTAAGCTTTTCAGGGATCACTGTCCCTACTGAGGATGTATTTATGTGCTATTCCAAACAAGGACAGATGTAACCACGTGCTGAGGTGCTCAGGGGCCATGACATGCAGCATCAAACCTAATGAGTGCCTTGGGCACTTCTGTAATAGAAGCAATAGTCTTGGGGTAAGAAATACACTGCTTCATTACACAATCTTTTACCAGAGTGCTATTTTAGATGGACAAAATGACATTACTGTTTGGTTTTTTATTTTAACATCGAAGGTTTTGTGCCAGGAATCTTTTAATCCATTCTACTTGAGTAGTGGAGATACGTGATATTGCTTCATTTTTGTAGTTCTTTTATTCTACTCAGTTTGCACCGTTCAGTTCCAACAAACAAGAAGAGCCCCAGCATCAAAAGAATCATAGAAATTAGTAAAAGCAATACAAAATCTGTTTAAAAGGGAAGATTTAAATTTATGGCTTGTTAGAAAAGTCTAGGGTAAACAGTTTTTCTAAATAAGATAATGAAAATTACCTGAATTTTGTAGATTCTTCTGGTCTCCTTACCCAGGTGCAGTTCTGCAGTTTTGTAACTATGTGAAGATAATAATCTTCTGAGTATCTAAAAAAGGAAACAACATCAAACAGTAGAATTTATATGTATGTATATTTAGAAGCAGTCTCTAAAACATTCAAATGATGCATGTATTAATAATAATGTGCATGGTGCATATATAATAGATTGCTTTTAGAACTCCATGACCTATTTTATTTTTGTAATTTTTAACAGTACTATCCTCATTTAATTAGCATGACCTATTAAACATCTCTTCTTAGTAGTGATGTCCTAATGAACTTTTCAGAAACTTTCAAAAGAACATGGGTTTTAAACTTAAGTAATAAATATCTTGAAGTTATTAAAAATCATCTCAAGTGCAAAAACCCAAAATAACACAAAAAATTCTTGTACTTGGTGGTTTAAACTTCTAAAATGTTTTGAAAAGTAGCTCTTGCAAGCCAAGGTGAAATATCACACTTCTCATCCTTTTTCTTTCATTTACTTTATCCGAGTCCCCAAAGCTCAATTCAATCATCTAAGACCATAGACCAATATTTACAAATGAAAGGTTTCCTTTAAATTATTCTTAAATAAAACAATCTGCTACTTTACATCAACCAGCACATGTAGCAATGTACATTGGCTACATGTAATCAAAAACCTCTACGCTTCTTTTAAACCTTTCAAAAGATTTAAAGTTGTCCAGAAGTCATAAGTCAAAAGATTGGATACATTTTTTCCTTGGATTCAATGTTACTAATTCTCCCCTTTGTGCTTGGATCATAATACAGGGTTTTCTTAAAAAAATAACTGACTTATAAGGAGGACTGGGGGAAAGGGAAGAAGAGATAGTATGGATGCCACGACAAAGAATTCTGTGATACTCAAGTCTCCATAAAACATCTACCATGTATTATTTTAGCAAAAATAGCTTAGTGTTGACCCAAACCCAATGACCACTACTTTATTTAAGATGGAACTTACAAGTGTATATTGTGAACAGTTTTACAAGAGGTGGGATGGCAAGAATCCTTGCTTGTTTTTAAATAGGCCATGAGAACTGATAAAAAGGAAGGCTGTGGTGGCTTGAAGCAGCACAGGTCAATGATCTGAAAGCTTCTCTCCATCTCTGTGTTCAGCATTTGAAAAAAACAAATCTCTTTTTTGTTTCCTTCAAAAAAGTACTGCTAAAGGTAACTTGTTTATCTATACCTGAGCAAAATCTTGTCCAATTTGGAAAAATAAATGATACTGTAAAGAGGAATACTGCATTGGAACTGGTCTCTGGCTCAAGTTTGCATCTGTGACAAAATGTATGGTTTTCATCCTCCACACTCAGAAAACTCTTACAGGAAGTAGATGATTGGGACTAGAATTATTTTACTGAGCCTTTGCACAACTCAGGAGGAATGACTGGGCAGAAGTGGGCGAAGAGCAAACTAGTTTCATTGCAGCTGTAGCTGATCTGACCTCGTGCAGTACATTCTTTCTCCTTCCAATCCAGCTCCAATCAATTCTCTCCCTTGTGTCACTGCTGGTACTTACTTGACTCCACCTCTGTTTCCCTTTGGCCAGTTTTTGCACTTGTCAAATGCCTCCATAGGCCCCTTTAACTTACTACCACAGAAAAAACAACCAACCAACCAACCCACCAACCAACCAAGCAAAAGAAAGAAAAACAGAAGGAAAAAAAATGCATATAAATTTTCTTCTTCCTCATTGTGTTAAACCAGATCAAGAGAGGTTCCATCAAACACCACAGCTAGTATAAGCAACGAGTAATGGGAGTGGAAAAACTGGGAATAAGGCCCTCCTATTTTGGCAGCTGCCTGCTGGTATGTTGCATTATCAACCTTGGAACTGCAGCCAGAGAAAATGGAACTACTTTCCTACTGAAGCTGCTACCTAAATTGACTCACCATGGGGTCAGAGAAATGTCAGTACCAGCACAGGCCAGGGCAGGGAGTGCGTGTGGAGGGAGGATGAGAAAAAAGCACAGGACCAAAATAGCCTATTCTGACATTGAATCACTCATCTAGTTTTATTTCTTAAGGGCAAACATTAAATAACTCTTAGATGCTGGGACTTAAGAAAAAATTAAAAAAATTAATAGGATAACAGAGCATGAAGAGTTACTTAGGCTATCATCATCCAGGAGAAAAAAAATTATAGAATAAACAAAGTCTAGCCTACAGACATTGATAAGATGAAGATCAGAGTCAGAAATCAAAAGAAAAAATTACCATCAGCTCAGAAAGAAATTGCATGGACTGACAAGTTATTAGCAAGTTGCAGGGAAACATTTGGTAAGGAGAAAAATGAAAGCGTCACCCATAATGCTGGTTCTGAAGGCTCATGGGAAACACAGGCACTCACTGTCAGAAACTAAGGACCTTCTTACACATATAACAGAAGGTGCACACAGGGTATGAACACTAATTACAAAGGCAAGAACACTGCAGCTTTTCCACTGCTGTCTGCTGGATGGAATGTCTCCTGCTTTAGGAGCTCCAGCTCACCTGGAAAAGCACCACTTCCAGGTCTTTACAAGTCAGAACGCCACCTCTGCTTGCCCTGTGAATCCAGTTTAGTTCTTCTTGTGACTTACAAAGGCACTCCAGACTGTCACAACTCATCCTTGCCAGCTGGCACAGTGCTCCAGTGAGCAGAGACATCCCAGCACGCTGTCCTGGGGGACAGAAGCTCCCAACTGTGGCAGCTCTGCAAGGCATCTGCTCACATCAACATGAGGCTTCCATGAAATGAACTCTACTTGAATACAGGCAATATTCCTATAGATAATTTTTTTAAGACCCAAATTGAAGCTCTGAGATTTGCTGCAGCTCGGTTTACAGCCCAGAAAGCTTTGTTTTCTTCTCAGAAAGCCGATTTTAACATTTTCTGCTTTAAAGGAGCCTTGGGGACTCACTCCTCCAAAGGAATCAGACCAGAAGGTCATCAGGGAATCATTTCACGGCTCTGCTGTAACCCAGACAGTCGTCTTCTCCACTGATCCGTTTTAAAGAGCTGGGACAATATATATATTTCCTCTGGCACTCAGGAGCCTACAGCACATATTCACTGATGCTAAAAGGATTTTATTATTAAAATAAAAAGGCTCAGGTAAATTGAACTATAAAAATACTTGGACAAGACAATTATTACAGTGCTGAGAATAGTGAATGAAACATGTTTTGTCCTGTTTTTGTTTGCCACCTGCACCACAACCATTATAATAACTTGCTGTCATAGAAAACTCATACTGTATGAGCTTACTGACAAATAACATCGGGAAGGCCCTTTTTTTTGTTGCCTTCAGTATTTGTCAGGTGCACAGTGACCTTCTACATTAACTGCAATGGTTAAGGTGGAATTATTATGCACAGTCAAAAAATTACAAAATTTATTATGACAAAATACAAGTATCTTCTGATTTTTGGCAGATATCTGTAGGACAACAGCAGGGACAGAAGTGTTGGGATAGTATGGAGACAACAGGTAAAATGTCAGAAGAGAGAGACAGATGCAGCCCCACTTGCTAAAACTAAACACCTACTTGTTAGAAAACTATTTGAATTAGAAGGAAGACTGAGCAGCAAGAGTGAAAAAAGGATATATTCCTACTTAGCAGGTTATCTTCAAGAAAAAAAACAAATAAGAAATACAACAGCAGGATATGCAAGAGAAGAGGAGGATCCATTTTGCCTTTGGACAGTTTACTACTACCAAAAAAACTATCAGTTTTAAAAACCCTCGGGAGAGTGTGCACAGGGCTTGCTCTAGAATAAAAATGTAAAACTGCCAGCCAAACTCAGTACTTAAGGCTTTTTATCACCACCAGCACATACCTGCTATAATAATAACTTCCCACTTACATAGCATTTTTTACTATCGAATCATTTGACAAGCTTTAAAGTAGTAATTTTTTCCCTTTCTGCCAACTTAAGAGGCAAGAGTGTCCAGAACATCCCTGAAAGTCTAGAACTGCAATATAAAGCATTTATATACCATGTCTGTGGGTCACACCTTGAAAAAGCAACAAAGATCCCTGCAGCTCCTCTCAGTGAAGGGCAATAGCTACAATATTCGTGGCAAAAAGCAATCCCTTGCTCCTTCGCTCCAAGCATCCGTTTCTCTCCCTACCTCCCCAATTCCTCTTTTGCCTCATTAAATGGTGCAGTCCCTTTCTCTTTAGCCACAGAATAAACATCTTGCACTTCATAAAGTTTCTCCTATAATCTCAGCTCCAAAATGCTCTCAATATGAAGAGCTCATCTCCATTGTTGCAGCCTGTACAACTTTGCAATGTGTGGGATAAACAACAGCATCGATATATTGCTAAGTGGATTTTGAAGGCAATACAGTGACTGGTCATCCTTATCTTGCTGTTACACACTCAAGTTTTCAGCATTCTTTGACCTCTGTTTTCCAGTCTGTGTTTCAGTTCTCACTAGCAGTGCACCAGTAGCATAGTGGTGTTACACTTTTCAAGAGTAAAAATGTTAATGGTAGTGTTGCTAATGAGATGGAATATTCATGGGAGAAGACATTATAGAGAATGGAGGTGCGGGGAAAGGAGAAATAAATAGAGAAATAATAATCGTAAGAGAGATTGTTGGAAGTATGATGACAGAAACAGGTGAAAGATCTTTAAATGAAAAGAGAAAATAAGGAGAGGGCAGAAAAATTTTTTGAGTTTCAACTTGGTGTTCTGTCTTTTTCTGATATGGAAAACCCCCCAACTTTGGTATCAGTCCTGATAAAATACTTGCCACTCTCTAAAGCATCACTTTCTAAAGTGACCTCACAGATTCTACTCAATCTTTTTGGGAACAACTTGGAATATAATGTTGCTAACTGACAAGGAGAAATTTTGCTGACTTACATTGTTAAAGTAAAAAAAAATTAAATCCAACCTTGAATAAATCTTATCCATGTATAAGAAAAAATTCAGAAAATATTGGTTGAACAATTTCAGTTTCCTGTTTTATAGTTCCACATGAATATATCAGTAGTTATGTAAAAATGACAATGCCTTACCCTGCTATTTAAAACAAACAAAGCAAAAAGCACAGAAAACACCTACCTTTTCTTCTTGATAGATGATGACAAAATGTTGTCCTGAATTGCCTTACATTTTGAAGCCTGTTCAAACTGGTAAATTCCATTTTTATTAGCAGTTGTTCTGTTAAAAAGGGGGGGAGTAGGAGATAAAGCAACAAACTTTAAAAGAGTGAACATATTCTAACAATGCTGTCACATTTACTTTGCTATGACAATAACATTAATAACTGTTGATTTAGCTGAAAACATTACCAAACAAATCTTATTGACTGTTTTTGTGAAATTCTTGTTACAAAAGGGGAGTTTGCCGCTAGGAACTATAAAATGTTCCATTCTCTGAAAGAACCCTATTTCATAGTTGGAATTATATTTTGTGCTTTACACTGTAATCAGGAAATGTAATTTTTAGAAAAATAAATTAAATGGGAAGCATCTTGAACACTATGTTTTGAAGATATTTAAAATATTCACTAGTAAAATATTTAGCAGATGTGATTTCCTAAAGTTGTTGACAAAATGCAATGTTCAGAGCCAACATAATATGTACAGAAAACACCACAGGTGAAGTGAATCTTTGTACTTGGACCTTAACTTACTGATTTGAGTGTAATACTTCCTGCCTTGTTTATTCTTTATTTACATAGAGAGGGTAAATATTTGTAAAAGGAACCAAGGCAAGTGTCAGATACTGATCTTTAGTTCCTGTCTTATTTTCACCAAACACCTGTGTGGTCCTCATGCTCTGGCAGCCCTGGCAGAAGACTGAGATGTAAATTACTAAATGACTGAGATACCAAGTTTTATTGCATTCACCTCAGTTCACCCCTTATCTATGTTCCGTCTCATACAAACACCCTCTTCTGCCATCAGCCTTCTGCTGTGTGGATTGCCATTTATCATGAAAATTTTTCCTCCAGTGTTTTTATTCTCCTTGCCCCTCACTGTCATCCTCCCTGCCACCTCCCTGTCCTTTCTGGTTCTTTCCACTAATTCACTATTTACAGAGCACCTGGACATTGCAAACTGTTTGTCCAAAACAGAAGTAGTAACACAGAAGACAGAGATGCTGTGTCATTCACTTCTGGGTGTGAGCTGCAGCAGACGAGAACTCATGCTGTTCTGAGAAACAGAGAACTGAGACATCTCTATACAGAGGCACTCACACACAAAGAGAAAGGGTCTTCCTGCTTTGTACACAATGCACTCTGCTTCTGAACCATCCCTGCTTTTAGTGAAATGGACCAAAACTCCATTGACTTCATCTGTTAAAACTTGGAAACCACTTAGTAAAAAGATTTCTGACAAGCTGATTTTGAAGACCTTACTTGGGAAAGATGCCATTTCAAGCCACAGAACCACAGAGCAGCTGAGGTTGGAAGGCACCTCTGGATGTCACCTGCTCCAATCTTCCTGCTTAGGCAGGGCCACCTAGAGACAGTGGCTCAGGACTGTGTCCAGATGGCTTTGGGATATCTCCAAGCATGGGGACTTCACAACCTTTCTGGGCAGCCTGTGCCAGTGCTCAGTCACTGAGCACCTCTAAGAAGAAATTGGATCCATCCTCTTTGCACCCTCCCTTCAGGTATCAATAGGGTCCCCTCTGAGCCTTCTCTTTTTAAGCACTTCAAATGAGAAGAATGACTGAAGATGAAATAAAAGAACATAAGCTTGTTTATTTTGCTGCTGAACTGTCATGTTCACAGCCGATGAGAGGAAAAGGATGAACCATCTTTTCTCCTCTTTCCACTGCACACAAATGTGAATCAGTCACTTCATAGGAGCAATTCACATGGGATGTAGGCTGCAGAGGAGAGACACCAGCTCTCTTCCTTTCTTTCCACCACCAAGAACTTCTTCCCAGTATACACTTACTGCCCCTAAGGAAGTATCCAGTCTGTACCCCCCTTGTTGAGGGCAACGGTAAGACAACATAACATACACCTCTGTCCTTTCAGTTCTGCAATGACTTTATAGTAACAGCTCACTCTGCCTACTGAGAGCTCCTTGGTTGTCTTTGTATACAGCTCCTTATTTAATTCCTTCTCAAGGAGTGACATACAAACGGCAGAAGGCTCTCAGTTCAAAGCTAACAATTCAGCAGATTTCACACAGCAAGTGCCTGCAAATATTCTGCCTACGCCATTTATGCACACAGGTTTACTGCAGCTTGGTCTGAATGCTTCTGCTAGGCCCTGAAGAACCTGGTAGGCCATTTCCAGCTCCCAAACAAATTTAGTTAGCACTAAATCATGTTTCCTCACTCTTGCTTTAACTCAGTAACCTCAAATGATTATTCTGCAGTTGCAGCTGGAAGTAAGAGAAATGGCTACAGGCAAAGTTTAGCAGCATCTTAAATAAATAAATAAATAAATAGAACTATTGATATAAGCCAAGTGAGTGTTAATGTCACAAATTAAGTCTTTCATTATAACTAAAACCTAAAATGTTGGATGTCGATTTGAGAAGTGGCCCCAGCCCTCCTGAGCCACAGTTGGTCAGAGGAGACCTTCTGTAACACACGAAGCCTGTCGGGATGACCAAGTCAGAGTAGGCTGTTAGGTCTGATCAGCTCCTGAGAGGTGCATTTGCAGGCATCGGTGGAGAACCAACATTCTTTCAGGAGTGGGTTTCAGCTAGGTACAGAGAATTGTTACCATGCTCTTGTAGCTTCCTAATAACTTATGTCCTGAGATCTGTGGAGCTACGAATAAATATTCTCTCAAATACAAGCTTTGCTCAACAGACATTTAGTCCTTTAAAATATGTAAGATCAAAACAAGCAAGTCACCTCATTTTTTTAATAAGTAATTGTTTCTTTATGCACACATTTTCAAGACTTGAAAAACTAAAAAAGGAAGAATTCAGAGGAAAAAATAAGCAAAAAAATAAATCCTTGATGTCATTAAATCCTCACTATCACTTTTACAGCCATCAAGGGGAGAAAAAAGGAACAAGGAATCTTTCCTTCCCTTTCCATGACAACTGTAGGAAAAACCAAACAGGCACTTTAATCAAAATTGTTTATTCATATAATGCAGACACATTGTAGATCACTGAAATGCTTCTTCTGTGGCCTCTTCCACAAAAAATTTACTCAATGCTTTTCATATAGTGAAAAAAGTATGAAAATAAGACATTTTATGTGCAAGACAATGCAAAACAATGACTCATTCTATTAAAAGTTAAATTTCTAAATTTCTGTTTCCTTGTCAGAGTGGCCTCTGCTTCACGAGTGAAATCTTTTTGCATTCAGATAAAAAGGGGTGTGCAAGGGGCAGTCCGGACTTCCACCGCATTATTCATGGCAGAGTTGTGCAGACATCAGGCTCAGATTAAATTTCTGATCGCTTAGGACAATCATGCTAGGCAACATTTATCACTAAATGAATTTACCTGACCTAGTAGATGACAGTCTTTGTTGAATACTTAGAACTGTGTTAAAACTTCTGCAATGAAATTAGATAATATGTCTAATAATGCACATAACAGCCTACATTCAACTAATTTTGCAAACTATTAAGCTAAATGAGAACTTGAAGTAGAAACCTTGTTATATTCTGTTGGCTAGAGCTCGTAAAACTGACGATACAGGGAAATTTCAGCTGCATTTCCCTTAGGGTTTGATGTTCTCAAAGCCAACCTCATTGGCCAAAATCTGAAAAACAGGGTTTTTTTTTAATCATATACAAACAGCTTGAGGACCACATACTTCCTATGGTAATTCTAGGAACTCAGAAAGTACACCATCTGTACTTTAATAAATCCACAGTAGATTAAGACCACGTGCCATATTTATCAGCATGTTTTGATTCTATATCTTGTTCTCAGGAAAACAGCAGATCTTTAAACTGTAATTCTTTTAAGACAAGGATCACACCTTTAGAATAAGAAACAGAGAAACTATATGGAAAGCCCATAGTCCCTTTTGCTGCTCCTGTAGCATTCAGTCCTGAGACATACGGAGCCTTAGCGCAGGGAATTACCGGAGAGTACATCACTTAACATGGAATTCTGGGGAAGCAGGGAGGGAAAGAAAAACAAAAACCTTTAAAAACAAAACCAAAGTCAATCCCAAACAGTTATCAGCATAAGAAAAGGGATGGGCATCAGATAGAGGAATGGTAGGAAAAGAAAAAAAAAAAGGCAGATGGAAAAAGGAAATATAGTGCTGTATATTGTACCATAACAAAGATATGCCCAAGACTGCAAGACCACTCCTCTAGAATTCCCACAAAATCAGCTGGAAACAACTGAAAGAATGTGGGATGAGATTTTCAAGAGCTCATAACTGGACTGTCTGGCAGTAGTGAAAGCAATAAGAATTTCACCTCCCTAATAAGTCTACACTGAAAGTAAGGGATAATCCCACTCATTGGCTTTATTCACTCCACTCCCAGCAGATCTACTTGTTGTTCTTTCTTTCTTATAGCTTCCTGCTCTTGTGTTTCTGAAGCAGCACGGGAACTCTGAACATGTTCCTGATGAGCATCTCCAGCTAAAAAGGAAAAATTGTGCATGCAAAACTGCACATTCATATCTTTCTACCAAAGGGGCACTGAATAACACTATCCAGATTGTGAATACCTTCTCTCTTAATCTCTCCCTTGAAGAGACTAATTTATATTTGAATTGCATCATCTATTAATTGAATACTATTAAAAAAATGTAATCCATACTTCCCTAGGAAGGGTGCTTTTAAGTGTTCTGTCTTTGACACTATTTCAGATTAATCAGATGATAAGAATATAGTGATGTTTTTAAAATTCACAACACCTTTTTTAATAAGGCAATACACAATTTAAATTCTTGGTGAAATGGACTATAAAAATGGCTTTATCAAACCATGGGAGTAAGAATTTGTTTTGAGACATTAATAACAGTAACTGCGAAAGAGACTGATCCTACTATCCTTGTTCGAGTTCCCATGGAGGTTTTGTTTATCCAAGAAATGCTAACTCAGGTCTTAAGGACAAGTTGCATTTTTAAATTATTTGAAAGACCCTCCAGGGCATTCACCAGAGTTATACATAATATCAGATACTTTTTATTTATAACATCCATAAACTGCATGGCAGGTAACATGACAAGCAACACTCAGAGCCTCGTGGTGGGTAAAGTGAAAAGAATTAAGGCACTTACACTAAAATCATGTTACAATAGCACACAATAGGCAGAATGACAGAGCAGTTTCACTTGGACCAAGTAAAAAAAAGTCTGGGAAAACTTTCACCACTGTCAGAACATAAATATGTCCTGGCAGCAGCTTTTGACTGAACACCTATTCATTTAGACAAAACTAATACATGAGACGTGTTTAAAATGTGCTCTTAGGATAGGTCTGCATGCATCACTTGGGAATGAAGGGACAAAACACTAAGAAAGCAGTAAAATTAGCGAAGTGGACTCCACTGCTGACTAATCTAAACTGTAGCAAATTATTTGTGCAATACACTAGGCTACTGTTCATAATTGTGGTATTAGCCTGTCTCTTCTTTCCCTTCTGAGTGCCCAAATGCAATATTTTGACAGGAAACAGAATGTACAGGTCTCTGTAGCATAGTTAATTAAGTATAGCTGTTTTATTTCCTAGGCCTTCAGAAAGATCTGCTGGTAAGAGAGGAACTGGAGAAATCAACACTACTGAACACTGTATTAACACTAACTTGTTTACTCACAGCTTCTCAGTCACTTCCTCCCACTGTTCAATTACCCCAACAATCTTGTGCTTGCCTCGGACATGCAAAAACAGAGTAAGCTACAGGAATAGTAAGTGAAAGCAACTGGCAACACAAACAGAATAAGAGAGTAATGGTGATCAGTTCTTCAGGGTACTGCTGCCTTGCTGTTACTTGTACGTAAAGGATATATAAATAGTGCTTGACAAAATTATTTTCACTTCCCTTGCAGGAGCTAGCATTATTTATCTGCTATATGTTCTCAGCAGTACAAAAGGAACTAGAATTTCTGTCTATGCTTAATATAGCACACCCTGGGCCTCATAAAAAAGAAAAGACCACCTATCTCCTCTTATTATTGTCACCTTCCCCTGATAAGCACTAGCACAACTGAGCTTTCTGATTTGCTATTAATGGTGTGACTACACAAACGAATATGCTGGCACAGACACAGTTGAGGAGGGAAGGAGGGTGGAAGGGCAGACCAAGTGTCTAAAGGTGGGAAAAGTGCAAGACTACTTCTTTTGGTTGTACTGTCGGCTTAAAAAAGTTTAAGATGTACTTGCAGTTACAGCTTAAAAACTGAGAGGGCGGTATTAAGCAGAGACATGAGAATTTGCCAGAAAACCAGAGTATTGCAATGTAAATGATACTGATTTCATGAATAAATCTGGGGACTATTAGACAAATCTTACTAACAATGGCCTTTTTTCCGTAACAAAACCCTACTAACAGGCTGGGAAATAAATCCAAGCAAAAACTGGACATCACAGTCTAGGGGCAGTCACATTGCTCAAGATATCTAACACTTAACAAGAAAAAGCGGTAAGGAGTGTCCTGTAAGAGGATCTTCAAGGTTATTTACTAAGAGGTTATTTACTAAAGTTCTTCAAAGAACTTTAGGTGCCTGGTCACCACCTAATTAAACACTGCTGCACATAATAGCTGCCTAAATATCTATGACAGTCTGATCCAATTCCTTGCTTTTCATCCTTTCATTTCTCAGTTTTATCCTTTTAAAAGAATTACTCAAAGTAAAAGATCAGATTAGCTTTCAATACTGTGAGGCAACAGAATAATAGGACCTTAGAGATTCTTCGGGAGATGTCTGGTTACAAATATGCCTCCAACAGCGAAGTAAATCATGATAAGAAGATTAGCTGGTGACTGTCAAGATTGTGTAGATTACTTATAGTGAGAGATCAAGAAGGATAACAACCAGGTTTCATTTTTCTTTTTTTTCTTTCCTAGAAACATCCATGAACATCCTCTTACTCTTATGCAGAAAAGGACATTGCTGTCAATAATACAGCTGTGCCATTCAAATGATCAGGCTAGTTTAAGAGATCCATACTTTGGGAAGTCTGCACGAATGGATTGTTCCTAGTTTTATGCATCAATATACTAACATAGCCTCACGTAATTCAAAAGTTCACTAACCCTCGTACAACCCATTTCAACAAGGAACTCTACTGTCCTTCTGATGTACTCATGGATACTGCAGCAAAACCCCACTGCAAACTGGAATCTAATTTCTATTGTCCAGACCATTCATCTCCATCACTGAGGGACTTGTCTGAATCTCCTGAATGAGTCCAGATGATCTCTGGATCAAACCTCTCCAGTATGGCCTTTAGCCAGGCCCAGTCCAGCTGCTGCCTGGCTAGATCAAGCCTCTCCCATATGGCTCCCTGCCCAGTCTAGCTGCTCTCTGGATTAAGTAACAGCTCCTGGTCAG
>JAYRBT010000082.1:19651554-19676250 GCA_036023395.1 Myiotriccus ornatus | reverse complement strand
CCATAGTATTTAAGGGAGGCTGCGGGGAGGGGGAGGCGGCCATGGCAGCCACAGGGTCCCCGCGCTCCGCCCCTCGCTCGCAGCCCTGCGCCGCCGCCATCGCCCCCCTGCGCCTCACACCGTGGCCGCCGCTCGGGGCCCGGCCCGCCCGGCCTTGCCCGGGCTTGGGGAGCCGCCCGGCGTGAGGGCAGGACCGGGGCGGCCTTTGGAGCGGCGCTCAGGGCGGTTCTCGGTGGCGAAGGCGGAGGGGCGCCCGCCCAGCACTGCGCGGGAGCTAAAGCTGCCCGAACTTCAACAGGGGAAGGGGGCGCCGTGCGGGGCGGCGGCGGGAGCAGCGTGCGGGCTTACCCGGCGAGGGTGGCCGATCCTGCCCCGCGGCAGTAGCGGTGAAGACACTGCTACTATCATAGCTCTTAATCAAAAATAGGCAACGTGTCGTGCACTGTATAAAAGTGACCCCACCTGGGGAACTCTAGGGTCCCAACGTAAGAAGGACATGGACCTTTTGGAGCAAGTCGAGAGGAGGCCACGAAGGTGACCGGAGCAGGGCTGGAGCACCTCTGAAATGGAGACAGACTGAGAGAGCTGGGGTTGTTCAGCCTGGAGAAGAGAAAGCTCTGGGAAGACCTCATTGCAGCCTTCTGGTATCTGAAGGGGGCCTACAAGAAAGCTGGAGAGGGATTCCTTCGCAAGGGCCTGTAGCGATAGGATGAAGGGGAATGACTTTAAACAAAAAGGGGGCAAGTTTAGATTGGATATTAGGAAGACATTCATTACTATGAGGGTAGTGAAGCACTGGAACAGGTTGCCCAGAGAAGCTGTGAATTCCCCATCCCCAGAAGTGTTCAAGTACAGATTGGATGGGGCTGTGAGCAAGCTGGTCTAGAGGAAGGTGTTCCTGCCTATGCAAGGGATTTGGAACTAGATGATCTCTAAGGTCCCTTCCAACCCAAAACATTTTACTAGTCTATGATTTGTAGAGGTTTTGATAAAAAAATGTTTCTGTAGTAAGCTTGTATCTCTACCTCGTGGTGTAATCAATGTTGCTTTCAGGAGCCAGCCTTTGGTATGAGAAACATAGTAAGGTGACAAGATGCCATTAACTAGGCCCCCTTTATTAAAAGAGTGAGTAGTAGAGATGCTATGTCTTACAGCAGGCTTTCAGTCATGAGCCAGCTGATACCTTGATTTCACAGATTCTTCCCTATCCTTCCTGTTTCTTGTATCTGTGAGCATTCCCTTGAGCCTTGGAGCTGCTGCTCTTCTGTTCTCAAACAATGGCTGGAAAGTAAGAGCACTGCTGCAGCTATATTAATAATAAAGTAACACAGACTTGATATCATGAGTGGTTAGATATGAGAGAAGGAGCGTGCCTACGATTCATCAGAGGAAGAGCACAGCACCAGCTGTGATGGGGTGTGCAGGGAAATATCTGGTGATTTTTTTGGGGCATTCATTAGTTCGCTGGTGAGCAGTGCTGTGAGTGCTGGTGGGAGGCAGCTAGAAGCCATTGGCTGGCGTCCCAGGGTAGCAGGCATCTGGATGGCTCAGTGCACAGTCCCCCTGAGAGCACAGCTCAGTTGTCTTCTTGGCTTTGAGGTGCTTAGTTGTAATAGAGAAACAAAGCCAGTGTAAAGACTTCTGAACTCCTGAAGAAGTTTGTGATTGTTGTGAATCATAAATGTCTTGAACATGAAGATGTTCATCACCACTTCCCAAAAGCTTGCTTCAGCTTCAGCTTATCCTATTAAACCAGGTGGCATTGTATATGACCATGTAGCAGCCAACAGTCAAGCTTTTCAATGTACCTATATGCTCACTGATCAGCAGATACTAGAAATTTCAATCCCACCATTACCTCTGTAAAACTTGAAGGCTCCTGCTTATGTTAGTGGATAGCATCAACTGTTTCATAATATCCATTAAATACTCTGTGTAAAACAATAAATCTTTTATTTTAGACAGTCTAGTTGTATTCAGTTTTAGCTCCGAATGAAAGAAGACTAAGAATTACAGTCCAGAAAACAATTTGGTTTTTTTCCGTCACTGTTATTTCCCTCTGCAATACAGTTTTCCCATGAGTCCTGAAGTATCACTGTCAGCTAATCCATGGGTTATTTAGTGATGTCAGTGAGGACATCGTATTTCAAGTTAGAGATCTGCTGCCAACACTAGTCTATAATACCCGTAAAGATTTTTTTTTTCCAAGATCAGAAGGTTAATCTTTGTGTCATATAAAGTTCTTGCAAAGAAAATGGGAAGATTATAAATCATATCTATTTAAATTAGACTTGGCACTTGATGCTTGTTGTTTACCAACAACTTTACAAACATGTATTGATTGATTGTCACAGTATCTTTAAGTTTTACCAGCCTTAATTTCCTGGCAGAGCAGCTTAGTAGAGAGGTTAAGTGACCCTGCTAAAGGGAGAGATGAGAATCCGTGGTAAATCACGATTCAAATTTAGGAATGCTGGATTCAAAAGACCAAGTTTCTCTTACATGGTGGTGTCCTGTCAAAAGCGATGGTGTCAGGTAATGTAATGTTGAGGGTCAAAATGATCAAGGCACAGGTGCCAAAGATGCCACACAGGAAAAGACAGAGACATAATAGTGTACATAGAGTCTGTGTCCCATCTTGTCCTCCTCCTCACAGCTAGAAGCTGCTGCATCTTAGCATCCCCCATCCTCTGATTTCCATTCGCTTCTGAAGTCAGCGGGAATTGATAATTGCTGGCTTGCACAGAAGGAAGAGATCACTAATCAGCCAGGTGGTATCATCATGACTTTGTTGCTGAGTTCCTACAGCCCTGCTTAACTGCTAATTTGGAAAAGCAAAATGCAGCTTTGGGTATCATCCATGAATAGCTTGCTGCCCCCTTAGGTTGGCAGGATTGCATCTCGAAAGGAGTACTGGTGGAGGTGCCTGTAGGGCTGCCGGTCACATGGAGCTAGTTTAGCCTTCTTACTTCCAGCAGCTAAATCATATTAAGAAGCAATTAATGTTCATTAAATGCTTTCCTAGTGCTGCCTTCTCATCTAAGCAATGGCTGTCATAGGGATATTAGTTATTGCAAATAGGAGGAGAGATGACTGTTACAATTAGGAAGAGAAAGAAACTAAAAATATTCAGTGAAGCTGGAGTCCCACATTGTGCCAAAGCATGAGAGACCCCAAAGCGAGGTGTTGGTGCGAGACGACTATTTTGGTATTTTTAGTGTAGACACTAATGTGAGTGCTTTTAGCAAAAAAATTTCCAACAAACTCACAAAACCGAAACATGTGTTTCAAACTGGGAGAAAGTCATTGGTTCATTGCATTTCACAACTTCTTCATTTATTTCCACTCACAGTTTTGGGCAACATGGTTCTACATAATGATAAGCAGCAAAAACTGAGGTGCCATCTGCCAAACTCCAGGACATCAAATTGTCCCAATCATTTCACAAAAGAAAAATGGAAAAAAGCAGTGCATTCCTATATCCCACTAAAACAAAAACAAAAACAAAAAGTCAAGTCCAAACCCAATAACTACCTTGTATGGCTGTTGCTGCTAGCTTTTTTTCTTGTCTAATGTTTTTCACTATTTTTCAAGGACCGGATTTTGTGGCCCATAACTTACAAATTAGGCTCTATTAAAATAATAATTTAATAACTAAATTCAGCTAGCAAACAGTCTGTTAAGATCTACATAAAAGTAACTGAAGTATTAGGTATTTAAAAACAGCTATTTGTACCCCGGCTTTGAGATGTTTGTCAAGTGTGCCAGTGATGACTCATCCAGTCAGTCACTCTTCACCCTCCAGAGAAGGTCAGGGTGAAAAAAAAATATCAGGGCATGTGGAGAAATCTTCAAGTTTCTCAGAGCCTCCTAAGATGTCATACTTACAGAAACACAGAATACTCTGCGTTAGAAGGGGACCACAAGGATCATCAAGTCCAGCTCTTAAGTGAATGGCCCATGAGGGGATCAAACCCATGACCTTGGTGTTAATAGCATCATGCTCTAACCAACAGTAGGACTTGCCTCTTCTGCACAAAATTAACAAATTTTTCACTGCTGTAAACTATGGTTTTTTATTTGTCAGAGTAATGTATAGTGTGTGCTTCACCAGATTTCTTTATTCAGTTTGACTGAGAAACCAGCTTCTCCTCTTTAGCAATCGTGATCCAGCCCCATGGCAGATAAACGCTCATTGCCAAAAATGCATCTTGTAGCATAAGCAAAGTCTTGGCCAGTAACTACTGAAAATGAGTGCTCTACTGCCGGCCACTGTGCAAGCCTTCACTGAACCGAGGGCAGTGCAGGCACTGATGTGCCTGTGACACTAGTGCAGTCTGGTGTGTATGCTTTTCCAAAGAAAGCTGTTGGGGACAAGAGGATCTGAATTACAATTAGATACAAAGCAGGGTTTTAATGCAGAAACCCCAAAACTTTCAAGTTGTTAACCTGAAGGGAGATTATTTTTTTTTTTACCATTCTCCTTTCTTCATAAAGGCTCTTAGCCTTGAGACATCTTAATATGACACCATGATAAAGGCCATTTTGGGTCAGACTAGAACAGCATGTTCTTCAGGCAGTGCCCAGTAGCAGAGTCCTAGGGAAGAACTGTGCAGTGATCCATCCCTAGGACTCTTTCTCAGCTTCCAGCAATCAATGGCTTGGGGAATTTCTGAACCAGAGCTAGCTGTGTGTTTAGTTGGCTTTCATGGATTTTTCTTCCATAATTGTGTCTAATTGCTTTTTGAAACCATGTAAACTTTTGGCATCAACAGTCACTTGTGTCAATGATTTCCCTCCAAGCTGAAATCCTTCCATTACAATTAGCCCAAGAACAATTTGCTAAGACAAGTCTCTGTTGTTATTTGGAAACTCTGATCTCCTTTGCTAAAAGACATGATGTGTTAATATTCTTTTGCAGAGAATTTCACTACAGTTGCACAAAACAGCGCTGCTGTTAATACAAATTCACAGCATCCATTGCTAGAATTCAGAGGGAGTTATTACAGAGCATACTGTGAATGCAAATTAAAAATAATGCACAACACTCAACCAAATCCTAATGGACCAATGGCACAATGTCAAATACACCAGGAGCAAAGACTTTTAATACTATTATTAAAACCCCAAGCAAACAAACAAAGCAAGTAAATTAGCACTGACAAAAACTGTTGGAGCAACATTTACTCATCATAGATCAGTGTGCAGACTGACTGTACAGCTACCAGAGGCTTTTAAAATGCCTGCATGGCTGAAGGGGGAATATGTCTCCAGGGATGTCACATAATGGAAGGGTTCTCATTGGGCACTATGGTCAATGGTTGAGGTAATTATGTCAAGCTAAACATATTTCTCCATCAGTGAGTGTGGCACAGTGTGTCCAGCTGCTTATCCATAGAAAAATCCAATTTGAGATCACATGTTTTTTGAAGTGTGAGTATAAAATACACTATGACAGAAATCAGAGGCCATAGTGGAGTTCAGTCATCCTTTATGATACATGTGATGGGCTGCAGTGGTCAGTCAGCAATGTGTGTTTATGGAAAATCAGAGCAACAATTTAGGAAAATAAATGCATGATGTAAGCAAATAGCAAGGATTACTTGGAAGAAGAAAAAAAAGGGATGGCTGTATGAAGGCCTGATCTTGGGAAGGGAAGACTATCTATTGAGTTTGATCCAGGAGAGTGGTCTGACAGTTCAGCTCCAAACTGTCTTTTTGGGATCACAATGCACTGAAAAAAGCTAGAGCCTTTTTGTTTTGGTTTGGTTTTTGCATTCTTACATTTCCTTTGCTGAAATTCACAGAGTACAGTAAATAAAAAAATAAGGAAGAATCATATGCTGATGTATGGGAATAGACTACTTCATTGTTACCAAAGAAAACAACAGAAGTGATACTCATTGCCATGAACTCATGGATTTGAGGGAATTGGAGGAAGAAAGACAGGACTTCTGTCTTTAAAGTGGGGAAAAGCCATTAACTTCATTATATAGAGTTAAAAATATAACTGCCCAGATTGCAGCTTAAACACATTCTTACATAATACTGATTCTCACAGTCTCTTCTGCAGTAAACACTGTTGAATACTCCATAGAAACATAGTGGCTGCAAATTCCAGATTTTTCTTGTTTCATCATCAGGTACTTAACACTTCTGTTAAAGTGGGGCCAGTGTCACCCTTCCGGTGAGGCACCTGCGGAGTCCTCTGTAAGAACAATGTGTCTCTGTTTACACAGGGCAAGGGGCATATCCACGCAGAGATGGAGAAAAGCAAAACAGTCACTGAACCTTCAGCACGCCCTGGAAAGAGAAATAGTGTAGGAAAATAAGCCATACCAAAACAAAAAAAACCCCCATATCTTAGCATCAAGGTCACCTTCCTGTTTCAGGACCCTCAGTGAAAGCAAAGGGGAAAAAAACTCTACACAATTCTTTATTTCAGTTTGTCTAGTAATGTCTTGAGCCATTTATAAACTGGAACTGAAAGCCTTTACCTTCAAATAGAAATACATCCAGGGTTCTTTAAGAGCCAGCAAGATACACAGGCATCTGGGAAGGCTTGCTGTAAACTGCAGTTGTCTTAAATGCCTTTTTTCTCCATTCTGAAGTAATTTTCTGTTTGAGTGATACCAGTTGTAGATCAGAGTCCAAAATGGACAAATACATGATGGGATTCGTGCCAGCATATGAGAGAATCACCTCAGCTGGTGCATGAGCATCGCTGGCCAGCTGGGAAGGGGGCTAGTGGTGGGGGAGCTGGACTGGGGCTGTCCCTGGTGGCTGTGGAGTAGCACAGCCCCTCTCTGGCATAGGGAGTGAGTGAGAAACATTGGAAGGCCTGTGCTGTGGCCAGGGAGTGTGGAAGGCAGCAAGCAGAGGCCAAGGGAGGGAGCTGGGACATTTTCCTTCTCATGGCAAATCATCATCAGTTGTGCTCAGTTCCTTGTCTCTCTGTCTCTCTCTCCTCTAAACATGTAGTGCTAGGTTGAAGTCCTCTTCAGTAAATATGCTGATATCCCACACCTCAGTGACAGGGCTTGCTGATCGTATTGCACTCCTGGCTCACTTTCATTAGGCTCTGCAAATATACTGCCATTCCGGCAAAATCCATGTGCTGGGTAAGCCAGAGTCTCTCTTGTGGTCCTCAGATAGTCACTTATCTATTTGTCTCCCTCTCAGTTACTGTACTTCCAGAGAAAGCACATTTTGGTTCATTATATCCAGTGCTTTTGATGGCCTGCCAGGAGAGAATTAAGGTCTAGCAGAGGGGAAAACCAAACGTAGCCTAGGAAGAGTGAGTGCCACCTGAACAGAAGGGATCAATAACAGCTATTATATTTAGCATTATTTTCAGAACAGGCATTCAGTACCTAGCTCCTAGGTGAGAGTTTCTGTAGAACATGGTCATTTTCTTCTTACAGATTGACCAATGTAATTTTTAACCTTAAGAGCTGTAACACCCATACTACTAGTTTGGACATACCCCATAGTTAACAAGTCCATCTAAGCAGACTAAGCCTATTAAGAATGTGGTTTGCATACACCATTTCTGAGTCTTCTTTATTGAACAGCCTTGGCCTTACCATTAGATCTGAAGAAATCTAAAAATGCATCAGTGTCTGGGAGGAGGAACTGAAGGGAAGAGCAGGAGCAAGCAGGGGAGGATGGAGGCTCTGGAGTGGTGAGGAGGTGCCTGAGGAGCACCAGGGCTCAGCATGGGGGACAGCATGCTGGTGTGGAACCCGAGTCCTAAGGGCAGAGGGGAGGGAGGAAGAAGGCATTTTCAGCTGAGGGGAATGCTGATGCTTAAAGTACCATTATCGTGTGCTGGGGAGATGTGCATTTTAAATACCAACATTTAAAATCCTTCGCCTTTAATGCCGTGTTTGCATATTGCATGAGTATGCATTTGACCGAATAGCTGAGTGTGTGTAAAAGTCAATTCTAAAGCAAGGAATCATCACTTGAAACCTGCAGCTGGAGAAAATGTATTCAGGCTTCCCAGATGTACTCAGGCTCAGCTTGGCTGTGCTTAAGAGCAAACAGAATTTAACAAGTAAGCAATATGTGATTTTTTTTTTTAATAACTGTTGGGTATGGTCATGAAAAACTGAATGAACCCTGCTCACAGCTGACCAGAGAGTAACACAGAGAGCAGCAAGAAGACACAGCAGCATCTCCCTGAACTGCCCCAAACCACTCTGCCTGGATCTGTCTCAATAAGAGACGCTGGTTCAGCCTTTGCACCACTTCTTTCCTTTTTGTGTGACTCAGTCTTCTGAGTCTCTATGTGTAAGGTGCAATAACTTTTGAGGAAAAAAACCCCAACCAGTAATTTTTTCACCAGGAATGAGATTAAGACCACAAATTCAATCCACATTGGAGCACTGCTAAATTGGAGTTAGCTCCCTTTCTCAACCACAGTGAACCAGATTTTCAGCACTGAATTGCATTTCTGTGGCATGTTAGCATGTAGCTAAGGATGAATAATGTGTAGTGGCAGGCATCTGAAAGATCTGTTGTATGGGATATTTGCATGTAGCCTCCTGAGCCCTGGAAGACAGGAACCAGTGCTGTCAGGGGGCCTGTTTCCTGTCTCACCCAGTGATGCATGTCAAGATCTGAAGCAAGATGATCTCTGGAAATTAAAAGGTGCCAAGTAATTCAAAGTTGTGACATATTGATTTCTTTGTTCAGACACCATATAATTCGTAAAGCTGCAACACAGCACTATAACTCAGTGTTTTGCACTTTAACGACTGGCCCACTTATAAATACTGTTTTACCATTTACTGACATTTTACATTTATTGAGCATGTATTTTATCTACACTCATAAAGAGGGTACAGGACATTTTTAACAAACAAAAAAATTTTTCAGGCTGAACAAAACCAAGAATATGAGTACCCTCCCAGTGCGTGATGAGAAGGTGCCGCCAGATATCCCACAGGAAACTGGTGAAGGAGGAGTAGGCCAGGAAGATGTAGTGGAGCATGGAGAATTGTACTGGTAGGGCTCTGGTACAAACCCATGCCCTGGATACCAGCTGTCTGAGGTCCTAATGTGGATGTGACATGACTGGCAGGGCGTTGAGCTGCCCACTGGTTTCCCCCACAGAAGGCATCATCCTAATCACATTCTGCAGCAGCTGTTGGAGGGGACAGCAGGGAAGGGAGCTGTATTTTCCCCAGGCTCTGGGTGAAGAAGCACTGAAGGAGCTCTGCAGTGGCCACACGAGGATCAGATCGCTTTTGGGTTTTTTTTTTCTGATTATAGTAAGTAGGCATTATTTTCATTAGATTACAGTATCTACACTCCCAGGTTAAGGTAATACAAGAAAAAAAAGTGACAGAACTCTCCTTTTGGCCCTTTTAATGTACTAATCTATTCTGTGATTGTAAGGTTAAAATTGTATAAAATTTGGAAGTTTGTATTAGATTACCAAGTCCAGATTTAGTTACTTCTCTTTTATTTAGGCACAGAGAACATTTTTAGGAAATTAAATTATTAAACATAAACTTAGCTTCCCATTCACAATTTTTTAAAATAGCTTATAGATACTGTGTTTTCCTAGACAGGTTGTAAAATGACTAGATGTTGTACAAACAAGCTGGTTTTACCTGTTATAGATATAAAACCTTGTAAGGGCTTCCTTTTAAAAGGAAGCTGAAATGATACATTTTTCATGCAAACCATGGACCTCATTATATCTATGTATTTAAAAGATCTTTCTAAAAAAAAGTCACAAAAGTCTACTGTTATGGGACACAGACGGGGCATCATGGCTGAGTTTAATAGGATCAGATATAGTCATATGAAATATATACATCCACATCTGAACCATTCACCCTTGTTCCATTTATATATAATGGAAAGATACTCACTTCTGGGCAGAAATTTATTTCACCCAGAATGGATTTCTTATCACGTGTACAAAAAGATACCAGAGAGACTGATTGCACTACAGATGAGGTAAAGCCCTCCTTCCTGACGATGAGAAATATTTAGGGGAATTAAAAGCATTCCTACATCTGAAAACACAGATTGTTTCATTTATTCAAATGTATTGTGCTGCGAGATGGCAGCAAGCTTTTAAATGAGTATTTCTTACATAGCCTGGTACACAACTTCTACTGGAGACACAAGGTTGAATCAAGTCATATTTTGACTTGGACTAAGCTTGACAAATCTACAGTTTAATTACACTTGCATATTTAATTATGTGGGAAAAATAATTTATAGACTTGTTACAGTGCACGTTCTCATGGCCGTACTGAAGTGAGTCATCCTATAAGTGGACACCCTGCTATATTCACTCTGCCTACTTCAGTTTCTCCTGAATTTAGAGCTAAAATTTGTCCTTATCTTTCCTATCCTTTTCAGGTAGAAAATATCTGCCACACTCTCTCCCACATCACCCTCTACCTTACTGCAGGGTGGAATTTTTCAATCATTTACCACTGAAATCAAAGGCAGTTGAATTCTCCAGAGAGCAGAAATAGTTGGTAGGAACTACTCAGAGAAATCTGCATCCACCAAAGTAACTCATCCATCATCTCTGCAGGGCTCTGGTACCCTGACTCTGGATGGCACTGGCACACAGAGCACCACCAGGCTTGTTGCTCACCGTGTTTGTATTAAGAAGGTCACAGCACATGTGCTTGCTTTGGGGATTCAACTGCCAAGAGCCCATTCTCCTCGAAGTTATAAGAGATATATTGGGTTAAATTTTTATTTACATTCATGAGAAAAAAAACCCTAATGAATGACTAGGTTCAAATCAATGAAACATAGAATCATTCAGGCTGGAAGACCTGTAAGGTCATGGAGTCCAGCTGTTAACCCAGCACTACCAAGTTCGTCACTAAACCGTGTCCCTCACTGCCACGTGTTTTTAACTCAAACTCTGTCAGGCTGAGCATGCTCCTTCAAGAAAACAAGCTGTCAGAGATTTTATTGTACTGAGCCATAAATGTGCAAGGTGATTACAGCAGATAAAGCCCCTGGACAGGCTCATGGGCCCAGGCACAAAGAGTGTTGAGATCCACAAGGCATGGGGAGTACAGACACAGCCCAGCTACACAGGAGGCCTTCCTGGGTGGCATTACAGCTGGAATGTCTTACTGAACAAAAAGGAGCTAAACTCCTTAAAAAAAGGGTTGGGAACAGTATAAAAAACCCTCTTAAGCTGTAAAAAAAATAAAAAAAAGACAGGCTTGCTCTGTGATTGCTGGAAAATGACAGTCGAATTAAAGCACGGTAAGAAAGCTGCTCTTAAACCCCTCCTGAGAACCTGTCTTATGAAGTTTTGCTGCTGTATTTGAGTCATTGTATTGAGTTACAGAAGTGGAAGTGTTAAAAGAATTTCCATAATGCAAAACATTCAAAGCTATTTTAATTTTGTAAATTCCTCCTGAAGAAGTGACTGTTGCAGGGAAGGAGAACTAGTAATTAATGTAGACGGTGCTGCCTCAGAAGCATAGTGAGCTTGGCTGCACAAAGAGCTTGTTTCATGATTGCCCAGTTATTGCCTTTTCTCAAAAAAATATTTATTGAGGAGCCCTGTTAATTTGAAATTATAGTTTTCATAGAATTTCTTCAATGCACATACTACTCTTAATTTGAACAGAACAGACATTCTTTGAGTAGCTATTCAATACTATAGTCTAAGCTTTATGTAAATAACCTTTATATTTATACGTGAACTGGGATCAGTAATTTGCCCAGGATATAGCAATGTATTATACTGCCATGGAATTAAAAAGCAAACAGTTTGGTCATGAGTTAGCTTCAGTGTACACCCAAAATTAAATTAGATTAGATTAGGGATGGTTGCCTTTCCCTGGCCAGGATTAAAATGTTAGCCGCTTTGGAGATCAAGAAATAATTCTCAGGACAAAGTCTGAAGGATGCCTGTGATTTAATTATGCATCTTGTGTTATTTAGTGTTTTTCCCACTGCTCAGTCACTGGAGTCATGAGATTCTGAGAAGCCTAGCTTTTCCCTTAAAAACTAAATTATTAGTCCTTAAACTTGCCTAGGGGAAAACAAAACAAAACAAACAAACAAACAAACAAACCAAGGAGGGTCCTCAGTATTAAAGAAATAAAAAATAAAAAAACAAATTAAATATTTTGGAAGGACTAGTGTGTTGCTATGCAGGTTCTGAAAAGCTGTATTTGATAATATCAGCCATTAGTAAGCAACTAATGCGGACAAGAGACTGTATAGTTCACAGGGATAATTTTTAAACCATTTTGCACCCCTTGGTCCTTAGAGGAAAGCCCCAGACAGATGAAGATCAGGCAGAAGAGCCCCAGCCTCTGTTGGTGCAAAGCCCTGAGCCTGCCCCATCCCACTGCAGCAGACAGCGGGTGGCACACGTGCCAGGCAGGAGTGAACTGGTGCCTCCTCCCTGGCAGTGACTGACATATACAGTGCTAACAACTCAAAGGTAATGACCCTCAATCAACAAGCAATTTCAAGGGTTTTCTACAGATCTCAAAGCTGGGCTCATGTTCTGGGACCTGATGTTTACGCCAGACTGTCCTGAAGGCAATAGGATAGATCTGGGGAAGGGACCTCTGGGCTGGTGCCCACACGCCCCTTCCCAACACGTATTAGATGTCACCTGGTCTTCACCTCCAGAGTGAAACCTGAGCAATGACTGAGACATTTAAGATCATAACAATAACCATGTGTGCTTAGGGTAGCATCAATACCTCTCTCCAACCATGTCCAAGAGAAAAAGCATAAGGAGAAGAGAATGCAGCCAGAAAGATTTTCCATAGTGTAACCCCTCAGCACTGTGAAATCTCTAAATTACTGATTATCTCTTGACTCTCTTGTTAAAAAACACTAGGAGTTTTCTCTTCCAGGAATAGGCCCAAATTCCTCTTAAACTCACTGGCCATGTGGAATTGAATTCTGCACTTTGAATTGTGTGGGGAAAAAAAAAATCCGTTATTTCATTTGCATTGAATATCTGACAGTTTCACCACATGATCCTTCTGGTGTCCAAATAGTGACTAACATTTTCTCACCATCCTCAAACCAGACAGTGATTTAATTATCCTTGTCTTAATGCTTCTCAGCTGATGAGATCTTCTCAGTTTTTTTACATGTGGAAGCAATTCTCGTAAGATCTGAAAAACTTTAGGAGCACAGCTTATGAAAATCCCTTTTTTCCAATATCTGTCTTTAGGACAATTTTGCATTGTCCTTGGTAATTAATTTGCCCGTACCACATGCCACATTTCTAACAAGTTCTTTTTTGCACAAATTCAAAATACAATAAAAAGGAACAGGCTATCTCTCACCTGTGGCTGGATAAAAAAATTGAAAAATAGCCAAAATCGGAACAACAAAAGTAATGCTTTATAAAGGAAAATGTGATACCAGATTGTATCTTTTACCAGCAATAGAAAAAAAAAAAAGCAAAGAAATATCACTTCAAGATTTTGTAGAAGAGTCTAATTTGAAGCAACTATTTATAGATGCTGCATATTATGTTAATTTCGCTTCTCCTGACACACAAAGGCTTCCTTTGAGGGCTTTTATACTAAAAGAAAGAAGGAAGCGAGGGGCCCTCACAAATAGAGTTATGATAAAAGCTAATGTCATTATAACAGTTCATGAGAAAGACAGAAGGAAACGCTGAGATACCATTCATCACTTTGAGAAATGCTCACGAACAGCTTCTGGTTAGGTAGGACTAGCTAAAATTTTTATGAAGGGGGATATGTTATCAGAAGACTGCAATTTCTCCTTTTTTTCAGGCTGTTAACAAACTCTTCCCAGTTTCTGTCAGTGTATTTGTTATTTGCAAGAATTCATTCAAATACCTCACTCAAAACAGTAAGAAAGAATGCATTTCTATTTGAAAATAAATTTAATTTCCCTGAAATATTGTTGGGTTGTGATTTTTTGCATAAATGGGATGTGAAATTTTCAGCTTGTTGACTGACTGCAAACAAGACATTTTAAGTGGTTTATTTTCACTGTATTGAGGTCATTGATTACACTATTTTTTCTACTCCATGGCTGTATGCATGAAAACCAAGCTTTTTGACATGGAAAAACAGGCCAGAACTGATGAGCTATTGACAATGCATATGAATAATAGATAGCAAACAGAAAGTAGCTGTGCATCGCAGAATTTCAGGTTGTCGTTTATTTTTGATGTTTTAAAGGGGACAGTGGCACCCTGGCCACCTTCACTGATTGTTTTACTCATAAGAATGCCATTTTTTTCAGGAAGAGAAAAACAAAATCTCTACAAATTAATGTCTGCAAACAATATGGTTAGAGAGTAAATGTCAGAAATTATGTGTTCATGGATGCGGCTTTGTGGCCAAGTTCTTTTCACTCCCACTGCAGACAGACATCAGGGTTAACCCTTTGTATAGTGAAACAGTCCGCTCACAATGTAGAGATCCTCCAGAATGGTGGTGTTGCAGTTGTTTTATTTAAAAGTATTAAAAAAAACCCACTAGAAATAAATAACTTGGAGATTATTACAACTTATTTGTATAAAGATGTTCTCCCATTAGTCTGTACTAGTGGCATTAATCAGATGCTCAAAATACCAGTCACTTGGGTAGTGTTCAAAGAGAAGCTCACATCCCAGGACTATGGCACAGCAGCATGAACTACCAGCTGCTCTGGCTGGTGTTTGTGGGGAAGAGGAGGGAGGGCGGGAGGTGGCAGACCATCTGCTTGACCACATATGAAGTCCATCCACCAACTGCTGGGGCTGGCCTGGGAGCACCCTGGAGGATTTGCCTGGTATGAGCAGGCATGCCCAGGGAGGGCACAAACCGCAGGCAGACTGACAAGGTTTTAAAAATTACTTGTCTGCACTTCAAAATCATCAAGCAGATCACATTTTGTATATTGCCCACATAACATGGGGCAATGTAAGTTAACATGTAAGTTAACAGCTGAGGCTCAGAAGAGCTGATGTCTGTGCAGGTGCTGCTGGCCAGGGAGGCTCTGCCAGCTTGCATGGGGATTTTGCTGTGGTATGCACTACATGGTGTTGACTTATCCTCATCCCTCATATTACTTGATCGAACTCATACCATCAAATCACACCTTGGGCTAGGAAATCTGTGTTTAGACCAGATGAAAAGATCTATATAAAGCAGCCTCACCATCTCTTATAATTATTTCTCCTAGCAGTAGTCTGCAGTCAGGCTGGAGACGTGTAAAATCAGGGACCTCGTCATTTTTCAGATCAGGGATAGAAAGTAATCAGTAGCCTTGAAACATCACCATCACACTCATCTCTGAGCTGACAGCTGATACTGAGACTGGAGAATCAAAATGAATCCTTCTGGACATATTGTTAAGTCAACATAATTTCTTATCACCCCATTCCTCAGGGATAGAGGGAGGAAGCATCCTGATCTCCTGCATCCATATTATTACGGATGTTATTATCATTACTTGCTGAAAAGCAATGTAGACTTAAAAGGACCTGCCTTTAGTTTTTATTCTAGCATTGTTCAGGGTAGGGGTTGGTGCTATTTAAATGAGCTTAATTCTGTTGGGATAATTAATTCATGTATATTCTTCTATGCCACTGCCTTTACCACAGTTTGTCACTGAGCCACTCTGAATTTTCAGTTGATGCAACCAGATAGAACTGAATTGGAAAAAGCTGACATTTCCAAACGTGTCCAAGTAGGAAATGATTCAGTGGTTCCAAGGAGCGGAGCCAACTGCGAAAGACCATTTGCAATATGATATATCTGGAACCCTAAGCCACCCTTTTGTTTTAGGAGCTTCTAATCTTTCTATTTTAATGTGCAATGCCTTCCTTTTCCATAGAAATATTTTGATCACATGCTGGCTTCTTCTGCATCTGCTCGGAAGAATTTGCATGTATCTTTCTAGAGAACTCATCATAGGGGCAGCCAGTGGTCCCTGCCCTCTGCAAACCCCACTGGGTCCCAGTCAGCCCAGGGCAAGCCATCGATGTATAGTGAAGCATACATCTAAAAAAGAACATCAAAGACTGAGCCTCTGTCATTTCAGTGATTAGACTTTGACTTGGATTCAAAATATTCATTTGCATTTGTCACAGAAGTGGTCACTGAGGTATGCAAGTCATGCTGGCTCATTTTCTAACAGCCCATTTTGCAGCATATTGAAGTACTGTACGCCCTGGGAGAACAATCAAAAGCTTGTTTTACCTAATAAGGAAACTGCTGAGGCACATGAATAACCATTCTGTTTTCCAATACATTTCACACTGATTAATTTTCCAGTTTTATGAAACAAGCTGCAGTTATCTTTGAGTCAGGTTCAGTGAACCAGTGCTTGACTTTAAATAGAAAACTACTGATGTCGCTGGGCAGATGTGCACAGGCTTTTGAAAGACCAGGGCTCCCATCGACACTGAATGACACCATCCTCTTCAATCTCCCGCTTGAACCCCTTGCTTGCTCGTTGGCTACAGAAACACTGATTTCCCTTGTAAATAAATTATATTTTTGTTTGATACTTACAATATTTTTTTGTAAGAAGTTATGTATCTGGTCTGCAGAAGTTCAAGTTTCATAAAAGAAAAAATGAAGTTCAATTTTACTTTTCTAAGTCCTTTTCTGCACAGTTTACAGGTTTCTCTGAATCAGGTACTTTGCAGTATAGAACCTGAAGGTGTGTTTGGCAGGCTGGCTGAAGGAACAGCTGAGCTGTTTGCTCCTCAGATGGTTTTGTGTTGCAACTCTGTCCATGAAGAATGTTCCATAAACTACCAATATTAAATACTTAGTCTTCTCTCTGACATCTGCACATCACCCTTGGCCTCCCTATTATCATTAAATAATGCCAATCTTCAGTCTGTAATCTAAAAATTGCTAGTGGCTTTTTCATCTTTAAATTGCTGCTAAACAGCCAAAGAGAATATATCATTCTCCTTTTTCAAGCATGCTAGGAAATTAGAATGGCACTGAGACATTAATTAATGGCCTGTGATGGAAGTACAGAGCTCAGACCTTTATTTTGATCACATATAAACAGTTCTGCTTTTGAACTGTACTTTACACTTAAATATTCAACTCTCCCTCTTTGATTCAGAGCTTTCCTTGCCCGCATCCATGGAATCAGTCCTGTCTGTTTGCACAAAGAGGTGGGAATAGTGGTATTTATGCTTATTAAGAACCATGTTTCTTTTTGACATAATGGACCAATATGTAGGCTCCTGTAGAACCTGTTCTTTTGCCCCATGAGCTCCCTTTTTGTAATTAAAGCATTAGGGACAGTCGGTCAGTGCATGATCAGAACGACAAATTTAGGAAGGGCATTCATATTATACCTTATTTCATATTTGATCTAAAATGCCATCTTTATTTTTCAGGAACTTTGCAGTCTACAGTAACAATTTCCATACATTCATCATATCCCATCTTACTGAGCTGGGACTAGTTAGTAGCTGGGTGAGAAAAATCACAAATAAATTCAGCAATGGCTACAGAAGGTGATTCTGAAAATTAGAGCATTTTTCCCACCCAGATCCTGGGTACAAATAGGGTATTCATTAGCGAGGAATGTAAATGAAAAATAAAACAAAGGTACTCTTGGCCAACACAGATAAGCAAATATCCCAAAGATATTACTAGAAATTAATGGAGACTATAATATATAACATAAATAATAGACCCAACATCATCCACTCCGATCAAACAACATCTCCTTCCTTTGCCTGATTATTTCTAGTGCTGCTATGGTTGAATAAATGCACATTAGTGGCACCACATTCCTGAGACAGTAATTCATGCTTCTAAGGCTCACAGTCAAGTCTTGCTTATGTTAAGCCAGGAGGAACAGTATGAACATAAAGCTCATGTCACTCACCTTTTCACGCTCAACTGCCTGGATCTCCACAGTACCCAAGAGAGCACTGGAGTGCTAGAGGATGGAGCTGTTGGCACTTCACTGTTTGGAGGGATGAGGAGAGTTGACAGTGATGTGGCTGCAGGACCCTCACCTGAGAACTCGCACAGTCCCTTCCATCGCTGTTCCCTGCAGCATGGCACGTGAGCACCGTAACTCCCTATGTAATACTTACGCCTGGCAGCCAGGTCAGATAGCCTCACACACAGATCTTTCCAAAGCAGTAGTGAAGGGTGTTGAATCCTCACACAGAGATCCCCTGGTCTGTGCATGTAAAAATCCTCTGGCATCGTATTGACAGCACAGCCAGCAGCCAGGGCAGGATTCCTCACATAGGTTTAAACATTCTTAGCGTGAAAGGTGCTGTTTAAGCACCAGTCATCATGTTCACTGTTGGCAGAGGGTTAGGTGACTCATTTTATCACCAAGTCTATTCCTAGAAAATGTAAGTGCCTCAGAAAGGCAGACGGGCTCCAAGTACAAGAAATCTTACAGCCTTTATAAGAGTGCCTGAAGTATTGCAATAAAGTACCAACGAAATCCTGAGTGATTAATGATCAGAAGAAATAGCAACGGGTTTATGTTACTGGCTATGCAGCATCACCCCAGGACCCACAGGGGGGTCAAAGGTCTGCAGGGCCAGAGACCAGAGACACAGGCACAGGTGATCAGCATTTGCCAGAGTGGTGGGTCTGTGGTATTTTACAAATTGCTAAAAGTTGGGTGAGAAAGACTTCAACGTCCTAGATAGGGAACTCTGAAACAAGTATTGCTTTGTTTCCCATGAGTACTAATTTACCTCTTACTAAACTTTTTTGTACCTAATGGGCTCCAACCACTAATGGTATTAGTAACCTTCTCCATCCCCCTCCACCACTCCACCCCGAATAGTGTGGACATTGGATCCCCAGTGCCAACTGTTTCACTCCACAGATCTACTCCTATTACAGGGCACTACTCATTAGTATGGGTATCCATTCAGATGCTCCAGCCAGGTTCATGCTGATTTATGTGTCTGCTGATCTGGACAGCAGTATAGGGTCTCTGATGCTTCTGATTCACTTGGAGCATATCAGCTGACACATCTTCAACTTTTCAGGTTTTAAACTTCAGAAGCTGTAGACTAAACTGACAGATTGTACGTCAGGGTGTCCATGCATTTCTCCTCTTATACCCCTCTCCTAAACCTGCAGCTCCTTACTTCATGATTCCCCATAACCTTTCCCTGTCGCTTCTTTACACTGGTGGATGTCCCCAGCCCTATTCCTTCCCAAAATATAATTTGAAATCGTTCAATGTGACAAAGCGTAGAGAAGTTAAAATCTGTTAAGTTAGCAGGTTTGAGAGAGGGCACTATTATGGCAGAAAGCATTCTGGATATTGCTCAACAATTATTTCACCTATTTCAGTCACTTTACATGCTGCAGATCTTGTTTCTATCTTCTCTGAATTTTCATTTCCCCTAAAATGAACCAATTCAGATGTAGATGGCTTCCTGAAATCTGAGTACTGGCCAAAAGTCCATATTAAAAAATTGCTCTATTTGAAACAGAAAAAAAACCCATCAAGGTAATATATGGACTTGACAACTCAGCTATAAGCACCTGTTCGTCTCTTCATAGATGAAGTTCAGTTGAGTCCATCTTGCTTCTAAAATTGTCTTGACACTACTGGGAATGTTGGCTCAGAGTAAAGGAAATGAACAAACCCAGCAGCTCTGCCAAACTCAGCGCTATGTACGCTGAACGTACTGGGAAGCAGAGGGAAGACTTATTATTCACCTCACAGTCACTGGCAAATTTTACTGTCATATTTCATTTTCCATGAAATTATATTCAGACACAGGAGAAAAGTATCAGAAAGAGTATTCATGTATTCGCCAGGGCCTACACGAGAAGGGCTATCAGTGATAGGAGGTCTTAGTTAAGGAGTTTATGTTTTTCAAGAATGAGGACAAGATTTTTAGATGCGAGGAAGCTGCAGTCACTATAAAGAGAAGGGAGTTTTGCTATCTCAGATCTCCATGCTGCTGCCAAGTTCTTTGCAGCTGCTGCTTCTCAGAGTAATCTCCAGTTAAGGAGGTGCTAAAAAAAACAATGATATGAAGACAAAAATAAGTAATTTACTAAACGGGAAATATTGTAAAAGTAAACTCATTGAGTCAGAACAAAAATCCCTGACCTACAGTATTTGAACCAAGCTTCTCCCGAGACTGCCAGTGGCAGCAAACAAGGCAAGAATGCATCCTTGACTAAGAAGGTTGCTTCTAAGTGCTTTACAAGGCTCCTAACATATTATTTGCCTTGACAAAATTCACTTTTAAAAATCAACCAACTAAACAAGCAGGATAATAGAGATGTGAAGCTGTTTATCCAAGGGGAGAAACCTATGACTCAAATCCAGGTCTGTTTGCAAAGTCTGTAAATTCAAACATCACCAGAAGTCGTTGCCAACTTCACAGAATTGTGGTGCCTGGTTTTCACTGAACTCTAGAGTTGAAGGAAAAAAATGTTCGTTCCTCATACTCAAAAGCTAAACTTTGTTTCCATTACAAAGTTTGCTTCTGAAGTGAGCAGCTAGACTCAAATGGACATTGGTGCAGCTTTGTCAATGTGAAGGGAAGATCTAACCTTCTGCTTCAGTAGGCTGGAGAGTGGGACATGAGAAGATTCCTGACAGAAAAATGTGGCTTCACTAGAAGGCTGGTAAACAAAACCTGTTTGTTCAGATGTTATTATAGAACAGCACAGCCACATGAAAGATACAGCACGTCTTTGCTTCTGCATTGATCTATCAGTTGTGAAAGGATTCAGATGCGGCCAGGAGGAAGAGCACATTTGTGTTTTCTTTCAAAGTGCACTCTCGCTTTTGTTGTCCCAGTTCGCTATTCTTAGAGCCACTGGAGGCCCAGAGCCTTTTCAAGTCACTTTTCTTATTTACTGTCATTTGCTGATCATCCCAGCTCCTTCACTCTCATTCACTCTCAGGTACTCCCTGCTGCTGTTGCTATTGTTGTCAGCTATTGGCAAAAAACAAACAAACAAAAAAGCAAATCACCCCTCCTCACAGACCTCTTATTCTCCATATTTCACATATAGAGGCTGCCCTTCACATCATTAAATTGCTTCACCTCCTGCTGTTAGTATGCCTGCAGAGCTTTTGGTAGGTCCCTGTCTCTCCTATTGAATGACGTACACCTTTCCAAATAGCTGTGGCTCTTACCTGAAACAATAACCCTTTGTCTCTTTCATCCCTGTAGTCTCAAGGCTTTCAATAACAACCTTCCCGATAGTTATTTATTGCTGCTAACAACGCACTAGTCACTAGTCAGGTTCATCCTGCAAATGCAGAAGGGTACATTTTGGGAGCAGCTATTAAGGTAGCAGCGCAATTTTTCTTCAGTTAATGTGAGTCATGGGGCTTAACTGTGTCTCACACAGTATGCACACCCCCACCGGAATTTAAGAAGCATCAATCTCCAGAAGCACGGATCCTCTTCACAGTCACCTTACAGCTCAATTTTACTTTTTCTTTTTTCATCAGACTAGTATTTTTACAAACAACTGAGAAAGGTTTCATATTCTACAACTATCATGTAACATCTATCAATAGCTGAAATAATTACCTACACCTTCTCAAGCACAAAGAACTGTATTACTTTTCTTCAGTGTCCAGAATATTTCTTTAACATGTTTCTAAGTTACCTAAGTGACTATTTTTCCTTGAAGGTAGGTGATTATAGACTGCACATGAGAACAAGGGGCCATGACAGAGTGAAACATGCTGGCTTGGAGCAATCCTGTCAGAGCTAGCTGTCTGCAGGCAGGCTGAGGGTGGGCTACATGGATTCCTCTCCCTCCCTCACGATTTCTTTACATTGTCTTTCTTTTTACCTTTTGTTGTAATAATGACTCACTGTGCTTAAGAGCTGTAATTCTGAATTCTGCAAAGGCTTTCAAGTCAAAAAATGCTCCTCGAAGGAAGGAGAGAGAGAATAAACAAAAGTAGATTAAAAAAAAAAGAGAGGTTTTAGAAATAGGAAGAAGTAGTGAATCAAGTATTTAATGGAGAGGCATGAACTTAAAACTACAAGAAAGGTGACATTTTCCAGAAATGTATCAGACATTTTCCAGAAATGTATCAGACAAGGGGAAAAAGTTCAAGTGACCATTATGTTTTCTGGGAATACAACAGGAATGAAAGATGGCCCTGAAGTGGGTATTTTTTAAAATATTGCTAAGAGACAAGTACTAGTTTTTCATCTATTCGGGTTTGCATAGGGAAGTGCTGAAGTTGGAGCCACTGATCAGGCAGCACAAAAGATACTGAAGGGGTGTGTATCACTTCTAGGATATAGCAAGTACTCTTGAGAGGTATGTGCTTTACAAAAGAAACTAATCAGAGGGGAAAAATTTCGGGGCCAGGTATAGCAGATTTGTAACTTCTGTTAAGTCAGAATGCATCATATACTGTTATTATAATCACTGTGTCAGAAGAAATTGTAATGGGGATCAGATACCAAAATCAAGGGGAAAAATCCAATCAACAGTCCTGATTTAACCTGTGAAAACGCAGGAATTATTTAGCATTAGCAAAAGAGAACCAGGTCTGATTGCAAGACTTAGAAGGAACAGAAAACAGTATTACAGAACAGAGAGTAACCAAACCCAAAGTCAGTGGGGGTCAGAGGAAAATAAAAGAATTCCCAGATTTCTACAGGCCAAAGAATGAAAATCATAGTCAGAGTCTATGTAACCTGCAGCCCTCTGAAAGACCATGCAAGATTTGTGTGTTTTAAGCACCCCGACTTTGGCCAGAATTGTTATATTTGTAGGGGGAAATATTTTTTAAGAGCTTGCAGAGCGGGATTTAATGTACCTATTAGGAAACAAGGACGGATTCACAGCCTGTACAGTAAAAAATAATTTCTCAAAAGGGAATGATGTGAGCAGAACAACACTGTTTAAGTTTTTATCAGCTTGACACTGGCTTTTGAACTAATCGGAGATCTCAAAGAGAAAATCTCATACTGCTGAGCACAGGACATGCTGTGCACAGACAGAATGGCTGCCATAGTGGGTGTTCAGGAGCTCCATGAAAAGGGGCAATAATATCTTCAACATTCATTTTTAGGGAATAGACTACTGCATCTGTTCCAAAGGGGAAAACAGGTCAAATATGCAAGATCATTAAAAAGTAAAAGAAAAGACAGACAGAAGGCAAAAAGACAGAAGGCAAAAGCACAGATCAAAAGAATGATGGACACAATAAGGTCTAGAAAGGGCAAAAAAAATTTAATTCTGAAAAAGCAGACAAAAGACAAAAATAAAGTAACAAAAAATAATATTATCATAAAAAATGTATAGAAAAGAGTATTGTCTTTTATGGACAGTGTTCAATATAGCATTAAATGAACTGATTTACACTAAACATATATATATATTTATATAGAACACATCTGGATTATTATTCCCACTATTTAGAAATAGCACTGTGACAATGCAAGACATGTAATCTCACACTTCTCTATTGGCCTGCACATGCCAGATATGCTAATAATAAATAAAACACTACCACATGATTATGATAATTTCTGATGCTTTTCAAAATAGAGTAAGCCATAGTCTAAAGCCTTCTTAGAAAACTACTGACATTGCCAGAAGGACATTTGAAAAGACTGGTGGGTAAAGCCCTACTGGCTTACAGGCAGACACTACCTCCTTGCCTAACAACCAGGTTTAAAAGCAGGGCACTAAAAATCCTTAAAATACAATGGGAAAACAACAGATCAAACAGAAAATGCACATCACAAAAGTCTTTGTCCTTGTCATCTTCACGGGAACATGAATTTATATACAGGTTTAACAGTGAAGCTGTTTCTTACCCCAACATGGTAATTGGAATGGGGGAAAGGGATACAATCAGGCTCGCTAGACATAAGCACACCAGTGTTTGAGGGATGGTGTGTTAGTGAGGTCCTTCAGTCTGCCATCTCAGTGGGGGCAGAGGATAGAGATCCATGCAACAAAAAAGACCCACGTGTTAGAAGCCACAGAAACGCCTGAGATTGGTCACTTAGGGCTTCTGCCTGCCAAAAGGTGGCAGGATCAGTGCCATTACAGAAACGTGGCAGGATGGCTCACACAACTGGAGGGCTGCAGTGGGTGGCTGTAAATTCTTCAGATGGGACAGGCAGGAAAGGAGAGGCAGTGGGGAAGCGCTGTGTGTGTTAGGGAGTGGTTTTGTTTTCTGGAGCTTACGAATGGTGATGATAGGGTTATTAATGATTTAGACTCAGGGGGAAGGCCAACAGGACAGATACCTTGGTGGGAGTCTGCTACAGACCTCCCAACCAGGATGAAGATGCAGATGAAATATTCTATAAGCATCTGGGAGACATCTCCCAATTGCTGGCACTTGTTCTCATGGGGGACTTCAACTTACCAGGGGTCTGCTGGAAATACAATACAGTGGAGAGGAGGTTCTAGTAGTCTAATAGTCTAAGAGGTGCCTGGAGTGTGTGGAAGATAAACTCCTGACACAGTTGGTGAGTGACCCAACTAAGGAAGGTTGGACCTGTTGTTTGTGAAAAGGGAGGACTTGTGGGTGATGTGATGGTTGAAGGCTGTCTTGGGCACAGTGATCATTAAATGTTAGAGTTTTTGTTTCTCAGATCTACTCTTTTATACGGATCTGAATCGTGGGCCATTTACCACCACCACTTGCGTCTCTTAGAACGTTTCCATCAGCGCTGCCTGCGTACAATCCTAAACATCCACTGGACGGATTATG
>JAYRBT010000082.1:19596295-19651454 GCA_036023395.1 Myiotriccus ornatus | reverse complement strand
AGCCATCAGCGCGCTTGTAGCAAGCGTGGGTAGAGCCCTTCTCAAATCTTCGTTCGCGAAGCCTAGCCATGATGATGTTTCTCAGAAAAGTAAGAAGGGGGTCAGCAGAACAGCCGCCTTGGACTTCTGGAGGGCAGACTTGGGCCTGTTTAGGAGCCTGGTTGACGGAGTCCAGGCAGTTCCGAAGAAAGGGCAGGCTGGGCATTCCTCAAGGAAATCTAAAATGTGCAGGAGCAGGCTTTAACAGTAAGAGTTGTTTTCCAGATACTCAGCCCCCTGAGCTAGAAGATAGAGAAGGGAAGAAGAACGAAGCCCCCATAATCCATGCAGATATGGGAGTATATGGGGGTATATGGGGTCAGTGACCCGCTCTACCACTTAGACATGCACAGGTCTATGGGGCTGGATGGGATCCACCCAACGGGACTGAGGGAGATGGAATTTTTCAGCCTCGAGAAAAAGAGTGGTGAAGTCACCATCCCTGAAGGTATTTAAAAGACATGCAGATGTGGCACTTAAGGACATGGTTTAGCAGTGGACTTGGCAGTGCTGGGTTAATGGTTGTACTCATTGATCTTAAAGGACTTTTCCAGTCTTAATGATTCCACGATTCTATGATTTCTGTATAACAAAAGCCATACAGCCAGAGAAGGGAACTGGATTAGTTCCTTTCAGAGATAAAGAAGGAAAAAGGTATGCCCAAATCATGGAGTCTCAAGCAGAAGGGCCAAAAAGTCAGTCAGTAGGACAGGCCAGAAAGTTAGGACTGAGCAGAGCAGCACAGGGAACAAAGGGAGCACATCAGGAACTAATGCCCACAAGATGCTTTGAATACCCAAGACTTACTCAAAGACTGAGGAGGTTTGTTATTAGACATGATAGGGACATGTACATGCTGATTTTAAGCAGTAGTTCAGGTTGATTATAAGCTTGACAAGTGGATGTTTCAGCCTGGATGTTGATCCTCTTCCACACTGAATTTGTGTAGTATGCCTTGCAGAATTTCCACTGTTGAGCTTTCCCTAGTTTTGTGATAAATTGCTCAGAAGAACCTCCTTTCTATACCTTTTTCTCTCATTAAGATGTTTAAGCTGACTCATTATAACATTTGGACAATACCCAGGCAGTAGCGATGACCTCTTCTCTGTCATCTGAATAGAATTGGAGATAGAGTGCAACTTTCTTTACACTTTTAAGTGTTTCGGGGGGTTGCTAAGAGGATTTCATGGCAGGAAATTGGGGATTGCAAAAAATTATGCTGCAGGTGAAGACAAGTCAATCTTTTGCTCCAGTTTCTAAACAGTATGTACATTTTACGCTCTCAAATTCTCCTACTCCTTCTTTGACCTCTAGAAGCGAATAGTATTTACAATGTTACAAGTTATTAGGAATGACATGTGCAGAACAGTCAGTCTTAAACTGTATTCCTATGGATTTTTATCTACCTAGCATTTCACCACAGACACTGCTATTTCCTAGGGCCTTTCTGTCTCAGCAACCTGAGTTTCTGCTCTTATATTCCTGAAATCCTTGCTTTCTATTGCATCCACTAGGTACCAGCTAGAGAGCAAGAAACAGCAGGGTGCAGTGGTTGGTGCTGGTAGGGCAGCCGGTGTGTGCACCCTGGTTTAGCCAGCAGCAAGTCAATGTCCAGCTGATGGTGCTGCCTTCTTTTACGGTAACACTCATTTGGCCCTTCCTTCTCTAATCAACCACAAGTTTTCTAAAAAAAAAGTTAGGAGAAAAGTGTCCTTGAAACATTACTGTCTCTTTTTCTTGTGGTTCGTAGACAAGACCACAAAAAATAAGGGACTGATTTCCCTCTTTAGAGATAATCTGCAATATTTTCATTCATTTGCTTCAATTGGGGCTTACAAGCCCTGGAGAGTGATCAATTTTGGAGAGTTTCTCAAGTGAAAGCTGTTATGCAGCAGGGGATACAACCGTCTACTCCTGATGTGGCAGCCTATGAGCAGTGTGGAGGCATTTATCAGTGTGTATCTAGGAATACTGTTTGCAGAGCCAGGTACAGTATGATATTTATAGCCAAAGAGGCTGGAGTGTGGTTCACCTCAATTAAAATTCAGTGTCTACAAAAGATAAATCACCCACCCATTTCTCTCTCCTGATTCTCAAGAGGAGCTTGTGTACCTGCCCTGGCTGCAAACATCTGCAACGTAAAAATCTAAGGATAGGTGAAAGAATCTCACCTTAATATCCAGTCAATAACTTCTCTTTTATTTTACTTTCAAGTAGCAATATTCTCAAACAGAAAAATACAGGTAAACATTAAGCAACATGGCAAGATATTTTTAAAGCACAATCTTGCTATAAAATGCATGGGTGCCAAATAAATCTGTCCCCTTGGTGTCAAAGTTGTCAGCATTATCTTGACAGGATGCTATCATTCAGCTTGCAAATGCTGAGTATCTGGTGGAGTGAGTGGACTGCACTTCATCAAAATCCATTTCTCAGTACAACCACTGCCAACACCATGAGCTCTCACTGCAATTAAAAAAATGTAAAATGATCCCCCGCAGAGAAGAGTACAGTAGCAAGGAAGGGAACAGGGTCAAGTCCAAGCCTAAGCCAGCAAATAATTTTCTTTTTACAGCTTCCCAGAAAGGACTTGGCAAGGGACATAAGTAGACAACGGAGCACAGTAAATTGATGAAGGCTTTATCATGATCCAACTTCTCTGTCATACTGAAATGCATTTCACTGAACTGTACTCCAAGAAAACCCAACTTATATTTAAATATGGATGTAGTACAAATATATGAACATGACTATGTATGAATGCATGTATTTCCTTCAAAAATGAGCACTTTGTAACTAACTTGAAGCTTGCAGCAGTCACTGTTGTCAAGACTGACCACTTCTGCCTTTTTGCCTTGTAGAAGGAGCATGACCAGCTAGTCACTGACACAACTCACCCTGGGAAACTCTCAAAGTCAGTTCCACAATGTGTTTTTCTGCTACATTCTCATTATCACACATTCTGATCTGCCTGAGGCAGCTATTAAACCCCTTGTCAAGTCACAGCTTACATCTTGACTGTGAATCATATCTTCTTTTAGCCCAAATTACCTCTGTATTTCGATAGTCTGAAATAGATACTGTGCAATTAAAGCATTTTAAAAACATTAATTTACACTTACAACAATAACTCATTTTGTTGTTTTGTGTCAGAAAAGCTATTTGTCTTTGTATTATTGTAATTGCTTTTAGTGTCCCCTTTAGTTTTATGTCCAATAAACAGCATCAATCCTTTGTGAAGACAATATAATGTTCTCAGTGTCAGAAGGGAACTCACATACAATGGCAAGGAAAAATTGTGTTTGCCATAGCCTTAAACCAAGTAAGACCAAGTATAGTGAAATGAGTCACTGATTTCTTTCAGCTTTCAAAAGAATGATCTAGAGAGATGCAGCTTAGAAAATTTAAAGCAACACAGAAAAGAGACATACATGTGGACACAAAGGGCCACGTATCAGTCGGTGTAAACCAGCAACTTAACTTTCATGGCACTACACTAATTCCCACCAAATGACTGTCTGGTCCACTTTAAGTGTCAGAAAAAAAATCTGGGTAACATGGAAACCTTCTCCTTTTACCTCATATACAAGATAAGCATTTGTAGTTTGGAACTTGTAGCTTGTTTTTACTATGCACTGTTGTAAAATCCCATCTTCCTACTCTTTAAACAGTTCTTGCTGTCATTTCATCCTTTGTTTTCTCAGCCAGTTTCTTGTCTGTCACAACATTAAGCCTCTTTCTAAGCTTCTGAAAACAAAATATGGTTCTTTCAGTCAGTCACCCTTCCCAGAGGTCATATTGGTAAAAAATGAGATGGGTGAACTGTTCAAACAGTTTGAATTATTTTAACTTCATCTAGACTCCCAGACTGAAAGCAAGGAACCGCTGCAAGAGTCCAGATTCACAGCAGTGGCTGGTTTCTTTTGAAGATCTGCCCCTTTATCAGAAGGGGGTTGGAGACTACCCAAGTCTGAAGCCAAATCCTTGGCAGAGATAGAACTCAATTGCTGGATTCTAGCAAAACTCTACTTCAGGGATTTTCAAAGGCTTCAGGGAAGTGACCGTGTAGGTGTTTCAGAGACCCTAGAGAATTTTCTCAGCACAGAGTTAAGGTGAATCAGGGTTAACCTCCTGATGCACTGAACAAACCAAACACTCCCTTGGAGGTATGCAGTACAAATGCAAGAAAACGATGGTTCCCCACTCAGGTTCCTGCCACTCTTCTCCTAATTCCACGTCAAACGCACCAGGAACGAAAACAGATGCCATGACAAGTCAGAAGTTTCCATCCTGTTGCTTATATTGGAAAAAAACAGATTAATTCAGAACAAAAGATAACTCTGACAGATGAGGGTAAATTAATACAGTGAAATCTCATTGAATGAGACTTCTTCTCAGGTCTGGGATTAATGAATCCTTCACTCCTTTCTCTCCAAGCAACATTACCTCCTTTTTTTTTTTTTTTTTTTTTTTAAGGCAGAAGACCTGGGAAATCTTTCCTCTAGATTTTATGACTATGTGTTCAGTGGCTGAGGACTGTTCCTTTCTGTCCCTCACCCCCTGTGGCCACTCCCTGCTTCCTTGGCTTTGCAGGCTTCACTCAGTAGTGCTCCCTCCACAGCTTCTTTCAGCTGTATCTCTCCAGCCTACCCCTGGCAGCTGGAGGTGTCTCCAGCCACTGACCCCGTTCTGCCGGGGCCCCAGTCCTACACAGCAGCTGCCTCACTGTGGGAGCCACTGCCGGCCACTCACACCTGGAGAGGCAACATGGCTTTTCATTCACCTTATTCCACCCTACTCCCTATACCCACATCCCCAGTCTCAGGACTTGGAGACTGCACTAACCAAGAGTCTCCTAGGAAAATAATGCATTTTTGATGGAAAATTGCATTTTCACATTATTGCATTGTTCGGAAAAATGTATCATCTAAAACCAGTTCAGAAGAAACCCCCTCACTGTTCCTAACTTTGTTAAAGAAACTTGTTAAATTAAATAAATTCAAATTCTTCTAAATTAAAAAAGAAAAATATCACATGTACCACATATTTGAATTTTGAACTATTCTTAGAAAGGCTCTTTTAAAAGTCAACACTTCTAATTTGTGTAAGTCAGCACAATGCCACTGAGACACAGCAGCAGAGAATCTGGTCCCATGATCTATGTCTCCAGACCTACTGTGAACTGCAAACCCACCCAGCTGTGACATTTCAAAATGAAATCTCTTGAAAGCTTTTGTAAATTACCACATCCTGCCTGCAGACACTCTCAAGAGGTATTATTTACAGACAAAACCTCTTGGTAAATAGTATACCTAAAGAAAAACAGCTATTTAGAGCTCAGAGTAGTTACATGGTAATTATTTCTCAGTTTCCCAAAGAAGAGAAGCCACAATGGGAAGTGACACTGGCTAGTGCTCTGAGGGCAGTTGCTATCATCATGAGACCAGTAATTGTCTACCTGTGGTTTCTCAGAGCAACATACTGAAATAATAGCTTGTCTGCAGCTGACTTTAAACGTATCTAATTATCTCATTCAATATGCACCTGTTACAGTCTCAGAGGTTCTAGTAAATAATGAACTTAACTCCTTCCTCCAATTTAAGGTTTCACTGCAGATCTCATAGCTTTGAAACTACGTATTCCTTGATACAAAACCTCCATGCTTACAATCACCAAATCAAGTGTAATAACCTTTCTCAGGCAGATGAAATATCAGGTAATCTTACTTGGGCTGTGTATATTTTTAAGTAGAACAGTCTCAGGGAAATAAGAAACACACACTGAAGTAAGATCATCACTGGAGGGATGCTGTGGGCCTGTAATGGGAATATAACTGGATCACAGAAAGGTTAAAGCCCCTTGAAAGGTAGAAATCTTAGTATTAGTACAAGACACCTTGAAGGTTTAAGCATCATCCCTGAAATGAAGTACATGCACCTTTTTAAAGCAAAACGACCACCCCAGGATGATTTGGGAAGAAGAGCTTGTGACTGACTTCTTAGCAAGTACTCACAAAAAACACATCCCTGAGCAAATTCCCCTCAAACTGTTTCACTCAGGAAACTTTTAGGCCAGTGTTAGTGACCAACAGTTTTACTATTCCTCAGAACTGTTGGTCTGACATTCCTCCCACAACTGGCACAAAAGATTGCAGTTAGGAAGAAGAGGCCTCAGCTTTAAAGTATGTAGGCTCATATTTATCTTTCATACATATTTTATTTTGTTTAATGAGATTTCATAACACAGAATGAATTAGAAGACTATACTGGAAAAGACGACATCAGAAAGATGGGAGACTGGACTAAATTAGCTGCCAGAATTATTTACAGAGGGCACTCAAAACCTTAAATAGATTTAGTTCTGCTGCTTGAAACATTCATGCTTTCAAGATGGAATCAGATCAGTCTAAGGTGCTATTTCTTCCAAGAAGTTCTTGACAATTCTTCAGAACTAAGCTACATTAAAACACCGGAGGAAGGTGTTAATTCTTTTAACATGTAGACCCGTGCAAATTGCAGGCACATAGTGTGCCCAGAGGTGAAAACCAAGAGCAGATATATAAATGGTACCTCTCATCACTGAAGCATGTCTCATGTGTCTTCTCAATACCAAGGGCTAAATAGCAAGCTTGTTCCAGTCACAAGCACAGCAACCAATCAGGCATGACTGAGTCAGAAACACAGTCTATGTTTCAAACACAGTTTTGAGTTCCTTAAACATATATCCTACATACTACTCTCAGCACATGGCTAAAGCTACTCACTCTTCATCTAACACACAATCTTGGTTCTGTTGTTCTCTACTGGCTTTCTGCCCTCTGCATAGCTTAACCCTGAATACTTTACAGACCACAGGAAGGTGACTGAGTTATCTCCAACTCAGTCATGTTTAACAGCTCAAGGACTGTAGCAAGGGTTCAAATGAGTTAGGGGAGTGAAATGAGAACTAACAACCACCCGACATTATTTACAAAAGATCTCACAATTGTTCCCTCTCAGTCAGTATCCTGCACAGATCAGAAGGAAGCAGGACATAAAGGGAATCATGTTTAAACATTGAATGCCTTCAGAAAGGTATCCCGAAGTATAATTCTCACTTCAGACAAAAGGTGAAATCACACAAATATCTGCAGCTAAGAGTTGAAGCTAATGATAAAAAAAGTGGACTACAAACTTGCCATAAACTCAAGGACCGCACACATCTGACAACCAAAAAATTCCACTGACTCCATATTCAGTAGGAAATGGTGTAATTAGTTTTTAAGTACCTACATAGGTGGAAAGAAGCAAACAAGAAAACCACACAGCCCCATTCATTCATAACAGACATTTTTCAGGAGGCAAGAACATTCATAAAAAAGATTAGCCTTGAATATTTTATCTTCATCCTGCAATCTGTGGGAGAATAAAGTTATTCCTAAAGAACGTAGCTATTGCACCAATTTAGGAACACCATGATCAAGTGTATTGCCAGCTGTAGACTGTGGACTACTGCTGACTTGTAAAATAGCAGGGCCCTGAGACAACTGAGAAAATCATCTAGACCATAGACTTATTTCCACACAGCAAAAAAAGTTGTGGGAAAATAACAATGCAAAAAGTAGCATAATTTTGGTTTCATGGCAAAAGAAAAATATCATGGCAACACTGCCTAATATGGCTCTTAAGACAATCTTTCAATTTAAAAGGGGTAAGAAATGGAGGTACCATGCCCTCTTTCTTTTTTCCAACCCAAGTTGCACATGGCAGTGACACATTTCTACCAGGAACTACTTATGTTTATTGATTTAAAAAAACCCCCAAACTTCTGTATTAAGTATGAACATAACAGACAACAGCAGACACTGCCTATAGATCAAACAGAGCTGAACATGAAGCTATGAAATTTCAGATACTCTTTCCATTTAAGAAAAGTTGGTTTGTGCCTCTGCTTTCTTCCTGGTAACCCTAAGATATGGTCATCTTTTTAAAGATTTAATACCAGCATATTTAGTATCTGGACATTTTTCTCTACATTTCCAATACCTTTTCAAGCATTGTATTATTGTAGTAAGCACAGAGAAGAAAATGAATAAATCAATCTTTATATGATTTAAATTATCATTTCTGAAGTGTATGAAAATGTTCAAAAGTGTTTATATCTCATGAACTCTAAAACAGATGTTCTATTTAGGGACCTCGAGAGGAATTGTTTCCAGGGTCTTTTTCCTAGAGACAGAATTCTTTTGTTAAGAGTTGGCTGGATATAATGTAGAGATTGTAAGGTTAAATCAATCGAGCCCCAGAGATGATCACTGTAAAAGACTCCTTCTGGCAAGAATTACATTCTTTTATTCTCAGTAAGATCACCTCACCTTGAATGAAAACAAGAGTAATGTTAAATACTTGCTTTCGGTTGGCTGCGTCGGCTGCAAGATCCACAATTCTGTCTCTGTTCTGTTGCTCTCAACCTTAATGGTCTTCCCAGGTTTAATTTACACAATAGAACTTCGTTTGGTGTCTTCAGTACTGAAATTCGTTTCTTGATTCTTCAAGAGTTGAAGGTCTATCCTGTTCTACTACGCAGCTTCATACATGGCAAATTAGGAGGCACGCAAATTTCACCACACCCCCAGGGTTCTCTTCTGAGCGCAGGAGGGTGCCTGGTGTGTGAAGCAGTACACATCTGAATCTTTTCTTCCTCGTCATTTGTAATTTGTTCTACTGAATCTGGAACAGCCTTTTAAGAGTGGGCAAAGTGCCATCTTATGAGAGTGGTATCAGGACAAATCCCCAAGAGACTACCTATGGAAATCAAAGTTGTTCAGTGATGGCAGTATTCCAAGCTAGAAATGTCCAAGCAGCTGTGAGGGATGATCTACCCTGCCTATTTTTAATGGTATGTGTCACCGGGCCTAGATTAATTTCAGAAATAAAAGATATTCTTGCAGATATGTGAAGGGATTTTCTAGGACTGCTGAATTCAGATCAGTATAATGCAATAGTGGTGTAATGCTGGAGATTTCCAGGTCTTTTGGTGTTTTCTGCAGGGAGCACTGCTGGGCACACTGTAAAGCTGGGAAGAAGTGTGCCATCATGCATCAGCAAATGCACAAGCACGTGCTTTCTCCCAGAATGTACTAACAGGGAGGATACAGTTTATCCTTTTCCACGCAAATCCAGATTTATATAGAACAGAACACACGAATGTCTATGTCCCATCATACTCCTGTTGAGATCAGTGGATACTCTTCCACTAGCTTCTGTGGAAATCTGAATAATTTAACTTTGGCAGAGGGCCAGGATAAGTAAATCCTGTCCTGCAAATTTAGATCAGAAGACCATTCCTGTGACTTTCAGATTAGGAGATCTATGTCTCCATTATAATACATCTGACTAACAGGATTTAGGCTTTGTACGCTGTTAAGCTCCTTGGGGTTGATTTCTAATTCAAAAGAATAAGGTGTGAATGCTCACATACTGCTTTATCATACTGTCATGGCAACGAAATCCTCATAGCTGCAATGTCATTGTTAGTCACATAGCAAAGGACAGCCAGAGGATGTTCACTGCCTCCACTCCCCTCAAAGGTTAATACCACAAAAAAGTCCTGTTCCAAGAAACATCTACTACTAGAACATCTATTTCAGGACCCCTGTACTGCAATTTTCTTCATACATACTGACATTCTCTTTAATGCTCTGTGTTTTCCCCTCTTCTATGATAAACCAACATTACTACTCAAACCTACCTCTTTTTTAGGGCCTATGTTTTAAGAAATGCAAAAAAGAAAGCTGTCAAATAGTAAATATATTAAGGGGACCTCAACATTAATTTGTGAGATAATTCTAGATAAAAAAGTATAGTATTTGCAAACAGATACCAGGCTGGTGTATTATCCTGAATACTGTTTTAACTTACTTCTAGATACTTAAAAAAAATAATCAAATAGAACGTACTTTAGAACACGTCTTTTAATTGATGAATAATTTCTACAGTACTGCAGTATTAACAATCTCTAAAACAAGTATCTGAATCTATGTCCCAAAAAACTTATAATCTTTGCAAATAAATAAGTTATTAAAGTGTCATATCATGTTGTTCTCATATCTCTGTAAACTGCTAATGATAACATATTTCAGAAGAAATAACAGTAATAAGCAGCTGCAGAGCAATTACATTATTAAGAATCTTTAAGTACAATTCTATATGTGGTACACTTAGATATATTTTTTTGTACTTACACTTTTACAAAACCATAAACTGAAAGGACACTCAATACATTCAAGACTGACCACAGAAGCAAGAGAGGTATGAATAAAAAGACAACGTTTCAGGTGATACAACAAGACAGAAAGTACTGAACATTACCAGCCACTACCAGCTGCAGGCCAGAACCTGACAGCGAGTTCCTATGGGAGGGCTAGAGTTCCTATGGGAGGGCTAGAGTTACCCCAACATCCAGGTTCTCCACAGTTTGTCTTGGTATAGCCTTAAGTTCACTTGCCAGGCTTACTTTTGTGACCTAAGAGTTCATGAGACAGGTCTTCTCCATTGAGGAAGTCATAAGGATGACTCACTTAGGCACATCTGTAAAGCCTTCAGTCCTCCTGAAGGCACTCAGGACCTGTAGAATGGCACCAGTGGCATAGAGTTTTACTCACTGAACCACTGTGAAGGTGTGCCATCATGAAAGCAAGTTTAAGGAGCTAACGCTGGCAAATAGAAACCCGCCACTTTAGCAGCCTTGCAAAGCACTGTAGACAATAAAGTACTGCAGCTCACTTGAGCAAGAGAACACAGAGCTTTGCAGAAACATGAGGTGTTTGTTTTTTAAACAGCCATTGTAATAAACACAGAATAAAACATTTTAATGGGCTACAGTTAATCATCTATAAAAACTGTTCATTCGGCATGAATTTAAATTGTAAACTGGTAATAAATAATACAGTATCTTTCAGCACATTTTAAAATATAAATTATGAAATAAATTTTAATTTTCAGAAAAGCTTTCAACCTTTTTGTTCAAAAACACATTTAACCAATCCTTTATGAACTGCAGCCAGTTTGCCTGCATGAAAATTTTGATTTATGAAGCCCTTACTGCTTCGTGCAGAAAACTTATTTGTATTAACACTTACTTGTATTTCCTTCCTTTTTTTCTTTCTAAGGTAGATTAAGTAAGAACTGAATTCACAAAAACCATTCATGTAGCAACTATCTTAAATTATAAATTATTATGTTTGTAATTTGTTTTCATTATAGTTTATGTAGTAATCACATAAATATCTAAATATCTGCTGAAGTAAGCTACTGTGAAGACTGCAAGTACCACAGTCAGAGCAGTAGCTAGACCTAGATTTAAAATATTCCATCTGGATAAGAAGAGGTAGGTTCCATCTGGTCATGGAAACACCTCCCTATTAACTAGCCATTGCAATCTATCCATTAACATGAACCTGGCTAAATGTTATGCTCAATGGGAATTAGAAGCAGCATGCTGCACCATTTATCCAAGGCAGTTAATTTTCAACTAGATGATTGAGAGCAGTGTGGCATACCCATCTTAGCATACCAGTATATCTCAAGACATATAGGCTAATAGATAGTAAGTAATAAGATTAGCTGAGTGGAGCAGGAAAGCCCTTTCTGCAACACACCTTTTGTCACAGAGATCCTCCCAGCTGATTTCCTGAGCTCCCTAGGCAAAAGCTATGAGACCGCACTGAGCTTCCTCTCTTCCCACATCCTGCATGGTGAGAGAAATTACATCTCTCAGCTACTGTTCACAATGGCCCCAGTGACCCCTTGGCAGCTAATGCAGGAGATGCAACATCTCAGCATCATATTCCTTTCTGCTGTCCATGCCCTGAGGCCAGGACCTGGCTTCCAGACATTCTGGGCAGAGTTGTGATGACACAGGCCACCTCAATCTGTCTCAAAACAGCCTTTTACAGTGGGAACACTGTGAGAGTGCTGGGGAGAACCTCAAGAAATCCAACTGTTTTTAGCTGGATTTTATATGAAGAATGGTGTGTTTCTGTTACTACCAATAGCAGGCAAGGTCACCTGATGATTGGGAATCTCCTTCCAAATGCATATTCCTGTGTACTGTCATTAGAAAAGCTTCATAAGGCTATGCTCTATATGACTTCATTTCAGAAAGCATGTATAGCACAAATAAGAAAACAATTTGTTAAAGACCACATGAAAACATTAGAGATGTTTATGTTTGAATACATTTCTAATCTTACATAAGCAGGAGGATTTAAATGCTTTAGAAAACTAGGAATATTGCAGAGAAGAAGACAAAAAAAAGTGTAAAAATGAAGTTGGAAAGAGAGCACCATATGAAAATCATACTTAATTTTAACATCTATTTAACAAGCTAATTAAATGCTTCACGACGTTATACTGAAATTTAAGTAAGCTACCTAGGAAGTCTGAAGTCAATAGCAAGAGGATTTTATTTGCAATTCTCACTATCTTTCAGAAGATATTCTAACAATATAGCAACTAGCAACTGGAAGAGAGGAAAAGGCCTCAAGCTGTGCCAGGGGAGGTTCAGTCTCTCTGGTCTACGAAACACTGAATATGATACTGTAAGTAATTTTTAGCTTTATTTGTATTCATTTATCATGACTATATTGTAGCTGTAAATCAGTTTTTAAATTGTATCATTACCTTGTACACTGTTGCTTTATGAAAGTGAAACCCAAGATTTTAGCAAACAGTGCTGTATTTTTTTCATGTCACATGTACAAAAGGATATAAAAATAGCTCCTTGATTGAACATATAATATCCTTAGGCCACAATGAAAACAAATATAATACAGTATTATAGTGCAAGTATTCCTTTTATTGCAGGAATAGTATCTGTGGGATACACTCATCTGACCAAGGATTTCAAAATCACACCCTTAAAGTATCCAATGCATTTTCAATTAATTGATAGCTATGGTCTTCAGTGAGCTGCCCTGACAGTAAAAAAGATACAGAACTTAATCTAATCTTAGTTAGTTATATTTAATCAGACTATTCTGCTTGCTAACTGAGATGTATTTCTGAAAAATGCCATGATGTTCCTCATGGATCAAAAAGCAAGTGAAGTTTATAAAACAGTACTCTAAGAACTTCGGACAAATACAACTGCTCGTCTGAACATGTGTAACACAACTATTTTGTGATTCAGTGTTGTAAATATAGTTTATATTTTAAACCTTTAATAATTTTAGCTGCATACAAAACAGAGAAGTAGCAGGTTGAATTATAGCACCTTCTGTGAAATTTGTTTTAAAGAATACAAAGATTCCACCTTTTAAAATTGCAAAAAATACAACTATTCTATTTCAAGTCCACTATGCACCTGTTGTTTACAAGGAAACTCATTTACGTGTAATGAAGACATGCATAAATTTCACAAATTTAAGGCACAAAATGGAATTTGAAAGTTGGGGATATAGCAAATCCTTGCTTTTTTTATCAAATTACCCGATACACCAGAAAAAGGTGCAGCTACAAATTTCAAAAGAGCCGTATTACCATAGAATCATTGAAGCTAAAAATGGAAACTGCCTATTCAAGTATGTAGTTCAAACTCTTGCGAAATCTAGATGAAAACTTTCCAAGAAATTGTATGCATTGATAAGCACTACTGTGTCATTCCATAACAGAACTGATCTCATTAGCAGGATCTTTCTCCTGACATTCATTGGCTATTTACCTTGTTTCAAATTCATATAATCAGTTCCTGTTGCACCTTCATACTTAGAAAGCCTCTTCCTTTACATGTATTTGTCATATAACAAAAAATTATACATATTAACAACTCAATCTTTCCAACTTCTTTCTCACTTAAACTAATTATGGTTTTGTTCTGTAACTTTTCAGAAGATGGTCTCAATTCTTGAAGTACCCAAAAATATAAGACTGTACTCCAGATACCACCTCAGCTATCACAAGTATTCTGGCTTCCAGCTCTCTAATGCAGCATGTCTGCATATACATCCTTCTTTTGACATTAGTGATGCCAGAAGCAATTTTGCTGCCCACGTTATCAAAGCTGCTTACCACATTACTACATTTCAATCTTCTCTCTCTCTCACTAAGGATCCAAGTTTCCTCAAATGCATTATCTTCTCTCTGAATCTTTTAGGCTCTGTCTCATTTGTTGAACCTCTCCCACTCAGGTATCATATAATGCAATATCATCTGTAACTTTCATTAATATACTGTAGATCCTTCTTGCAGATTATTGAAGACATTGAATAGAATTAGGTCAACACAGTGTAAACAAATGGAAAGGGAGCAATTAAAATTGCACAATGGGATGATTCAAAGCACAATTTCTATTTTAAGACGTTATTTCAAATATATTTTATACCATAGAGCTATTTATAAAAAGTCAAATATCTCACTATAGCTACAGTTTCTAAATGCAAAACTGAGATTTTTCTGCATACATAATTTAAGTGTAGAAGAGCAAACATGATGCTAATAATTTCCTCTGCAAATGAGGCCCATTCCAGCTACTGATCAGAGAAAGACATCAAGTGTGCTTCCTCAGCACAAACTTTTAAACACTCAATTTGATACCTGTTATTCTATGTATCTGTAAAATTACAAATGAAAATACAGGGAGATCCAAATTTTCACTGATAATCAAAGATTCAGCTGCTATTTAAAGTCCTACTGTAATTCAAAGATTGTTGAACAAAGTGCTACAGTACTTATAACAGGAAAGATATTTAATAAAAAGCTTAAAAAACATTCAAGCTGCCTAGACTATAAAAACCTCAATTACCCAATTTACGCTCTGCTGTTTTCCAGAAGACTCACTTTCAGTACAACTTATCAACTCTCCTTCTGTTCTTGATGATGACTACAGGTCATAACACAACTTTCCAAACAGAAGGCACAGTAGCCAACTATTCCAATACTTAAAGCTATTTGTGAATCTATTGAAAATAAGAAAATAATTTGTTTGAAGAATTAAACAATTAAAAACCAAAGTGAAACCAAGGATGAAAAGGTAGGTCTGAAAATATATCAATTGTAAAAATAATAGAGTCCATGCTATTTTATGCACAGTTGTTTATTCTTGTTCCATGTTTTAAAACTTGGACTCAGAAAAATCACAGGAAGTATTGAGGTTTTACCCTCTTTTTTGTTTTCCACTAAAAGCACCATAGTTACACATCTTGATTCAATCGTCCTTTTCCACAATCACTTCTCCATGAAGCACCCTTCTTCTCTGCCGCAGCATGTGGAAGTAGAGTTGTGGAAATACTTGATAAAAGCATAAAAGAAAGCAAATTAGATGAAAAAATTCAACAGCTCACATAAAACACAATTTTGCAGAATGAGTAAAAATTATGGCAAGCAGTGCTGCAGTTGGTTAAGGTAAATAATAACAAGTCATTAATATTGCAGTGAATTACAAAACAATTACTCCAAAGTCAGACAAGGTCCCCCTGAATATATATCCTGTTTTCAGGCACCCTTGCTTCAACACTTTCTTTCTAGAAACAGGACTTAATCACCTTTGGGCAGTGCCTGAAGCATTCAAATGTGTGCTAAGGTATGCATGTTTGAATAAGACTTTGAGGATACAAATTTAACCTACTTGTTCAAGTCTCAAGTGAAGAGATCCCTCTCTCCTGGCCCTCTGTCATCGATTATATATATCTGTCCTGGTACAGATTTGGTTCTTATACTTACTGGCTAGAAAACCGGATTTATTCCTGAAACATTAAGTTATATAAACAGCTGTAAAACCATTAGTAAGTTATGACAGCTTAGGTAATTTTCTACTCACGTCAATCTCACTTGCTGGCCTCCATGATTTCTTGTGACAAAAAATTTCACAGTGTATGTACATATTATGAAAGTCCATGCTTAAGGTCTCTTTCTCCCTTTATGAATGCAGATCACAGACCTTTTAACTTCAGTTTTCTTCCTTCTCAGTTTCTCTCTCTAACCTGCGACCTTGTTTCTAATCTCAATGTACAGATTATCCAAAATATTCTATTATATATTCTGTTAGTAATGTTATCTAAAATGTTACATATTCCTAGTTTTATCTAGCCCCATTTGTGGCAGTGTATCTGAATCAGGTTGCTTTCTCCTTGTCTTCACTGCATAGGTACCAGTGGAAGAGAAAGACAGATAGTCTCTCTGCTCTTAGCTTAGTTCACCCTTCTGGAACCCGTTAAGCACAAGGACAAACTGATTAAACCAGGGACTGAAGATGTTCTGAGAGGTTTGGGGGGCAGGGAGAGAAGGGTTGATTTCTGTGAAAATGAAATCTTGGAGAACATAATTTAAAGTTTTTCCCAAGTGTGTTTGAATTGTGATTTTTCAGAGATAAATGAGCATTAGTAGCAATAACAACAGAGCAAATCTCTTTTGCTCTTTTGCACAACTTGCAGGACCATTTTTAAGCCGTTGCTTCAAAGTGGCTGAGGCACTAGGAAGTCTCAGTGACACAGTTACAGACATTTCTGCGTGTAAGCAAAAAGTTTTTTTACTTTGTACAAGTCTTAGAAATGCTTTTAGCATTTTCACTGAAATTTTTGACAGCTTATGTGCTGAGACAGATAACAGGACAGAAAATTTCAGTATAACCAATTAAAGCACAGCAAAGCTTGGAACAAGAGAAAGCAGGCTTTTAAAGTAGAAAATGTTCAGCAAATTTTACTAGAGTCAGTGCTTCCAGCATTGCTGATGACTGATTATTAAGCTGTTAAAATGTTTCTACAGCTAAATAATACTTACACGGCACATAGGAGAACATGACAATAATAAGGAAGTAATAGTAGTCAAAGGAGACATTATATTTGTTGGGAAGTCTCAGTGAAAACATTCCTGTTTTCTTCACATAGGGTAAAGCAGCATATATGGTTAGCAGTTCACCTGCAACTCCAGCAGGATACAAAATGATAAAAAAGTTGTATCTGCATTAAAAAGTAAAAAAAACTTTGTGAGAAACAGCCCATGAATTTAAAATTTTCTCTTGTTATTATTAGTGGCATAGCAATGTATTACAGTAGTTCCTGCACCAAAATCAAAGACCACATCCTGACTTGGCACAGAACACCAGTTTCATTTACTTTGGAGAGAGTTGCTTAGATTTACAGAGCATGCATTCCTCAGTGCTTTTATTTAAACAGTGAAGTATCAGAGTGTTTTTATGTCTTTATAATAAAACAATCCTCAAACTTGTAGTCTCCAATAATGATTTTTTTTTTACATGTACTGATCTTGCTCCTGTTGTCATTTGACAGGATTCAGACCAGGACTGAATCCCAAATTCAGACGATCTTACATATTTTCATCACAGTGCATGCACACTCAGCCAACTGTATGTATTTTAATTTATTTGAAGATAATGAAAACATTGAGAAACATCAGCCTGTTTAAGTTTGTTACCACATGGGAAATTCAAATAATACTACATTTACCACTAATGGAAATTGGAATAAAAAAAATAAAAGAAAATGGCAGCACCAGAAACTCATCAGATCCATTTTAAAGGGAGAAGAAGATGTTCAAATCAAAGGCAAAGTTTAAAGAAAATGTGGTTTGAATGGCCACAGGCCACATAGGCAGTGACAAAATGAAAAACCATAATCAAATGCTTTGTGCTGTCCTTACACACAGTGCACCATGGATATGCAGGTTCTCCTAAGGAAAAATTCTCCAGTTCATGCAGAGAACAGCAATGACAGCTGTTGCACAGAGAGAAGGGCACAGTGTGCACTCCCTGACCAAAAGAGACTAAATCCAGAACAGCAGCAACTAAACATAAAACCCTCTTAGAAGTAAACGGGCTTAGAGGACTTGCAGATCAGAGTGCAGATTAGGGAAACCACAGAATGGGTCAAGTTAGAGGGGACCATAGTGGGTCATCTGGTCCAACCTTCCTGCTCAAGCAGCGTCGTCCCAGAGCACGTGGCACAGGATTGTGTTTAGACAGTTCTCGCGTATCTCCAGTAATGGAGACTCCACGACCTCTCTGGGAAACCCGCTGCAGTGCTCAGTCACCTTCACAGCAAAGAAGTTCTTCCTAACATTCACGTGGAACTTCCTGTGCATCAGTTTCTGTCCATTGCCTCTTGCCCTACTGCTTGGCACCACTGGGAATATTGTAGATTAGGGGAGGTATTAGAAGGAACTGATGCAATGACTTACACACAGTGTGTCTCTATGCAGTAAAAAACCCCCAGAAATTTCTGAACTAAAATTTGAAGCATACCAATTCCATTAACAACAGACAGGAGAGAATCTTTTACAATTATAAGGTAAAGGTCAGAAATTCCAGCTCTCTTGGAGTACTGAATTTATGTCCAGTTGTGCTGTTTGTTTATCCATAAATCTTGATGGGATATTTTGGACTCTATGAAAAGATAACACATTTTCAAGTGTTTTGTTTATAATATATTTCACTATATATCTCTGCTCTTAAAATATCAATTTTCCCTATTGTCTATATTAAGGAAACAAAATCTTGTCATTCAAGACACACTGACCTGATGGCAAAAAGTATATCTGTCAATGGATGCATATTTCTTCCTGAAGCCTATATAAAAAACTATTAATGACAGCCAACTTGATTATTTTTAAGTTTTTCATTTAGTGCTTAAACATAACCAAGTCTATCACATTAGGTACTAGCACAAATACAACATATTATAGGAATGGACATAAATATCAGACATATATTAGAAGCATCAAAACTGAATTTTCTTTAAAACAAAAATGAAGGAAAATAACAAACTCTTTTAAATAAGAGTCACCTGCATTGAATGTAGGTTAGGTATTTTCCTTCTAACATCCTTAGTCTGTCTTACATGTATTTTAAAAATAATGAATACAGAGAATACTCTTCCAGTCTCCTGATAAACACGCAGTCTCCATAATATATGTGATCTAGTGGCCAACCCTAAGTATGCTTCAAAATCCAAACAGTTTTGACATGGAATACACTTTTTATGTGGGCTAAACTAAGTCAGTATTTAACTTCACTACATGGATATAATCTTACAAAAGCTCTGATAAAGCAGAACTTCATATAAAGTAATAATATGCACACAGATTGACATCCACAAAGACTAGCACAGGTGCTTAATTTTGGGCACAGTATTCAAAAGCATCTTAGAGTCACACTTAAATTAAAAGATGACTCCAAAGATAAAGAAAAAAAATTAAGAGTAAGTGAAAGCAGAGCTCAAACTGTGAGGCACAGAAAGCAAACAAATCACACCCCAAAAATCTCAGCTAAAATACTTTTAACATTTAAAACCAAGCAACAATGACCCCAAGTACCGAAAGCAACCAACTTGCACTTTGCTGACACGTAATGAAAGCTCAAAATTCTGCTCTCCTGAGTGTTAGCTCAGCATGCGTGAAACCAACATGCACAGAACCATGAGAAACTGAAGTGCAAGACATCTCCACCTGGCCCATTTAATGAAGTATGGCAAATGGTTGAGCAGGTTGAATGTGTAGAAGGAATATCGAGTAATCTCTGTCACAGTCCATACCACCAGAAAAAGAATAACGCTCTCCTCATTCTGGATCTGCAGAAGTATAAAGAACCAACATTTTCTTTATCCTTAAGCCTCTTTTCTGTGCAAATGCAACAGACTTCTCTTTGAGATTCATGGAACAAAACTAACATCTTGTAGAGAAAGAAGATTTTGTCATAAAAGTGATTTGCTGACACCATTACGAGGTACAGTCCATTATCAAATGTATTTACTAACAGACATTTTGCAAACTGAGCAATATTTATCCATTATGCAAATATCAAATATAAAACCCTATAATTACACTTATTCCTCCTCTTTGTTCTCTACCTGTATTTTCACTACACTAACGGCCCCTCTCTTTTATTTGTGGTTGACTTGCTTATTTTCTTACTCCTCAAAACAGCAAGAACAAAACAATGCTACAGAAGGTATGTTCTTTTCATAATCAGTTTTTAACCATCCTGCATTTCACTACTCTATCACCTAGACTTTCTCTTACTTTTTATCTTGCTTCTTCCTCACTGTATAATGCACATCTCCATGAAACTTTAGACAAAAGGAATTGCTTTGTATAATCTCCTAACTGGAACCTGGTCACAAAAGATCAAGTTTGGCAGACTTCAGAGAGCTCTAAGATAGTTAAGTAGGTGGAGCACAGATGGCTCTTTAAAAGAAGAGTAGTTGGTAGATCAGGAGCTTTGGGTAAACCCACTCAACGATCCTGTTTAAGATGTAAGTTCTGAGTCATTAAACTGCCTCATCAGTAGGTAGCAGATCTCTGCTTTTTAAAACATCGGCTCTTTTTCACTCTGAGTGAACAAATAAACAGAAGTCCCCAAATACAGAGAAGGCACCTGGGGATCTATTACAAACACTACCTTCTGAAAGGAAGAATTACACGCAAGTAATTTTCTTTTCTTTAAGTGGGAGGAATTTTGTAATACACTTCCATGCCTGAAGGCTGAAAAGCTCCAGGGATGTCTGTGAAATAAAATAAAGTAACACAAGTTCTGTTAAAATTACAAAAAAGGGAAATGATTTTTTAAAATAAAATGCAACACAGTGACAAAGCTCCGAGATGGTGAAAATCCACAACTCTGTCAAAAGTTGAGAAGAATGGTAAGTGCTCATAAAATCACCCCCTAAAACGTGTTAGTTAGAGAAGGTGCATGTTTAGTGGATTTCACCAACATCATAGAAAAATGGAGATACAAAAATAGCACCAAAATCAAAAACAAAATAGGAACAACTGAAATGCAAAGACATCCAAACTAAGAAGCAAAAGTAAAGACAGAATTAGGCTGTGCTTTGCCTCATGAAATTAGAGACAAACATTGATAACACAAGCTTGTATTCATGTCACAGGGCTAAATCCAAGCTGAAGAGCTTTTAAGTAAGTATGCAGAGAATTTCTATCTGCTGCCCTGCAAATCTCCAGTCAAGTGGAGAGATCTGGGTCTGGCTATTATCACTGACATGCCTCTCACCACCTAAAGTGATCCTGAACATTCATGCCTGCTAAGCAATAACAGCATGAAATACAATCAGACATACATTCACATGTATTTTTTCCTGGACACAACTTGACTTATTGTACTGTAGATATAGGAAATAAAATAAATTACCAGATATGCTAAAGATTTAATCCACTGCAGATAATAAAAATGGCAAAATGCAGTGCTGTAGTCCAGCTTCTGTGTATATAATAATATAATATAAAAACCTTGTTAATCTCTGAGACATTTTCCCTTAAGGAAAAAATGAAAACACTTAGCTTACCAAAAAAAAAAAAAAAAAAAAAGCTATGAAAAGCCTATTCCATGTTAAGAAAAGCAACAGTGAGGAAAAAGATGCAGTGTAGAAAATGAGTCCTCTGTGAACTGAAACAAAGAGATTTGGTAACTGAGGCAGGTGCTAGGATAACCTATTTGCAAAAAGGCCTATGCCATCTGCTGGTGAGACAGTTTAATGGCTCAGCTTTTCAAGTTCTGAAGAAACTCGGGAGCACAAAATCCTTCACTTAATTCTTACACGCCTTTCACAGAAAGCAGACCTCAGAAACCGACACGAATGTCCTACCTACTAGCTGTAAGCAGTCTGCTTCTTTCATTCCGCTAACGAATCACTAGCCTTACAATAGCCACCTACAGCCAGGCAAACAAACCATAGTCATTTATACAGGACCTGAACTGCCACTGTGGAATGCTGGATATGAATTTACGCATGTCATCAAATGTTAATACTACCATAACGTTTAAATTCTGAGATAGTTCCTAAAATCAACTGCAAAATCACAACCATGTTTATCCAGGTAAATTCAATACGAGGCATCGATTTAAAGACATAAATTTACATTTTATTTAGATTAATTCAGCAAGTGCTAATTAAATTTTTTGAAAGGGAAGTGGTAACACTGTGGTAGATTTGCTGCTAAATAACAGCAGCAGTCATTGATCTTGTCTAGGCAGACCACAGCCAGCACAATGCCAAAACCACTGCTGATTCACAGGTAACACCCAGACTCAGTCTCCTGGGAAGAAGCACATAAATTCCATTTTTTAACTCCAACTTCCAAGATTGCACTGGAGTACATAAGCACACTCATGAAGGATTATAATTCATTTTTAAGTTGGTCTTCTTTGTGAAATGAGAGCTGCATTAATAGCTTCTCCTTAAAAACAATCAAAATATAACTTGCTTATGCACCTACCTGTTTTATACTATGTGCAATGAACCACACCATGAAGATTCTTGAACTCACTTGGACCCCAGTCACAAGCACAGATGTGCGAACTATTCCTTAAAAAGAGAAACATGTTATCTCTGTTCCACAATTCATGTTGTAACTACTTATAGGAGAAACTAAAACAAAGAACTCACCAACTGCACAGTGGACTACCTGTAAATAAAAATAAGTTAGAGGTTACTGATGTGCAGCATGTCACTAACTACACTATAAGCATGGCCTTTTGATATTAATATAAAGCTAGGCTTAATTCTGAAGGGAAGGTTCTTTTGCCTCCAACTAGCAGTCTTTAAAAGAAATTCACGGCCGAGCCCTGGCAACCAATGGGCTCAGGATTTCAGCTGTGCAAACACATGAAAGACATTTAGTTTCAAAACTAATTGTATATATCAGACATTTAGATATTTACAAAGCATTTCATTTTCAACTAGCAAGCTTCCCTTCCATTACCTTATTCAAAGAAGAATTTTACAGGACAGAATTTTACTATATACAGCTGTCGACATGATTTTAATAGTTTGAACTAGAGATGTTGTAGGCAGATTGAGGAAAAAAGTTAAAATGTAGATAGGCACTCTGTTGTGCCTGGGAAAGAACTGCAAGTGCTCTATAAACCCAACAGCTTCCTTCCATAGATGTACGTGAATCTGGTCCAGAAATAAGCAGAAGCAGAAAAGGCACAATGGATGGTAAGTCCAGTAATAGGAGTAGTAAGTAAACTATAATCTCTGGAGATGGTGGTGAAATACCTACTATGCTAGAGGGTTGATCTGCTGGCTGGCATGCTTTTGAAATTTTGCCTTTTTCATTCAAGATTCTCAAATAAAAGCAGTTCCCAAACACTGTTTGATTTAAAGAAATACCAGAATCAAGTTTGAAAAAAATGTGCCCACTTGTTTCAAGTAATCACCTTGGCCCCCCTTCATTAAATAATAAAAAGCCTTTATGAAATAATAAAGTTAAAAGGACTTTTAGTACTAATATAATACTTTGATTTTAAATTCAGGATAATAATGTGTTTTGCCTATGATATGCAGTATCCAGTAAAGCAAACTAATGTTTAAAATTTACCTCAAGCAAAGCAAATGTCTGGAAAAATTTAAGCGTCTTTTGAACGCTTCTGAATAAGCCTCTATGTGTTCCTTTCTGTATATAAAACCGCACCATGGCAATACCTAATACCAGCCACCTACAAAAGAAAGAGAATGGATACATTTCAAATTAGAATTCAAAAAATATCCATCCACCATAAATAATTTAGTAGAGTATTTTTCTTTACAGAATATCTTTGCTTCTTCAATTGTCAGTGTTTTGAGATCATAAAAAATATCTTTAGACATTAATATTATAATGTTATGTAAACATTACACTCTTATCTCTTTACTTGGAAAAGGATTGGGAATAACTTGCTACCTTTAAAAGACTGACTTGAATTGAGGGAACCGCCCAAAACCACAAGTCCATCTGACTTTTCACTAGCAGAGACTACATATTTTTACGATTAAATCCTCATGCATCTGTACCGCAAATTACTGTTATTTTAAAACACACGATGAACTTGGTACTGAAGCCACTGTTTGGGTGGCAGTTTTGAATGAGTAAAGGACCAGAACACCTATGCATCAGTTTTACATTTTTCACAGCCTCTCAACTCATCGATTTCAGGACTGAGTAGTGATCTGAATGCTTCTGTTTGTGACTGTCCCACTGAAGTTACTATTACTATTATGTTTTCAATAGCGTCGAGAAGTGATCTTTAAAAATCAGGTGGCAAAGTGCAGAAAGATGGGTGTTCTATGCTCCTGGTTTCCAGAAGCAGGTATATGTAACTAGCACATTTGAGGATGCTGGAATTTTTTTTTTTTTTTTCTGTTGAGGGGGAAAGCAGAACAATTATGCAAACTAATAACAGTATCTTTTAATCATACTAGAATTTGATACAAAACCTAAATTGAATGGAAATTGAGATTAAAGAAAACTTCTAAACTGTGGTTGATTGATCGCCACTGTCAGCCCAAACTGTACAATAACCCAAGGCATGTGCAGTTCCTTCCACATAATAAATCTGTATTTATATAATTAAGATTTTCAAAAAAGTGTACTATACATTCCTTATCATAGAATCATACAATGATTTGGCTTGGAAAGGACTTTAAAGTTCATCTACTTCCAACCCTCCTGCCATGGGCAAGGACACCTTCCCCTAGACCAGGTTGCTCAGAGCCCCATCCAACCTGGCCTTGGACACTTCCAAGGATGGGGCAAACACAGGTTCTTTGGGCAACATATGCAAGTGCCTCACCACCCTCACAGTAAAGAATTTCTTCCTAACATATAATATAAATCTGCCTTCTTCCAGTTTAAAGCCATTCCCTCTTGTCCTATCACTACAGGTCCTTGTGAAAAGTCCCTCTCCAGCTTCCTTGTGGGCTCCCTTCAGGTACCAAAAGGTCTCAATAATGTCACCCTGGAGCCTTCTCCTCTCCAGACTGGACAACCTCAACTCTCTCAACCTTTCAGAGCTATACCACACTCATAAGACATCAAACTAGCAAGATAACTCAAAACTTCGGGTTTCAATCCACAAAGACTGAAGAAAGCACAAAAATTCTTTAATATAGACACAGACAAAACCAGAGCTATGGATGGCTATTTTGAGAGGTAAAAATAAACCCCCAAAATTATAACAATTTTAGTTTAACTTCTTGTCTGATGATACTGGAAAAAATTACTGAGTTCTTTCATTCTCCATAGGCCACAGCAAGCACACTGTACAGCGACATGAGCTCTGGCTAAGGAAGGGCCCAAGTGACAAAGCAGAGGTGTCTGAGAAATACTCAGAGGCAGATTCAGAGAGCATATAAACATTCAGAGAAATACCTACATAAACATTTGGATAAATATTTAACTCATCTGCCATTCCTATACCCCTCCCTAAGCATAATGTATTGGCTAATACTGGAAACAGGGCATCAGGAAATACCAATCTTTTGGTCAGATCTGTTGTGCTGTAACAGCGTGAGAGTTGCGAGGATCGTGACAGGCCCCCGTTCACCTCGGATGGCACGTACTTCAGTATCAGCCCCTTAACAACTCTTACGCAAGGTGGCTACTGCTATGCAGTCACTTGGCGTGGCCCATTCCAGCATTTCATGACAGCATTTCAAACTCACATAGTTAGTCAGGCTTACCCACATGGTAGGAATGATTCCCCTCCTTGATCCCTTCTACTTTAAGCCCATGAATCTGATCTGCCAGAGCTCCAAGATTTTCCCCTGCAAGTGTCACTTAGATTTTATAATGGATTTTAAATATGAGTGGATTTATTTCAGGTAGTCTCCCACCATTGTGGAAATGAGGAATTACTGAAATATCACGTGTAGTTCTCCATAGTAAAGCTGCTCTTTTTTATAGGGAAGGGTTTAACAGGAAGAGGGTGACAGTGAGTTTACATCCAGCTGGCAGCATGAATGGTGACAGCAACAGCTCTAGCAGTCCTAGCCCTAGACTGAGAAGTCATAATACATCTTCCCTAACAAGACATTTTCTGTATCTTGTTCCATAACCAAAGCATTGCAGAGAGAAGTAATCTTGGACTACACTCAGAAGCAAAGACTGCAAATACATTTTTCTTAAATAAATTTTTATGTGGACATGAATTTCTGTAGGTGGATTTATTTAGGTGTCAGTGGCTTTGACTTTGGATCTCAGGAAAGCCCTTGTACTCAGTATTGCAAATCACAAGGAAATGGAAAACACTTCCTAAAATAAAGGTAGCATTTCCAGTTGGGGCTTCAGTAAGACTGGGTATTCATCTGTCACTTTAGTCTCTTAAACCTGCGTTAGAAAGATAAGCTGCAAGTTCCCTTTATTATAATGGTTGTTAACATGCTGTTATGCATTAGTTTGTTAAAACTCTGGAAACACTTTGCTATGTTGCACTGTCTGGACAACTGGACAAATATGCTGTTCTAGCTACTTATTTATCCTGGGTAGTACCTTTGTTAAATATTGCTCTATTTCCTAAGTTTCTTTTTTCTCTTAAATTGTACCCATAAAAGATTATAAGAATTTGTTCCTATCTATTTTTTTCCCCTCCATTTCCACATAAAATATCCAATTTTGCATGTCTTAATCCTTTTTGATAAGAATGGCAGATGGGAGAGAAGGAAGTGGGAGATACTGAAGCTGCACCTAAGGTCAAAACTAATATGGTTCGATAATCTTTTAGAGGCAAATAAAAGTCCGTGGCAAGAGTCAGTGTTCATTAGCAAATTCACACATGGAGCACAAGTCTGAGAGTTTAATGAGGTAACTGTAACCTGCCAGCTAGAAAAAAATTACGTTCATTAAAAGCACTTTTTCAAAAGGTGCTGCAGCAGTATATGAACAGACTTAAATACACGATCAAAATTCACAGATGATAGAGAGAAGAAAGCCATTAGGATCATACTCCTGGCTTTCTTCATCAGTACCTGAACTCCTGCTTCAACTACAGCGTGTCAGTTTTGCATCATGGAATTCAAAGGACAGACAGTTCACTCACTGGTAACCAAAGTAAAACGGCTCGCCTGATGAATATCATACTAGAAGTTATAAAATGGTTAATTCCTAGCTTTCTTTTAAGCATGTAGAAATTAATAGGTTGGAGGTATTTTCCCCCAATAATTAGTGAGCAGGGCTCGCTCAGAGCCGGGGCTCACGGACTCGAAGGCGCTGCCCCACGCGGGACCGCGGGGCGCGAAGCTCCCGGCGGCACCGAGGGGCGCTTTCGCCTCCCCATCCGGCGGCTGGCGGCGGCGGTGCCGAGGGACGCGTCATCCCGCCCGGCATGCCGGTGCCGGCTATACTTAACCTCGGCGGCGGCGCCGGCGGCCGGCAGCGCTGCACCGTATTAGGCAATGCCTGGCGGGCCAGGGTGGCCCCGGTCCCGGCGGCTCTCCCGCATCCCCGCCCTCCCGCCCCGCAGCCCCCCGGGCCCGCCGCGCCCCCGCCGCGCCGCCCCGGCCCCGCCGCTGCGCGCCCCGCGGAGCCGCCGCGCTGCCGCCCGCGCCCGCTCACCCCGCGGTCATGGCGACGTTGTAGAAGATGAGCCAGGCCGTGGCCAGGGCGCCCAGCTTCCGCTTCTTGCCCTTCTCCTTCTCCTCCACCGCGCCGTTACCGGCTCCGTCCTCCTCGCTGGACGCCATGGTTGCCGCGGCCGGGCGCGCACGGCGGGAGGAGGGGCTCCCTCCGCGGCGGGGCTCGGCCGCTGACAGCCGAACCCGCGCTGTCTCTCACCCCATCTGTCTTCCCCGAGGCCGCGGCCGCCGCCAGCTGCTCACATGGCCCTTCGCGCTCCTCCCTCCGCGCCGTGGGGCTCCCCGGGTCAGCCAGACGCGGCGGGGGCGGGCGAGCTTCCATAGCGAGGGAGATCCTTGTGGCGTGGTACCCGGCCTCAGGCAGCAGCAGCGGGCATAGCCCACCCCAGCCAAAGTGACAGAATATAGTGCAGTTCATGGAAACACAGAAATGTGTGTCTGAGGGTGAACATCTTGGAGTCTGCTCAGAGACCGAGTGGTGGGAATATGCCCAAGGTCCCCCTCTCAGAGGCCAAACAGGGTGACCTGCCAGGGTGACCTCGGGGAGAGAACATCTCCCAGGCTGGTAGATTTCCATAAATACTATCCTCAGAACTTGAGGAACACTAAGGCCCACACCTGAGAAGAGGGAAATTTCTTCCAAGGGACTGAAGAGCACCCAGCTGGCAGACTGAAGGATGACATTTGAATATGCATGTTGCCTTGTAACTCTGCTCTCTGCATGCACACAGGGAAGCTAAGCCAGCACAGGGAGATTGCAGGGACTGCCTCTGGAAGGGGGACAGCCTCACCCTGAGCTAAGATGATGTGACATGACCCTTCAAAGGTGTGGGCTGCACCTGCTATCATGACACCTGTCTCAGTCTGTGCTAGCCGGGGATGCCGTTCGGTGCTTGGGCAGCGTACATGTAGCCACAGGTTCCTCATTTCTGCAGCTGAGCATGGTGACCATGGCCAACTTAGCTCAAACACCACAAACACAGGCATATACTGACAGAAGAATTCCAAAACTGGCTCAGGATATTTTTGAAATGCTACTTGGTCAGTCGTAGAGAATTTCAAGAGTCCAAGTCTCTCTGCTTTAGGATGGAGTAGGTTATCTCAATGTTGAAAACATGTAGATGGTCTCAGTTTGAGGGCATTCATAGAAAATATATTCCATGCAAAAACTAAGTCTCCCCCTCCTCACAAAAACACACAAGCAGATCTTCATCTTTCAGCCTTGAAATATATACCCACTGGCAACAGCAAATATATGTGTATGCAAAATGAATACTTGGCAAAACAACACATTATCTGTGAGAGTAAGATTACAGTAGGTACCAATATTATAAATACACACATGCTTTTTGTGTTCAAGTCATAAATATAACCCAGTTTGAGAATCCTGTAGTTAAAAAAAAGAGACAAAATAATTTACACGCAGGATTGTGTGTAATGAATGACCTAACTCAAAAATTTTTGCCAGTATGGGATAATCCAAGCCTACATTTCATCTCAGTGTAACTGTTATAAATTGGTTTAAACTCTAGCTTTCCAATATTTTCTATATTTACTATATTTATTCTGGATATTCCTGCTATCTTACTTACACCTTTTCTCTGCTCAAATTTCACTTCTCTCTTCAAACTTTTCTAATTCTTGGCTTTGACAATGCAGTTTTAAAATGGGCATTACAAATTAACCACGTACTATGAGCAAAGTGGTTTTTGTTTCATTTGATTCTGTCAATTTATGACTTCATTAACTGATGAAGACTTTCTCATTTTTAATTATGATACATGGAGACAGGTGTGACATGCTCCCAATTTTTATTATTAGTTTTTATTTTTTAGTACTTTTAGTTATCCTTTGCTGTTTTCTTTTTGAGATTTTTCCACAACAGATTTGAGAGAACAAATCCAATTTGCTTTCTGAAGTAAACATTTTCCACTTTAAAATCCCTCCTTGGATGTTTTCCATGCTTTTGCACACAATCTTTTGAAATTTGATAAGCAATGTTTGATAATTTCTCATTAGAATTCCGTATTACTTTCCTTCCCCTATTTATTTGCTCAAATTTATTGATTTTGGATGCACACACTATCTGTCAGAATGATCAGGTTTGCCTAGAGCTGATTTAGTCAGTTAAGAACTTACTGGTTAGGATAAGCATCTCAATGCTTTTTCTCTAATATTGTGGTTGCTATTTATGAGCTTACAATTTCTCTTGCTATCACACTTACCCATTCACCCAACTGACGAGAACTTTCTGAATATCTCCATAATCCTTTTGGATTTGAATAAACTAAATATTTAGTGCCATTTGAAAGTTTTGCCATCCCACACTTGTTTATGTTTCCTGACCACTTATTAATGTGTTAAGCACAAAACTTATTACAGAACTTTCATAAGCACCCCTCTGCTTTCATTTTGCTATAATTAACTTGCTCTTTTTCTTCTGTTTTCCATGTTCTGATCCATGGAGATTTTTTGCTCCTTACTCTGTAACTACTTCATATCCTTGGTAGTTCCTGTGTGACGATTTTTCAGCACATTTTCAAAATGTGTTTGTTGTGTTAATATTATTTTTTTCAAATCTGTTTTTGTAATTACATGTTCCAGGAATAACAATAGATTAGTTGAAACATAATTTCCTTTTCATAAGTTTTCTATTGTTGTTCTTTTAATTATGATTTCTGTCAATTATATTGTATATATTTGTGGTTTATTAGTCTGTATTTTCTGAATCCTTTATTTAAATTTGATAAAGTGCCAGCTATGTTCAAAGCATATAGTGGCAAAATTATTTCGACTAGTATTTCAACTTCAGCTAGCACCTTTTGACCCCATAAAAAATCTCAAAATTATTCACAAAACAGATTTTGTTTACATACAGAAATGCAATCAATGGAACTGAATAGGCTTGTGCATTAATTGCATTATCTAAATCAGCTTTTAAAATTAATTTAGACTGGCTTATCGATTGAGTTCAACTTTGCTGTTATTCAAGCACAGTGTGAAATCAACCTTCCCAATAAATTTTAAGATGCTCAGATCAAGGTCTTTTGTGCTGTAGGTGAGAGCATCATTGTGTTTCATATTCATTCTCCACCTTCCTAGGCAGTTTTTCCCAGCTATTCACTCAACACAGCTATACTGTTGTTACAAAAATGAGTGTTTTTTCTGATCTTCTTCATGATTGATATTGTCAATATATATTTATCTTCTAGATTTGTATTGCACATGTAGATATTCAATACCTTATAAAGCTGTATGGGTTTTATTTCCCATCTATTTCCAGAAATACAAAGTGAAGCTTTTATGAGATTATTTTCTCATGAAGTGCTTTACAATTTTTTTTTGTTACAAAATTTATCAATTCAATATGGGAACACTTCTATGAAATGAAAAATTTTAGTGCTTTGAAAATAATATAATGACTTTTTAGGTCCACTATCACAGAGGAAGGTCATCTACTACGAAACACTGCAAGAATTACTTGGTATGAGCTGTGCTGAATCATGAGATTACCTTTATACTTCAGAGTAGTTAAATGCCAGACAGTGAGTTAAAATCCTGAGGAAGGATAATTTGTTAAAAAAAATAAACAACTTAAATTCTGCTTATCCTTCTGCCCTGTATTCACTTAATGTTCTCAACACACTACAAGAACATGTTTAGACAACAGACTTACATATAGTACTTCCACATTTTTTTAGCTTTATGGTATATAGTAATCAGTGAGGTATTAAGAATAAATCAAATAAAAAGGATTTAGCTATGTCTAAATTGAACAACACAATGTCTACATGTCTTTTTGTGCATTCCTCCAGATGTGTATATCTATTATTTTATTTACTACTCTAGGAATTTGACAGAAGATGCTTTCAAAAGATGTGGTGTAGAATGGATTCCATAAATCTTGTGGGAAGAACTAGAAGCTGTGCTTGCATTTGGCACATCTGAAGCAGTTGGAGTTGTGCACTGCTACTGCAAAATAAATTTTTCATATTAAGCCTTTGACTGTGCAGCAAAGTAGTCAGCAAAGGAAAACAAGTGTCATGAACACAGTCTGAAGTGGAAGTTTCTCTTTCTGTTATAAAAATACAAAAATTCTGGTGTGAATATTTAGAAGGCTTTGAATGAAAACTACTGATTCTATATATCTGAAAACCACTGATATGTTTAATGTTTTGAAAAGCACCAGTCAGAGATGCCCTTGTGTATTGCTCTATTTAATCCTCTTCAGGAACAAAACTATAACACAAACTGCAACGTTGAAGAAATATGTTAAAGGGAGATGAGTATCCTGCTCCTTTGAGTTTGGTTTATCTGAGTTTTCAGTTTGTCCAAACTCAATGTACTTTTTGCTATAATAGACAAATTGAGTTCTGTACAACTATTAATTTCTTTATGGGATATTTTAGACTGTAGCACTGTTGAACTATCCTGATGTTTCGTTGCATTGCTAGGCTTGGATAGATTTATGTATAGACCCATCCCACAGAGTGTGATCTGTACAGCTGGCACCTTTACACACTGCAGACTGGCTGCATCAAGAAGCTAACTCTGCTCTAATGTTCTAATGGCGTGTGTATATATAAAATGCTCAAAACTTAATATAGTACCACTAACTTCAGTGGTACTGTTCATGTGAGTTAAATAAAAGATATGTTGAAAATTAACTGCTAGTATAAGCATATTCTTAAATTCCCTTCACCGTATTGCACAATAAAAGTAATATTTTTCTTAAATAAAGAAGGTTTGCTACCTTGACAACAGACACTAGGCAAATTTTTCACAGGGTTTCACAAAACACACTTCAATAATTCTAAAAATACCTTCTGGTTTTCTGCATATTTCAATGGTAGCTTGCTTGTGTGAGCACTACAAACTCTACAGAGGAGACTGCTTCCCTTATTAGTTTCAGAGTACACACAACCTAAGCTTGTTATTTAGGTTTTTTTCAAGGACTCGAGTTAAAAAGGGCTCTTTATCAAGTGAGTAATGTTCCAATCTAATGCCCACTATGGTCAGTGGAAGTATTTCTATTTCCTTGTTCAAAGAGTGGTGGACAACAAAAAGATTAATTTTAACCTCATCATTGGTTGAAAACTGGTCTGAGATATCAGCAAGAAAAAGTGACCATATTGGGTGTAGTCAGTTTAGCCACACTGAGAACAGGTGTTTGTGCCAAAAAAAGCACTAGGACAAGTGGTTCCCTACGGCAGTGTCAGGAGGCTGGCACAGAGTGATGCTCTGGCCAGGCTGGCCCAGGCACCCAGAGATCCCAGCAGTCAGCAGCTTCCAGATGATCTGCCTCTTACAGATATATCACAATACATCACTATAAGCTTACCAAAGCAAATGGTATAAATACATTTTGTGTTTGACTTCAGTGAACTTGTTATCCAAAATCATTTAACAAAACTGCGGTGTAAGCATATGAACTATTACTTCATATGACTTGGTTTGCAAGTACTGCTTTGAATTCAGAGACTGAGGAATATATAAACAAAATATGAGGACATGTACAATAAGATTATAGATAGGAAGTAAATCACTGTAGTCCGGTACTTAGAACACTTACATGCGCCCTGTGACAAATTTTGTCTTAGTCATACCATTGTATTGTTATGCATTACAGCATCTCGTGTGCCATCCAAAACATCTTGTACTTGTCCAGTGAAAGACAAAGGCTGTGATTAAATGGACTGCTGGCACTTTCTCTATTCTGAACCTTTCTCTTTTCCTTTGATTATCACTTCTCCACAGCTTGCAGTGCCAAAAGTAATGTACACAAGTGGACTGTAATGAAAATGCAGTTAGAAGAAAGGTCAGTGGCTGTCATGAGATAACTATTGTTCTTCATATCTGTCTTCATGCTAAAAGTGTAGTGGCCTGACTTTTTCCTGGCATTATACACCTTATCTTTACAATGCAGTAACCATAAAACTAGTATGTGCTAAAATAAATGGGCAGGACAAGTAAAATACTCCCCCGGTAAACTGGAACTGCAGCGAGCCTCCATGGCCACAATGTTTTTGCCTTCCTCTAAGAAAATGCTTATCTAATGCAGACGTATGTCAGTTGAGTGATTGTAAAATATATTAGAACTTCCCTAGCAGATTGTAATTTAAAATTTGCAGTTCCTAAGTATCCTTTCCTACCAGAAAAATATAGGGAAATGAATCACTGAATATCATCAGAATCCAGAACTAATCTTTCTATGGATAAACTCTTGTCACAAGTAAAAAAAAAAGTCATAAATTATATAAACAAACAACATAAATAAAACACTTACTTAAGCCAGTTTGGAAGTATGTCACATCTTTAAAATCCAGGAAGTAAGTTACACTGGAAATTAATTGAATATATGCTTTTATGAGACCCTACCTGGAGTACTGCATTCAGCTCTGGGGCCCCCAACACAAGAAGGATGTGGACCTGTTGGAGTGAATGCAGAGGAGGCCACAAAGATTATCACAGGGCTGGAGCACCTCTGATACAGAGACAGACTGAGACAGTTGGGGTTGTTCAGCCTGGAGAAGAGAAGGCTCTGGGAAGACCTCACTGTGGCCTTCTGGTATCTGAAGGGGGCCTACAAGAAAACTGGAGAGGGACTTTTACAAGGACATTGCAAAGACATAGGTAAGACAAAGGTAACAGCTTTAAAACTGAAAAGATTTAGCTGAGATATTAGGAAGAAACTATTTACTGTGATGGCAGTGAGGCACTGGAACAGGCTGTCCAAAGACGCTGGAAATGCCCCATTCCTGAATGTGTTCAAGACAAGGTTGGATGGGGCTCTGAGCGACCTGGTCTGGTGGAAGGTGTCCCTGCCCATGGCAGGGGGGTTGGAACAAGATGGTCTCTAAAGTCCCTCCCAGCCCAAACTATTCTATGATTCTATGATCACTTAACTGTAGCCGAACAACAGTACTACATAAAAAAAGGAGTTTGCAAAGAAGGAAGAAATGTCCATACCAGTCATCTGAGACTGTTTACTTGGGACAAAAGTAGCACATATTTGTAGAAAAGAACCTACTTAAAACTTGCTATAAGGCTTTCTAAAGACAAGCCCTATGTCAGGGAACTGTTGGGTAGATAAGCTCCTCTGTGAAATCAGTAGAGTCACTGTTGCCAAAGCCGTCTTTTGGAATGAGGTCTGAAATAGAGCAGATGAATTATCCCCTGGACATGCCTGTTTTTCCTCACCCAGTCTGCTGAAGTACTATCCCTAGCCATGCCTTCCCACCTCTTCACTTGCCTGATCTAAGTCCAAGGTGAGTCAGAAGCATGACATGATCCAACAGGGAATTTTCTGCAGTGAGGTAGTTTTCGTCCGCATCAGCTGATTGTGCAGCCACAAATGAAATGGATCCAATTCCAAATCTAGTACGAGATATGTGGTGGCAGCACATAGTTGTGGGCACAGGGAGTGCAGTGTTGCTACATTCTCTATCAGATGTAGATACCCTGAAATTAGATGCAATTTGAGACTGTACCTTTGAACTAGACTCCTTACTTTTAGATAGCTAACTTAGGCAGCAGTAGGAAATAATACAAACATTTTGAACTACATCCAATAAAGGAAGATTAACACACCTGTTTTTAATAGCACAGTCATTATGCTACTCACACATAAGGTGGAAAAGCTGTAGGTGAAAAAGTTTCTGTAGCCATTTATGGATAAGAGGGCAAACCCCACACTTTGTGGAAAAGTGCTCTAACCACCACCAGTTGCTGTGCCATGGAAAAATACTAGAGCCATGATACAGGGAAAAGATGGAGATACAATATGGAGTTTTCAGAGGACTCTAGTACTTCACACTGTGTTCAACAGTAAAAAAATCGTTGCAGAATTAAAATATGAGCAAAGACCACAGAGCCTTAAGATGGTCCCTGACTATAGATTACCTTTTTCAAAATGTTGAGTAGGGTGTTGGAAAGCAAAGTTGGTTTGGAATCCTTTCAGGCTGAAGACAGTCTAAAACTCCAGTTCTCCATGACTTGTTTTTGCCCTTCTTGCAGAACTTCTGCATAAAAACTCTGCTTGTTTTGAAAGGATTCTCACAATTCTTTTTGAAAGCCATCAGAACAGAGGGATGAAAAAGGAGGGGATAAAAAAGGCTCAGAGAACATCTACCATATGTCTTTTGCGAACATAATGGGGGATGATGAATGGGGAGGAGGCAAAGCATCCTCTGAGAATATCTAGCAGATGTCGTCGAATTTAGGCGGAATCCAAAGAAAACATACTATTCCTTACAAGTAGTCAGTTCTAAGCAGTAGATCAGTGCTGACCTGCATCACCTACTGAGAACAGTTGTTGTGGATAGGTAAAGAAGCAGACCTAGAGATAACCCCCCCAAAAAAATTCAGTAAAATAACAAAGTGCCTAGTGATTGTAAATCCCTTTGGGAAAAGGCTTGGTGTGCAGTTTTCATTTGATTTGTCAGAAGTCTGCCTCGTGAAAGCAATCGTATTTAGCATGGTTAGTGCTATTGATTGCATCTAGTGTTTCTGCACTTCAAACAGTAGTAGTAGTACCTTCTTTATATCTTGTTTGCACCCTTGTGATGTGCCCTCATTGCTGTGTGTCTGACTCTTCCCGCAAGTGTATACATGACCCCAGTTTTACTTAATTTACAATGCAACTACTTCATAGTCATCAAAGAGTGCTAAAAGGCCTTAAGGATAATGACTAGTTTTCTGTGACAGAAGGAATAGGCAGAACATGTTTTATCCTATTGTTGCCTAAAAGGCATCACTATGAGTCACACTGTTAATGTGGGACACACCCTATTGAAGACAGCAACATACTCTTACGAAGTGGAGCAGCAAAACAGGACTGTGCAACCAAAGGCCACGGGATATTCCAGGCCCTGTGACCAGCTGACAGCTACTGGTCTCCAAGGGATGTAACCGTGGAGAAGTGGTAAGGCTCCCACGCCACGCTGTGAAAAATGCTGTCAAAGCTGCCAGCCTGAACCTTTGCCGTCAGGATACCCACGTCGCAAGCACGATGGCAGTAACAACGAAAAGATTCAAGTCAGCCCATCACGTAGGGAAGCTCCAAAAATTTTTTATAGGGAGCAGACGTGTCTGGACACAAACACGACTGGCCTCCTAAATACGGAGGCACGAAAGAGCTCCGCAGATCTAAACAGCATAAACCCCGCCTAGAGCCGCCGTGCCGACCCTACGATGGGGCCTGGGGCGGTGGGGCCGGTGTGGGGGCCGCCTGTGGGATCCCCCGCGGGACGCCGGCTCCCGGCGCCCGGCCCGGCCCCGCTCCAGCCGCGGCTCCCGGCGTGCCGTGCGGGAGGCGGTGCCCGGCGCCGGGAGGAGGTGGCGGCGGAGGTGCCCGGGGCTGGAGGAGGAGCCGCCGCCGCCGCCTGCTCGGTCCGTGCCCGCCGCCGCCGCGCTGCCGGGAGGGGCGGCCGCCCCGCGCCCCCCGCCCCGCGATGCCGCTGTTCGCCACCAACCCCTTCGACCAGGATGTGGGTAAGTGGCTCCCGGGGCGCCCTGGCCCGGCCTCCGCCCGAGGGAACCCCGCGGGCGGCCGGCCCCGCTCCCCCGGCCCCGCTCCCCCGGCCCGCCGCTCCTGGGCTCGCTGGCGCCCCGCCGGGAGCCGGGAACCGGGAGCCGGGAACCGGGAGCCGGGAGCCGGGAACCGGGAGCCGGGATCGGCGGCGGCCCGGCCGGGAACTGTTGGTCACGGTGCGGCCGGGCCGGGGCCGCCTCCCGCTGGGGCCGGCGGGGGCTGCGGCCTGCGCGGTGACAGCGCGGGGCTCCTGCGGGCCCTGCCGGCCTTTGGGGCTGGGGGCGAGCGCGGCGTGCCCGTGGGGGGCGGGCCGGCCTGCCCGGCACAGCAAAACGAGTGGTGAGAAAGGTCCGCGCTGGAGCGTTGCTGAAAGGATGGACTGTAAAAAGCACCATCTACAGTTGCTTCACAGACAGGCATGAGAAAATCGTCGAAGCGTTTTGTATTTAGTGCTTTAAAGTGGGTTCCTGTGGGAGCTTTCTTTTTCAAGTGGAACTTGACGTGCTGTGATCAGGTGTCATGCCCAAATTGCTTTTTCCGAGGCCAGACTAGATGGAGAAGAAATGTCTGGTTTTCACTTAACAAAAATTGTGCTTAATACTGGTGTATCCGAACTGAAGGTAAAATGATGTATAGGCAGTTAAAAATTAGTTTTGTATGTCTGATTTGTGATTGTGTAGTATGGTTTGTCTTCAACCTGCTGCTGACATGTTTTACTTTGAGTGATAAAAGTTTTTTCCGGGGAATCACATAATTTAAAGGGACTTTTTCCTCATGTGTGGCTCAGTATCCCACTTTCCCCATCCACCTCCCCATTATTTTCTTACAGCAGTTTAACATTCTGCAAGTTTCTTGAAAACAATTTCTTTGTAACTTTCAACTACATCGATACATTGTTTCTTAAGGTTTAGCCAACTTTAAAAGTCTTGGCTCCAATTTAGTTCTTCCAGCTCTTAAAAAAACCAAACAAAAAAAAAAACACAAACTGTCTGAAAAGTATGTATCGGGGAAAGGATTAGTGCATAAACAAAGTACTGTGACATGAATTCTGCATGTATGTTCTCAAATTTCCTCGTTGCATCTCAGTAAGGAGAGCTTGCTCTTCTCATTTTGAACTGTTAAGAACACTTTTAACCTGAAGACTGCACTTCAGTTAATGATTTTGTTGGTAGTAAAGTTGACTGAGTTATTTGGAAAGCGGTAAATAATTTTTTGCTGTCTTCTAATGTAATTTGGCAGTTGAAAGTGAGGAAGATTGTACTGCCTGCCAGTTTTCCACGGACCATTAGAGGATTGAAACATTGGTAATATTATCTGTGAGAATGATTTGAACTAATAAGATTAAAAAGTGATAGGCTCAAGCTCTGGCAGATGTTCACTTTTTTTACTTCCTAAGGCTGCTGGCTGGCAGGGAAGCTCAGGCTTTGTGAATGGGCTTCTCTAGAGCTCTGTCCAGTGGATATGCTTGTCAGCACTGCGAGTCTCACAGTGCAGGGCAGTGGCACTCAGAAGCTACTTCAGTGGTTTATTTCCTGTTTTCTGTGCGCTGAGGATGCCAACACCTTACCTACTGTGCTTGCCTAATATGATCACCAGTTAATATTTTTCAAAAGCCTTATTTTATGTACTGTATGAGGAGAGGGAAATAACCACTCAATCACAAATTGTTCTTGGAAAAGCAAGTATTTGCCTATAGGCTAATTTTCACTGGTAAACACAGTTTCTTTCTTTTGACCCCTTTCATGGTATCTCCTGAGGGAGACCTGGGGAGCAGCAGGCTGTTCAGTTGGTGACAGCCTACTTTCAGGAGCCTGCTGCCTTTATCCATCACTTAACTGGATTTGTGCCAGGGAAATGGGAATGGTGAAGTCTCCCGGAAAGTGTCCCTGGGCTCTTCTTCGAGGCCCCTTGGGAATGTGCTATTATCTGGATGAATTTCTTGGCAGGCTTCATAAGATAAAATCATCTGGTAGAGTAAGCTCTCATGTTGTCAGGAAACTTCCAAAAGTTGCCAAGCCGTAGTGCTATTTTTCAATTCTTTTCTCAGAGTGAAAATTGAGTGCTCTGCTTTTGTTCTTGTCCAGCAAGAAAGTTTTCTTTTGAAAATCAGATTCCTTAAGCAGAAAAGCAGTCAGAAGCTATTCTTAATTTCATATAAATTTGGACATTGGTGTAGTTGATAGTACTGCTGTGATAGCTGTGCATTCTTGTCTACTGGACAGCTGCTCAATATTGTGGAACAGTTGGATATTATTTTGGAACCATTTAGGATGATGGATTGCAGAGAACATACCTGGAACTAAATTGTTTTCCATTGTTTTGAGGAGCATAAGTATCACTAAAGTTCAGGAGAATTTTTTTCAGTTTGTCTGGCCAGTTGGCAGCATTTGGCTAGTCCTGTTAGCATGCTGCTGCCGTGGAAGCTGGTCATCCAACTTACTGTTTGGAGTCAACTTTGTACAGAGATTTTGAGGGGTGCACCTCTTTTTTTTTTTAGGTGGGGTTGGCAAAAGAATGTTGTTTAAGACTGCTATTAAATTAATAATATTAAAGAATGCTTTAAGCTGCCCATGTATTTGAGGAGGTAAGCCATTGCCATCCTCAAAGAGTGCAAATCTCTGGATGAAACCCAAATAGTTTTCATTTTCTGAACCTTCTTTTTACCATACTTAGGAATATTTCAGCAGGAAGGGATGCTAATCAGCAATGACACAAGTTGGTGTGGGTTTTCACAATCAAGTTAGGGAACCTTTGACAGTGTGTCCAAGTAAGGAACATAATATTGGAATTTAACAAAAGAAAAAAATCTTCAAGATGCTGGACCTGCTGAGAGTATAATTAAGAAACTCTAATCCTCCATTTAGGGGGTTAGAATTAATAGTGTTCTTATTAGGTCCACTGATTATCTGTTTTTGCCATATTTCACAACCTTAATTATAAAATTACTCCCAGAGGGTTGTTTCTGAGAAATGCAGATTTATCTGTAAGTTTGATGCAGGCAGAATAATGGTGAAAAAGTGCTTTAAGAACTAGAAGACTGTTTACTAATCTGTCATGATAGGCTAATTAGTAATATAGCTTAGGATAGTTTCGGTGAAGTCATTCTGAAGTATCATTTAGATCTTATCTCAAGAATAAAATCTGTAACTCTCGACTTAATGTGCATACTTTATTCTAACATGATGTCAAGCATTGTAAACCTAATTTACATCGCAAGAAGAGAACTGGAAAAACATTTACTACCTGCTGTAAGCTTATTATTTCTTAAGTTTTATAAGCTGCAATAAATGCAGGTTCTGGTGTGAGTTGTCATAAAAATCACACATGATCTTAAGAGGAGGTGTTTAAAAAACACCTGGCTTTTTGTATGATTTTTTTTCCCCTTACACATAGTAAAGGATGAAGGTACTTGGATTTGCTTTGGATGTTAGTCTAGCTCTCAGTGTAGTGGTTTGAGGCACCACAGGAGTGGGAAGAAATTCAGGCTTACTATTTATAGTAATAGGAAATTAAATGGGTAGTTTAGTAATGTAGTAGAACTGTCAACCTGATGTGACTTACAATTATTTTTCCCATGTTTTATTAACTATAGCAGTTGTTGATAATTTTATGCTTAGAAATCTTCAGATATTTATAATATGCATGAATTACATGCTTGTACATATGAGCAGCCTAGAATTTGATGTTATTAGAATGTAAGAAATGGTTTGACCATGATTCCCATTGTGCAATTTCTTGAAATAAAATCCTCTTGCTATTTAAACTCATTATTCTTTAGATTTCTCTCCTTAGTTAGTCAACATCTTCAAAACAATCCAGTTACATGTCTCTGACCTGGATTTTCTCTGTTAGACCAGGTTTTCCAAAAGGAGGGAAAATTGTAGCAGATGAATTTCTTGACCCCAGATAATTATGGAGACTGCAGACTGCATTAGTGTCTGGCTGCAAGGGAAGATGAATTCCAAGGATTGGTTCAGTTTGTCATGAGGCACATTTTTGCCTAAGTTGGCCCACTGCTTTACTCATCATTGTTTTAAGAAGGACATTAACTGTGAAGTAACAGGGAGACTGAGTAGAAAATGTATGGGAAAGGAGCTATAGCCACCTCCCTTTTCAGTTATTTATAAATGTTTATCAACAATGAGAACTTCTTACTAAAAGATACCCTTGGTGTATGTTCTCAGTGATAAGTGGCAATGTGACAGAATAAAACCGATTGAAATACTCCTTCTGTATACCAGACAACAAAAAAATTCACTACCTATCACCAGACTGAGTTCAGCTGGGCACTTTGAAGCCAACACAGTATGTTTCATAGAGAAAAACAGTACTTTCCTGGTAATTCTCTTTCTTTCCTCCCAGGGAAGAGCTGTCACTTTAAGTGCTTCTCCTCATTTCAGCTGTGACAGTGTGCATCACAATATCAAAATTCAGAAAAATCAAAGTACATCTCCAACATGTAAAATCTGTTCCTCTAACTGATTAAAATAACACTACCTATCTGATGTGAAAAGTTAACTCTCTTGCTGATCTTCTGAAATGCTCCTTCTACTTCTGGCTTGATTTGTGGGGCTTTGCAAAGAGATCCTGGCACCATTTATTAGTATAACATGCCTGTGATACACCTTGTTTACTGGCTGATCATCCTCCTCATGTATCTCTAATGTGCTCACCTTCCTGCTCTGTTGTAATATTTCTGGGTGAAAGGTACTTTGAGTTCTGTGGCTTTGTTAGGGTTTGATGAGACGTCTAAACATCTAAAATATTTTTGCTCATGGGTCTTACTATTTCAGCATTGTCTTCCCAGATTTTGAATCTTTTGTATCCATTCTGCTGGGTTCACTGAGTTGAATGATGTTTATTTTGGATAGGCTGCCTCCTGCATAGTGAGACCCTATGTGGTCTTCTGAAGGAATGGGTTGAGGTGGCCTCATATCAGCTCAGCCACCACTGCTTGCTTTGCCTTGGATCGGCTAGCAGTGCTTTCATAGGACACCTTCTACAATGGCTCCCATAAGGACTTCTTAGGAATACTGTAAATGGGGCTACAGTTAAACTGCAGGATTTGGTTAGTAGCTTTGCCGAATCCATGATTTCTTTCTGTGGTGGCATTGCCTTTTAGAGGCTATTTTCAATCTTGTCTAAATGGAATCTGGTTGGATGTATTCTTCTTGTGCAGTTCTGAGCATGTTAGTGAAATGCAGAGTGGTTAATATTCTATTGGTGGCTTTTGTAGAATAGGTCAGCAAATGCATTTGTTCGTTTTATTTGACAGACAAAAAGAACAGAATTTAATGGCATTTAGCCTCAGTGATGTGGAATGGTATGTAATCTAAATTTCTCAACAAGTGCCTGCAAAAAAAAAGAAAAATTTACAATCAGTTTCAGTCTTTAAGGACTACTTATATTACTTTGGAATTTTACTATTTGCAATTTTATAGAGAAGGAGAAATTATTTATTTAGTCTTGGGAAGAAAACAAGACTTTCAGTGGAAATGGAGGAGAGAAGGCTGAGGAGAGTGTTGAATTTTTTATTAATTCTGTGGTGTTTACAATGTTATAGCAGATTTTTGAGGATTTTTTTTTTATCATGTCAGAAACTGGTTGTAATATGAGTCTGTGAGCTGAAGACTTTTGAAGACTTTCTGTAGCCGTTCTTTTCTTTGTAACTTAGGTTACTGAGAACTTCAGTATTTCATTTTAGAGATGTCTAACTGTGAAAATAAGATTATGTCCATGAATAAAGTAAGAGCAAATAATAAGTAGGATGGTTAAGAAACTTAATAGAGTTTTCTGAGTTCTTACTTGTATTTGTATGCTTCAAATCTCAAATCGTGTACATTTTAAGTGTTGGATTTGGGGGTGTTCTGATCTGGAATTGTTATTTCCTTGAAGTTCTAGATAGTTTTAACATCTTTTAGGCTTCGCAGCAGAAAAATAACTCAGTTCTGAGATTGGACTTTTTTCAAAATAAACATCAATAAAATCTAAAGCTTGGAGAGCTCCAACCTGCCAAGACCTCCCTCTGAAAATGATGTTAGCAATGGGTAGTCGCTAAGTTTTCTGCTTTAAGAAATGCATCGTGTGGTTCAGTGCAGTATCTGAACATTGATGAGAGTCTTTACTCTTGCAAATTTTGAATAAGGCAGTAAAATGCTATTGTTAAAATGCAGAAGTAAAGCAATCAAGTGACTAGCACATGTCTGCATGGAAAATTTGCAGCAGTATTTATATTCCTCTTACCAGCACCTAAAGGGTCAACCACTAAGCCCGACAGTGGATTTTTTTTCAGCAATGCACTACATTTCTTTTGTTTAATAGTGTTTTATACATTTGATGAAAAATTTCTTTTAGGACAGTTATGAATTTTAGAAAATTCTGAGTAAAGTTTTTTTTTCCTTCTGTCCTGAAATGATCATCTGTCGTGTTTTTTGTATACTTCAAATAGAATCACAGTGCAAATATTTTTGCTTTGCTTAAAATTTCTAAATAATGCACAAAACCAGGAGAGGAAAGCGGTTTTTATTGATTGCTCCCAGGCTTCAGGTTTATGTATGTTTTAGGAAAACGGCCCTCAACAAAATTAATAAACTTTGCAGTACAAGGAGAGGCAGGTTTATTTAGGTATCCCAGAGGAGCCCAGGCAAGAGTCTGTGTACTTTTTACCCCAACGAAAGTATAAGTTAATTCAACTTGTATATTGAGATCTTTCTGGCCTGGATTCTCATCAGTAGGTGTAACTGTCTTCTGGGTTTTGGATACAGTACTTCAGTGAGCATTTGTAAAGAGGAAGGGTGTTTTCTTTAGAAGGCAGATGATACTGTTTTGTATAAATTTTATTCAGAGGCTTAATTTAAAAAAGAAAAAAGAACCATATGTTTGGAAGAATGATTTCAGCATCTAGGTATTTTATTTGAAGGATATGATGTTCTACAACTCGTTTGAAAAACTTCAAAGATACAAACACAGACAAGATTTCTGTCATAGACACATTTGACTTCAGAATACTTCCTTAGTTATTTGTTCTATATGTGATTTTTGACAATGTTTTTGTGGTTGGAGCACCAGTTCTGACTCAGGAGTTACCAAACTGCAAATTGTTGGTCACTGAAAGGTGTGTTTGGTAGGGAAGTACAACTAATGCTTACCTTATTCTTTTTTTTTATGTTTTCCTAGGCATCTGTGTGAGGTATAATATATGTATTAGAGACTGAATGTTGGGCAAGATGGAATTGGTCTGGCTCAGTATGGTTACTGTTCTGAATACAGAAGTATAAAGGGAGAGGCCTCCTGATCCCACGCACTGTGCCTTGCAAAGTGGCTGAAAAATGTGATATAATTGGTTTTGTGTGTGTTGCTTTTGTTTTAGGGATTAAATAAATTGTTCAAGTTATTTAGAAAGGTACTCTTATGTTGTAAGGATCATTGTTGTGTGTTTGACCAAAGAACCCATAGATCCAAGTATTGTTTTCCTCTGAAATGATAGTGTTTACCACTTTGTCTGTCTGTCTTTGTGATATTCCTTGTAAGAAAAAAATATTCAATAACTTCTAGAAAAATAAAGGTGAGAAATGAAGATGTAATTAAGAAAACCAACCAAACAAGGAAAAAAGGGAGTTGAAAAAATTTAGAACTACTATTTTACTAACTAGTCTTAATAGTAGTTTGTAGTAATTAATAGTTATTATTAATACTAATTAATATGGCACAATATAAGATTTTACAGTCTTGCACTGGTTAAAATTACTATGTTAATTTGTAAGCCTTGTTTGTACTCAGAAAACAATGCCTTGAATTGGTACAGCTTCATGGAAGATAGCTGTGTCACGTAGTCCTGTTGTCCTTTGTGTTTGACATAGCATTAACAGGTTTTGAAGGATGCTGATTTCAGGAACCAGCGCTGTCTTTTAAAGTTGTTTTTGTAAAGCTTGAAACATTATCTGATCCTGTCTTGGCATTCACTAAGTTGAGTAAGATTTTGAAGCAAGGATGAGGTGGAGGGGTAGGTCCTGAACTAAACATTAATATTGTTATGTTAGAGTTATTTTTGATCAGAGATGGAAGATAAAAAACACTTCTTCCATAAGTTATCTTCTATGTGCTGTGCTAACCTGTCCTAGGACCTTAAACACAAATGTCTGTTTTTCCTTGCCTATCACAGTCCCTTTCACTATTAAGATAGAGTCTGCCAGTGACATGTCAGCTGTACCTGAAGGCTGGGAGTGTGCCAGCTATTAGACAGGGTAGGCAAATACTGAATGCACATAAACCTTGTTTTGGCTGTGAATATGTGCCTCACGTTAGAAAGAAGAGTATTAATGGATTTTAAGTGATAAGAGTGGAAGTAATTTTACTTCAGTAGCTTTCGTACTTTTGTCTACAAAACACTGATGCATCAGAGGAATTTTGTCAAAGTGTCTTTGTTGCTCCTGTTCTCAGAGTGGTGAAAGGCAATAGTCACTTGCTAATGCTCTGACAGAGATAGTAACCTTTTTTGTGGACAGTTAGCATTCCTGCAGCATCACTGTGCTGATAACATTTTCAGTATGCTGTTTGCTTTTAATTGCCCTTGTTTGAGACAGAATTTCACTAAAATTCGAGGCAATTTTTTTTGGTCATATCTTACCATAAGTTTTATTTTCTAAGGGAATTAATGGATGATTGTTATTACAGAAGACAGAAAGTATACAAAGAAACTGCGTTTCAGGCTGAAATTTAGTAAGAAACTATCCAGTGTTTGTTGGTGGAGGAAATACCCTGATTAACAATGGGGAAGGCATTGCAAGCAAATGGCAGTTTTTATATAGAACTAGCTCTTCAACTGACAGGGAATGTAGCCATGGTAGAAAACTTGTAATTGTATTCATGGATAAATTTGCAAAATATTATTACTGAGAATTAAAATAAAGGCTGTAATCAGTGTGGTTGATACGTTGTCAGGGATTTCATCAGCATCCATCTTACTTGTAGTTTTAGACAAAGTATTTAAATTAGCGTAAAAGGCACAGTTTGCTGTTATCTTAAAACATTAAGCATTCATTAGTTTACTTCTTTGTTTGTAGAAGACATAACCGAGTGCCATGACACTTCTCTCTGATAACACTGTGAGGAAAGAGGGATCAGTTGTTGTCAAAAATATAGACAACTGTCTGTTATGTAGAATAATTGAAAAGGTTTCGGTTCCACTGGATTGCTCAGCTCTCTGCTGAAGGATGGGCTAATTGAAATACAGCATTAGTCATGAGTGACTGGTGTGGTTTTGTGAGGCTCCATGTGTGAGCTCTCAGCCTGGCGGGAACTTAAGGCTGTGGAGAGCACTGGGCAGACACACTTTAACTGGAGCTGGTCCAGCTCCAATAGAACTGGCAATGAACTGAATCAGTTGAGTCCTGAAAGTAAACTCCATCTATGTGGTCTGTTTTGCGTGTCTCTGGACTGTGCTTATCAGCTGTTTTTAGTGTGGGGAGTGCATTTTAGCCAGCTCAGGCTCTGTGTCTCATGAAAGCAATTCTGATGCTCCAGAGTTGATGCTGGCTTTGGTAGCTGTACAGCTGCTGTGTGCATAGACTAGGATTTCAGAAGACTGCCTTGGCCTGTGATGGCTCTGCCAGGCATTCAGTTCAGGTGTCTTATCTGAACATCAAGAATTTCTGGGGTTGTGATTGTTAGATTTTCTAGTCATAAGCGTGATTTGGAACAATAGCAGACTGAAAGAAAAATAACGGTTGGTTGATCAGCTAGTCTGTCTTCGTGCTAGATGATAGTATGGTCGCTAGCTATAATTTTTCATATTTCTTTTGACTATGCTTTTTAAAATCAAATTAATGTTCTGGTTCAGTTTAGAGAGAAGAGGCAGTGCTCTTTTACTTTAGCTGAGAGGTACAGAATTGTAACTAGCTTTCATTTAGGATTTCACTATACTGTTTTGCTATTTTCCTTGCATCAGGCAGTACAACTGATGTGTTATCATTTCAGTTGCAAATATTTCAGTGTTTAATTTTTGCTCAGAAATACTTTGAGAGCACATAACCATAAAGTTTTGCTTTTCTGCATTTTTGTTCGGAATTAAGAAACTAATTACTGAAACCTACTTCAGTTTGTAGGACACAGGAACTCATTCATAAGAAAAGCCATTAACTTTGAGATGAATAATTCCTTGTAATTTTTGGAGATTAGATGTTTTGCTTTGTCTTTCTCTTCTTTGCAATCTCGCAAGTGCTAATATAGATAATGAGGTTTTCCTGACAGGTAAATTTTTATAGGAAATCTTTCCTTCCTTTCAAAAAATTAAGTAGTCTGAGACATTCCCTGAAGGATGGTACTCATTGCTGAGGCACATTTTGTGCTTTGTAGATTAAGATGCAAACATTAGATGAAGCAGGGATGGGAAACAAAGTTTGTATACTATTCTATGCCCGTTCACCTTCTGTTTGGTTACTAATGGAAAATCCTTGTGCATTCTCTTATGCTCTCCAGCCCTCATCTGATCCATCAGTATTTAGATAATCTTCTATTCAACTGCAGTGTAAGCCTCAGTTTCCTTTAACATTTTTATTTATTATTATCCTTGGTGTAACTAAGCTTTTCTGGAGGAGAAATAGGGAGGGAGTCTTTTTTTTTCTCTTGACATGAAATCTATTTCTTCTCCACCTACTCTCTCTATTTCTTTACTCTTCAGCAGCTTCTATGAGATTAGCTTTTGTTTAGCAGTTCTTATAGCTGCAAACAAACAGTGAAATATATGATCCAAAGCAGAGATGAGAATGGGGAGCTAAAAGTTTTGTGATTATCAATGAATTGTGAAATCCTCCTTGTTGAGTTGTAATACATAGAAAGGAAATGCAAGACATTGCAGTTTAGTGTCTGAGAAAGTGATAAATTCAGTTTTATCTGACTCTGCAGTGAACTAATGCTTTAGGTATTCATATCCTATTAAACTTTATCGTTTCAAATAAAAAAAAAAATCTGTTGGTAGCTAAACTACTTGTGTCATATTCTGGGTGCATCTTTATTATGAGTGAAAACAACCCCAAAATATGTTTGCTCGTTAATTGAAACTCATGGCCACAAGTGAACATTCAAAAATTAAAAAGAATTAGGTATAATAGTATTAATTTGTGAATTTTGTTAAATATAGGGATTTGTCCTATATTTAGCAGTATACACAGAGGTAATATTTCAACATATTTGTGGACGATTTTGTTAAGGTTTTGTTTTGTTTAAATTTGTGTTTTCATTTGCTTATACTTTATTCATCAGAGAAAGCAACCAGTGAGATGAACACTGCAGAAGACTGGGGCCTCATCTTAGACATCTGTGATAAAGTTGGACAGTCACGCACAGGGTAAGTGACTTAAGAATTTCCTCCCCAAACTTTCCTCATATTCAGGTGAGGAATGAAAATTTTGTTATGTTTTGTAGACTTTTGCAACAGCTCAATTTAACTTAAATTTATTACCAGTAAAAGGAAAATGTATGGGGTTTCTGCTGAAATATTTTGCAATTCTTCCTTTGGAGACACTAGCTGATCTGTTAAAATTAGGACATGTGAACAGCAGCTTTTCACTGATGTAACACAATAAACAAACTGATGTGTTTTAACAGTATCACTGTAAACCCAGGAGACTTCATGAGGGATTCTTCTTACAGAATCATAATCTAGGTTGGAAGTGACCTCCAGAGGTCATCTAGTCCAACCCCCCCAGCTTTAAACAGGTCTAATTAGATCAGGTTGCTCAGGGCCGTGTCGAGTCTTGAATACCTCCAAGGTCAGAGGTTTCACAACTTCTGTGGGCAACATGTTTTAGTATTTAACTACTACTACTTACTAAGTAAATAAAAAAATAATTCTGCAATCTGATTACACTTTTTCCTGTTCCAGCTTGTCTGTTGCATCTTGTCCTATGACTCTGCATCTCTAAGAAAGAGTCTGGCTGCACCTTCTACGTATTCTCTGATTAATTAGTTGTAGGAAGCAGTAAGGTCCACCTTTTGTCTGCCTTTCTCAAAAGCAACTCTCCCATCTCTCCTTGTATGTGACCCTCTCTGACCATCCTGGTAGCCATCCATTGGACTCACAGTCATGCATCAATAGCCTTCCTGCACTGGGGAGTCCCAAACTAGACAAAGTGCTCCAGATGCAGAATGGAGGAGAAGGATCACTTTCCTGGCCCTGCTGGCTGTGCGGACCACTAGTTTGACCAGGATGTGGTTGTTTTTAATGCTGCTAGGCTGCACTTGCTGACTCCTGTCACCCAATATGACCTGCAGATCCTTTCCTACTTTTCTGGTGGTCAGCTCCTTACCTTTGCTGCAGCAGACCATCCAAAATGCATCCAAAATGCATCTTACCCTCGTTCTTGGTCAAAAGAAGTTCCAGTCTGTCCATTTCTCCAGCCTGTCCAGGTCCCTCTGCCCTGCCCACCAGTATATTGAATGTTCTCCTTCCTTTTGCTGTGGCCAGTAAGTTGCTGAGAGTAGTGTTGGTGCCAGCAGAAATCCCTGAAGGATCCCTCTAGCTAATGCCTGCTAGCTGGAATTTGCACCGTAGGTGACAACTCTTTGAGCTTAGGAGGCCAGTTTTCCACCCACCTTATCATCCTTTTATACACCCCATATTTCACCAGTTGTGTGATAAGGCCTTCAAGTGTAGGTCAAAACTTTGGTAAAACCAGGGTATAAAACATCTGTGGACCTTCGATTGTCCTCACCACCAGACCACCAGTGTCTTTGTCACAGGAAAAAATGATGTTTTGTGTTTCTTCGCCTTGTTTTCAGAAGCTGTTCCCTGACATCAGGGCTTTGAAAATGTGATATTAAATTAAACACATCTTAAAATGGGCCACTAATGTTTCCATTATTCATTCTTTACTGAGCTGTTTCGTAGAATTTATACATGAACTTGCTTTTTGGACAAGGAAAATTAAAGTGTTATTTGAGCTAGCAACTAAAAAATACAGTTTAAAAATATGATTTCAGTGTATCTATAGTGTTTTTGGTCACTGTAGTATTAGGCTTTGGAATAGTTTTAAATACACCTTCTCAAAGCATTGCCAGTAACAATTCAGGTAAGGAACAGACTGAAAAAAAATGTTTTGCCATTGCTGCTGTTTAGTGAAAGGCTTCTCTGAGAACAACTTGGATTGCTGTGTAAAACTGTGAGAAGCAGTATGAGATGCCAGACAGCAAATTCTCACCTGAGACTTTTGTTCCAAAGGACAGGTTTGCAAATAAGCTTATTCCTTGGGATTAGAGATGGTCTTATAAATAGCGTGGCATATTGATTGAGACTTCTGTGCTGTTGTGTATAATTGTAGTTAACAGCTGGCAAGTTGTTAATAATGTTCCATGTTAGTCTGTATATGTAGAACTGCATTTCTGTTCCTTGTGCATGTTGATGTTGAGCCTGTAACAGCAACTATACTATTGAAGGCTTCAGTATTCTATTTAATCATGGCAAGCATTTCCACAGGTGAGATTTAGTCTCAAAGCAGCGCAGCCTGAACAGTACTCAAATGTGTGTAGCTGCAAGAGACAGCGGTACAGACAAAGCTAGAGATCTTCTGGTAAATCCCTGCAGCTAAATCCCTGTTACAGTTTGTGGGGTTTGTTTGTGTTGGTTTTGGTTTTTTCTTTTGTGTTTTTTTTTTTTTTAATAAAACTGTTTTTAAAATAAAAGTGGGTCTTGACTTTGTAATATTCACCTTGTTGGAATAGGCTGCCCACAGACTTGTTGCTTAAATTCAGATTCTGTTAAAACTTGCTGATAGTTGGTTTTCTTTGTTTTGATGGATTATGTCATGCCATAGCAAGGTAAATCAAGACAATGTTCCCTATTAAGAAGTTTAGCTGTTTGAAATTCTCCTGCAGTTTAAGTTCCTCTGACAAGGATGCTAGTCTTCTTAACTGGGATTGGCTTTAATCTTTTAACCAATTCTCCTCCAGTACAAGCTGTCTGTTACTGTTTTTCTTAGAAGTTTAGATTACAAAATCTCTGCTTTATGGGTTTTCCTTGTACCAGTCTGTAAGCTCCACTGCATGCCTGCAGCCTTCCAGATGTGGATCATCTTACACATGAAGCCACAGTAGACTAGAAGGACTGTTGTTCATTAAGTAGCATATTTGTCCCATAGTGCTGTATGGTACATTGTCTCATTAGGTCTGTGGACTTGTTTGTATCTGGATGAATTGCTGGAAACCTGTCACGCTCCCAAGGTGCTATATTTTCTCTTAAGATGAATTTGTTGCAGTTCAGTAACAGAAATGCTACTGTTAATTTTTACATTGTAATACTTTTCTTATGCAGAATTGCAAATAGCTGAAAATGTTATCTTGCTTCCTTTAATCCAACCAACTAAGACAGTTTTTTGGCAAGTTATAATTTCACTGTATCCCTCTCTTTGACTATTTTCTCTGTTTTTGGTGAATTTCAAAATCAGTTAAAGTTGATACCAGAATTTTCCTAGAAAACAGAGGAAAGACAGAAAATGCAGTAATATTTTTAATAATATGATTTGTTTACAGTAGTGTATATAGAATATTGCCATATGTAGTGTAGAATTAATTTGATACTTTCTGCATGTCTCACATATCAGTTAAGATGATCTAAAATTTACCTAACTGAGAAAATCAACACAGTGTTTTAATCTCTGAATTTGTTTTAGGAACTCATACAGCTCAGCAATTGCATATCACATTGTTTATATCCTGCTTTTTTGGCAATATTATTAGCTTAGTGAGCAAGTTGCTCTTTCAACATGGAAACATGATTAAAACAAAGCTTTTACCATTAGAGGCATTTTACCATTACCTTCTTTTCCCCGTTTTTGTACAGCATTATTGAAAACATGCTTATTTTAAAAACTTTAATCACATGATGTAATTCTTGGGACTGTCCCGTGCAGGGACAGAAGCTGAACTTTGATGATCTTTGGGGGTCCCTTCCAACTCAAGATATTCTGTGATTCTATATTTGACTGACATTTTAAATCTGACTACAGGAAAGGTGTAGATTTTTGCATAGTGTTACTTTTCTACAATGAAAATACACAACTGAATCTATAGTTTATCAGCTCAAAATAAAATAACATTGTAAAATTTTAATGATTCATTAAACAGAATAAAAGGAAAAATTAAAGGCCACGTATAGTATATTTTAGCATAAGGTGTCCCCCCTTCCTCTGTCAGTTCAGTGCTAGCCAATCCCTAACTCTAATTGCGTTTGCATTTGACTTTGAGATTGTTGTGCCATTTATATTTATTTCATGAGACAGTCTACATGTTTGAAACTATCACAACTTGAGTTTTTCTCCAGAAAAGTTACTTAATTAAAAAAAAAAAAAAAGATGACTGAAAAAAAAAAATAAATTGGTGACTGGGGGCATACATCAGTGGTTAAGAAAATAGAAACATTCATGGCAGCCTCTCTTTTAGGGGTAGGTATTGGAAAATTGTCATTGAGAAATGGTTTGTATTGCTGCTTGCCTAACTTTATCCTGATTCCTTAAGGATTAATCACTGCCTCAGTGAGCCAGTATTCTGGTTAGCTGTTTCTTCTTTGGTTGTTTTTGTGCCTGTTCATGCAAGAGAGAACAGCAAAATCGGTTACTTGATAGTTTTCCGAAGTACCTTCTATTTTTCCCCCCCCTCAAATTACACAATCTCAGTAGCATTTTATGTAGTCACTGCAGTGTATGTCTCACAGGCTGACCAGGAAGCTTTTTGACTAGCTTGTTTCTGAAGGAGCAAGGAGGAAAACTGAGTCACCTGTGTAGTGCTGAGCCCCCCAGTCAGTTAACTTAGACTGTAAATGAACAATAAGTTCCTGAAAATACATGAAATGTTTTTTGCAGAGTAGTATTTTAGATTGCAATTGCCGCTAATCTTGTCTTTGTTAAATAAAATACCATCTTGATTTTTTTTTTCTAACTTTCTAAAACTAAACCTGAAATTTATTGTGAATATTTTCTGGATATATTAGTATGTGATATCATATATGATACCGTATATGATACATAGCTTCAATTGTATCTTACCATATTTTTGCCCTACTGATTTGTTATTCCTACTCACTGTGGTGCCTCTGAAATTTTGATTATAGAATTGTTGGAGCAGAACTATGTCCCAGTGTTTGTATAGTATGGTCTGGGTAGGTGCTAAGAAGTAGATAGAATTCTATACTTGTAGCATGTGAGCTTCCCTCTGCTTTCTGCATAGTGCTTCTCATAATTTACACACTAAATTGTATGATGAATTAATTAGAAATAAAAACAAGGATGACAGCTCTGTCTAGAATAGGTTTTCTTACTCTGACTAAACACTGGTAAGCTTGAATAATTTTTTTTATGTAGGTGTAATCAAAAATTTCTTATTTTAAACATTGGAGCATGTTAAAACATGAATACTCAAGTATTGATCACTTCTGTTAAATATATGAGCAGGTAGATTATACTTAACACATGTGGGTAATCATTTGGCTTTGAGGCTTTGTTACTTTATTCCTTTTAATAGGACTTTGGATTCCTTAGTAAAAAAATCTTAGGCTGATGGTCCTGTTCCTGAACTGCTAAGCTCTTGATCCTGCATCCTACCTTTATAAATACTGGAGTTACAATGGAGATGCACTTTTTTGAGCTTGCACTCATCACATCAATCCTACTTATAAATTAATGTTTAAAAAAGCAGTTATTTCTGAAAATTTTAGCATGTATTCTTTCTCAGTTAAAGCCAACATATGAGAAATCTTGCATAATTAGTAGATAAAAGGTAGTACTTGCCTTAGAGCCTTCATTTGTAATAATTGGTTATGTGAAGGTATACACTGAATGATACATACTCATCCTGCCTGACAGCATTTTCTATAATTAGTACCACTAAATATGAGGTGGACATTTCTGTAAAATGTAGACACTGCCAAATATAGTATAGCCAAGCAGTGGTGTAACTTATACCTAAGTTTCATGTTAGTTCTTGGATACCAGTTCAAGAGGAAAATACTTCTGCTTCCAAAAAGACCCTTGATGTGTAAAATCTCTCAGTTTAGCTTTTTCTTCTGTTTCCTCTTTCCCTAATTACCCTCCTTCAGGTTTATCTTTTCAGGGCTATTCACCAAATAATGCTTGTATGCCCATGAAAATTCCTAACCCAGCCTTGCTCAGCTTTCCACTACCTTTAAAAACGGAATAAAATAACAGGAAGTCACACAGATTTTAATATGCTAAACTGTCTGAAACTCCCTTTCAGATTCTTTCCTGAAATTGCTTTTTATGTTATTTCTATCTACCACAATATAGGTAAGACTTGAATTCTGTATTTAATTGTTTAGAAACTTTGTAGAATGTCTAACAGAGTTTTTTTAGAACTTGTTGGTTCATTGCACGTCTTTATAAATGTTATTCTGTAGATTAAAGAGTCTCTGAGGAACACAGTGGTGGTAATTCAAAATAGAAGTAGCAAAAGAGTGTTGGTAAATCAGTATGTAAGGAAATGTTCTTTCATACGTGTGTGAAATATAAAGAAGTAGGTGCATGGACTGCAGAGAATTTCAGTTATCTAATTGTAAGGGATTTTATGCATTTCTGGAGTATTTACAGTAATTCTCTTTAAGTACAAAAGGTAACATAAATTACTGAGAGGTTTTGATCACTAAGAAAGCTACAAATCCTCCAGATAGAAATGGCTACAACTGTTAATGGTGTTAATTTATTTTTTTAATGTTACGCTTACACACTACTACATAATTTACTGACAATGTTCAGGAGATCTTGCTGTCTGCTAAAGTCATCAGCATTGTCATATATACAATAGGAAATGTTCATTCCATTCCATTTTTTTAAATGTCTTGTGTTTTTTAGACCTAAAGACTGTCTCCGCTCTATTATGAAGAGAGTGAACCATAAAGATCCTCACGTTGCTATGCAAGCGTTAACGGTAGGTTCTTTCTAATGTAGTGATTTTTGTTCCTGGAAATTTATATTGCACAAATCTGAGTTTTAATCTTTCTTCCATTAGCTTCTAGGAGCATGTGTATCAAACTGCGGCAAAATCTTTCATTTGGAAGTCTGTTCAAGAGATTTTGCCAGTGAAGTAAGCAACGTGTTGAATAAGGTAATGTATTGCATTGATTTATACATTTCATCTCTAAGTGAAATCAGAGTTGGGTTAGTCTGAAAGTGGAATGGGATCTACTTTTGGAAGACTGGAAAGGGGCTGGGGGTGGGGGGGAATGAATGAAACAAACCAGCAGTGTGGTG
>JAYRBT010000082.1:19547790-19596285 GCA_036023395.1 Myiotriccus ornatus | reverse complement strand
CAAGCAGAGAGTACTGAGAAGACTGTGGCTATCAGAAATAACTTCTTGAATGCCACTTCACACTACTTACCTAGGTATTCTGTTTGGGGGAGGTGTGGTGTATTAATTTATAAATAAAGTAATTCATTTTCACATTAAATGACAGCAGGGAAACACTAAATACAAATGTGTTGAAGTGGAGATAATACAGGGCTTCAATGTAACCTTATTTTACTTTATTTTGGGCCTAGCACATGTTGTACTAGTACAAATATGATGCTAGTGTACTATTCTCCCTTTCTAATAAAGATATCTTTGAGTCTGTGAAAGAAAGTGTCTGTACTATTTATATTGAACTAACATGAAAGTAGTTGAAATTAAAAACCAATTTCTACATTATTTAACTAGTTTCTACTGTCCATGCAGGGTCATCCAAAAGTTTGTGAAAAGCTGAAAGCCCTTATGGTGGAATGGACTGACGAATTCAAGAATGACCCACAACTTAGTTTAATATCTGCTATGATAAAAAATCTTAAGGAGCAAGGAGTTACTTTCCCAGCTATTGGTTCACAGGTACATTAGATTTTTGTGTTTGTTCTCAAAGGGTATCACAAATTCTTTTTATGCTCAGCTCTGTATTTTACAGTTTGTAGTCTTGGATTCTAAAATGTGCTTGGCAAACAAAATGAAAACTCTCTTAATAAAACTTTTCCTTGAGGAGTGAAATGCTTTCACTTACCTTAGATTTTTATATTGCAGATGAATACAAATCGAAGGCTTGTACTTAATGCATTGTCAGTTTTTTGTTGGATTCATTTTTACATCTTTCGCTTTTGGCTAGGCTGCTGAACAGGCAAAAGCAAGTCCAGCTCTAGTTGCCAAAGATCCTGGTACAGTAGCCAACAAAAAGGAAGAGGAGGATTTAGCTAAAGGTGAGTACATTTACTTGCTGACATGATGCATATATTTATAAATATCAAAAAAGCAAGAACAAATGTTTTGCTTCCTTCTTCTCTGTGAATAGTGTATTTATGGATTGGAATTATGATTTCTATTCCTTTATTTTCATACTTTTCTTGGAGGGTTAGAGATTAAAGGAATTCTATGGGTAAAAAAAAGATGTAAATTTTCTGATTTTTACTTTTTTTTTTCCCCATACCAAAATGAAACAAATCTTCAAAAATCTCATGTTAAGGACATGCCTCTACTGTGGAAACGTTTGATGCAAATACTGTACTTGGATTTTCCCTCTTTCTGGGGCAAGTGAAGCACACTTGTTTGCAACCTAGACATTTGATGGAAGAAGAAAATAAATATTATGATAAAAGTTGTATGCAAAGTATTCTGGGTATACTACTTTTATTCCTATGAATACTGCTTCTGTAGTATACCTTCAGCTTTGGTTACTGTAAACATAAATGACTGTTAAATGTCTCACATCAGTCCCCCATAAACAAAACTAGGATGGTTTCTTTCGGTTTACTGTTGTATTAAAGTATATTTAAAAGTCATTTAATGATCCTATACACATATGTGTGAAGAGTTATTCTTAGAGTAGTCCGATATTTATGGTTGAGAACTGTTTTTTGAGGTCAAACTTCAGCAATGTAAAGGCATCAAATGTTATGTTTTGTACCTAGTATGGCTTTGGGCTTAAAGTTGCAACGATGGCTGTTCTCTATATGAGTGAAGTTCTTCCACTAGTAGTTGGTGGATGTTTGGAGTTTCTCATCTTACGTGGTTTTTTTTAGCTATTGTCTAATATAACATTGATTTGTTTAAATCACCATTAGCCAATCTGGATATGTTACTAATGGTTTCTTCAACAGTCAACCTGCCAAAGTCTATTTAAATCTGTCTCAAAAGTTCATACTCTGCATGTTTGCTAATGTTTGTTTTCTTTGGTTTTGTCTCCAGTCTGTCCCTTCTTAAAAATGATAAATTTTTTTTCCACAAACTTGGAGGGGTTTAAGATAAGTGAAACCTTTCTGCTCAGTCAAGCTTTATTGACAGTGGCCCAGAAATGTGAAATTATTCAAGGAGTGATAGGGGTAGAAAAAAAGAAATGGATAAAATTTTGCTTGTCTAAGCAAAAATAATTTTGTTAATTATGCATTATGGAGGCACTTCTTTACTGTGAGGGTGACCATGCACTGGCACAGGTTTTCCGGGGATGTCATGGTCTCTGTCCTTGGAGATACTCACAAGTTGTCTGGACATAGTCCTGGGCAATCAGCACTAGGTGACCCTGCTTGAACAGGGAATTGGATACAATGACCTCCAGAGGTGCCTTCCATCCTCAGCCAGCCTGTGTAATCCTCTGATTCTGTAAATCCAGGCTGAAGGCTCCTGTCTAACAGAGAAACACGGTGTACTGGAACAGCTGTATCCTTTTAACGTTTCAAGCAATCTGTAAAAGTTCAACATAATGTAAGATGTAAAGTAAGTATGTAGATGTTTTACATCAGTTCAAGGTTATAACAATAATATAATAGTAAAAAATGGATGACTTCACTGGCTTATTCCATTTGTGCTTAAGTGCTGTTTATTCATCCTGTCCCTCTTGAAAGCCTCAGTAAATCTACAGGCAGAATTGTGCTCTCCAGTTGTAAAACATCTGTTTGTTTTTTTACTGTTATTTCTAAGAGAAAGGCAGAGGGTGATTAAAATGCAACAGGAATAGAATTATACTAAAAGTTTTCACAGAATTAAATCTTGATATCACTCAACCCATTTTTATAGGGAATTTTCATCTGAGTAACTCTTCTTTTGCAGCTATTGAACTGTCACTAAAAGAACAAAGGCAACAGCAAACAACACTTTCCAGTTTGTATCCGAGCACCTCAAGCCTTTTAACAAACCACAAACATGAGGGCCGAAAGGTTCGTGCAATCTACGATTTTGAGGCTGCTGAAGACAATGAATTAACTTTTAAAGCTGGAGAACTTATAACTATCCTTGATGACAGGTAATTTATATAGAATGTCTACTAGAAGTATATTAGACTGTAAAAATGATTTGGGGATAATGATATCTCCTATGCAGAAGCATACCTTGGAATACAATTGCATGGAAACATATTAAAATATTAAATACTTTAGTTATCGATTAGATTTTTTACAAATAAATGTAATTGCATAAAAATTTTTGTGTACACACATCATATTCTCTCTGTATACACAAGTTGTATTTATGTGCAAGTAATATAAAAGCCTTTTCTGTGCAATGCCTAGGAAAATTCCACGTGGGTACGGGTTTTATAATGTATGGGGTTTTGTTTTGTTGTTTTTTTTATCTTTAGTGATCCGAATTGGTGGAAAGGTGAAACTCACCAGGGTATAGGATTGTTTCCATCTAATTTTGTAACAGCTGATCTTTCTGCTGAGCCAGAAATGAGTAAGTAACAGTGTATTTATGTATATATGTTAAATCCTGCCATCACCTAAGGTATATTTCTACAGTGATTTCCTTTCCCTTATGATGGAGTTCAGTTGCAAGTTAATGTGATAATTGAAGTAAAACTGAGGAGCTCTTGCTATGGTCTCACAAACAAGACATACCTTTGTGTCAGACCAAGTTGCCCAAGCTGGCTTCTGCTGAAAAATGTGATGCTGTCTGTTCTGACTTTGTCAGTGGCTTTCTTGAGACTCATCAGATCACTCCATTGTGACCTGGATAAATGTAGGCATTAATAGCTTTTTTTACAAATTGCCTTTTGGCCTGGTTGCAATGGTGCATATCTAATCGTGGTAAAACTGAAGGCCCCTGGGCAGATGTGAGTCAGATTACCAGCGTTCAAATAGTTCAAGAAACCTACATACTGTAGGTGTGTATGTGTGCATAATGGTTTTCTGTATACTGCTTATCTACTTGTATTTATTTATATCAGTCTAACCTACTCTAAGTGTTTAATAAAAATACTGAACATTAGACATGGCTTTAACGTCCTAGAACCAATTCCTGTAAATCTCATGGGCTTGCAAGATTAATCTCCTGTGATCTCAATTTGAGGGTGCTAAAAGTAAGAGCAGGTCAGCAGAATTACATGCTGTAGCAGTCATTTGTGATGCGTTTAGACTCTCTGGTAAGGGTAATGTGATAAGAGTAGCATTCGGCTTTTTTGTTCTAGCTTCCACTACAGAGGAATGAGATGCTTTGCAGATATGATTTGATGGAGAAGGAAGAGTGAAATTTGAGAACTTTAAATTCTGTACTTTGCTTTGGAGAAAAGAAGCTCAGTTTGTCATAGATGATTTTATCAGTGTTCTCTTAAACCTGACTCATTCGCCCTAATTCTTCCAATGGCTCTTTCTTAGTCTTTTTTCCTGATGACTCATTAGTAAGTATGTTATGTGTAGGGAGACTATAATAAAGACATTTATTTGATAAAACATGTTTCAGTTGACCTTGTGTGAACTGTTCAAATGCAAAAAACCTAGACAATATACTAGCTATATTATATTTGTCATTGTTTATTTTTATTTTAAAAAATTTAATCTGCCTGTTTATTTTGCAGTGAAAGCTGAGAAGAAAACAGTGCAGTTCAGTGATGAAATTCAAGTAGAGACAATAGAACCTGAGCCTGAACCAGTTTATATTGATGAAGTAAGCATGCTAAAAGTACTGTTTTTCAGCTGCTGGTACATAAGTGATATTTAACCCTTTCATCCTGTAGTTCAGAAATAAAAATCAAGAGAGAATGGGAAGGGAAAGTTGATGTAATTAAAATAAAAAGATATCTGCAGTATTGTCATTTCTTCAAGAGCTCTTAGAAATTTCTGAAACTGAATTTGGAAACTACATTCCATTTAGGGCCCTGCTCCTGGACTGTACATCTGTTTACCTCCAAACTACAAGCTTGATGTTAAGTGACAAATTTGCTTTCAGATTTTACTTTAAGTACTTCAGGATACCTCAGAGATACCCATCTTGACTCCTGTCTTAAATTTATTTCCAGTGTAACCACCACTGTCTACCCTAAGAATCAAAGATCTCTTTCCATCTCTGAAGAAGGAATGTTTTTTCCCTGCCTTTTTATTCTTTTTTTTTCCCCTTGACACAGGTTCTGTCATTTTTGAAATGAGAAATCATTTAGTACCTTACTAAAGTCCTATTAAAGTCCCACTTCAAAAACTCTTCTTCCCAAGAGATATTAGTTTGTAATCCACCAAAATAGCTTATCTCAGGCCTTCCTTGAGGTGCCTTCCAGCTTTTGTCTTCTGTGAGTCCATGTTGGTTTTTTGTTTTACTGTCTTCTTTTATTTTTAAATTTGCCATAGTATAATATTTAAGAAAGTAATTCATTTGGCTGTTCCCTTCCTTTCCAGGGTTTAGGGAGGACAAAACATGGTTTTATTTTCTACTTTGATACAACCTATATAACTCTGGCCTGATAAAGGCTAATTATTTGATAGCAGTTATCTAAAAAGGGATTTAAAATCTTTTACATATAATGTTTCACTCCAAGACATATTTTTTCAAATAGTTTATGCCTGTTCATTTTCTAACCTTTGGTATTTTTATTATAAGGGGGTTGCACTTAAACTGGTTAATTAAGGATGACTTATTCTGAAATCAACCATGCAACCCCTCCAAATATCATCTTAAAAAAATGGGGTATGTGTGTGTATATATGTGTGTATGTGTGTGTATATATATATATAGGCAATGACATGACTCATGTACTGAATAGGCCCCATACACTTAAAAATGCAGGATAGATTTTCAGTGAATCTGAAGTACTCTCTCCACATACTGTGTCAAAACATTTCCACTACTCCCACTAGATGGTGTTATTGCATATGTAATAACAAGAATGGAAAAATAGAGGTTGCTCAGAAAATACTGTTTAGAAGGACTTTTAGGAATAAAGGAGTATTCTGCACATTCCATTTGTTACTACTATTAATTTTTCTCTATTGGCTTTTCCTTGTTAAAGCATCTTCACTCCTATAAAGTAGCATGTATGATTTGTGTTTTCTTAGTCTAGATGATTCCCAAGTGCCAAGAGATCAAAATGGCTGTAAACAGCTGCTTTAGTTTACTATCCTGAAAGTGCTAATTCTCTGCCTGCCATATGTGCCCTAATTATACAACTTGTGTTCTAGGATAAAATGGACCAACTCTTACAGATGTTACAAAGTGCAGATCCATCTGATGACCAGCCAGATCTCCCAGAATTGCTTCATCTTGAGGGTAAGAAAATATTGTTTTGTTGTTGTTTTCTTCTCTAATAATTATCTAAATCAAACCAAATTGAAACTAAGCTGAAACTACTTCAGCTTCATGTGCATGCAGGAAGCATGCCTGAGAAAAGTGCCTGAGCCATAATTATCTTCTCACTTCCTTTTTTTCACATCTAAGAGACCAAATTGCAAAATGTTAACTTAAAACAAGCCCACTCCTCTCTCAAGAAAACCATTTTCTATATTCTTTTCCTTTTCAAGACCCAGAAATATTTAATTCAATCATATTCATCCATTATTTTTTTCCTTCATAGAGTAGCACACCATGAATGGCAAAAGGAGTCTAAGGAAGATTCCATGAGAGGAAGCAGAAATACTACAAAGGTTTAGAATAGATCTGTGGGTGTCCCACATGCTTTTCACTTGCATGTGTATTTCTATAGGAGTTGGATATTAACAAATACTTTATAGACTGCTACAAATTATACTAGTCTTTTAGAGTCAGATTATTCAGGCTACCTCTTCATAGAGGCATTACAGACCATTTTACCTGGGTTGATATACACACCAAAATTTTTGGGAGGGAACTTGGAGAAGGAAGAAAAGAAACTTACTGATTATGAGACAGAACATAGGCTTAAACTGATAATTCAAATAGGACCAGACTTTGCTAAGAAAATGGCAGGTTCTACATCTACCTAGAAGTTAATCATGGAAGTGTATAGGTTTATAAGCTTTTGGGTATGTCCCATCTTTCCACACCCATCTGGTTCATTATGCCTGTAAATTAATCCTGTTTTAGGAACTGCACATCAGTAAACTGTCTACACATATTCTAGTTCCACTAAAGCTAAAGAGGGGTAAAAAGAAACATGACTGGTTTTATTCTTTCAAGTCCCAAATATAGCTATAGAGGCTGTTGTCTAAGAAGCAGATTGCCTGTATCTGGTCCAGGACAGAGACAAAGAATTTAAAGGTATGCTTGTCCACCAACCTCCAGATATGGCTAACATTAAACCAGTGCTGAATTTTATACTGAACTTTGGGACTAGTCCTAGAATCTGAAAGCAGTAGTGGGGTCAGATGATTGCTCCCCAGCTACCTACAACAGCATTTGTTGTACTCCTAGAATGCCAATTCAAGATTACTTGCTCTACACTTTAATAGGCTTTGGTGAGCTACTGTTTTTGGCATAGGTTCTGGGAATTTTGTTACAGATGTGTTTTGAATCCTTGTTTCCTATCAGTGGTGGCAGGTGCTGATCAACATTTGACAGAAAACCCACTTCATTTTCTTCTGCCAACCACATGTCCAGTCACAAATTCTTTAAATTGGAGAGCTCATCCTGACACGTTCAGGAGCCCAGGCTTTGTGGCTGGCAGCAGTGCAGTCATCATGTTAGCATGCAGACATCTGAGCAACCCTTGTCATGCCTTTTACCACACTTTATGCTGTACATAAAAATAGGCAGAACTTAGACCAGGTTTTACATCTTTTCTTGGCATTTCTGTCGATGTATTACTGCTCTGAGGTTCAAAGAAGCAGATGAGTATCTCTCATACAACTCCTCTTTCACCTGGAGTTGCCTTTGAGGAATCCAATAGTAGTGTACTTTCATGCATCATGGCCCAGACGTTTTCAGGACCTTCTTTATTCCTAATATCCAAAACTTCCCTTTTAGCTTTCTTGTCAGTTTATTTTACATTTGACGAATTCTGTCTTACTGTTAATTAACTGTGATTTGCTTGGCAGTTGGGTGAATCCCATGTCCTTGTGCTGAAAGGAGGCAGGGGGTGCATTTTTGTTTATTTTAATGCTTTTCTATTCTGCTTCTGGTAAGGTTTTGTGTTGGTTTTGCAGGAGTTACTGGTTTGAAAAAGCCCCCTCCCCCAATTAGGATTCTAGTGGAGAGAAATATGCTATTAGTGTCTTTGAGGTGCAGGTGATTGAATCATTGCAACCAGTTTTCTCCTTCATTGTTTTCATAGTATTTTTGTAGTAATGTAAGTTAAGCACATGATTTGCAGTGGCAGATTTTCTTCCTTGAAGAAGAGATCACCTGTCAGATTTACTTGAACCTTTTAATGCAAAATAGTTTCCGTTTTATGCTTTCCGGATGTTAAATGTGTTTTGCTTCACTTTATTTTAAAATGTACTTTTGAAATTGTACCACCAGTGAAAATTTCAGCTGGATCTCATTCTTAAATTGTTCATGACACTCCCTCTGTTACTATAAATTTTTGGCATGCAGATTATAGTAATGAACTAAAAAAAATGGACTAGCATCTCCACTTTTCTGTCTTGTAATTTTTTTTTTTTTTAAATTGCTTTTTGACTGCAATATGGAAATGTTCATTACTCTGTTATATTTTAATGTCTTTCTGTTCTAGCAATGTGCCACCAGATGGGACCTCTCATAGATGAGAAGTTGGAAGATATAGACAGGTAAAAAAAAAGTCATGTGTTTTGACTCAAAATTCATTCTTAGAAATACCAGTGTTATTACTTAATGATATCTTAATAATTTTTATGAATATTGGCAAAGAAAATAGGTGTATGTGTTAGTAGTTTCTCCTTTGGAAAGGAGTCTGAAGGTTTTTTCCTCCTAGTCACGTATTTTATAGTACTGTACCATTTGATGCTCTGGCACTTGTCAGGCATCACTTCACAGCAAGAATATGTTGCTTCTCATGCCTCATGAAATATCTCTATAATGTCTGTTCTATACTGAACTTATCTAAATTGTAAAATAAACTGTAAAATATATTTTCTAGGAAACATTCAGAACTTTCAGAGCTCAATGTTAAAGCAATGGAGGCTCTTTCTTTGTATAACAAATTGGTGAATGAGGACCCAATGTATTCCATGTACGCAAAACTACAAAACCAACAGTATTACATGCAGTCATCTGGTGTTTCTGGCTCTCAGGTATGTCTGTAACCTTTAGTAGCCACTGACCTTATCAAGTGCATACCTACTGAGCAGTATTTTCTCTCAACACAATATGTAAATAAATAAAAATGTTTGATTTCAGCTGCAAGTTTTGGATATTGTCCTTTTGCAGGTTCTAACACTTTTAGGTTTTGTCTGTTCAGTTCCTTTTGATCAAGGAAAAAGCCCATCCTGGGCTTTGAGTTGCACATAAAATTAAAAGTTCAAGCTGCCAGGGCTTTGCATAGTGTGTCAAAGAAAGTAAAGAACGAAGGGAGTTCTGTTCCTGATTAAGATTATGCCCTCCCCTATCTACTCAGAGATAGCCATCAACATGGAAATACTGCCATGAAAGAATTACCCTTTTTAACTTCAGTAATTTAAATTAGAGGAAACTTAAAGGTTTGAGAGGCTATCTTTAAATTCTGATGTCAGACATTAAATAGCAAATTTTCTTGTATTTATTTCTAATATTCCTTTATTTAACTTCCTAGGTTTATCCAGGGCAAACTCAAAGTAACGCATACTTGGTGGCAGGGAGTGCACAGATGGGCCATATTCAAGGTTACAGTCTTCCTCCTGAACAGCTCCCTTCTCTCAGCCAAGGCACAGTTACTCCATCTGCCAGCTCAGTACTGCCTGGTCAGCCTGCACAGACACCTTACACAAAGTAATTTTAAGTATTTTCCTATTCAAGTTTAAATCTATTGAAACATAATCGACTGCAGATAATATTTAAAGGAGACATTTTTCCTTTCAGAAGTATAACTATAAACACATCTGAAAGATAGTTTAGTGCAATTATTTCCAGTGTGTCAGGTATTTGTTAAAATTCCTGTCAAATGTCTAAATTTTCTGTTGCTTTTATAATTTGCTCCAGTTTTTAATTTTCTATATGTGAAATATGTAATTGATATAGCTCTATCAAAAATAGGGAAAATTATATAGACATGACGTAGTAGTAGTTGTAACTTTTAATCTGCATTTAATGATGAAGATTAACTGCTGCTCTGGCTGGCTTAGCATAATTTCTGTATATTCTACAGGTCTTTTTTTTCAAATATCTTACCATAGAAGAATGGAGAGAATTCTGCTCATTTTGGAAAAGAAGTGAATGGGCTATGATTGCTTACTAAGGTTTATGCACCTTGCCCATATAAAGGATTTACAAGAGGCTTTCTGCATTGGGTAGATAGCCAAAGATGCTAAGCTTTGGTTAAATTACCTGTATTGTGAAAAACTTTTGAATTGGCTTTAGAAAGAGATTAGGGGCTTTGCGTTTTTTTTTTTGTTTTGTTTTTGGTTTTGTGGTTTGTTTTTTTTTTTTTTACTGTCTGTGTAAAGTAATTTTTTCTATAAAGTTGGGAGAGACATCCATCTTGAGTCTTTAATATATTTGATAGTTTCTGTCCCCCAAAGTTACTTTCTTGGTATAGTAAGGCATACCTTGATAAAATGAGTTTCTGAATACTTACCTGACCTGTTTTGCTATTTAAAACAGTTGGTTGGGTTTATGAAACAGTTCAGTTGGGCTTTGTTTTTTTCCATGAACAAAATGGAAGACAGATGGCACCATCTTGCACCTGGGTTCCATGTTGCACCTTAAAATAATACAAAAGTATAGATTCTAATTCTGAAAGTATGAATTCTAATTTTAAATCCATGGGAGGTGTCTTATGTGTGTTTAAATCTGAGGAGTGTGTTTGAGTTTTAGTGGGAATACTCATTGACTATAGTTTTAAATATGCAAGGTGTCCCGAGCTAAGAGATTCTTGTGTGTATATATAGAACTGAACATAAAGTTTTGCTGTTCTGTTGGTAAATTGCTTGTAAATTTAACATTAATTTTTTTTTTTTTTTTTCAGTGCAGTGGTTGGTTCTGTTGCTGGAAGTACTTACTCTAACCAGGCTTCAGTGTATAGTCCACCACCTGGTACTGTTGATGTTGCTGCTTATCAGAATGCTGGAACTAATATGTCCCAGGTGCCAAACTATAACTTAGCATCTACAGCTCTGCCACAGACAGCAGGCAGTCAGCAAGCACCTCCACAACAACCACAGCCTCCACCACCTCAACAACCACAGCATAGCTACTCACAGAAGGCTCTGCTATAGGATCCAGGACTGCTGATTCCTAATCTTCTTTAACCTCTGCTAAAGGCAGTTGGCGATTCTATGAGTTTCTTCCTTTAATCTCTTAAACTTTGTTTATCCTCAGCTTAATAAGAATCTCTCTTGATGAACAAGTTCAATTTGCACTGACTTTTTAGGATTTTTTTTTTTTTTAATTTTGCAGAAGAACTGATATATTTAGGAAATTTACTTCCTTTTAAAATGCCTAAAAATTGGTACAAGATTATTTATGTATGGTAAAATTGGCTAGTCTGTGAAAACTCAACATTTGCAAACTGTTGTGGCATATATGTTATGTACATATAGTGTGTGATTGCAGTAGTGCCCATTTCGTATAGCTATGGTGGTTGTATGAATATATTTAACACAATGTTTAAAAGTAATTTACTTTACTATTTTATTTTAATCATGAACTGACAACCATATTTCATAGTTTTGTGTAGTTTTAAGACAGATGTGATGTCTTTTTCCAATGCAGGAAAAGCAGTAATTCTGCATATCATGGTTACAATTACAAGTTAGGGTCTGTATATGAATTTACAAACTTATCTGAGTCTAGGTTTCACTTCTTGAATTGAACACAGGTGTATCATGACTATTAGATAGCTTATCTACCAAAGTAAACATGTTAACTAGTAAGTGATTTGGGGGGGATAACAGCAAATTATGATTCTGCTTCAGACATAATTAATAACTTAAAACTACTATTCAGAGGCTGCTAAACATATGGGACCATGCAACAGATCAGGATCTTGCATTTTGTCATGAGAAGCATGTAATTTATTTTTTCCAAGTTGTTTTTTACAATGAGAACCACAACTATGTTCTATGTGTGTTAGTAGAGATTACACCAAAGAAAGACAGAGGAATTGAATTGGAAGAGAAACAGTGGAGTTTTAAACTGGAACACACAACATGAATTACACTATTTTATTCGAGTCTTCTTAATTAGAACATGGAGAATTATGGACATTTAAATCACTTTGCTGAACAAACCTTCAGGGCTTCGTTTTATCTCTTGTGGCCTTGCTTAGCAATTTGTTCTGTTTACTGTTCTAACACAAACACTTCTGCCTTAAAAGTCTGTTTCAATTTTCAGTTGTACCATTTTAATTTACTAGCCCTTCTATAGTATCAATAGTTTATGAAGCATCTCATTTTAATCCACGTTCAGGTTACTTTGGATTCTCTTATGCAGCAACATGTATTAGCCTGTTTGAACCCTTGTGTTTCTCAGTAACTTAGCTGGCTCTTTAAGGCATTGTATTTTCTTTCTGTGGCTGAGGTGCTACAAAAGAAACTTGGTAATTGAAGGCAGCATTTTAGGCGTGCTTGATCTGAGTTTCTTTTACAAAGACTGTTGTTATTTTGCATTTGTATTCAGTCTAGTAATGCATCCTGGTTTTGTCTTTTCCAGCTACTCTAATTCCTCTTAAAGCAATACTAGATGGTTTCAACATCAGATCTGTGTTTTTAGTCTTGCTACTGTGTGTCAGAAATTGTTTGCTTTTGTGTACTGTATTTTAGTGTGATGCTTCTGGAATTAAATGTTGCAACTGTACATTATATATAAAAGGACCTCAGTTATCCCATACACTCCTGCATCTGCTCACAGCTACCTAACATGCATTTGTTTCACTATTTTAATTGACATTGGTGTTTTGCAAGATGCTTTCAGATGACTGCTGTGCATAACTTTTGAGGAGGGTGGTTACAAAATATGCCCATAGTTGATCTGTTCCAGTTGGAGATGTTCTAGCCAGCTGATTGTTCTAATACTAGTATTTTCACAGGTTTTTTTCTCTAGAACTCTTAAGCGCCCTCGCAAACTGTCATTAATTACATTAGTACTTGGTGGCATCACAAAACCCTTTGGAATTTGAAAAGAAATATTAAAGAAAAGGATAATAATCCAAGATATGTGTCATAGATAATTTTTTAAGGATTGAAGAGGTGATCTCTTTAGAAAAGACATGTAGTATAATTTAGTGTTCTTTGTATGCATTCAGTACCTTATTCCAAAATCAGATATACAATGTGTATAGAAATGTATAATTTATATACAAAAGTGAAAATAACTTTTGTTTCTATAGTTCTTAGTCCCTGATTCAAAGAGAAGCTTGAAGCATCAAGAGAGTCTGGCTGACATTGAGTATTGTATTCGTAGGTTTTCCCGTGTTGTGCCAAATGTTCCCTAACAAGGGCCTATGGAATTTCTGTACAGAAATGACCCAGCAAAAATATTTTTTGTTACTAATTTGTCATTTTTTTTTAAATTTTTGACGTCTTTTCTTGACATACAACAATGCTCAATCCTGGTTTCTCATTTGAATGCTGAAACCTTAGGTGTATCTTAAGTTTTTCTGCTTTCCAACTTGCTTATTTTGGGCATTCAGCCACGTTTATGAAAATTAAAATCACCTTTCATTTATATTCATCATGACCAAAAAAACCACTTGCTAAATTCAATGCCCCTCTAAATTCAATATAATGAAAGTTATGAATAAAAGATAGACACTTTCTATTTTCCTTCCTGCCTTTATTAAAGTACTGCTCTAAGGTATCCCCTGTAACAGACTGGGAATTTTAGTTGGTTTTGAATCAGATTTCATTGTCTACACCTCATGCAGTAGATCACTGTTTTTAGGTTCAGAGTCTTAGTGTTTCTGCTGCTACCTACATTTTCCGTTTCACATGCAATTTTCTGATTAAATTGGATTTGGAGCTGTATTGCTTTATGTTGATTTTTCTCATCAGGAAAGTTAATTTTGTCTTCTTGCTTGGTTGTGTCCTGTATGGTGATACTCTAAAGTGATGCCTTCTCCTACCTTGCTAGATGCTGTCATTACATGAATTCATTCAGTCATCCTCTTGTATTCTCTCTGACAATTTATATGAAATTATATGCCAGTTTAGCTCCTCTCTATGGGTTTGGTATCATGAACCTGGAGATGCCGTTGCTGGTCCTTCTCTTCGATGATTGATTCTCAGATTCCTCATTTATGCATTGTTTTGACCAAGTTCATGTATGTTCTACCTTACTATGGTATTAACACAGAAATGTGGGTGAATGGGGGAAAGTACACGTACAGCTACTGTGTGGAAAAGCTTTTTAACAATTAAATAAAGTGTCAGAAAGTTAAACTATTTGAAAGTTAAGAACCCCATGGAAATGTTACTCATGTTCCAGTAGAAGACCTAATTTTTGAATGCCTTGTTTCTTTACGTGTATATTGTCAATGTAAGGCTAAAATGTTCTCAAAACATTTTGTATAATCCTTTGTTACTTAACCCTTTCATTAAGGAATACAAAAATACTAAGTAACTTCAGAAGGGGTATTTCAGTGGCTTGGTTAGCCTGAACTGGAGCAAACTCTGGAAAGTGCCTTCTGTGCATTTCACTTCTATAAGCAAAACTTGTTTACCCCTGTGTATCATCTCAATTTATGTGGGCATAACAAAGGTGTTAAGATTTACTATAAAACATCCCAGGAGAAACACTGAGGCAGTGTGTTGAAATTTGCTGTGTTGATGTCATGGCAGTGTGTTCCAGAGTGCTCAGCTGCAGGAACAGTCAACGTATTTGTCCACTTCTGTTTAGTAAATGGTACTGGTGTAGATGTGGATTTAATGTCATTGGCCAAAACACATATAGACAGCAGTAAAACAAGAGTAAAAAGGAGCAAATTATAAGAATTATTGCAGGCTTCTCAACAGGTGTGGGGCAGCATGCTACCCTCATGGTACAGTTACTGTTCATGAACTTTGAGTCGGGGGAACTGAAATGAATTTGAACTTCAGAAAATTCTGCCAGGTTGAAAATTATTAGAAACAAAGGTGATAAATTTGCTCTTAATACCATGTACATATTTGCTGATTAAATCTAGGCTGCTATTATAGTTCTCTGATTTCATCTAGATGGCAGGAACATCAGATTTACACTGGAGAACTGCTTAATACCTCATTCTCCAAGTTTTTTTAGTGTTTTCTCTAATATCACTTCCTTTATTTTTCACTCACATTTCAAAGGTATCTGTGCAGTCTTTACATACAGAGGTCTTACCTTATTCCTTCTCAGCTGGGTTTCACAGAATGAAAAAGGATATCTAATTACAGCAGCTACACTGGCATTTTGAGTTACACAACTTCAGCTTCCTTTGGAGAGGTGCATGCCTCTATTTTGAAGAACAAGGGAGCATAATTTTTCCAGTCAAAAACTTGGAGGAGATATTTTTAAAGGAAAAGGTATAGTAAAAGTTACAGAAACCTCCATTACTAACAGCAGGCAGAATAATTTTTTTCTCTGTTACTCAATCTTAGTAAAGCTGACCAGCTCCACACTACAGCTAATCCTTTCTCATTTTTAGCTGCAATGAAGAACAGTGACCTTCAAACATAGACTGTCCAACACCATAGCAAAACATGGAGAAGGCCTTGACATTTGAACTTTTTCCTTCAATATGTAAAAAATGCTATCTACATTTTTAAAGCCTTGTTTCTTGAATTGGGATGGTTGTGTTTAAAAACATTCCATTTGCTACTATGTAAAATTGCAGATCTGAATATCCCTTTTTACGCTGCTACCTTGGCAAAAAGGTGGTAGGGGCTTTTGTTCTTCTATCCTGCATGTTCTTCTGGAATCCAAATAAGTTATGTCTTTGTCATGAAAAAGAAACTTGCTGCAGTCTGCTTTGGGTTTAATAAAGTGTACACAGTAGCAAAGTGCATTTTTGTTTGGCTTTGTTTGTTTTGATGCTGCCTTTGATGTTGGCATATGTATATATTTAGATATACTGCACTGTTGTACAAGAATTGTTTTAGTAAATAACACTATTTGTAAAAACTGTTAATTGTTTTTGGTATGAATGCAAAATATTAAAGTTGGAGTATTTAGTTCATTACGTTGCAAAGTCAGTTTATAAATTTAATGGAAGAATAATCTGAAAATTACTTACTTTGCTGGAAGGGTTTTTTGTTATCCTGGGTGAAGACTTGTGGGGTTTTTCGGTATGATGCTTGCACACAGATTACATTATTTCTGCTTTAAAATCTGTCATTAACTTCCTCCTGCTAAGACCAAGTAATACATTGTACATATTATTTCAAGTATGCTGCATGTCTACTTTTGGTAAATTCAGCATGAACATTTTAAAGGGATTGTAAAGAAGAAATGAAAAGAACTGCATCTGTACTGTCTAATGTATATATTTGGTTACAGATCAATAAGAAGATACTGTGGTAGCCTGACAGGTAATTTACACAGTCATTTGACAGTTAATTCCATTTCTCATGACAGTAACACAAAGTAGCATAGAACTTGGTGGTTTATCTATGTGAAGTGAGTTGAAGATCAGGCTAAAACCTGATCATGAATATTAAAATACTTAAAATGCTGACAGAGTTGAAACTTAATAGACTTGACAGCTGTGTTCTTAAAGCAATATTAAACATAGATTTCTTGCTTAAACAAATGTAAATATCTGAGATCACTGTGGGACTTTTTGTCTTTCAAGAGAATATCTATTCTTTGAATCATAGAATCAACCAGGTTGGAAAAGACCTCTGATATCATCAAGTCCAACCCTTGATCCACACCATGTCACTAAGTGCCACATCTAGTCTCATCTTATAAACCTCCAGGGACAGTGAATCCAGCCCCTGGGCAGCGCATTCCAGTGTCTGATTACTCTCTCTCTAAAAAATTTCTTCCTAATATCCAACCTGTTCAGTTGATGGAATTAAAAGTCCTACAGATTGTGTAGAAATGAAGCCTGTTTTGTTTTGGAACAGGGAGGGGGAATTAATGTTGAGGTTACTGCCCCTTTTGGATGGAAAGCATTTCTGTTGAGATGACTATGATGAAAAATACAGTTTGAGAGTTTGTTCTGTAGTATTTAAAGTTTGTTCTAAAATCTGCTGCCCTGAATCTGGGTAAGAGGTAAAGTAAGCATCAGTCTGTATTTAAGGGGATGAAATCAATTACCTTCATTTAAACTTTTGAAGAATTGTTTCATATATAATCTCTCTTCATAGCACTCACTTCATATCACATTACAAAGCTGGGGACCTTAATGACTTGTCTAACTACTGTAACTGTTTTCTGAAATCTCACTTTACTCTGTTGCAGAATAGACTTTTATCTCTCACGATACTTGTAAATTTAAATTATCTGGATTATTTTCAGTCAAGGCTGTTTTGGTTGATACTGTTTGGGATCTGTATTTTAAGTAAGAAATGAGAATTAAGCCATTATGAGAAAACCTGTGGAGGAATTTCCACTGATTAAGGTTGATTTGTACTTTTTAAAATTCACATCAATGTTGAGAGTATACATGGGCAACATGCAATAATGCAGATAATCATATGGAGTTGAAAAAGGCAAATATGTATTTCAAGTAAGTTTAGAGCATCTTTAGAGTACAATCTCTTGATATAAAATATAAGGAATGTAGTGATTGTAGTACCTCATAGTTTGCTTTGACTTCGCTTAAGCCCATTAAACATTAATTTTGAATCCTTATGCATGCACCTTTGATCTCTAAAAGACAGTGCAGGTTGGTGCTTGTGCCCCATGTTCCCAGGATTGGTGCCATCTACTACCTTAGCAGTTGTACTTCGGACCCTCATAGAGGTGCAGAATCCAGCAGGAACATGTTGGGTGGTTGGTAGATTCTGTCACGAGTGAGACACTGCTCAGTGGAACAAACTCATTGACTGATCAGTGTCTCTATTTACCACTTTCTGGCTACAGGAAGCACATGTATCAAAAGAGGAAACCCTTCAACTTTATACTATAACCACTCAACTTTATACTGTAACAGTTTTGTAAGCTTGATTTACTAATAAGGAAACAAATCTTCCCTGCTACTGAAATCGCACTTGAATCTATTTCTAGCCAGTTGTGATGGCTCGCCCCTGTTGACTCATGCACCCTCAGGTGTTCGTGGATTATGCAGACGTGTTTTATTTCGCAGTCTTTGTGCCAGACTGTCCTGATTTACTGGTCTTCACAAAGGAGCGTGAACATTTAGATCACTTGGTTTAAAGGCTTTTAGACTTGCAAGATTTCCCCCAAATTAGCCTTTTTCTTTCCCTGGTGACATGCTCTCATATCTAACGCTGAAGAATTGTAATGAAGTTAGGCAAACCCTGCAGCAAAAGTCATGTGGCCAGAGGAATATAGGTAATATAATGATTTTCATAAAAATATGTTGGTTTATGTAAGAAAAAATAAGTCTTGGCTTAGCCAAGGGCAGAGAAATCATGGCTCTCTTAACCTGTGGATGAAAACAGGGCCAGCACCAAGCACATTGAAACTTTCAAAAAGATTATTTGTTTGGGTTTTTTTCAGAGAAATCAAGGGTGGTGAGACTCTTGTTAGGGGTCTGTTTATTCAGAGGGCTCTCCTTCCTCCTGGTGTGGTGAGGAAAAACAAATAGTGAATTTTTTACTTTAATGGAGTTCACAATCTCACTTTGTAAAAAATTTCTTGCAGCTTCTGTGGAATCAGGATTTACATTATCTGATTGTGTGGATAATGACACTCAAGTAGGATATAACATTTGTAATTTCTAAAACTCCTGCTCACTACTATACTATAAAGTAGGGAATTTTAATTAAGTAGTTTATTTTAGTAAGCTTGTTCTCTCAAAACAGATGTTCTTTCTACTCTTGAGCACTTCTTATCTTCTGTATAATCAAGGTTTCCTGTAAATGGTAGCTGTTCCTTCCAAGGTTTCAGAGTCCCTCTGATCACTTCAGGGGGCACCTATTTGTCCTAGTTGCTTAAATGAGTTCCTAACTACCTCTTCCGAGAACTAGAATCCCTTGAATTTATCCATTCATGGGGCTCAGATTGACACGAGATTTGCTCCTCAGGTTTCTTTTTTCAGGACAGATGGTAGGTAGCAAGCAGTTAATTGTGTATCTGTGAACAGTACTGACCTGAGCAGCATTCAGTGGGATCCTGTACTGCAGCAGCAATGCAAAGAGTACAAATGCCAGCTCTCCTGTACATATATTCAATCAGTTCCACGTAGTATATGTATTTCTGAATGGTTATCTCGTTTCATATGCTTTCTCATACTCGATCCTTAGAGTAAGCTTGCCCACAAGTACTAATGGTTAGTTAATCGTAAATCTAATTAATTTTCCATATCTGTCTATCTATCTTTGGATATTTCCATTCCAGATTGTCCTTCCACGGTAATGCATGTGTCTTATGGAGCTTTTTACCTTTTTTCTGAAATGCAGACAGTGCCAATTGGTAAGCTCTCAAGCACTGTCTCCCTCATCTCTAGTTTGGTCACACAACTGCTATAACTGGGCTTTGTATTTTTCATGTTTCTGCAGTGTCCTTTTGGCCTAGGGGGTATTCTTTACATAGCACCTTGACATTAACTTTGGATCATTGTTTTCTGATTCACTTTATTTTCTGTTCATTGGTGGTAAAATGTGACAAGGAAATTGGCCAGATATCAACCAAGGAAGGGAGCACCTCTGTTCTTGTGGAGCAAATTTTGGTTGCAAATGGTTCAGTGACACATGCTGATAGTTGTTAATTTTATTCATTGCAGGATTCAGACTCACAATTACTGTAGTATGTGTGGCAAGTCCATCATAAACTTTTATGTGTGGTTTGCTTTCAAAAATCATAGAATCATAGAATGGCCTGGGTTGGAAGGGATTTTAAAGATCACCTACTTCCAAAACCCCTGCCATGGGCAGGGACACCTTTCCCTAGACCAGTTTGCTCAGAGAGACATTCAGCCTGGCCTTGAACACTTCCAGGGATGGAGCATCCACAGCTTCCCTGGACAACCTGTTCCAGTGCTGCACCACCCTCACAGTAAAGAATTTGTTTCTAATATCCAATCTGAACTTACTCTCTTTCAGTTTGAAGCCATTCATTCTTGTCCTGTCACTACATGCTCTAGTAAATAGTCTCTTTCCATCTTTCTTGTAGACTCCCTTCAGGTACTGGAAGGCCACAGTTAGGTCACCCCAAAGCCACTTCTTTTTCAGGCTGAACGATCCCAATTCTCTCAGCCTTCCCTTGTAGGAAAGGTGTTCCATTCCTCTAATCAACTTGGTGGGTCTTCTCTGGACTCAATCCAACAGGTCAATGTCCTTCCTGTGCTGGGGACCCCAGAGCTGGATGCAGTGCTTCAGGTGGGGTCTCACTAGGGTGGAGGAGAGGGTCAGAATGACTTCCCTTGTCTGTCTGCCCAAGCTGCTTTTGATGCAGAATCTGATTATGTCTGTACAATCCAACAGATGATTCAGCTTTCATTCCAGCTAGACCATGCACTTGACAGCTTTTGTAGTCTTGTTTGTTTCTGCTAGAGGCTGCACATTCTTTGTGGTTTATCACTGAGGACCTCATAGGATGGATGGATGGATGGATGGGACAGGGTAAGGCAGAATGTGGGTGAAAGCGGATTGTTAATAGCATAAGAGCAGTCTATTTCAACCCTGAATTTATCAAAGTCTATGTCTAGGTTTTTCAGGTATAAATTTATATCTTTCAAAGTGAAAGCATGTCCTTCAAGAGCATAAGTCATTTCTGCAACTTCCTGAAAAAATAACTTTCCAAATCTGTGGCAAATAGGGATGTACTTCCAGAACACCATAGACTGCTTTGAAAACAGTGTTTTCTTTATTCTACAGTGAATTAATGTGAGCACCCAAATTTCAAGTAATTATAAATTATAACTTTTTAAGCATTACTGAATAGCTACAATTTTTACCACACAGATAAATGAAGACTCTAAGGTCTTCCAGCAATAAGTCAGTCAGTCAATGCTGCTGGGACTGTTCTTGTCTTTGAAAATAAACTGCTAGAAAAAATATTCAGTTATGCAACTGATCTAGAGATTAACAACCAAAATACCATACTCAGTTTTTCGCTTCTTTCTCATACTTTACTAAAGAGGGAGGCTATTCTCATTATTGTAATTGCACCATTTAAATATAGCAAGTAGAAGAGATTTAAGTGTTTAAAAGTAAATGCTTTCATTTGGAAGTTGTTGTTTTAAAGTGTCGTACTGTGCTGAACACAATATTGTGACGGAAATGTTTGTCTGCCTAATTAGCTGACCCTATTAAGACGTAAAATTGGCAATAGACCTTGTAAGATTTTCCACTTAAGAAAAATCCAATGCTTCTGTATTTTTATCATGGTATTTGTGTTATTAATCTGTTCCCTCCTCATAGTAATAGAAAAATATTTTGCATAATTGTAATGATAATTTTTTTAATAGAGTTTATATTAGGGCAACTCCCAGCTAAAAGAGAATTATATTCTTAAAATATGGAGCCAGCAATGGGTAAAAGCACAGCACATTTGTAATTACGTTGGGAGAGTCCATCCCGTTCTTCAAAATACACTATTTAACAAACCTCTTGCACCATCCTATATTTTTTCTTTAGTGTTGGGTGGAAAAAGTGTTTTTCCTCTCCCATATTTATTGTCTGTTTTTCAAAGAAATCAATACTGTTGTAAACAAAAGCATGGTGATCTTGGTGTTTTTCTTCCATTTTCTGTCTTTCTACCTCCTAATTCTTCCTGTGGCATCCTTTTCTTTTTATCCAAACAAACCTCAGTTGACTGGTCGCAATTCCCAGCAGGTCTTTCAAGCTGCAGTCAGTATTTGGAAATAATGGTTCACTCAATACTAGTTCTCAGTATTTGCAAATAACAGTTCATTATCAGAGATTTGCTGAAAAATCCCCCTGTGAACTGTTAGGAATCTTCTTGCTTTCATTGTATTTATGGTCACTTCATTTGTTTCTGGCTGTTTTCTTTACTGGGTTTAGTTTTTAAAATGCTTCAGAACTCTTATGGGTATTTTGCAGTTTCCCCTTCTCCAAGTTCCAAGTCTTGCCTAAACACTTTGAGCACTGTGGAATCAGTGTGTTGTGACAGTGATAATGTCCCTGCTATGTATTCGAGTTTTGTATAATAATATCAATTTAACCCCTTATACCCTCTTGTCTTGCCTATATAATGCCAGTGCTGACTATATTGAGTTTATAATCTCCTTTTTTTTTCTGGAAGACACTTGAGTGAAAGTTTTAACCAAATAAGCAGCATCTCTGATCAAAACCATTTTAAATTAATGTTCTTGGGTTTGGGGTTTCATTTGTTTGTTTTTATAAAAAGCAGGATAAATGCCACACATTCCCCTAGATGTGTTCCAACAAACCCAAAAACCCAGGCTCACAGGATCATCCATATACTGGGCTACTGGTATGTGAAGGGATGACACCAGAGTGCTCTGGACTGAATGAAGCACTGCACACTTGCTCATCCTATTCAAGGGACTGGAAGGTCTTAGATGCTGGCTAATGAGTGCCTGCAGAGTTAATTTTCTGTGTCCTTACTCATTTCTTATTTGTTAACTGTTATCTGTTAACTGTTGTTATTAAGAACTGTTGCTATTACGGTTGCAGTAGAGTTTCATATGTAGGTAAGTGTCACATAAAAACAGTGTCGACCTCCTATATATGCAATTTAATTTTTTAAATGTTCTACTCCTGTATTAAGCAATATGAGCTTCTGGTTCATTATTGCCAGACTGGTTTTTATCAGCAGCCCTACTGCATGTTCTAGAACAGTAAGTCCTGTAGGCTTAAGAATCTTTCTTATCAAAGAAGTCTGCAAAAAAACTCCCTTTCATGTTTCCCTCTTAAGCCCTGGAATCCTACACAACAGCTGTAGCAATATGTAGTCTACACATTCATGGAGTATTTAAGCCTGCCTTGTGCGCTGAGTTCATTGGAGTATCAGGATTGTCTGGGGTTTTTTCTATTTACATTGGGGGCACAAAGTTTTAGATTATCTGTTGGAAAATAAAGGACTTGACCCCTGAGGTACAATAGTCTTGCATTAATTTCTATTGAGAATAACTTCTGCATAAGATCAGTAATAGTAGTGCAAGACTAAAGAGTTTGTGTTTCATTTGAGAAGGCTGGTAAGGAAGGATCTCTGCCTTCTTTGATAGGAGGAGGCTGTATTCAGGAATTGATACAGATGTCATATGCTTTGCATGAATAGTAATCTTTCCTTTTTTGATTCTTTGATATTTCATTGATTGTGACTTCCAGTGCAAAACTGTAAGGTATGTTGTGCCTTTAAATGGATCTCAGCTGCAGATCCAATCTGTCATAACTATTCAGAAACACTTTGTCTGAATTCCTCAGCTAGACCAGAGTTATCAGTACCTCACTAGAGGTATTTGGTCTTTTTTATTTGAAATACATGTTTATCTTGCAGAACCAAACAGAAGGGGCAGCTGTTGAAGGTATCTGTGGCAAAATAAGGAATATAGTAGTAAATCTTTTGGAGTAATGTTTTACTTTAGAACTGCAACAACAAGCAGGAGACCATCAAGAAATGTATTTAATCCCTTTTCTTAGTGCTGCCAAATATGTCAAATATTGCTTCACACTGTTTGGGTATGACATGTGGGGCAGGGTCTCAAGGAATTGAAAGTGAGATTGAAAGAAAAAAGCAAATGAGAGCTTGAAGTCAATGATGCGACTAGGAAAGACAAGGAAGAAGACTTTGTGTAAACAAATGAATCTTTAATAATAAAGCTTTGTTTCTGGAAGGACACACATGCTTTGTATAGAGAGGATTCAACCATAGAAACCCTCAATTGTTCATAAAATCAAGCAGTATTTTAAGTGTTAAAAGTAACCTCTTCATGTTACAAAAGATGTGAAGTAAGCCAGGGCTCTGAATGAAATCAGAGTTATGGTATGTTCCGTAATGTCAACAGATTTACAGAAGTTTTCTGCTTTGGGTGCAGTAGTTAAATACCTCCCCAGGAGAATTATTAAAACAACAAAAAAATTTAGGATATATGTAGGCAAGCCTTTTTGGGCAGTGTTCTGACTCCGATGGCACGCGATATCCTGAGCTCTTTAGTGTTGATTTTCAGTTGCTTACATTTGCACTGACTAGTTTGTAGGGAAAATCAGGTTTTAAGATTTATGAAGCACTTCAGCTTTCTTTACCCTCTACACCTACATTTGCTGCTTGCCACTTGGGTGTCAGCTTTAAGAGTGTAAAGGAAGCATGGGATGTATATATGGAGCATGGTTTGCTATATCCTGCTGCGCTGCCTGCGTGACATTTGCTGATTTGGTTTCCTGTGAAAACTGATAGATCAGCTCACTTCTGGTCATAGATAACAGGCAGGAAAAGCTGCCAGGACTCCTAAGATGAATAGACCATTAAAATCTTCCATGCAGCACAGAGCTGAAGTGAGTATTTTTATTTTAGGAAGAAAAAGCAAATGTCATGTTTTGATACTGCAGAAGGAAGCTGTTCTCAGAAAATACAGATATTCTGAGTTGTTCATGGTTTCAAACCCATTACTCTACAGTAAACTTAGATAAGATGACAATGACAGTATGAAATAAGGAGAGGACAAAGTTGTCATCTCGTTGCTGTCTGGATTGCCTGGCAGGCTGCCATAACGGGGCTGCCTGAGCAGCCACACACTGTACTAGTGGGAATAACAAATGGCACAGTTGCTGCTGTACCTTCAGAAACAGACCATGAGGATCTCTTGTACTGAATGCTGCAGACATCTGATTTCTGGGATTGCTTGTGGAGGTAACCTAACTTGGGTTTAAATGCAGATAACACTGCCAGCTACTAGTAAATGAAAAATCAGTTGGTTTTATCTAAGGACTCTCATACTACTTAAAATGACAGAAGTGCTTTGAAATATTTAGAAGTTTCTTCTGTGAAATAGTGGAGATTGCAAATTGTAGAAAAGATATTGGTCTTGACAAAAAAAAAAAAAACAACTCAAAAAAGGCAAAACCCTACCCTATCACAAAACTATTTTTAACCTATATGAGTAATTATTTCAATTCAATTCTTTGTTCTTGATTTAACTGCTGTTTAATCAGCCTTGAGACTTCACATTTAGGATCAAAAGGACAGCTGGGTTTCATATTTTTAAAGTTATTATGATGCGTAACTCCCACTGAAATGAGGCATCAAAATAATTCAGCTACAACTGTGGCTGATCTCTTGCTGTTAGCTAAGGCACCAGGAAAGGCAAATAACTAATCCCAAACTCTGTCTGATTATACCTTTTCTCTAGGTACCTTTATCTTTTACTTGATATTCTTTCCCCTGTGTGTTTTGAGATTTTTGTTTGTCTGGGTTTCAGTTTGGTTTTATTTTTTATTTTTTTACCGTGACTTACATGAGAAATGTCCATCTATGGAAATACCAAAAAAATTGAGTCTAGGTCACCACAAACAACCTAAATCTGTACGAAAACAGGAGATTAGGCTCTCCTGGTACTGCTCTTTGGTCAAGGAGGAGGTACAGGACTATTTTGTAGGAGGTAAGGGGAAAGTTGCATGAGGCTACTCAGCCCTACAGGGCTGCCAATACCCACAGGTGTGAGGGCTGATCCCCACTGCTGGTGCAAAAAAAGGATATAAGAATAATCACAGAACATAGTACTATACCCTGAATGGTTTTATAGGACAGGACATTTTCAGCTAGGACCCCGGTGCTGCTGCTACCATTTTGGTCTTTTGCATGGTTTTCAGAATGATGTTGGAATGTGGGTCCCTGCTGTTCCGAGAAAAGCTCTTGTGATTGTGGTTTATCCCTTGGTCTGCAAACAAGTTCTGCCATGAGTAAAATTACTATCTCACTTACGAGTGGTCATCATTTTACAAGTGTGGGTTGACCTACTCAGTACCCTATGTCAGCATGCCTTAAACTGGAGAAATGCGGCTCGTGGTGACTGTGCCACATACCACGAACACGCCAAAAAACAGCATCAGAGTCCCTCACGTGAGGGTGCTTCTGGCCTGAGCCACTTCACTACTGTCTCACCCAGCAGGTTTTCAGGTGGCAGAGTTCTTCAGGGTGGTGTAGTGCCTTTCATGTATTTAACATATTTCAACATTTGTTATTACCTTTGGACCTCTTGCCAAACTTCTTGACATTCAAGGCAAGGCTGTTGAATTTCTTGGAAATTATGATCTACAGACTCAGACTCACTCCTTCTAAGCTATCAAAACTTCAGAAGAGAAAGAGAGTAATTTAAACTTTTCTCTTGTCTTTATCTTTCTCCCACTAAGACCTTGTGCAGGAGACACTGCATCGAGAGGAGGTGGTAAGCTGTTTATCTCTTGGAGCTGCAATGACCTGAATACAGCTGTAGATGAGCAGATGGAGGAAAAAGTGAAAAGGCTCATTACTGCAACTCCAGCAGGCTCCTGGGATCCTAGGGAAGGATTAAGCCCCAAGGTATCCTTTACACCAGTCCCAAATTCGTGTTTCACCACATGCCTTCCCACAGAAAAATTCCTGTTGGCAGCCCCTCCCACCAGCCCCTCCTCACCTCCTAGCAGGTCTGCTTTCTCCCATACACCAAGAGAGAAGGAGTTTCCCTCCTCCTACCTCTGTCTCACAGGTCATCCTCCTTCACCCATACTTCTTCAGGATACAATATACAAAAACATTACATGGTTTTCATTTCATTGGAAATAGGTTGGAGGGTAGAAAAGTTCTGAGACTCTCTCAGCTACTTTTTGACTCAAAAATTTCACTATATTCAATACTCAATATACATATCATACTATTTGCTCTTCTAGTAAGCTGAGGGAGGTAGTAACTATATTATTTTAAGGGTAATTGAAATACAGGATTAGCTACCTAGGACTGGCTTTACGGACAACTGCGAGTGTTCACCAGGACTGGCGATATTCCTGTGCTGCAGGTCCAGAATCCACTGTGGGAGGCATCTGTCACTGTGCATGTGCCCAGATCTAATGCAGCCTGCTGTGGTCTAATGAGTCACCCCATCTTGTGAATCCAGCATGACACACACTTTCAAAACAAACTTGGTGAACCGCATCAGAATGCATAAACAGTTTTGGACTAAACAAAATGACACTATTTGTTGACTAAACAAAGTCAAATAAAAACATCATTGTCAGTCTTGGTCATTCTCAGGAGAGGGAAACCCAACACCTCTGTGAGCAAAACGGAGGGTGAGCTGTAGTTGACAGGGGGCCATCTCGTAGTGCTGGTGCTGACCTGAGGGGAAGTCTCTGAGAGGGATGCTCAGTCTGTTCAGGCACAGACAGAAATGAGGTGTGAAAATTTTGTTCTGTTCTAAAGGAAATATTAGAATGAAATATAAACGTGTTCTGTGAAAAAAGATTCAATTTCCCCCCCACTATATTGAAACTGCAATAATTTGTACTCAGTGTTTAGTTTACATAATACTTCATAATATTTCAGATTTTATGAGTTCAGTTTTTATTTTTTTGAGTTAGTTTTCTGAAGAAAAGTATTTTTTAAAAAATTTATATTCTGCAAAAATGGTGGAAGGAAATGCAGACAGCACAGGCCTAAGGAATTTTTGAGTAAGCCATTAAATCTTATACTGCAATTTGTACATTAAATCATATACTGCCTTCAGTGAAATCAGGTGTAATTCCACTCAAAAATTTAATATTCTGCAAATGGATAAACCCTTTGCTATGGGTACCATCTCATAAAATAGAGGCTAGGAGTAACCTGTAACAGTAATCTGACCGATGTTAGTGATAGTATAATTTATTTTAAAAATACATGCTTTTTAAACTCGTATTATTGTTTCTTTTCATAGTTCCTTGGAAGATTGCACCAAGATCTGTTTCCTTTCTTTAAATAAAACCCTTATGTCACATATGTGTGGTATTTTGCTACTGTAGCCAGCATGAATGAATAGCCATGAGGGCACAGACTTAGTGGCATACTGTTCATTGATGCAAACTTTTATTTCCAATAAAGAGTATTGCAACATTTCTCAACTACTGCTCAACAGAATAGTTGCCAAAAGAATGATTTAAAGATTTCTCAAGTATCCTTTTAATACTTATAGGAGTACCATAATATTTCAGTTCTAGTGAGACAGGATCAAATCCACTATTGAGGAATGTGGCCTACTATTTTATCCAAAGTTTCATTATTTGAAGTAAAGTTAAAACAAACTAGCAAACAAACCTTTAAATAACCCTCTTCTCTGCAAAAAAAGCCAACCCAAACTCTTTACCTGATAGATCCCCTAAACTCCTCTTTGGAAGTTTCTTCTTAAGTGCTTTCTCCTACTGGGTTATTTCTTTCATAAAGGATGATACTTCTTGAAGGACCTCTGTCATGGCCATATTTTGAGTTGATAAAGACAATGGATATGAAGACAGTTGTTTTTTAATTAAACTGATTTTTTTTTGTGTGCTTGCATTGTGATATGGCAAATAGAAAATACAAACCAACTCTGTATCGTTTATACTTTTTCCTGTCATGTATCAACTTCTGCCTTTCATTTCTAAAAAGATCTATTTCCTTGTATGAAAATATCTTTATCCTTTATTAAACAGTTTTATCTGTGAAATTCTATATTTCTCCTGCATCTCTTTTTAACCATGATAAATAACTGGGAATGATTGTACAGCTCAAAGGTAGTAACTCTTGTAAGCACATCATGGTAATACATTAATTTCAAGTGTGCTCTGCTTGACTCCCACTGAGTTCCAAATTTTGCTGACCTTTGACTCTACAATAATATCCACACAGTTAATTGATTGTCCTGCTGCACTTGGCACTGGTGAGGCCTCACCTCAAATCCTGTGTCCAGTTCTGGGCCCCTCCCTTCAGGAAGGACGTTGAGGTGCTGGAGCATGTCCAGAGAAAGGCAATGAAGCTGGTGAAGGGTCTAGAAAACACATCCTTTGAGAAGAGGCTGAGGGAGCTGGAGTTGTTTAGTCTGGAGAAGAGGAGGTTCAGGGAGGACCTTATTGTTCTTTGCAACTACCTGAAAGGAAGTTGAAGCAAGGTGGGAGTTGATCTCTTCTGCCATGTCTCAAGTGAAAGAGAAGAGGAAATGGCCTTAAATTCTGCAAGGGAAAGTTCAGATTTTTTTTTAATCCCCCTGAATGAACGATTAGGCATTGGAATAAATTGGTCAAGAGGTGACCGAGTCACCATCTCCGAAGTGTTCAAGAAGCATCTGGATATGGCACTTACGGATATGGTTTAGGGGTGATTATGCTGGTGCTAGTTTGATGGTTGGACTCAATGATCTTGAAGGTCTCTTCCAATCTTGATCATTTTGTGCGATTCTGTGGGATTATTATGCATGGAGAAGCTTAGAGACCACTGGTGTACCCTTAAACCTGTGAGGGAGATTAAAGATGTTTATTCATTTTGTTAGTAGAGAAGTAGACTTATCAAAAGACTTATGGAACCTAGATGAATGAGAAATGGCAGTCCAGAGCTGTGTAATTGTCTCTTGTGCAGATAACACAGCTGTGGGTCCCACAGCTCTGGTTGTGCACAGCTCTTTGCCATATAAAGCACTGTAATTAAAGCAAAACTCCAACAGTTATTACTTAAGAGTGATTTATTCTTACAGAATGAGAGAGAAAATGGAATGGACTATCAAGATCATCCAGTGTTTCTACAGTGACTCTCCCTTTCTGCCTCCTGGCTGCAGAGCATTTGTAGCATGAATTTCACGTAGTTAAAAGAAGGTTTTTTTAAAAAAAAATAAAGGCATTGAGGGCTTCACAATAAAGGCTTGAGATGCTGCCTTGAGGAAAAAAAAAGTTATTTTGATTTAATATTTATCCTATTGCTTTACTTCGCACAATGATATACGTATCCTGTTCAGGAATGCAGGTCCAGGCACAAGTTAGGTAAGATCAAACTTGTGAGATGTTTCTGGAAGGGTGTGAGATCCAAATTGCTCCTCTATTTCCATCCACTGACAGCAAAGGGAGGTTAGGATGACTATACTGTTGTCTTAGGAGATGTGTAAGGGCTGAACACATTTGTGTATTTAGAGGAGATTTTCCTTTGGTGGATTTAAAGTAGTTACAGAACAATGAATCTAATTTCTTAGTTGGGAATTACTACATTACTACATTCTCCCCAGTGGTCAAAACTTCTTGTTGAGATAATGGTATTGTAAAACTGGTGCTGAACTGGATCCTACTTATGTTCTGTATTGTTCACTGTTCCTATTAGTTGTCTCATTTCTAATGCTTGCAGAAATCAACAACATGAGTTTAAGCCTTGCAAAGTAAGAGATGAGATGAAAAAGCACTGAACATTTTCATAACCCTTCTTTCTACTTGCTCCTGTATGGAGGAAATGTGTTTGATTCAACTTTAGCTACATTTAAAATCAGTTATGGTGACTGCTGATCAGCATCCAGAATTCACAGTTTTGTGTCTTGGCTCTTTAAGTTCATACACAACAGTGCTATAATTTTACCTCAATTTGATAGTTACATTTACTTTGTCACTGAAAATTCTTAGAGAAAACTCCAGATTTCTCTCCATTTTCTGTGATTTTGCTCTTAGCTTTTAACCCCTTTTGACCCTGAAATATTCTAGTTCAAGTCAAGCTAAATTCTCTCACTCCTATATATTAATTAGAATGTATAGAATAGTAAAGTTCTTGAAATTATTTTAATAAATAATTTAATAAATTTAATCTGTGTCTGTTGTAGTTTAACTTCAGCTGGCAGCTCAACCCCACACAGCTGCTTGATCATTCCCCTGCAGTGGGATGGGGGAGAGAACAGAAGGGTAAAAGTGAAAACTCATAGGTTGAGATAAAGACAGTTCAACAGGGAAAGCAAAAAGATGCATGCACAGAGCAAAACAAGGAATGCACTCCTTACTTCCCAGTGGCAGACAGGTGTTCAGCTACTTTCCAAGGAAATCAGGGCTTTGGGAAGACAGACACCATAACTCTGAATGTTTCCCCTTTCTCTCCCTTCCCCCAGCTTTCATGGCTGATCATGACATCACACAGTGTGGAATCTCCCTTTGGTCCACTGGCATCGACTGTCCTGGCTGTGTGCCCTCCCAGCTTCTTGCCCACCCCAGCCATTTTGCTGATGGGGCAGCAAGAGAAGCAGAAAAGGCTTTGAGGCTGTGAAAAACTTGTTCATCAATAACTAAGACATCCCTCTGTTATCAACGCTGTTTTGGTCATAAATCCAAAACATAGCACCGTCTGAGCTGCTACAAAGAAAATTAACTACATCCCAGCCAAAACCAGTACAGGGTATAACTTTAGTCAGCTCTTTACAATAATACAATCTTCTAGGAAGTTATGTCTCCAAAATCATTTAATAGTGTGAGAGTTATTTAAACACTCTAGGATGACTAATGAAATGCCGTAATGTTCATAGGCTTCCATTGCAGGTAATCCACTACAGCACCCATGCAAACATTAGAAATGTAGGGAAAACTACTGAAGAGAGAGACTATCTGAGAGATACAGGTTCCCAAATGAAACACCAAAAAAACATCCTGGGTGCAAATGTGAAAGTATGGATAATAATCCAGGTGTTTTTCTTCAACATAAACAAAATAGGCATATTATGATTCAGTTCTGGATATGACTTCATTTAGACTGAACTTTACATCTCCATGTTGACTATCAAAGTCAACTACTGTGACTTCAGGATTTCAAAGTATTTTGCAAGGAAGAGTCACCAGTTGCAAGTATTGGTACCAGAAGAAGAGAGGGTCTGACAGAGGAATTTAGGCCTTTCTGTTCCAAGGGCAAATGGCAGCTGGCTTCCTACCAACGGGGAGAGATGAAAACATGTGTCTATCTAATGACACGTGCCCTTTCATTAGTTATTTAGCAGATTGGGCTTTCGGTAACTATTTTCCTACAAATCACTACGGCCTGAGACTTTGCTGAATGCTTTTGTCTCAAAGGAGAGAAAATCTTTCCCTTTGACTACATCAGATCAGAATACATGATTCAGGTATGATGTTTTCCAAAGGGGAACCAGATCCAGACATAATTATTGAGGAGTATGCTCCAGATGAGACACAGAGCCTACATGAATAAGCTCATCAAGACTAGTGCTGGTCTAGGTAGAGAGCATGTGTAGATATATGTATATATACATACAGACATATATATATATCACATATGTCTGTGTCAGAACACCTTTGAACCGGCAGTATCTCCAGTATTTCCAGTGAGAGTGAGGGACAATGAGAAAAAAGGCAGTTTTCATATTATGAAGGGAGTCTGGAATATTTCTCTTGGAAGCTGCTCTTCCAAAGTCTCATTTTGGTTCGAAGGGACCTCAGGAATTCATTTAGCATGACCTTCTCTCCAAAGCAGAGCTAACGAAATTTAGATCAGTTTGCTCAGGTCCTTGTCCAGTTCAGTTTTGAGAATCTGCAAGAATGGCCTAATACAGTCACTTCTGTCACTTCAGAGTATAGGTCATTCAAAGTACAGCCACTGATGATCCAATAGATATAACTATTCATCTACTTAATTCCATTTTCTGCCCATTTGTGTGACACACATATGCACTTCAGTTATGTGTAGCCCCCTTTGCTGCACATAGCCATAGGGGGGTTAATGTAAAGATTTTTGTGGTAGTTTTACTCTCTTACATTGAGAATGAACTTTTCACAGTGTCTCCCTTCTGTGTTTATCTTGAGCCAGAAGAATACCACAAATCCCCAAACTTTTAGCAACGGTCTTACAAATAACAGTATTGTATTAGGGCAGCAGCACTGCACTGTCCTCAGACTTCTGACTTGGTCCTTTTAGCACTAGATGCTTTCCTAGGCCTCCAAGTTTTGCTAACTGCTAGTAAAATAAATATATAAACAAATATTAAGGTGACTTAGGAAAATATTTTTTCTTCTACCTCTAAAAACCCTTTTCATACATGCTTTGAATGCCTGAGTCTTTTGAAGGTGGTACTGCTAGAGTATAGAGGAATTCTAAGTTCTGGATTTTACTATGATTGAGTTAGCTGCAGTCTCAGTGCAAGTTCTTGGATCTTTTGTTGCTCAGCATAAAAACCATTGAAAATAGTTAGGGAAAAATACATATCTGCCATACACTACAGCAAGAGATTAGGTTTCCCAGATGATTATTCCTCAGCATAACAATACAGAACATTGCTGATTATGGTTGAAATACTTCCCACCTCCTTTCCTCAGGCCAGGCTGTTCCTGACCTTTACATGGGTCTACAGCTGTCCAGAAAAATTATGAACCATGTCCTCCTCCCTCCTCTCACGTAGTCCAGTAGGGCCCAGCATAGCTGAAGTGCCTGGCTGGAATCCTTTCCAATGCTAACAGTAGTTTCATTGACTTAAATGAGTTTGGTCTTCATTTCTGTCATGTCTTCTCCTCTTATAATAGTGTCAAAGTACCTTTTCACTCCACCCCGCCTCTTTCCATATGAATCTCATATTGGTGTTTCCCTGGATGTGCTGTACTTTACCACCCAGAACTTCCAGCAGGGAGGCTTTTGAGGATCTTCAATACTTACCAGAGATTTCAGAGCGCACGACAGTACAGGGAGAGCCATTGCACAATATGCTTCATACACATGGTAGGTTTGATGCTTTGCAAATTCACAGAATCTTCAAGGTTGCAAAAACATCTCTATAGAGTCTAACCACTAACCCAGCACTGCCAAGCTCACCACTAAACCACATAAATACCATATCTACACGTTTTAAAACACTTCCAGGTATGATGATTCCACCACTTCACTGGGCAGTCTGTTACAGTGCTTGACCACTTTTCAGTGAATAATTTTTCCCCAATATCCAATCTAAACCTCCCCTAGTGCAACTTAAAGCCATTGCCTCTTGTCCTGTGACTTGTTACCTGGGAGAAGAGACCAACCCCCACCTCATTACAACCTCCTTTTAGGTAGTTTTAGAGAGCAATAAGGTGCCCCCTGGGCCTCATGTATGCCCTATCACAATACTCAGTAAGTCCCAAATGTTACAAAAGCTTCTCTGTGTAAAACAACAGTAAGATTGATGTTTTCAACCCTTTTGGAACCCTTCACACCATATATTGGTAATGGTGCTCTCCACAAAAAAAATGCACACAGGGAAGGTCTCCTACCTAGCACATCAAGAAGACATAAAAGCTTCAAGGAAGATTGTGCTCTAGAGGAACCTTTCTGGAGAGATCATTTAATTCCATGCAGATGCTTCAGCTTGTGAAAACCCAGCTATCAGGCAAGATTCTGTTTTTCTCACACTGATTCAGAAGCAAGATTTAAGTCATGTTAACAGCAAAGAGAGACAGTAGAATAAATAATAATAAAAAACCCCAAAATAAATTGGTTGAAGTTCATTTGTTTGAGCTCAGAGAATGCCTCTTAGTGATTTTAAGCCCACTCTGCTCCTCCTTGGCAGCCCAGACTCGGCTGTGCCCCGGGCGCCCCCCGCGCTCTGCTCCCGACGGAGCGACCTGCTCTCGCCTGGAGGAGGAGTGATGGGGGACGGGGGCGCAGCCCAGATCCCGGGCTCCCAAAAGTAGGTCTCTGCTACTTCTGCAGTCCTCACTCCCGGGAGCAAACCCGGTCGTTCGAGAGGGGATTTTCTTGGAGACTTGGGTTCACCTCAGAAAGAAAGGAGAGGGGTGTATCTTCCCTCAGCGCGGGGTTGGCTAATTTTCTTGGAAAACAAGCGGCTGACCCACATGCAACTCTGACAGGGTCGCAAAGGGGATAACAGAAAAAAAGCAAACTCCACGCACAACGACAATAACAAAAAAAGCAGCCCTCCTCTCAGCTATCACCGCTTTATCACCTGCGTGTGCCTGGAAGGAGGCTCTTCCCTCCGCTAAGAGGAAAAAAAAAAAAATCAGCTTAGGAAAGCAAAGTTTGAACAGCGAATTCCTGTTATTTCAAAACGCCCCATGTGACAGGATATTTCCTTATCATTTGGAGCGCAGAGCTTTCCCCCGTCCCCCGTCCCTTCCCAAGTGCGGCGGAGCTGCCCGGCGGGAAGCCCTCTCCTCCCAGCCTCGGGGCGCCGCGGGCGGAGCCGCCGCGATGGCTCCCTCGCTGCTCCTGCTTCTCCTCGGACTTCTCCCCCGCGTTTTTCCGCTACTGGGTAAGTCCCCGCAAGGGCTTTGCGGAATGAGACGAGCCGAAAACGAGGGGTCACTGCAGACACAAAGCCCAGCCTGACCTGGGCTGGTGGGGGGCTTAAGGAGGGAGCATCCGCGCAGGTGAAGCCCACGACCATTTTAACCCCCTCGGTGCTGCGGGCGGGCGGCTGATGGAGGCGGTAGCCTCCCCTCGGGACCTTCTCCTCCTCCTTCGCATCCCGAGGTATCCGGTGGGCGCAACTGTTCGGCAGGGAGACCTTTTGGATGCCCATGACATTGTGGGTGCCGAACAGGGCTGTCACCTGCGGTGCCTCAGTTTCCCCCACCACTCCGACCAGTTCCTGATTGAATTAATAACGTCACCCAGCTTTCCCTCAGAGAATCCCCTCCACCACCAAGGTCTGCAGAAGTGCCTTGTGGTGGGGCTTTGCCAGTCCTCCAGTCCTCTGGTCTTCAGTGGACCCGGGGACCTGCTTTTGGCAGATGGATTTAGTGGAACGGTGTTAAGGTAGCTGAAATGCTGATATGAGCAAAGGTGTGGAAACAGGGGAAAGCTGTGTTGCTTGGTTTTACCTGGAATTTGCACCCACCTGATCTGACATTTATCACTGTTTCCAATGCACAGCTATTTTTCAGTGAAATTTTTGTCATCTGTCCTTCTTGAAAACCTCTCAGCATCCTCTGCTGTCCAGATTGAGATCTACTGAAGCAAAACTTCATAACACTGCCTTGTAACCTTTCTTGCCTTGTGTAATTAGCAGCAATCGTTGTAGGCTATCTGGTAAGCAGGAGTCTTCGTAGAGAAGACAGTTGTCCAACCTATTTGCTGTCTCCTTGCTCCCCCCTCTCTTGCTTCTGGCATTTGGTGTGCTCTTGTGGTGCTTTCCACTAGCGTTTAGCACTGGTAGCACTTCAGTGGCTTCACAAGTTACTTCTTGATTTACACCTGCATAATCTGTGATAGTTTGCAAATGCTGCAGTGCGTGACGCTAGTTTGGCATACTGGAAATTTCTGCTGTGGAAACGATACTGACCAGTGGGATTTTACTGTACTCAGCACAATTCTTAAGATATGAGCTAGGCCCAGAGACAGGCAAATAGTCAATAGTGATGTGGGTGAAAAAAAAATCAAAGCCTTTGAGAAAAACTCTATTAGGATCTACTCCAGAGATTTGAGGAAAAAGATGCTAGATCTCCCTGAATGGCTTATAATGGTGAAGTAAACTGTTTCCTATGCCTGGCACGTTCTCAAGCATTTTAAAGAGCTTCCTTTTAGGAGTAAGTTTCAACATAGCAATTACTGTTAGAAATAGGTATAATCAGTTCAAAGTACCAACACTGCGGTACGCATGGTCTGCTGTGGTGGACCTTAAAGTGTGCCACCTACAGCTCATTTATAGTGAAGAATGGCACCTGTTATGGAACTCTGTAATAAATGCTGCTACAGAACAGTGAAACACAGCTAATGGTTATGTGTGTAATTCTGCTCAGCCTATTTTACAGATACAACTCACCAAGTCGACAGGAATGGAATCAAGTGTTTACCGAGAGGGCATAGAAAGTGTTGCACGAGTATCTGTCCTGTTTCTCTTAATACTCACACGGAAACTGTTGTATGGGAATCCCCTTCGGTGACCAACCAGGCAGAACAAACACAGAAATAAAGCTGTAAACTAGGACAATACAGTGCCATGTCAGAAATCTGCTGCATGGTCATGGATGAAACAGGAACAACACTAAGGGAAAGGAAATCTTGCAGCTACAGTCTTAGCCACACTTGCTCCTGTATCTTGCTGTCTCTTGTTCTCTTCTCATGTTTTGGTGTCAACTTATTTTCAAAGGCTGATTGGCTGCGTTGGCCTTTTGGCTGCTTACATATGTACTATTCCCTGCACTGGGAATGTGCGCTGGGGCCCTTGTATAAGCAGATGTGTTGCATTTACACACTGCTAATGCTTTGTAAAGATGCAGAGGTGCAGTCAGAATAGTAAAGGGCCAAAGTTTTGTCCCCCTTTCCACCCCCACTGGCCAGACCTCTTTGTTTAGCTTTCTAACCCTGTTTCTGAAGCCAAAACTCTGCATCCTTTCTTGCTTGTGCAGAAACACAGACTTTGGATTTTGGGGTAACTGTTTTCATGTACATAGCATTCACTTTTCAGCACCATAAGTAGCATGAAGTAAGGAATGTTATTATAGGCCAGAAATACAGTTTTAGCAGTTTGAAAAATCAGGCAGTGTTTTCCACACCTGAGAAAGTGTCTGATATCTCTGTTGTCCAGAAACTTTAAATATGATGTCAGGAAAAGGAGAGTTGCAAGCATTGCATATATCAGTTTACAATAACATTGTGCTAAATGCTAGTAGAAAAGCTGAATAAAAAGAAAGGTTGTCACCAGCAGTGATAATTGTACATTTCCTTGTATTGTGGGACAACAACTTTTGTCTCCAGTACTCATCAGTTTTACATTACTTCCCAGTGAGTTGGAAGCCAAAGGACAGGAGAAGGAAGCTAAACTATGGATGAGATAACTCTAGGTCAGCTCTTTCTCTGAGAGAGAGATTAATTGTTCCCAGGTTGTTCTTCTGCAGAAAAGTGTGATCATTTCCACAATGGAGCCTCAGCAAAGAGAGAGGAAAATTTTCAGTGGTTAACCTGTTTTCCCCTTTAAATATTTCACTATTATAAAATTTGTTTTATTTGGTAATCATACAATAAAGAAATAATGTTTTAATTAGTTTCAATCTCCAGAGTCACACAAATTAATATTTCTCTTTCCTAACTCATAGCCCAGTTAAAATATAGCTTTAAGACCTTGTGCATCCTGTTACTTTATGAGATCTAGAGTCAGATCTTCGGGGGATCAGAGAGGAGAAATTCTTAGTCTTTGGGCAAGAACAGCTCAGAAATTTTACACTCCACAGCACACCCAAGTGTAACAGATGAGAAGAACTTTTCAAGTGGCTGCAATTTTGATATAAACTTTGAATACATGATTATGCATGCTGTGAAGCACTATTTTTGAAGAGGGAAAAATAGCCTGGGGACCTACAGAGAGCTTTGTATATTTTCATAAATCATGAAGAGGTGTACCTGGTGATGGCAAATCCCACTGTTGCTGATATATCATTCATAATGGAGAGATGTAAGAAAGAAGTCACTGATGACTGAAGTGGAGTGAAAAATAAATGCCCTACAAGCAGCTTTTGTATAAAGCTTAAAAACATATCCTTCCCCTCAATTAATACTTTAAGGATTTTAGCAGGGCTTTTGAGAACAGACCTCCCCACTGTGAGGAAATGTAGCCTGAAGAACTTAGAGACTGTTGTTGTCTCCTCATGCCTTGGAACCAGGATCAGGGAGCCAGTGCTGCTGGAGTGTTTAAAGTCAGCATCTGCAGTCTACAGTGTGTGTGATCCCTTGTTGCAGTAACTCCCATGGGTGCAGCTTGGAATAATACTATGAGTGTGTTTTCTCTCTTCAGTTTAACCCATGCTTTAAACCTACAGGAGACACTAGATCTTGCACCTCTGCTGCCTTGCACTTTTGCATGTAGATGCTTTCATTGACACAAAGTGGTTGGAATGTCCTCGCATCTGAACGAGTTGCATTGTACTGGCACTTTAACAGGTGTAGGCCACAGAAATGCTGCACCTTCTTTTGCTGAACAGATGATGAGATTTTAACACCAAGAGCGCTGTCCAGATTTGTATTCCACTTAGTAGTTTAGATTACTTCAACCCAAATGATTCCACTGTTACTTGCCTTACAGATACCAGCACCTTCTTAATATATAATGAAGAACACAAGCGCTGTGTACTGGCTCAAAGTTCTAATTCAGTGACTATTGCTCCTTGTGTTCAAGAAAACGAGTCACAAAAATTCAGGTGGGTCTCAGATCACCAGCTTATGAGCATAGCATTCAAATTGTGCTTGGGAGTGCCTTCGAAGAAAGACTGGGTTCCGATCACTCTGTATCCTTGTGACAAGGCTAGTGAACTTCAGCGATGGGAATGCAGAAATGAAACTCTCTTTGCAATCCAAGGGGAAGATTTGTTTTTCAACTATGGAAACAAACAGGAAAGGAATGTTATGCTGTACAAGGGATCTGGTTTATGGAGTAGGTGGAAAGTCTACGGAACCACAGACGATCTGTGTTCTCGAGGCTATGAAGGTAAAGTTCTGTAAATTATTTTCTGTATTTCAGACTCATTTTTATGTGTAACTAACTAAGATATTTATAAGTGTAGGAGAGTTTTCTTCCTCTCCTTAATGATCAGTGAGTGTGACTTCTGGTGAAATGAGCAATACTTGAGTGTGTGCTTTTCGTTTTTTGAGAAGTTCATTTTGCTTCTTTGTCAAACTTGTCAAAGTTCTGACAGATGGTTAACGATGCATGGTAGGGATTCATTTGGAGAGGACAAAAAATTTTATGGTTGTTTAAAAAGTGTATATCTATTACACAACAGTTGATGATAGCTTTTACTGTTTGCATATGCACAAGAAGGTGTAGTGTAAGTATATAGTCTGCTGGTTATTTTCTTTTTCCTTGGGAAGCAAATATTAATTATGCTGCAAGGAATCAGGTAACTCTTGATATCTCCAGCTTTAATATATTGAAGATGTCTTCCTAGTCTTTGAAGGGAGTCTCAGAGTTGGTGCTGAAAAGTTAGACGAAAAAGTAAGATATTTTAAATAGTTAAATTTGAAAAAGTTATATATAATACACATATGCATATATTTATGATAAGTATCTGGGAATACATTTGACTTCCAATTTAGTATCCTTTGATAAACAGAAATGGTCAAAAAGGGAGGTATGGATGCAGTTTCTGCAGTTTACACCATGGCTGATTACAGTGCTAGTCCTTGGCCTGAAGCCAGAATAGAAGAATACTAGAAAAGCAAATTGTGTGGAAGGAGGCAGGGGGAGACAGAATGATGTCCTACTATTTCTTCCTCCCTTGTTTTCTAGCAGCTCTGTGAGACAGTGACCTTGGTATGTCACCTCTCTAGCAGCCCCTTCAAGTACTGTTCCTCTGTATGGCCTCCCATCAGTGCGTGTACATTGTATGAGCACGCACAGAAAGCTGCTTCAGTTGCTTTGATAAGTTTCATTGAGTCAGGTTTCTGATGAAATAAAAATTAACTTTAGATGCAAATGGAAATCTTATTTGTATACAGCATAGGGGAGTCACTCCCTGGCATATATGTTTCAAGTTTATATGTACATGCTCTTCCCTGTCTAAAATGATCAGCAATTGAGTGGGTTATTGATAAAAGAGTCTAAAGTTATTTGCACTTAAAAAGAAAATTTCTTAACTGTGTGGATTTTATACTTTTGATTATTTTGTATGTAAAATTTAGCATGTCTTGGCTCAGTCAGTTGTGTCTTCTTAAGCAACAAAAATTTGTCTCACTGTGGATGTAAGTATCAACCTAGACCTAGAGAGTTAAATAATCACTGTCCCATTTCTAGTACAGTTTGTATACTAAGCTAGCAAGTGATCCTTGCTATAACATTCTATAATAGGATCATAAAGATAAACTCATATATATCCCATGATTATTAAAGTTTATACATTTTCAAATTGTTGTGTCTCCTTAGATACCTACACAGTGAAAGGAAATGGCAATGGAGCACCGTGTGTATTCCCTTTTAAGTATGGTGGTAAATGGTATGCTGACTGCACAGATACTGGCAGATCAGATGGCTGGTTCTGGTGTGGAACCACTTCAGACTATGATGTTGACCAGAAGTATGGATTTTGCCCAATGAAATGTAAGCTTTTGTGTTCAAGATTCTGCTGTGCTGTTTTTCATCTGCCTGGAAATATGTCCGTAATGTGCGCTTTACCGTACAGAATAAAGTTTGAAATGGTGCATTTTTCCATTTCCATTTAGCCTGCTATCCTTTTAGGAATACTGAAATATGCCAATATAGGGCCCAGCATAAAAAACATTGACCAATTACATCCAGGTGGAAGTGTGTTGATGATATGCTGGAATCTGTACGTACAGCATTTACTTAAACAGAAAGTTAATTAGATATAAAGATCTTACATTAGCATGTGTAGTATATGCCAATGGCCATGTAGAAATTTGTGCAGTGGAACTGGAAGCTAGAATACAGCATAATTGAAAATTTAAATTTCTTTGTATAATGAGTTGCCTTTTAGACATGAAGGAGCTTACATGAACTTTCTACTACATCCCAGTGTTTCCCAAAGCTGTTTGTTATGTTGAATTTCTCTGTTTTAACTCAATTAGAAGTATTTATTAATCTAAATTCCCTGGTCTGAGTATATTTAGAGTTTAAAATGCAGTATTATGAATATACAGAACTTTATTTAGAAATGTTGATAGTAATTTAGGTAAATTGGAGTAATTTAGCCTGCATGTATTTGAATTCTTTTAAATTTAAATGAAGTTTCTCTGAACTTCTGTAAAATATGTCATACATGTTTTGTCTGCAAGCTGCTTCTTCTGTCATGCTGAGAAGGGTAGCACTTCTCCCTCCCTTCTTCTTTATTATTGTGTTTTGCTGTGAAGCTCCAGCTGACCAAGTCAGAGCTAAAGAGAAGAATATGCCTTTCCTTTCATGTGAAGAAGACAGTTTGCATTAATCTTAAGTGGTCTGATGATGAAGTGTTAGTGCACTTGCCTGATTTCCATGAATGTTGCAGTCAGAAATTCAAATGAATAAAAATTACACCTTTTTTCCCTACTCCAGTATGATTTTCAAGACAATAAAAACATGTTGGGAATATCAATCCCATTAATAAAGCAAGATTGACTTAAGAATGCTACCTGTCTAGCATTATTTGAGTACAGCAAATAGGAGGCATCATTAACTTTTGTTTAATTCTTTGGCATAATTCAAGGAAATCCATTCTGAAGGCTGTGATTGTTTTTGGAAAAAGCTGCTTTATGCTGATTGCCTGCATGTTTCCTTCCTGATTCTTCAGTATTGACTATAAAATATTCAGGTTTGAGTCATATATTTTAGTGAGAGACTGACCACGGTAACAGAAGTTTGAGTTATCCCTATGAAAGGAATGAGTGAGATATGAGTAGTAAGTTGATAAGCTTTAATAATGACTTTAGAAGTAGAATGTTTAAGTCTGTGTATGTGAAATTTTATTTAATAGGATTAAAATTTTTGTTGCTTGTTAAACTGGAGGAGCAAAGGGGCCAGCATGAAAATACGTGATGCAAACTATTGCAGCAGTTCATACTGGGGTCTGGACTTACAGAGATATTACTGTGGCTGAACAGTCACGTTTCACTGTGAGCAAAATCAGCTCAAGTGTTCTCCAAAATGAAGAGGGAATAAGACCATAGCTATAACACTGACTATACTCAACAGAGGTTTATTTCCTCAGTAGAGGAAATTTGATAGGTGGAAGTGACACACATTTGATAGGTGTAACTATGACCCACTGTTTGTGGATTTAGAAAGAGATGCTGATACAGTGGCAGTAGAAACTTAAATCCCAGAGAAAGGAACTGAGAAATGTTACAGCAAACAAATTTTAGTACCTTAGGAAATGCTGCTTCTTTATAGGTTACACTATGGGGTTTTCGAGCTGTATGTTGCACTTCGAAGTAGGTGTTGGAGAAGAAAAGAGATTGCACAGTGTAAGACCATCAGGAGAGTGAGTCAATGCGTGTCTGTAGCTGTATTCCAGTGGCCAAAAGTCCACTGAGGCCACTTTCTTGACAAATGAAAGAGCTAGTAGCTATTGAAGGATTTAGAAAGTCTGATGCATAAAACTTGCGGCTGACCAGAACAGAAACAAAAAGTGCAGAGAAAAAGGACATGCTGAATTAATCTGTGTAGGGTTAGAGTTAGGCTTTTTTACTAATTTTCTCCTTATGTACTAAAGACAGGTGGGGTTTAACATTAATTTAGCTTAGATGCTAAAATACATTATTCCAGAAAAGTGATTCATCTTTTGGTTTCTCTGGGGATACTAAGCTTTAAAAAAATAGCATATAGATGTTCCAAAATCTTGCTATGCAAATGCATTTGACCTTTCAAAACTCAAATGTCTTAAAAATGAATTTTCCAAGGTTCAGAAATTAGTTTTATTTTTATGAAAGACAAAAGTTCTACAGGAGAGTACCCTATGAAAATCAGCTGTAAATTATGAGACTGGGGGAGTGAGCTGGAAGGTTGAATGAATGCCCACAACTTGTGTAATAATTGTAATAATTTTACTTCCCCTGTAATAATTGTGCAGGATTTATAAGCCCCTTTCTATCAAGTCAGAGGCAGTTTTCTTTACTGATTTACAGTTTTTACTATTTTTGCAATATTAATTTTGTCCCAGGCTTGCGCTTGTGCTCAGAGATTTATGGTCTTATAGAACATAGCGTGGCAAAGAAGTTCTGATTTTGATAGTCATAAAATATTTTGGACTGAAGTTGGTTTGTGGATAGTGATAATGGGACAAAAGTTTTTTAGTGAGATGTCATTACTACAGTAGGTTTTATCTGATTTTTTTCTTAATAAAGATAATTTGAAAAGAAGAACTTCATATTACCTATAGACTATCAGATTTAATACAGAAAAAAAGTGGAACTGGTTGCTGACCTGCTGACATTTAACATATATAATCCTTTGTCTTGAATTTTGTTTCTTGTACTGTTTCCCTCTACTTGCACACTTCAGTTTTCTGAGCTCTCTGAATTCAGAAAAGGAAAATACCTCTTTCTCTCAAATTATTATTGAGAAAGTGATAGAGGCTACAGGAATTTCAGTTGTTTTCTCATTGTCATCAGACATACAGTGACCTCTGTGGTGTTCTGCTTTTGTCATACAACATTCTCTTTATGTGATGGTTAGCTCAGTGTTGAGGACTCCTGAGGACTTCCATTTTTGGTAGAGCAAGATCATAGTCTTTTCTGTTGCGTGGTTGTGGAGTTTCAGTTGAGATAAGCCAAGAGAGACTGCAGCAGTGTAAGGAGTGTGGTACCTTTTGGGGCCACGCCTAATGTTGGGCCCTTTTGGATGATGCTTTCACTGCTTTGGCATTGCCTAAATGTGCCAAGTACAAATATTCAAGGAGGTCACAGTCAGGCTATTTGGCAGAGAAGAAAGACATGGTATGTCAGACACATGCATAAGAAATCAGGAATTGCAGAGACGTGTGAGATGGATGCTGATAACGTCAGCTTTGCATTCAGTTCTTGGTCTGATCATCTCTGTCACAGTAAGAAAATCCGTAGCTACTCTGCATAGTACCCCGAATCAGAAAAAAAAAATTGGGGTTTCTTATCTCAGAAAAGTGGTCAGCTTGATATACAAGTGATCTAGCATCAGTCTTTTTCTCCACATTGACAAATCAATTATTTTAGCATGACTTTGGCAACTCATGTGCCTTAAGTAGCAGCTTTGTTACAGCAGTAAAAATGGTGACCTTGTTTCATTCCCCGTGTACTGCCCAACATTGCTGTCATGGTTTAGCTCTGCCCCGGGTCTACTAATTCCTGAGAGAGCTCAGGATTCCTTTTAAAAATGTTGTCTATAGCTCTGTTTATGTTTTGCGTATTTTTGCTATGCAGTTTTTTCTATATTGTATCTGGCTTCATATTCATGGCGAGTTACAGCATTTCTTTTTCTCCCTACAGTTAATAGCATTAGTTTGTGGAACACAGATTCTTTAACAAACGTCCAGTACCAGATAAACTCTGAGGCAGCTCTGACATGGCACCAGGCAAGAAAAAGCTGTCAACAACAGAAGGCAGAGTTACTAAGCATCACAGAATTACACGAACAAACATACTTGACAGGTAGAGTAATATTATCCAGCAGTTTTTTTAAAAAGTGTGTTATTGTAACAGTGACACTCATACAGCGTGTTCTATCTTGAAAATTTATGTTTGTTCAAATCTGGTAATTAGTAGATATAAATTGATATTTTGAATGATTCAGATGGGAAAATAGGACAGATAATACTTATTTTGTCCTGATTAAATGTTGCCATAAACTTACAGTAACATAAAAAATACAATAATTAAGTAATGCAAGAAATAAAGAACAAATGTTGCAATGCAGGAAAATGCAAAATAGTTTGTAAACCAAAGATGCAGGTATCAAGATCGTATCCTTTTTGCATTCTTTTTGTTGTGTCTACTAGTCAGCATTTTTAGACCATCTCACTAAAGCCATTGCATCATCACTACGTGCTAAAATATGAAAAGAAAGGAAAAAGAACTAATAAACACAAGGACTCACAAATAGTCTCTTCTAGTTTCAATCTCCTTCAGTGTTTTTTGAAGGAATTTTCGAACTTGTGAGAAAATTCTGAATTTGTACTTGAATATATTTACACTTCACAATGAGTCTCCTCTTTATTGCCTCCTTAGCCTCTGTACACACACAAAATAGCCCACTAATTAATCTATTAAATAGATTAGAAAATATTTTGAATATGTTGCATCAGTTGAAATATAAGCTATTCTATGCCATGTTCTTCTCTGTAAATTTATATCAGAGGATCAGAGAATGGTTTGGGTTTGAAGGAACAGTTAAAGATCATCTAGTCCAACCTCTCTGCCATGGGATGGGGCATCATGCATTAGACTAGGCTGCTCAAAGTCCCCTCTAACCTGACCTTGAACACTTCCAATGACTGGGATCAACAATTGCCCTGGACAACCTGTTCCAGTGCCTCACCATCCTATTTGTAAAAAGTTTCTCATTATATCCAATCTAAATCTATGCTCTTTCATTTTTAAACCATTGCCCCTTGAGCAGTGGGCAATTGTACCCTGTTGTCATGGGTTTGCCCTTCTGGGCTGAGAGTGCACACTGAAGGCTCATGTTCAGCTTTTCATCCACCAGTACTCCCAAGTCCTTCTCTGCAGGGCTGTTCTCCTTAGTTCATATTGATGTTGTGAATTTCCAAGACCCAGCTAGAGGACCAGGTGCTTGGCCTTGTTGAAATTGAGGTTCACGTGTGCCCACTGCTCAAGCCTGTCAGAGACACTCTGGTTGCCACCCGTTCCCTCAAGTGAATCGAATGCACCACTCAGCTTGGTGTCATCTGCAAACTTGCCAAGGGTGCACCCAATCCCACTGTCTGTGTGACTGATGAAGATATTCAGTAATAGCTGTCCCAATACAGAGCACTTGTTACTATTTTCCATCTAAACATCTGGACACTGACTATGACTCTTTGGATGCAAACATCCAGCCAATTCCTTATCCATGTAATAGTCCATCAATCAAATCCATATTTCTCCAATTTAGAGGAATGACAAATATGCTTTTAATGCTATGAACAGTCTGTTCTTTCTAAACTTTTGTTTTCAATTTAAGGATTTGGTCAAAACATGGGTCTTTTTTTTTGAGTGTGATGAAATTATTGTTGAAATTAACTCTCAAGGGAACAAACTCGCACTAACACAGGAGTGCATTAATAGTAGGTGTGTTTTAATTGCAAACTAATAGATATGGCTGCCAAATGTACATGAAGATCAGTTTTTCATTATGCAACTACTCTGGCAGTACCAGAATTTCCTGTCATGCTCAGTTCTTGATTGTCTTAACCACAACTTATTTGTACAGAAGTACTAGAACATGTTAATGTGTTGGCACCAAACCAGGCTTTCGTATGACATTCCAGTGCTTTCCTCTCGTTTTAAGTCTGCCAGGCTTCAAGTGCTGCCCATAATCATGGTGTCAAAGACAACTAAAAATTGCAACATCTTGGCATGATGCCGCCACCAGCAGAAGCAGAAACAAATAATACATAGTATTTCATAATGATTTTCTGTGAGCTATGAAGAAACACATTTAATTTAGAAAAATCAGCAGTCCTCCAGCTGGGCTTCCAAGTCTTATATGAAAGACAGAGACAGACGACTGAATAATAAATGACTATGAATAATGTTAGAGAATTCAGCAGGGCCATACATAACCATGACATTTCTATAGGCTTTTCAAAACTAGAGCAAAAAGTTGAAACTGGTTTTCGATGCCTGACTTATTATTACCTATAGAACTGAAATTGGATCAGTCTGAAAAGTGCACAACATATGCTGTTACAAAGACGATGTTTGCAATGATTGCGATTTAATATTTTTTTGATAAAATGCGAACAGGGTTTTTTTGTATACTTGAAACTCACACTTGTTAATTTCATGAAAGAGAAAATACACACTGGGAAACTTCATATTTCATTTTAGAAAACTCATTTTTGGTTTAGTGACCTTTTGTGAAACTTTATCAATTTAATATTCTGTAATTCTGGAAAAAATTGTTTCGTGTTTGTGATCATTAGTTTAAAAGGAATATGTAGAAAAGTAATTTTGTTTTCTGTTGTAATAAAATCCTCCAAACTTCAAAATGTGAAAACTCTAAAACAAAAGTGACCTTTGTAAGCTGACATATTTTACAGGTTTAGCAAAGCCACCTTAACTAAAATGTTAAAAGTTGTTAAAACTTGTACTGGAGGAAAAGCAGATGGTTTAACTAAAATTCAGCTCTCAAATACTGAGAAAGTGTTTACTCCTGCTGTGGACTTCCAGTATATCTCTCTATCTCTGTTACTTAGGTTTGACTCGCACACTGAGTTCAGCTCTCTGGTTTGGTCTTAACAGTTTGAATTTCAACAGTGGATGGCAATGGGTTGGTGGTGCTCCTTTTCGATACTTAAATTGGGTTCCAGGTAAGGTTAAATATATTGTGACTCAGTTTACAGATTTGGTCATTTTGTACCATATTTCTTTTCTAACACTCTATTCCCCTGTAATTACTGAGCTTGTTTCGATGTTGAAAGATCCTGGCTGTGATTATACACACCGTGAATAATGGCCCTTATGCTAGGGATGTGCACTGGGCCTAATTTATTGTTCATGATGGAAATGGCATCCTCATAATCTAGAGGAAAATTTTAAAAGTCACCTATTGACACTTCAATTGTATATCTTCTTAATTTACTGTATTTCTATACAAATACAGAATAAATCTGATGCTATAGATGTCTTCACTCATGAGACTAGCCTCATCATGGTGGCTTTTGTTTGTTTGGTTGGTTTTCTTTAAATTCTTCTCCAATTTGTTTTACTGAGTTTATTACTGAGTAGTTCTGATCCTTTTTTATGTAGTATAGGGACAAGTGTTCAGAAATGAAAGAAAAAACATGTTATGTTTAATAACATTAGGTCAGATCTCAAAAAGTTCATCTGATTTATTGCAGAAATTTGTTCTGTTATACAGGTTCTGCTTTTCTTCAAGATGCTTGTGTTAGTGCTAATGCTAATCTTCAACTGAAAATATCCAAATATCCTGCCATTGTCGAA
>JAYRBT010000082.1:19519868-19543495 GCA_036023395.1 Myiotriccus ornatus | reverse complement strand
TTGAGGGCTTTGACCAGAGCAACGAGCCCTTTGTCCTGCGGGACAAAAAGTCTGGTTTTACTTAAACTTTGTGAGAACATACTAGCACTTTTTAGAGGCAGGTGTGAAACAGCAGACGGAGTTTCTATTAGAAATGTGTGTTGTGACACTAAGTATTGATTAATCATCAGCATATTCCAGTTGAAACAGCATATGTACATGTAACCTGGCCTCACTGGCCATGACTTTGGATTCCTATTTAAATATTTCTACAGAATATACTCCCCCTGTTATACACAAACACATTGCTTCTCCTTCTGACATAAGTTTTTTTGGTGGCAGAATTTTTGAAAACCTGCTGTCCTTGTTCTACTCTATATATTGGTGTTTTGCTAAACCCATCTGCTGATTATAAGTAAAGAGATGCAAGGCTCAGAATTTGTTTCTACAACAGCAATACTCTGTTTATTATATGTTCTGGTGGCACTCCTCCCAAGGCTGAATTGTTTGCTGAACAGCATGTGTTTGTTGGCAGTACTCTGGTGCTGTTCTGCTGAACTTCTAAAAGCAAATTTTAAGTCTAAATCATTTACTTTGACAGTATAATTTTCTCAATGAGTCTTCTGAAAAGGACTCTTTAAAGTAATGTTCTTATTTGGGTTCTCTTGTGATTCTGTAGAATCAGTTATTTCTTGTTTCCTAGTCTAGCAAATGGAGCTAATTGATAAAACACCTAAGTTTTGGGGAAAAAAAATTACCCTCATAAATATGTATTGTAAACCCAGGTTTTTAACAGATAGCTGTACAGCACAGACGTTGAAGAGGGATGTTGGCATGAATGTAGAAAAATTATAAAGCACTGCTCTGCAGACCTTACATTTTAGTATGTATATATGCATGCACATAAAAGTCAAAACTGCTTTAACTATCTTTTTGCAAGTTACAAGCTCTTGTTTGCAACTGTGGTGTTCTTTAAAAACAATCTGGAAGTTTCAATTTTTAATTATTCATGCAGATTATTATCCCTGCACATATTTTTTGTCTCTGCTGTTGTTCGTGAAGAAAATACATGATTCAATTTTTTTGTTAAGTATTTCCTTACATGATGTTTAGTCTTGACTTAAGAATAGAATTCTGAAATTCTTCATGGCAATTTTCCTTTTCAGAAACTAATGTGCCTATTAGGTGTCCCGATCAATGGATGTCATATGCTGGTCACTGTTACATAATTCATAGAGACCCCAAAATATGGAAAGATGCCTTAACATCTTGCAGAAAAGAGGATGGAGATCTGGCGAGCATCCATAATGTTGAAGAATACAGCTTTGTTATTTCTCAGCTTGGGTACCGTGAGTATTTTTTCATAATAACATACACACACACACACACACATATATATATCTATATATATTTATACTAAGTAAAGAAAGTGTTTTGGATATGTCTTACCTGTTATTAAAATGAAGAGACTATTTTAAAAAAATAATTGTCCTGATCACAGGGTGCAGAAGGAGTTAAGTTAAAAAAATCATTGTAAGAAAAAACACACAGTAAGAGCACAAAACCCAAACAGACTTTACCATCACAGAAAAGCTGTGGTCAGTGATGTGACTTGCATAATCCCCAAACTCCTATTTCTTAGCATCTGGTTCTGACTCTCTTTGTACAGATTAAAAAAACTTTAAACTTTTTCAGAAGCTGAAAGGATTTTTACTATTAATCTGCAAAAATAAATGAGCAGAAGCAAACTCTCCTGGTCAAAGACAGTTTGGGAAGAACAGGGTCCTATCACCAGCACTGCCATGTCCTTACTTTTCAAGTCACACTGCTTGTGTTTCTTCTTCTGAGAAGGGAAGCTTTGTGTCCCACTACGTGGTTTCAGATGTGCCCCTCATTAAATATAGTACTTAGGTGCTTGCTTTCTGAGCAGACATTTGAGCTGTCGCAAGGCAAGTTAGACTACAGATGCCATGTGTTCATTAGGGAAAATGCAACCATGCTGACACTGAGGCACTTTTATGGTTGCTGTTGCTTCACATGAACCTGCTTTTGCATGTAGGGTGAGTTACTGCTTTTTGACGGGAGGAGCATGTTCACACCTTTGAATGCTTCTCTGCGGTAACTGATCCTATGTGTGCTTTTAGTGCCAGGTAAGAGTGACTTAGTTTATCCTTCATTAAAAGTGCAGCAATCTGCTTTGGGCTCCAATGCGACAGCAGTCTTGGGCTGGCAATCCTAAAATAGCTGATGTGCTTTACTTTTGTATCCTAGCCAACTCCATGGCAACTTGTGCTTATCTTCTCATTCCTGAAAGAGTCATTTGATGTTCTTTAATGAAAAACATGAAACTTTCTTTCGAAAGAGATTATTAGGAAAGGTGGGGCCTCTTGATGAGACATTCGAAAGAAGTTCCGTTCTAAAGGAAATTAGCTGTATTTTCACATTACATCTTGGAAGCAGATTATTTCATAGTTTAATGCCTTCTACAGAAAGACTTTTCCTGAACTGACTATGCTGCACTGTTTTTGTAGAAGTAAGTGTTTCTGAAGGGCAAATAGTCCTGAAGGAAACCAGGCTTCTCACATATGGCACACTAGTGGCAACAGACTATTTTGAAAGCATTCTTTTAAGAGGAGTAGAACTGGAACAACTAAAGAAGCCTTTTACGGTAGTTTATGACTGTATCAGATTACCCTTGTTCACACTGAGAGGAGAACACCACATATTGCAGTGCCAGGAGAATCTTGTCTGCATCAGAGCTCTGCTGCAATAAGTGCTGTACAGAAAGGACGGAAGTCTGTCTTTGTGCCAAACAGTCCACAATCCCATCATAAAAGAAAGGAAGAAGGGGGACAATGAGATGAGTATTGTCATGGTAGCTGAGCTTTTGTTGTCATCACCCACAAAGGAGAACTTTAGAGAGGAACATGAAGAATAAAGAAGTGCATTCTGGATGTTTACACGGAAGTCCAGCATGTGATATGGCACAAATGTGGCGATGTGCATGACTGAGAATGGGAAGCAGCTTTACAAATGGCTGGAAAAAAAATAAATCTTGGTGTTTAGTCAGCCAGCTGTAGACATGATTGCAAAAAACCAGCAGTTCTAGTGAGGAAAAAATGCTATGTGGGAAAAGACACCACAGATTTGCATGACCTACTCAGGTGACTTTGATGTAGTTATTTCATTAAAGAATGCTGTTTATTGATTGTATTAGCTGGTATGAGCCCACCACAGTAGGAGCTCTGGGCATTGATGAGGCCTCTCCTGTGCTAAGTGCTCAATAAATACAGACAAAGATTTTAAGAGATAACTAAACAAAAAATAAATTAGAGAGCTTGGAGGCAGTAGACAAGGAGGGACTGAAAACATGATGGTCAGTGGAATTGGAACAACTTTCAGTTGTGTTAGCAGAGGAGAGTTTAAAGGAGGGTACTAAGATGCAATTTTGGGGGATTCTGAACATGAAGAGCAGTCTGGAAGAAGAGGCAAAGGGGCCTGTTTGAAAATGGAGCCTGATGTCCTGTGAATCTGAGTGTTCCTTACTGCAGGATGGATGGTAAGAACACTATGGGCAAGCTAGGAGTGCTGATCATACTTAGATATAATAAAGACAGGAGAGTCAAGGGACAGAAGGAGAAAGGAAAGTTGACTCTGACCTTAAAGTGACAAGCTGGGAGGGTGATCTTTGCAGCAGCTTGGTTCATCAAAATGGGAAGCCTCCATGTTCCAGAACTAGCAGATGGGAGAAATCAAAGGAAAGCTTTAGGTTATGGGGGTATCTAGGGAAACCTCAATCTGAAATGTGTTAATCAGAAAGTATTGCCTTCGGAAACAATGACTTTTAGCTTTTTTACTGCCACTTCTGTTGCTAGGGACAGCAGCAACACAAAAGAAGTGGTTGCAGTTTCATTGAGAGACCTGCTCCTGCAACTCATGACTTTGGGGTGGGCTCCTGTTTTTAATTTCCAGGGGTGATTTCATTGTCAGGTTGACTGTGGTCAGTCTGGATAGAGTGTGTTAGGGGAAAACATATGCAAGAATGCAAGAACTTTGATAACAAACTGAACAGAAAAATGCTCCGAGTGCTGTAGATGAGTTGTAGAAATGCAAGGTCATAAGCAATGGAAAAACTCTTAAGACGTAGTCTCTATATCCTTTATGAAAAATATTTTTAATAATAAATTCTAGCAACCAAGTAATTAATACTTTGCTTGGAAAGACTGCTACCTGAGGAAAGGACTGTGCATGTAGTTGCTCAGTGTGGTCTGAGTCACAGCACTGCGAACAAAAGGAAATAGATGCTGCCTTTAGGATAAGCTGGATAAGACTACAAATAAATAATAAAGTGATATTTTAAAAGGTGCCAATTGCACTGAACACAATCGTTTCTAGAGAGGAATAGCCTTTGATGATGATGGAGTTCAGACTGATTATGAATGTCCAAATTTTTAATCCTCCTTATGCAAATAGTTTATTCAGAACAAAACTAGGTATGAACATTACAGTAGCAATGTGTTAGTGAGGAGAATTTTAAACAGACAAATAAACCTCTAAGAAACAGCTTCTGTGAAATAACATTCTTGATCAGTCCTGCACTTTTCTTCCAGCCAAAAAACATGAGCTAACACCTTTAACTGTAAAGTGAAAAAAGTGCAACAACTACATGAATTTCATTTTCCTCTGAAATGAAATAAAATATAGGAACACATGTAATGGGAAAATCTGCAAGTACTCTGGTTGTCAGATCTAAAAGAAAATGCTGGGTGTCTGAGCATTAGAAAATAGGACACTTCTTTCTTCACTACACTAAAAATAAGAGGAAAAAGGGAGGTAAAATTTTATTTGGGTGTTTATTTACATCTTGTTACAAGAGTTTTGAGTTGGAAGAATATTAACCTAGTTGTGTTGCAGTATAATTCAGCAAAGAATTGCTGAATTTTGGAAAATTGAAGTCTGAAAAGCATTTTGTCTGTTTTATGCAAAGTTAAACACTCTTATTGTACTACCACGGTGGCGAGTGGCCTTTCCTGATTACTGGAGGGGGTATATGAGGAACGGTTTGACATCTTTATGAAACTAAGAGCCTTAAATTCCTGTGACTGCCTTTTAAACTTCCTGAGAATACATTATTTTCTCTTCCATGGAGGTAGAAGTTCATATCATAAAGAAGAACTGTTATTAGCCTTGTTAATTTTATGTTTTAGAACCAGCTGATGAGTTGTGGATTGGGTTGAATGACCTCAAGGTTCAGATGTACTTTGAATGGAGTGATGGGACACCTGTCACCTACACCAAGTGGCTTCGTGGAGAACCCACTCATGCAAACAAGAGGCAAGAGGACTGTGTTGTTATGAAGGGAAAGGTAAGGTCATATAGCTGTTTACTTAAATGGCTTATAATTTCATTTATCATTTGGGCTTTTTCCTATGGAAGTGTACAAAAACAGGGATATTACTGCTTGAAGCAGCATGTTTTAGAGTCTTAAAGGTATTACTTTTTTGAAAAACGATCCCTGTTCAAGGTTGACAGAAAATTTCATTGCCTTCTGTGAGAAGCAGGCAGGTGATGGCAAATTCCCCCCAGGATCCCTATTTCTGGATTTCAGTTTGTGCATGTGGGCTTTTTAAATAAACTTTTAATTATACTGTGAAGTACATGAACATGTAAATGATTTTCTTCAGGAAGCTACAAAGGCATTTTGGATATGTTTGAATTTTTTCTGCTTTGACTGAGTATGGGATTTACCTTAAAATATGGCATTGGCATTGTTGATGCTAGAAATACTATCTTTAGAAGAAAACAGAAACCTTTGTTTAATTTTTTTTCTACGCAAAGTTATAAATCTTGTGTCTAGGTGGTTTAGTTGTTATCCTTTTATCTGCACTACATGTGAAGAACTGTAAGAAGAGTAGTTAGCAGTGGCATTAGTGAAAGCCTTTCCTGAGTGACTGTATCTGTGAATGATCGATGACCATTACAGAAAGTGAGATAATATATGGTATAAAAGTCAGTCTGTCTGATGTTGCAAAATGGCATTTTTCCTTTTTGTGATAATTAAAAATATTGAACTTAACACCTCCTTCAGGTTTACCTATTTTATCAGGAGGGAAAAAGCATATACTCATGCCAAAGGTATTTTCTTATTTTGAAAAATTAAAACTTGACAGCTGTTCTCTTGCTACACTTTTGGTGAGTGCACTTATAAATTGAAGACAAGAGGAAGTTGTAGGGGACATAGAAGAGGTAACAGGTGCAGAACTAGAAGGAAAAGGGACCACATCATCAGTTCCAGGAAGGAACGAGGAAGAAAATTAGAACAGCAACCTTGGGAGAGCAAAACCGAGTACTATCCATGGAAGAAGCAAGCCTGTGTAGGGTACAGCAGTGAAAAAATTGTGGACTAGTCAGAAGCATGAATAAAATTATAATCTATTAAAAATTCTTCTCCATTGTATTAGTGGGGTTGCTCTGGAGAGAAGAGTATAAATGTGTATTTCTTCCACGCCAACCAAGCCATGGTGTGCATGGTAATTGAACCAACAGTCTTTTAAGGGTGTGAGGATTTTTGTCCTCTGTTGTCTGTGCTATGCCAGTGGTGGCTGAGGATGTAGCAGATGTTTTTTCTAGCAGTGTAGGGTCACACTGTGGAAAGAAGCTGAGTGCTCAGATGTGAGGGTCGTTTAGCTGAGGTTGTAAATGGCAGTTGCTCCAAGGAATTTTATACTCGTCGAGGCTGGAGAACTTGCTCAGGCATGGGAGGTTTGTAAGGTAGCTGGCCTTGGTGCATGTGGGCAGCGAGTAGCTAGGAGTACATACTTGAGGTTTTGTCTCATCTACCATCCTGCGCCCTTTAGCTACCTTCATCTGCCGGTGTGAACTTTAGAGTTTATGATACTATACATGAATGTATTGGTGCAGGAAGTATGAGAGGAAGTTAGAGGCATTAATTAATTAATTCAATGACCAGAGTCTTAAAGTGTTAAGATTCGGGTTTACTGATCGCGTTCTATGTGCCATGCTGAAAGTGCAGCATTCAGTGCAGCCAGATAACCCAGGACCATTGCTCAGAAGCAGAGTTTCTGATGGCAGGCTGGCATGCTTAATATTATGGTCAACAACCACCTGAAAATACAGGCTGAGGATGCTGGGCCTTGACTGTGGGAAGGGAGGACCCTATCCTCTGTTAGACCAAGCCTTCTCTTCCTTCACCTAACACAGTGCCAGTCACTACAGAAGGATCTTGGGATCCTGCAGCACTGAATGTGTATCAAAACTTGTATCAAAACCTCAGAGGCCCTTTTAATTCCATCAGCAATAGATATATTTATGGCTGTATCTACAAGTAAAAGTAGCAGCCTGCTCTTCCATTCTGCTGCTTTAGAAGAGCTGTCATCCTTTCACTTGCATCAGCACTCAAAAGAATACAGAAACCATGATGTAGGTTTTAGCTTAAGAAATTCCATGGAAGTTGTACTAGATCATTATCTCTTGAAATCAGCCATCAGATGACCAAAAAATGCATAGGTATAAGTTGACTTTCCTTGGTTTTTGTTGAGGTTTGTCTGCTTTAGTACATATGTTTCCATTCCTGATATCTTTTGATTCATCACTCCTTGGCTGAAGCAGTCTGAAACCATCACTTATTTTTATGGAACAAGGCCTGCCCCTGTCTACAACACCACCTTCTTTTTGAGGAAAGTGTTTGGGTTTAGTTGATGAGGAAGTAAGGGAACAGAGATGTATTTGCAAAAGGCAGCTCATAAGACCTGGTAAGAAGTCTCTAGGAATTACTGAATGAATTTCCCAGTGAAGACGTAGTTATGGGAAGGCAGCAAAGATGTTGCTGCAATTAGAGACTCCAAGTTTCAGAGCAGATTGTCCTCCGTTGAAGAAGTCTAAAGGTTTTGAAAGTTTTGCTGATTTCTCTCAGTCTGAGAAGGACAGAGTTTTGGGAGGTTAATTAAAGTGCCTACCAGCCTAATGAGACAGAAAGATGGCAGGACATGATGAGGTGGCCACCAATGGACTTACCTTGCAGTCAGCACAGGACAGACAGAAGCACCATCTGAACATCCAAGGCTTTGTTGTTGTTTTAGCCAGTAGTGTTGAGGCTCTTGAGGACTTAGCATATTGTGGCATTATTTTACATTTCAGAGGGAGGTGATGGGGAAGAAATGGTCACCAGCTGCTATGATTTTACCTTTACAAAAGTGGAGTCTTTAAGGCACAGGGGAGAGAGTGTTTTGCACACAGGTTTCTCTTCCTCTCCCAGTACCTTAGTTCACCTGTTCAACCAAAATATATGTAAAATGTATTAGGAACACGATGTGAGGTTTCTTACTTCTTGTACGGCTCCCACTGAATGTAATTTTTTCTTTTGAGAGTTTCTTCTATGAGGAGTAACAGTGTTAATTCTAACTTTGACAAAAACTTTTTGCATCCATAGTTTTATATAAGTATTAAATAAGGAATGTAGTCTTCTGGTTTTGGTTTGTTTTTTTTTTTCTTTTTCAGCTGTATTTCTGCAGAGAGAGATGATATCTCCCTTTCTTCCTGCATGCTTATTAAATCAGTAGTCTTTGTAAAGATGGTGTATTGCTGTCACCTTCAAGGGTTCACTTTTCAGAAGTGTAAATAATAAAAAAAGGTGTAAGTCAGTAGTGAATCAGCTCCAGAAGTGAAACTGAAATGAGGTTGACATTAAGAACTGAACCTAAATGTGGATTTTACTTCTTTTAAAGCTGTCAAAATAATTAAATGCTTAAAAGCATAGAGTACCTTTTTTGAAGATTAAGTCCCACTTTACTGTGATGTTCTGTTCTTACGTACAGGATGGATTTTGGGCAGACCATTCTTGTGAAAAAAAAATTGGCTACATCTGTAAGAGGAAACCCATGTCAGATGGTCCTTCAGAAGAGGAATCTGTTGATATGGGCTGCCAGAGAGTAAGTGAAGAAAAATCTGCCTGATTTGAATAGGCTTCTAGGAATGATAAAGAGGAGAAACTGTCACCTAGGTGACAGATAAAACAGGAAAAATGGGTTCTGTGTCATCATCATCCTAAGAGTCTGCCTCCTCATTTCTGTGGCAGATGGTGTAGGTGATACATATGACTAAACCTAGTCAGTGACTCTCATTTGGCTCATGATACTCCTTTTCTTTTTCCAGAACTTAAACCAAATCTCCAACCTGCTGTCCCTGCAGCAGACCATTTTTCCTTGGTTGACATTCAAGCTTTCCTAAGGAGTTTGCCTGTACCAGCAGTTGCTCTTCAGCTCTGCCTACAATTTTCTATAAAATTATTCACAGCAGGATAAGTCTCCTTGTCTAGATGCTGTTCTCAAGGCTTTGCTGTGGTCTCTGGCAGTGCTCTCTACTTTGGAGAATTTGTTAGCAGTTCCCAAGTAAAATGAATCTTTTGTGCTCCTTTTGAATTGCCAGCAGATTTATTGTTCACTTGACAATGCTCACCTTCTGGTGACATAACACTCAGTAATTAAAAAAAAACAAACTACTGTAATTTGTTATGTAATAGGAAACATTACTAAGTTTTTGTCTTTCTTGAAGAAATTGTCTGTTCTCCCAGTTCTGCTACACAGTTGCAGAGGAAGTCTTTGACGATTATTCCCAGCACTTGTGAAAGAGTACCTGGAATCCTTACAAATATTCAACTGTTGGAGAAGATAAAGGGTTCCTAATGCTTATGGGTGTTATCCTTGCCTACAGAACTATGTGCATACTTTTAGGAAAAAGTCTCTCATGACTTAGAAGTTGAAAACCATCAGAAGAAAATTTGTGTGAATTGTGGCTGGTCACAGCAAACTCTTCTTCTGAAAGCATGTTCCCAGTAAATGACATTTGAATGATAAAACATTAGGAGAGAGAGTTAATGTTAGTTAACAATAAACAAACTTGTTTGAGGTGTCATTCCCTTTTCTGAAAATCCAAGCTTAAATTTGCTTCTCTAGACTATGCTGATGATTTCACAATGCCTGTGTACTAGTTATAATCCTATACTGTGCACAAAATCTGCACAGCAACGCATCTCATGCATTTGTTAGTGGAATATACTGATTCATTAGATGTGAAAACTTGTTTGAAACAAAATTTTAAAAAGCTTTGATCCTGCCTGTTTCCACTCTGATTTTTTCAGTTCCATTTTTCCTTTGTCTAATGGTTAGCTAACAGTGGTATGAATCCGTTTTTTCCTTTGTTGCTTTCATTTCTTTGTTTCCTTTCCCCTTTCCTTTGCTTTCACCGCAGCATACGTGATCACTTCACATTTATTTTGACAGGGCTGGAAAAGACATGGTTTTTATTGTTACTTCATTGGAAATACATTTGTATCATTTTCTCAAGCAAATCAGACCTGTGGAAGGCATCAGGCTTTTTTAGCAACTATTGAAGACAGGTATGTAAAAGACTATTTGTTTGAGGGGATCACATAAGAATTCAACATCTGGCATCACCTGCATATCAAAATAAAGACTGAATCTAGCTTAAGAGGACAGCTATCTGTAGACACAGACCTTCTTGCAGTTTTTGCGTGTAAATTCAAATCCAGATATCCAGTTTATAGTAAAAGTAGGTCATGGCTGTGAAATCAACATTGATACAGATGGTTATGTCAAGGAAAAAATAGAATTATGTTTTCTGTTTCCTTAAGTACAGTAGGTTACTTCAGTGAGGGGTACAGAATCTAATTTTGATTATAAAATCAAGAGACATGGCTCTGAATTCCATTCAAAAGGTAGTTCAAATGAGCAAGAGGATATAATTTTTAGCTATCTGGTCTTCTCAAAATTGAACTAATTTTAAACAATTAAATGAGAAACCAAATGATGATAGAAGTGTCTGGTACCTGAAAATCCATCACAGTTGAGCCAGGGCTCAGTTGCTGAATTTATGAATAACTGGTGCACACTATTGAATGTGGAATACTGGAAAAATGAAAGGGTTAAGAAAGAGCTAATTTCCTTGCAGTTGACTTGATGCTTTATGCATTCCCTTATTTGTTTCTATGTAGTCTAAATAGGTATGTTCTAGTGTGAAAGCTCCGGCCGTCATGCATAACAACTCTCTAAATGTAGGTAGCACTGCAGCTTCCATAAAAATGGTTTGACATTAATGTGGTCTTCAGACTACACCTTGTTAGGGGGAGACTTTCATTTGCTTTGATTTCTTGAGTTGTTTGTTTAAACAGCATGATGAACTATGACAGGCTTTACATAGTTTTGTTGCCCAACTGTAACCTTTCTTGTGTGATTATTGGATCTAATTTACAGTGTTCCTTAGTTTGATAATTTAGTTTCATACTACTCTGCTTTTTTCATTAATGCTAAGATTCCTTTTCCAGTTTTGGATTTGCCTGAAGCAAGAAGTTGTTAAAATAAAAGAGTACTAGAAACTCAAAAAATACACTGGTATAACACTTCAGTCATGTCAGGTTTCTTCTTTCCCACCAATTTCATATCAGGCTGTGATTATACCACTGTCTTCATTGGACATCCAAAGAGAAGGCAGAATATTGGTATTGAAGCTGACAAAATATCTATTATGTAATGATTTTGTTATATGCTTTGCTCAAGTAAATCCATCCAAGCTATGCTTTCAAAAAGGTACAGAAGTAATTCTGAGAAAAGCCCAAGCCTTTTAGAACTCTTAAAAATAATTTTTATTTTATTAATTTCACAACTGTTTTCTTTTTAACAGATATGAGCAAGCCTATCTGACTAGCCTGGTTGGGCTGAGAACAGAAAGATACTTTTGGATTGGACTTTCAGATGTAGAAGAAAAGGGAACATTCAAGTGGACTAATGGTCAATCTGTCTTATTTACACACTGGAATTCTGAAATGCCTGGTAGGTATGGCTCTATACTGTTTAAGGAGTCCAGTGCCCATAATACATACCTCACTATTTGAATTTTTTTGCTTCATTCTTAGCCCTCTTGCTGGCATAATGATTAATTGCTTTCAAATACGTGTGGCTGCTTTCTCCAAGAATCCGGTGTTGTTGCTAAGTTTCTGCTTAGTGCTGAAATGAGTTTTTAATATGAGCTTGGGAAGAAACTTTTAATTGAAATCAAGTTTCTCATTTGCAACTGGTCTGGGAAAGTCTGTGTCTGTACTACTCAGGAAGAACAATCTCTGCGTGCATATTGCACCCTGCTTACAAATCCTGCCTGTTCAGCCATATCTCATAGTACATTTGCTCACTGAGGTGTGTGAGATAACAGCCTGCATGAAGCACCTCTGGTCCTAGAGAAAATGGGACTGTAGAAAAATACAAGAGGACCAAAATATAGGGATGGGAGAGCATTTAATCTCTGACATGATTTGATGTGAGGCACAATTTCATATCTCAGACATGATTGAATCACATATTTCTTTGGGTTTTTTTTCCTTCATTAATTAGACCCATATAATGGTTTGTGTTGGAAGAAACATTTAAAGATTATCTAGTTCCCACTCCCTGTCAAAGACACCTTCCACTAGACCAGGTTGCTCAAAGCCTTGTTCAGCCTGGCCTTGGATACTTCCAGGGATGGGCAATCCACAACTCTGGGCAACCTATTCCAGTGTCTCACCACATTCATAATAAAAAATTCCTTCATTTTGCCCAATCTAAACCTAGCCTCTTTCATTTTAAAATGGTTGCCCCTTGTTCTGTCACTGCAGGCTCTGGTAAGAAGTCTTTCTTACCCCAAGGTAATGTCTCCCTGGAGCCTTCTCTTCTCCAGGCTGAACAACCCCACTCCTTAAGCCTCTCTTCATAGGAGAGGTGTTCTAGCCCTCTGATGATTTTCGTGACCATCCTGTGGACCTGTTCTAACATCAGAAACATTTTTGATGCTGTACAAAGACTTTATTTCTTTGAGAATAGAATATGAAATTTTCTAAATTCTTAGGACTGCCTAAATGTTGGTTTTGTGCATTCTTGTTTACAACCAGGAAGAAAAACAGGCTGCGTTGCCATGAGGACTGGAATTGCAGGTGGATTATGGGATGTAATAAAATGTGAAGAAAAGGCAAAGTTCCTATGTAAAGTGTGGGCAGAAGGAGTGACACCACCTCCTGTTCCTCCAACAACTCCTATTCCCCGGTGTCCAGAAGGCTGGGACACAAACAATCGTATTAACTTTTGTTTCAAAGTAAGTATGTTGATTGGTTCTTCATTAAGGTAGTTTCTATTTGCTGTACATACATGCAATAAAAATTGGTATACATATGTCCTATTGTTTCATAATCCTATTTACATGTAGAAACCTTCTTCCTTTCTATTGAAGTGCTCATATTTTTGTTTATTCTCTTAAAGACCGAACTTCGGGTTTGAACTCCTGTTCTTATTTTTCCATTCTTTTAAGATTAAAAGTACCTTTCTCCTAGTTGTTGTCTTGCAGTAGATATTCCGTCAGCAGTGCAGTTTGCTAGCTTTGCTTAAAGACAGTCATTCAAAGCCTGTGTTTCACAGAGGTGAACACTCCTAAACCCTATATTCAAAGTTTCTGTAATCCCCACAGAACATGGTAATTGTAAAATAATCCTTTTTGTGTAGCTGACATTTCTTGATCTTTTGATCTATATGGCCTATTTTGTCTGACTGCAAAGTGCTGTCTTTAGCCTTTTTTAAGTGCAGAGCAAAGAAAAACATGGCTTGAATCACAAGCGTTTTGTCGAGCTGTAGGAGGAGATCTGGCCTCCATTAATGGTAAAGAAGAGCAGTATGTGATATGGCGTTCTATTGCGTGAGTACCTGTCGTGTGATCATCCGTTCACTTTAATTAGCCTTTCAGAAACATTTAATTTTAGCTGCTTTTTTACTTCAGTATAAGCCAGTCTGGATTCATTGTCTGTGTCTGTATCCAACACATAGCAAAAAAAGCAGAGCTGACGAAATACCAGGGATTGTATGACTAGTGACACTCACTTCAAAATCTAATGCTGAAATGAGATTGAGAAGATATCTATTTAAGGCAACATTTATCATCTGAAATAAAATTATTTACTGCAGAGTTGGGGATGTCATAAAATTAACATGATGCCAGTTTGTTTTAATGTAAATAAGTGTACAGCTATGGGAGTATTCATAATATAAATCTGGACAATATGCAGATTTTTTGGTCATTTTTATGAACTAAGCAGGAAGCAGAAGCAACTTCAGATTATTTTTTTTTCTACATAGGGAATGTAAATAAGGTTAATAAGACCCTAAACTACAAAAAGCAAGTGTGAAATTTCTAAGTGAGATGAAATACTCCTAAAAAGTTAAAACTTGCAATATGACCTGAATAGACCAGGATCAACCATTTTGTACATCCCTGACTAAAGGAAGCAAGCCTGAAGCGTGGTGTCCCTGCAAAATGCTGTGACCATACCAGAATCCCAGCTGTGTACTTAGAGTAAGGAAGAAGTCTCAGATGCTTCATTGTCACAAATTGACTCATCATATTCAGATAAATCAGTAAAGTGTGTCTGCTTGCACACAAGAATTAGCTCTAGGTGCTATTTTTCAAATGTGATTCAGCTGCAGCAAGTAACTTTTTGTTTGAAAACTCTTAAGTGCCATTACAGAGAAAATGGAGAGTTGATCAACAGCAGGAAAGTATTAAGCCACTTTATTTACAGGAGTTGGACTGGATCTGGTAATTTTCTTGATCCATATTTCAATCTGTTTGAGTAAATGTATAAAAATAACAGCTAGAAGTAGTTGCATTTTCATTTCTGGTTGTTATTGTTTCTAAGAGCCTTAAGGACTATTTTTAGAGAACCTCCCTTAACTTGTAAATTACAGATTATTAAAAATATTGTAATGCCCTGATTAGTATTGTGTTTATGTTTAAACTTCTTATAAATGGGACATTTATTACTATGATGTGTTTTTTTTAAGGAAAAATTCTTATTACCACGAGACTTTCTGGATAGGTTTATATTACTTGAATCCTGATGATGGCTTTGCTTGGAGTGATGGATCTCCAGTGAGTAATTTAATTTTCTCCAGCTGTTATTCTGCATCCCTTAAACTTCTCAGCTGTGTGTGGTATATGTGTTTCTGTGTAATTTTATGCTAAATCATAACCCTCTACTGTATCGTGCTCTCTTTAGGAAAGCTACTGAATAGAAATTTGATGGCTTGATTTTTTTGGCTAAAATACTGTTTTTTTATAAGAAAATGTGCATTAAATCAACAAGAAAACTAAATATATGTAAACTAAAAGGATGTTCTTATAAATGCATGGATTTTTTTGAGTAAATAGTCTATCTTTAGTATTTCTTTTCTGTGCTAATTATCTGAAATATTCTTCATTCCATGAAGCTGAAGGCAGTTTTTTAATGCCAGTGTGACTTATTGCACTTTAAACTAAGATACAAAACTGTTGAAACAAAAGTGATTTGGGGGATCTGGGTGTAATTCATGCAGGGCTGGTCAAGATATATTGATGGAAATTTGCAATGCAGAGAACTGGAATTGGATTTTACATAGGAAAATTAGAAGAGCAGTAATATTCTTCTGAGAAAAATGCCAACATTTTTGTTGTGTCTGAATACTATCCTACTATTTTATTCTTACTGCATATTTAGTTAATTTAATATCTACATATAGCATGCCCCATCATTGGTATTAAATGAATTTTACAGAATTTAGGTCTCCAGAAAATGTCAGAATTCTTCCAAGTGTGAACAGAAACAACTGTTATCTAAGCTGCAGTCCAGTTGCAACCTGAAAAAAAGTTTGAAATGTTAGAAGTTGCACAGGGAGACTCTGGTTTGCCCTTGTCTAAGTCTTTAAACTGACAGTAGGAACAAGTTGTAGGTCTGTGCTTTGATGCTGTCTCCTCCCTCTGTGTATTATTTCATCTCCATATAGCGTAATCGTCACAAAACTTTTTCTGTCATAGGTGAGATATGAAAACTGGGGCTTTGGAGAACCCAATAATTATCAAGGAATTGAACTTTGCACAGAGATCAGTGGTGATTCCAGCATGCGCTGGAATGACAGGCACTGTGATTATCTGTACGGGTGGATTTGCCAGATTAGAAAAGGTACGGTTTACTTCTGTGGAATAAAAAGAGATTCTCAGTTGATTTTTTTTCCCCTAACTTTAAGAAATAAAAAACTTCAAAGAAATTTTCATAAGATTCTCTTATAAAATCTCTTCATAAGAATTCTCTTATGTGGAATGCAAAATAACAAAGTGGTAGAAGGATTTTCGTATCTCTGAGGCATTTAAAGATGGAGAGCCTTTGGTGCCCTGCTGGGACTGCTCAGTGAATTTTATGAATTCAGAGAGGGTTATGTGATGCTTCAAAAATAAGGAATGTTACTTTGAATATGCACATTCACATTTGCTATTTCATTTAGAGAAGCTCATGCCTTTTCTAACAAATCCTATTATGGAATTTTTATCCTTAGTTGAGTTTCAAGGTATTAGAAAATAGTTCACAAATCACTTCACATACTCGATATTTTATATTATATTTTATATTATATTGTCAATAATCTAGTGCAACATCTTTATTTTGCTCCCCCCCTTCCCAGCACAAGAATGCAGTAAAATATAATACAAAATTACATTATATAAAGTATAAAATAATTAAATAATATTTAAATTAAAATATGATATATATATTTAATTGCTAAATTCTCTTGAGATGTGGGTTTGGATGCTTTTATTTACTAAGACATCAAGAAAAAGTTTATAATTCAGGAAAATCTTGTGTTGCCTTAGCAGTGTGTCTGCCTAAGTTTATAAGAAAACAGGAGTCAGGAGATACAACTATCGTAACAGAGTTAATGCTTTGGGACATAAGGTTTACTGCATGAAATGAATTAAAAAAAATATTCATTTCAGGTAAAGTTCAAGGTATTTATAATACCTTGCACATAAAGAATAACCTCAGGGAACAAGATTATGTATTTAAAACTGATTAGTGTACTAAAAATAAGAGATGTAGGCTATTTGGTTCCTTTACTTTTTAGTGTTAAATGCATTGCTAACCATAAAAATCAATTAAATGTATTGGAACATGCCTATCTTTCATAAGAAGTATTTTCTCTTACAGCACAAAGTGTACAATCATAATAAATATTTTTTTCTTACAGGGGCAAGTGTAAAGCCTGAACCAACAGAATCTCCTGCACCCAGTAGGTGTTACTGGTATTGCTATCTGTGTGTGTGTGTGTGTGTGTGTGTGTGTTTAAAAGTACTTTAAAAATTTTACTAAGGAGTATGTCTTGTATCTCAGGAACAATACAGTTAGCTTGGCAATTGTCTTACAGAATACCAGACTACTGAGGATGGATGGATTGTACATGAAGACAGGCAATATTACTTCAGCAATGAGACTGCTCCTATGGAAAAAGGTCGGGAGTTCTGCAAAAAGAGCTTTGGAGACCTTGTTGTCATCGAGACTGAAAGTGAAAGAAAGTTCCTCTGGCGATATGTAAGAAAAATCATGAATACTATGGAATATCCAAAACAAGGGAGCATGGGGAGAAATCCACTTCATCATGGTGTTCTCCCTACAAGTTTTAATAGTGAAATTGCAGTAACACTAAACCAGATTAGTATGAAGAACGAACTCAAGTCAAATTTTTCATAGCTGAGACAAAGACAATTTTAGTTTAGTGTTTTTTTTTTTTTTTAATAGAAATGAACACAGCAAGCATTAAATAAATCGTCATCTGCTTTCTCTGTTCAGTGTGCTGATTACACCATGTTATATCTACTGCAGCTCTTAATGTGCTGTGGTAAATACTAATGCTTACTTTTAAGGGATCTGTGGCTTCATTTTAGCAAGAAGTACTGCCCTGGTGACCTATGGTTCTATAAGGTGGGTGAATTAACCGGAGTAAAGTTTATCAGCAGATATAAATACAAGATATTGTAAGTAGTGGATCAAACCAGCAATTGACTTACATTCAACATTCAGAACACTGACAGTAGATCTTGTCTGTATATCTGGGATATAGTCAATCCAGCAGCCTCTTTTTGGTCCTAAAGTTTGCTCCTTTGCTGTCTTCTTCTTACTGGGAAAACATAATTGTGTAGAAAGAGCAAAATGAGGCACTGATTATGCTATGAGAAAGAGCTTTGAAACTGTATTTCCTATATCTCTGGAGCTGATTGCCTATTGTACTATCTTGATGCCAACTTCTTTTTAATCCGAAATGTGCTAAAAAGTCATATTCGAGCTATACAGAACATTTCCTGAGCTCACTGAAGAGGGACAGAGAGACAACACAAGGGCCTATATCAATTTATATCCAAATTTAGGAAGGTTTGTCCCTTCAAAGAAATTTGTCAGATGATTTCCACTGCAGAGACTGCAAGACGTGCTGATTTCAGTGGCTTTCGAGTAGAATTGTGAAAACTATTGATACAATACCATACCTTTTGGCCAGTGGTGAAGTTTGACTGTGGACTGTCGGCTGTGAGCTGCTTTAACTTAAATGCTGTAGCTAGAGAATATAGCAATTTATATCCTTTGTAAGCCAGAGGTGTATTACTAATTATTAACATAATAGATTTCTATGACAAAAGAGGACATTTATACTATTTTAATCATTGTATTCTAGATATTGAAAAATGGCAGAAAAGATGCATATTTCATTGGTTTACAACTGAGTATTGACCAACGTACAAGGTAGGTATGATCTAAGTTTTGAGTCTTAATTTAAGCACAGTTGTTTTCTCAAGAGGTTTAATTACATGTTAATTTAGCTCTAGATTTTCCAGGAAAAATGCTTCATGTTTCCTAAACAGAATTCACCCAAAGCTAGCAGAAAAATTACACAGCAGTTAATGCATTTTGAATTTTTATTGAGGAATTCTAGTTTCCTTTACTCTGTGGTTTACATTGAAAACAGATGCCCTAACTGTAAATATATAGGACTTCTGGCAGCTAAAATCATTATTTTCACCCATCCTTAACTGTTGACAACAGACTGCAACAAAGGAACAAATGCAATTTATTGCCTTTTTCTGGAACAAGGATTTTCTTTTTCTGGAACAAAACCTGCTGAGGACCAGCAGGTTTTCTGCAAGCCTTTCTGAATGTCAGTGTGCAACACCACATTGATTTTTACATGTGATGTTTGTTCAGGCCGGGATTCAGTTCAATCTGTGTGTTGAAATGCCTGGATAGATGCCTACTAGTTTTTGCTTCTCCTTATAGTCCACAGCGACAATGAGGAACCTCCAGAGCATAATTAGGATATTAGGTGAGCCAGGTCACCCTCTAAAACTGAGGAATCTCTGCCTTTCCACTGATTTTGTAGGGGCCCTCAGGTGAATATTCTTTTAAGTAGCTTATGTATGTGCCTGAAAGATGAACCTGGGCACCTCCTAATATGTCTCCTAATAATTTGCCTGGCTATGATTTTGGTCTTCATTGTCTAATCTGCACAGATGTACAGCTTTTCCAATGTTTGTATTTCACCTTGAGGTGAGGACATTGTCACAGGAATTTCCCCACAGGTAGTTTGTCATGCCCTTTTGCCCTGCATGGGGGAATGGTCAAACACTTCACTGGTGTTACAAATAATAACTTTTATCTCTGCAGTAAACAGAGGGAACGTATGCCTTGGGGGATGTGGTGAACATCTGGGCTTTCTCATGCTGAAATGGTATTGGCCCAGATGGTTATTTTGAGTACTGTCCTGTCAGTTGTAACAGTGTCAGCATATTGCTTAAATGCAGAGTGAGCAAAACACACACACCTGCGTCTTTGTGCAGAGAGTGGGTTTAGTGCAATTAGCAAAGAGGCAAGTTGGTAAAAAAAACCCTTGTACTCTTCAAACTGTGAACAGCTATGTTAAGCATATTGCAAAATTAATTTTTGTAACATGGGAGCAATTCTATTTGTATGTTAAAAAAGTGTTTTGTTGGACTGTTTTTCTTGAGGTGGATGGATGGCACTCCAGTGAATTATTTGGCATGGGCACCACATGAACCTAACTTCGCAAATAATGATGAAAACTGTGTAGTTATGTATAAGAATTTAGGTGAGTTTCATATGTTTTTTGATGAATTTCATTATTTGTGTGTTTGTGTCACAACAATTTTTTCATTTGAGAGGCCCTTCTTTCCCCTCCCCTTTTTTTCTGCTCTTCTGCAATAAGTTACAGCAGCACACCATAGTATTACTTTCAGGACTTATTAGTCTTGCACTCTTGTGCTTACCTTAAGCCTGGATGGAGCGGCTCTGATAGAGGGCTGTGGTTGTGATTGCTGGTTTATATTTTTTATTAAAATTGACCTAATGGGCCCTATAAAATCCATATTTGTAGTACCTCATTCTGCAATGCTTTCTACATTCTGTAATTACACTGGGTATAAAATGACATATTTTTCCTAGACACTAATATCGAAAGATAATAAACTGAGAGATTGAGATTTGATCTTATCTTTCAACTAAAAGCAGTTTGTGTGAGAATCAGTGAAATTGATTTCCATTTAACCAGCTGTGTGGTGTCATACAGTTCCCCATTTATCTTGCACTCAGGATATTGGAATGATATAAACTGTGGTTATCCAAATCCCTACATATGTGAAAGGCACAACAGTTCCATTAATTCAACTCTTCCTCCAACAACATTTTCAACTCCAAGAGGATGTCATCCAACTTGGCTTTCCTTTCATAATAAGGTACCATAACGAGTACAGTACATGCTGGATGTTTGGAAAAACATTAAATAGAGAAGAAGGGAGGTATTTAATGATATTGTCTCTTATTAGAGTAAAATATTATTCTTATTTGGAGAGAGCTGGTTGACACATGCTTTTCTTTCTTTGCCCATCCACTGTTTTGCAGGAAAAGTGCTTTTTCAGTGCTTCTAATGAAGGATATTCAGTTGCAGTCTAGGAAAGACGTTCTCTAGTCAGCTCTTCAGATCTTTTGATATGCATTTCCTAAAGAGTTTAGTTAGAATTCCTGAAGTATTGATGCCTTGATCTTGATTTTTTTTAACCAAATGATAATGCTTTTTATTGACTGCATTTTGTCTTCCTTTACTTACATGCTGTGCTTTGTAGAGTCAAATTAATAGTCAGGCAGACTAATATCAGTCATGCATGACAGCACTATTAGCTGACTGTTTATAAAAAATTCAAGTTTTACTTATTTTCTGTGTGTGTGTGTGTGTCTTGTTGAGTAAGACTTTATTGAGACCTCTAATTTTATAAAGAACCAGGACCAGCACAAAAAGCTCATTTTAAGCTGAATATGTTTTTTTCAGATAAACGGATTTCTTTACTTTTTCCCCATCCTGCTTTGTTTAAAGCAGTGGTTTTCAATTGTGAGTGATATTGGAATACATATAATATACAAAGAATTTGTTTATATTTTAGTGTTACAAAATGTTTGGATCTGCAGAAGAGGAACGTGTCACTTGGCATGCTGCACGAACAGCTTGCATGAATTTAGGAGGAAACCTGGCCACTATCCCTAATGAACAAGTGCAAGGTACTGTGTACAGTTTTTTAGCAACTAAATGAGATGATATTTAATCTTTACAGGTTGGCTGTTGTATTTGTGTGAATATGAACTGGTCTGAATAATGATTGCACACCTGATTTCTGTTCCAAAACATAATTTTTAGAAATTTACAACGAAGTCTTCACCTGAATCTACCAAATGTTGGCTTTTATATATATATATATATATATGTACATATATCTGTGTGTGTGTGTGTGTATTGTCTTGGCACTGAAAGTAGTGGGGTTTTTTCTGCTTACACATGATGCCAACTAGACCTAGGAATTTCCATTCCAAACAATGTGGTTTCACTAGGTGGCATTAACTCACTGCATGGCTTTCCTGTTAAATCAAGCAGAACACCTTAAGATCAGAATTTGTCTCTGGGCCCTTGGAATGGGTTTGACTGCTCATACACCTACCCAGAACTCAGGACATAGATATGCCCCTCTTTTCACTGGAGGAGCTTATTTTAATGAAAATGGGAGCTGCATCCATTCCTCTATCCGTGCAAGTTACATCATGCTTGAATAAACATGGCACATGTTCAAATTAAAAATGGGCATAACTTAATAGATGTCAATAAACCTCCTTTTTTTTTTTTTATTTTTTAAATACTCTTTTATACTGCAGTGATAAGAAAGAGATGTTGGACAACACATACTGTTTGTGAACTCAAAAGAGCATACTAAAAACAAGTCTGTGTTGTAATCTGAGAAATTAAACACTTTAAATGTCTGTCATGAACTTAGTACTACTTATGTTTTCCACTTGTGAAGACAGGAAGAAGCAAACTTTCATTTTTCAGACGTACTTAAATTCTTATCCAACATAATTTCACCAGTACAGATTTCAGGTGGTTAGTTTATGCACAGGACTTGAATTCTAGGTAAGAGAAAGGAGCTATAAAGACATTAGCACAAAACTATTGTCATTGCTGGAAGTGAAGGTATAAAGGCTTGAGTTCCTATTACAGTTTCTGGCAGAACAGCAATAGCAAAGAAATCTACAAGTGTCATTCCTAGAAGAGTAAGTTGCATACATTTAAAAATACCGAGGGAAGGCGAACGATTAACAGAGCAGACAGAAATTCATCTATTCTTTGCAGAGGGAAAAAACCTCATAATAATGACTGTAGCAGTTGGCAAAAGCCATGATATAGTCACTCTATCGAAACGTTTGATGCGTTGTGGATTAGTGCGTTGATGAGTGCCAGCTGACCTAGCCTGCTCTATTTGTGAGCTAGCCATGTAAGCTAAGACACATAAGCACCCTCCTGGGCTGTGCAAAGCTGTGGTAATTTGTGTGCTTGTGTTGTTGAGACTCACCTGAAGCACGTCGCTTGTGATTCTGTTTGCTGCTAAGGCAGTGCAGGCTATTGCCCAGGCATCCACGGAGGGAGGAGACACCCTCGCTGTTCTGGAGCAGCACTACTTAGGCAGAGACAAATGGAGGTGCTCAGTGGTGCTGTTCAGTGTCATTGCAGGGCAGCCACTCTGGTGGGACTATAACAAATCTATGTGATCCCCATGGCTGTATATTTCTAAGTCAGTTGTGGGAACAGGATTCAAAAGTGCCTTGTAACATTATAAAAAATTCTTCTGTCATGCTTTGGGATTTGTCCCAGTACCAGGTTAGGTACTTAGCAGAAGTATTTTGCCCAAAGCCACAATTATATATCTGTTTTCATCTTACCTGCTTGTGTTGTCAACAATGGCATGTTGTGTATTTGAGAAAAACTATTTAATATCACTAATCTCACTGAGGCCAAATGTTTAAATTGTCCTTCATTAAAATTATTCCTCTTTTTCTTTGCCTTTTTTTTTATTCTAGCTTTTCTCACCTTTCATATGAAAGATTTTGATATGGATGCATGGATTGGATTAAATGATATAAATCATGAAATGAGGTTCCTCTGGACAGATGGAACAGGAGTTTACTTTACAAACTGGGCCAAAGGCTTCCCGTCAGGTCATGGGGATTTATACTCCTATGATGGCCAGGTAAATAACAATTACAAATTGTTCACTGAAATTTGATTTTATAGAATCATAGAGTCACTTTAATTACCTGGGAAGCATCATTTCCTTGGATGGTAAGATTGATGCAGAAATAGACAACAGGTTAGCAAAGGCGTACAGAGCTTTTGGTAAACTCCATAAAAGAG
>JAYRBT010000082.1:19509256-19519768 GCA_036023395.1 Myiotriccus ornatus | reverse complement strand
CTTGCCTATCTCGCATTGGCCTTTTTAGCCATCAGCGCGCTTGTAGCAAGCGTGGGTAGAGCCCTTCTCAAATCTTCCTTCACGAAGCCTAGCCATGATGATGATGAGAATCACTTAGGTTTGTAAAAACTTCTAAGATCATCAAGTCCAGCTGTTGACCCAGCACTGCCAAGCCCACCATTAATGTCTTTAAATGCCACACATACACATCTTTTAAATATCTCCAGGGGTGGTGACTCAGCCACTTTTCCCTGGGAAGCCTGTTCCAATGCTTGACGACTGCTTTGATAATGAAATTTTTCCTAATGTCCAATCTAGTTGTGCACAACTTGAGCCATTTCCTTTTGTCCTATCACTTGTTACTAGGGAGAAGAGGCCAACACCCACCTTGCTTCAGATTGCGTTTATGCATTTTTTGTGATTTTGAACATGTTCCTGCTTGTCTCACTACTTTCATATTTCTATGTACGTCAGGTATAAATTCAAGTAGAGTGAATAGTTTTGAGCCCTTGTGCAGTTGCTGTATTAGCTGGTGACAGGATCTGTGGAGTAACAAGACTTGCTTCACTTTTCAGTTCTCTGTGTCCATGAAGCTACAGTTGTGCCTGAACTTTGCAGGTTTCTCAGCTGGCATGTAACTTGCAAGGGGGCATTTACAAACTTTTCTCTCAAAGAGGAGTGTCTTACATAGAAGCAAATAAGCACATTCTGTCAGTCACATTTGCAGAAGGGGCATGAGTCTATAAAAAGACAGCCATTCAGTTGTTACAAGAAAAAAAAAAGGAAAACAAAACCGCTAGAAAGTCATTTCCCCTATTTTCCTGTCAAACAAAACCGATCTGATAGGTCACAGAGTCTCTCTCTCTGATCTTACATGTTTAGATAGTTCTCTACTCTGGAACTACAGCAAATTATAGTACTACCTCTGTTCCTCTCAGCTGCCATTTTCAATGTAGAAATCTTATTTTGATGTATAATGTCCTTTTCCTGTTTTTGAAAGTATCACCTGTGAACTTCTTATCTCTAAAGGAGGGAGAAAATTAGGGAGAATTTGGAGTTTAAAAGAAAATATCTTTAAAATATCACTTCTGAAAAAATGTTTTTCTGTTTTTATGTAAAGCAGTAGGATTTCTATGAAGTCTTACATGAAAACTTATAAAGTCTCTATTTTATAAATTTCAGATTTATTTTTAAGTTTACTTGATCGTAGCACAAAGTGTTATTATAGTTAATAAAATACTACGCAACTGTTCAGTTTGAAACATTTAAATCTCAATGCTTTTCACTTGCAAGTGCACTATTTATCTGTGTGTCTCCTCCTGGACAGAAAAAGAGCAAACAAGTAAATAGAATGAAATAAATATGGATGCTTCACTACACAAAACCGTTTGTGCCCATGCAGGCTTTTGCATTCATCAGTGTTTGCTTAATGTGTGCTAACCTTGGTTCTAGATATCGTGTCCATGTCAGAGAAGCTGAAATGTCCTTGTGAGGTGGACAAATAAATGGCTGCCTTTGGGCTGGAGCAGTTCTAACTGCTGTGTGTACTGTTTCAGCTTGCAGCAATAAATTTGAAGAGGCTGATAGGTCTGAAATGATGCATTGTTCATTGAGGGTCTTTTCTATAATAATTGATCTCATTTCTCTTCAAGTTCTTTGTGACTCCTCTCCATGTTATATGCCTGGAGATTGAGAACACTGCAATTCCTCTGGTCTGCTTACTCACCCCGGTGTTGTGCAAGAGAAAGCAACATTAAGCAATCTGTGGAGTGTAAGAGGAATAGAACTTCCACATCATAAAACTTATGCTCTTAGATGTTACAAAGATATGAAAGTAAAATTACAGTATTATTTGTGTCTGAAGATGTAAAAGGGAGACAAAAGTTTTGTATTTGCTTTTTCTAGCTATTTGTAACTGATTTTATATCTTCTTGCTTCAAGGCTGATTGTGTTGTCATGAGAAACAATCCTATTAAGGAAGCAGGAAAGTGGGCTGATCTGAGTTGTGATAACAGCAGAGGATATATATGCCAAATTGATGCAGGTACTTGTTATTTTAGTTAAAACACAGTCGCACCTTATGCTTTTTTCCAGGGAATTGCTTAGATGTCTGAATTTCAACATCATTTCACTTCCAATAAAGATAAATGCACAAATTGTTCTTCAGGCAGGAACACGAGGGTCATATGTGTCAGAGGTCCAGTTAGTCACTGCTCTCACCTGACCCTTCCCAGCAACTGGTGTGTTGCTATCTTCCTGAGCTGGAATTTGTATCTGCATCTTTGTGTTTAGTATGACCCTTGGTATGACTTCTGTTCCATGACTTTGTCATTTTCTGAATATACTGGCTTTGAAAACATGTTTTGGAAAATACTGGTTTGTACATGTAGTGTGAACTGTCTGGAGTGACACTATAACTCATCTACACTGAACTTGAGGGAAACCACCTCCAAAAAAAAAGAGATTAAAAAGCACTGAAAACCTCTAAGTATATGATTGATTTTTAAGAACTGGTCTAGTAAGAAGCTTTTAATTTCTTGGGTTAAAAAAAAAAAATCCCCGGAAAACAACACAGTTTCTGCAAAACATTTTGTTTGATGAAAAATATTTTTTAAAAGAAGTTATGAAGTAATCCTAAATAATTTCATCAATCCTATTCTTGAGGACTATACAGAATGCTCCTTAACTGTGCTCATAAGTGGTTGCTTCAAGCAGCTCTTTTTCTTTCTCAAGCTTTGTAATTGATTTTTACTACTACTGCTGGCTTAAAGAACAGTGCATCTAACCCATGCTGGGTATAAGTCAGAGAATATGAAACCAAGAAGAAAGGTCTTTGTTTAATTCTATTTGCAACCACACTGAAATCATAATCCCCTTTTGAACACGTAAATGGGTCTTCTTTTATCCTTTATTTTACAGATGCTGAGTTTCTGCCTTCCACAAGCTCATCTCCATTCAACCTTGTCCCTTATGGGAACAGCAGTTATATGTTCATCCACACCAAAATGACGTGGGAGGATGCTCGAAAAAACTGCAAACGTAATCAGTTTGACCTTTCCAGCATCTTAGACCCTTACAGTCATTCGTTCCTGTGGCTGAAGATACTAAAATATGGGGTGCCTATGTGGATTGGTCTTAACAGTAATGTGGTAAGAACGTTAAACGAATTGTTTACATACTGGCCCTAAATACTTTTGTGTGCTGTCAGATTTATAGGTCAGAATTAATCCTCTTCTATTAATCTGATTAAATTGTATATATTACACATGCTTTCCACACTTTCTCCTGTGATATTCCACTATGTGCACTTCCAAATAAGATATTTTAGGCTATGATCTTGAAATATCTCTTTGTATATATGGTCTATTTGATATAAAATCCACACGTTTTAAAATGCACACAGGAAAGCACTTATTCTAAATAAAATAGCTCATTTTCAGAAATATAATAAGGTGCTCTTACTATGACTATTTAAACATTTTCGAGGATAGTCAAATAATTAATTGGTTTACCTAATTTAATTTTATTTGTCTCCGCTCTCCCAGTTCATTGATATTTTGATACTTTCTGCATGTTAAAATACAACACATTTTCTTCTTGGCACAGACACTTGTCCCTCACTCACTCCATTTGGCTGAGCACACGAAAAAAAACAAATGAGTGAGCTTAACACACCATTTCCTAAAACACAAAAGATTCCCCTAACATTAATCAACAGGATGAATCACTGAGTTCACCAGCTTTGGTGGGAAAAGATTACAGTTTTAAAAGCACTTCAAGTTAAAACAATCTATGTGTCTTAAAATTTGTGAGGAAAAAGATAGTGCATAAACTAGTCATCCTACAAATTATTTTAAATGAAATTGTTATTAGTCCCACATTAAAAGTATTAAGTTCAAAATTAACTCAGTGTCACCTACTCGGCGTTTTCTTTTGCTGAAAATGATTTGTTGCACTGCTGTATTTCTCAATGAATAGCTGCTTGTCACAACAGAAGTTTCAAAGACGGAGCCATTTGTATTTGCTTTTGATTTCTAAAAAAAACCCCCAGCCTTCTGGCACAAGATACTATATAGACAGATGTTTGACTGATAAAAGAATGGTTAAGGCTTAGAGTTAATAATTCCAATTAATCTGTTTTGTTCTTAGACTGATGGGAGTTATAAGTGGATTGATAACTGGAGGATGAATTATACCAAATGGGCTGAAGGGGAGCCAAAGCAGAAATTAGGGTGTGTCTATCTAGACATTTCTGGAGCCTGGAGGACAGGATTCTGCAATGAAAGTTACTTCTCTGTTTGCAAAAAATCCGACGGTAAGAACTTCAATCTGACCATTGTAATTGCAATCAGTATCTCTTTAGAGATGCTGGGTTTTATTTAAACAGTTAAATAAAAATCATTAAAATTTACTTAGATTGAATGGAGCAGGCTACTGTAAAATGAGGGCAAACACATACTAAGGAAGAGCTAGTGGGAATGTGAATAGCTATCACTTGCCAACAATAATTAGATATATTTTAGATCTATTTTTCCAAGATAATTTTCCTATTAGTCTGCTGTTGAGTAAGCATGCAAATAAAAACCCTCAAAACTCAAAAGGCAGTGAATGTTAGGGAGTAGTCATATATTTTTTAAACTTTTTCTAAACAGTCCAAGCTCCCACCGAACCCCCTCAGCTTCCAGGAAAGTGCCCTGAATCAGAACGGCGCAGGGCTTGGATCCCTTTCCGAGGTCATTGCTACTACATTGAATCTTCATCTACAAGAAATTGGGCCCAGGCATCTTTAGAATGTCTTCGACTAGGTCAGTATCCTGCTTAACCAGCACATCTTTCTGACTTGTTTTTCCTATCTGTGGGAAGCTGAAAATGTGCTATGGGTTTTTTGTGATTTCAAGTGTTGGAAAAGAAAGTTGCATCCAATTATTGCCCTAATTTGGGAGGTAATGGAAAATAGCAGTCTACCAAAGACATATGTATGGGACCAGGCACGTGAGGAGCTTTATGGCCTGGAATGGAGATCATGAAAGTGGAAAATTTGTACTTTGACCCTTATAGGAGGTAGACAGCCTCATTCACAGCAGTCACTAATGCTTATTTTAATGGAATCTTACATCCTTTTCATTCTTGATCTAATTTCCCACTTGATTATTGCAGTTTTATGCCACTGTAATAAAAACTATAGCTCTCTAGGCTGAATAACCTATTAATGAACTAGGGTTGTTGTACAGTTTCATTCTCCCAATCTCTTTCTCTGGGAAAGGGATGCAAGTTTCATTTTCTGGGCTTCATATGTCTGTAGCATTGTTGCCAATAGCATTGGTAGCAATGTAACTTTGGTGTCTGACCTCCCATTAGACTATGCAAAGATTTTGTTCACTTTGCCAGTGGAACAAAAATATAGATTTATCTTCACTGGAAGTATATCTTCACATAGAACAGGTGAATTGCACTCTAGGTCTTCGCTGATAATAAACCTACCAGTGAAACCCATGTTAAATATAGACACATGGAGCTGGATAAGAAGACTTTCTGCTGGTACTCAGGTTCATTCCTGGGTTCTCATGAGCTCGTGTGTTGACAGGACAATGGGAATGCTTTTCACTGTGAAACTGACATCTCAAAGAGATTTTTCTTTCCCTGTGTCTCCCAGGTGCCTCTTTGGTCTCAGTTGAAGATTCAGCTGAAGCCAACTTTCTGACCTACAGCATTGAACCCCTTGAAGGGAAAACATCAACATTTTGGACAGGAATGTACAGAAATGTGGATGGTAATTTCTTCAATTTTGACATCTTTTTGTTTAGTGAATAGTTGCCACAAGCTCTTTGACATAAATGTTGAAATTTTTATGTTATACTTCTGTAATACATAAACAGTGAAATTAGAAAAGGTAATATATTATCCTCACAGGAGAAGCTGGCCAATTGCAGTCAAGTGATAATCAATAATACATAACAGAAAGACCAGGCACAGAAACTTCATTTTATAGGAAGAAAAGTAATTCATAACAAAGGAAGGCACAAAGGTGCATATAGCAGTGTACAGACAGGACCATACTGGGAGTTGAGCCATGGTTTCTCTCAAACATGAAGAGGCCCTGGACCCATGTGCTTTTCATTGTGATACTTCATTTTTTGAGCTACAGAATAATGGGGCTAACATCACCTCTAGTCTTTGGAATCACTATCCTGGAAAGACTAGTCTCTCACTTTGATTGCAGCTGGCCCTCAAAACAGCTTCACTTTGAAGATGGAATTGTTCATGTCTTTGGAATCGTGTATCACAAGTTTTTCTATTTTCTGCCTCACTTTAAGGAGGGTAAAGCAAGACAGAATAGAAAACAGGTTGCTTTAATTAAACCTTAAATTTGCCAATTATTGCATTTCCATTAATACAATTAGTATTCAATTAAATAGATACTTCTGTCTTTACGTTAGATTTAAAAGCTACTTCAGTCCTGCAGTGTTCAGGCTAAAATTTCCAGTATAACTGTCAGAGGCAGGGCTGCAGAATAGTTCAGGTGACTTGAGGTGGGGTTTTCTTGAGTTTTGGAGGGGACTTTAACAACTGTCTACTCAAGCACTTCAGTGACAAACTGCTTAGGGAGAAGACAAGTATTCAGTTACGTTAAGTGAATCTTAACCAGGAAAAGTGAAAGTTTTCAATAGAAGAAAGAATTTGAAAGTAGTGATTTATATGCATGACACGCAAAGAAAAGCTGAGGTTTACTCATGTGGTTAATTGACACAAAAGAGGTTTTTTAAAGTGCTTCCAGAGCAGTGCAGACCAATACAGTTCTTAGAGTAATCATAAACACAAGAGCTGCTTTAGTTCTTTGTTATATCACTAGATAGTGATTATAGTGATTTCAGTGTAACTGCATAACTAAATTTCATATCTTCATGTATATATCCAGATTGTATCTAGATGTCATATTATGACACAGTGGCAAGAATTTAAAAACAAACAAACAAACAAACACAAAATATGTAGAATCTTATAAGAAAACAGAAAAAAGGTTTCATGCTGAGTCTAAGAATTTGCTTGAGTACAACTTGGAGTCACAAGGGGCACATTTATTCTAAATAAATATTCCTATTAAAAGAAAGAAAGAAAAAAGGAACAGGAAGGAAGAGACAGAAAGTCCCAACATAGCTGAACAACAGTGATCACAAGATTTTTGAAGCAGATCTATAAAAAGGAAAATTGTGTGTGTAAAGCTTGTGGAAAGGAGCAGAAACTGGAAAGAAAATGGAATAATATTGGACTTAGAAAGACTTCAATGTAGGCTTTGAAAAGAGTAACACAAATTACTGAAATAAAGAGCATTCTGGTGAAGCTAAGTTATATTTTGATATCAGTTGTTTCTATAAACTGAGTAAATAATTTACCTCACACTGTTGCAGTAAATTGTGGGAGATGCTTCTTTAAACTGCCTTGCCTTTGTAACATCATAAGCCAGATTGGTCTGCCATTTTCAAAAAATTGATGTTGTATCATTTGCATAAAAACTTCAGGGCAACATGTGTCAGAACAAGAATGTAAATGATCTAGTGGCCTGTCTCCAATAGTGGCAACAGGTAAATTTTTTAGGAAGGCAGTAAATCTGGAGAATGTGGAGATGTCAATATGGAAATTAATATTTTTTTTCCCCCATACTTTTTAATTAGGAGAATGGCTGTGGCTAGACAGCACTGCAGTGAATTTTGTCAACTGGAATGTGGGAGAACCTTCTCCTCAAGAAAATGAACATTGTGTTGAAATGTACGCAGACTCTGGGTACTGGAATAACATCTACTGCTCTTCCTACAAAGGCTATGTTTGTAAAAAGCCAAAAAGTAAGTGCTGCCTTTATGAATTTGTTTTATGTTTCAAATATGCTCCTTGTACATTAGTATTAATACATGGCCATTACACACAATGCATTTTAGATGGCTGGTTTGCCAAGGGATGCACATTTGCATGCCAACAAAAAGAGTAAATATTGTCAGTAAGTTGAAGTTGTGACCAGTGCTCAAGTCCCTTTAGAACTGCTTTTAAAAGAACACATTTGTATTTTAACTGTACCTAGTGTATGCACTTGATGAGTTTGCATGTTCTGTATTGATAATGGTTGAGTAATCACAGTGTAAGTACCATGCCTTGCATACACAAATTTGTTTAATCTATATGAAAACACATTCCTCAGGGTATCCCCTCTGGTCCACCCAGGGAGTACATTTTGCTTATTTCCTGCTGGCATACACTCTCATATGCATGCGTTTTCTGAGTATGAAGTACTGTTTCTGTGAATTGAATAATTATGAACTGTGAATTAATTAACAGTATGGGATCTTTCGTTTCTGCTTTTCATTCATTCGTCTTTTCACAACAGGATAACACAAAGCAAGTAGCATAGTTTGAATGTGCTAAACTGAAAATGTCCTGATATAACTGAAGGCAAATTTGACAGCTAGTGCATATGTATTCCTAAAAGGCATCATAATAATTTTTTTCAGCATGTATTGCAATATCAAAGTCTCTTACTAATGTTTACTGAGAAGAGTGAAATGCAAGTGAATAAGCAATGAAATACACCCACTTCCTCTACAGTACTGGAAATGAGAAAAATTCTGCTATCCTTTCTATAAATGTGCTCTCGTGCAAAATTATTCTTACTTACTCAAATGCTTGTAATGATGACTGTATCTCCTACAGGAAATACTGCATATCCCATATAACCACCCATTCAGAGTCTACTTATCTGTCTTTTTGCACTGTGATTGACAAAACCCGGTCACTTTATTTTCATTCTCTATCCAGAATATTCATAGATATAGGTAACAAGTGTTAAAATCAATGGCCACCATTCCTTTTTGACCATTCAGTTCAACTGTTTGTGCTGGTCCTGGCATTCACCAGTTTTGATGCTGAGCCATTTCATGCTGAAGCAGATGAAAGCTAGTTATTTTTTTCTAGAATTAGCTTCATCCAGTCTAGCTTACTGATCTGGAATGCCATGGACTCAACCAAATGCCAGTGTCACTGCAAGGACTACATAGTCATTCACTCAAGAGTAGACCACAGTCTAGTCCTACACTGTCACATATATGCAGCTTTTCTTGGCACAGTTTTGCAGAACTGTGACTGTTACATTTGCAGAATTTAAACAAATTAATAAATAGCTATAGACTATGGGTTGTTAGAAGCATGGTTTTGCTGAGTTGCCCTTGCTATGGCTGGTTATGTTTGCTGTTTTCTGAAGAGACTGAAACACAAAATAAGGACTGAAGTATTCCCATTGAATAGATGATACTTTCTGTTCCATTTATGGAGATAATTTTTACCAGAGTAATTTGAAATTCTGTAGCAGGTTTATTCCATAAAATATATATATTTATTTGTAAGTGAGGAGTTATTCAGCCTGGAGAAGAGAAGGCTCTAGGGAGACTTTAGAGCACCTTCCAGTACCCAAAGGGGGCTCACAAGAGAGCTGGAGAGGGATTTTTACAACGGTCTGTATTGACAGGAAAAGGGATAATAGCTTTACATCAGATATTAGGAAGAAATTCTTTGCTTTGAGGGTGGTGAGACACTGGAACAGGCTGTCTGTATAAGTTGTGGATGCTGGATCCCTGGAAGCCTTAAAAGACAGTTTCAATGGAGCTTTGAGTAACCTTGCATATCCCTCTCCATGTCCCTGGTGTCCCTGTCCATGGCAGGGGGTTTGGAACTAGGAGATCTTCAAGGTCCTTTCCAACCTAAACCATTCCATGATTCTTTATTATGTTCATGGCAGCTCACTCTCATTTTTTGGGAATGGGAGATTCACATTCCATAATATACTGCTTGTTTAACACGTAGGTAGGTTTAATGTGCAGTCACCTCATACCAAACCCAAGAGCAATGTGCAGAACATACATTATCAGTAATGTACGAAACTTGGTCAATCAACAGTTCTTGGTGAAGAACAAGGAAGAAGTGTCTATGTTATTATATTCCACAAATTATCCAATCAAATGAAGCAATGCAGCCAAAGGATTATTTTCCAAGTTCACACTGTGCTTTTGGGTATAAGGTATCTTCACAAAATCCCAAAACCACAAAACAGCTGAGGCTGGAAGGGACTTCTGGAGGTCATCTGGTCCAACCCCCTTCTCAAACAGGGACACCTGTAGCCAGCGGCCCAGGACTATGTCCAGATGGGTTTTGAATATATCCAAGTGTAGAAATTCACAACTTCCCTTGGCAGTCTGTGCCAGTGTTCAGTCACCCTCATAATGAAAAGGCATTTCCTGATGTTCAGAGGGAACATCCTGTGTTTCAGTTGGTGCCACTGCCTCTCTTCTGTCACCAGGCAGCACTACAGAGAAGACTGATATAATTTCCATTCCTGAGCTCACCTTTTTCAGAATGAAACATGATGCACTCATTTAATACTTAGTTATAGATTGATTGTTGTAGTTTTGGTGGGTTTCTGGAGGGTCCCTCCCGGCTGCTCTGTGAAGGTTTCCAGGGCTGAGATCACCCCCC
>JAYRBT010000082.1:19483006-19509156 GCA_036023395.1 Myiotriccus ornatus | reverse complement strand
GAGGAGTCACAAACACCATCTTGGAAGCATGGTTACTTTAACAAGTTCAACATACCTTTATATACCACAAATATATTACAACACAACTTCAAAACCCTGACAATTGATTTTACGCCCACATGGAAAAATACGTATCTTAATTTTAAACAGTCTTTCAGTTTTCCCAGCAAACCAAATTTTTTGGTCCAGAAATGAAATTTCAAAAGAGTTGCAAACATTTTAGTTTGGATGTTTAGTTATCTGCTAAGACACTTTGAAGTTCATGAGTGATTTCAAGTGTCTACGTAGGTAAGCCATTAAGGTCTCTTGGCAAACCAGATTTATTACACTTGCTATGTATAGGTCAAACAAGTACTGCAAGAATTTGTAAGTATATTGAGGATTATGTTTGATCATGTCTATCCTGAAGATGTTTTCTTGTAGATTTTCTTGTGGTTTTACCCTGATGTCTGGATCAGTCTCCGTGGAGTTTTTGATGTTTCTTACTTGCTGCTAGTTCCCGTAAATAACTTCATATGAGACCAGAATACACTAGACCATGGTGCTATGCCTTAGGTTTATATAACTTTGTATGAACTAAACAAAAGTGTTTTAAGTATTACCATATCTTTATCTCAACGTGATTTTTAGTATGTTCCAAATATAGAAAAACAAATAATATAGCAATAAATAACATAGTAATATAAAATGATAATGCTTTTTCAATATTTTCAAGTGCCAGAAACTGAAATGCCAGCAACTGAAGTATCACCAGCAGAAATACCTACAATGGGTAAGAATATTATCATTCAAGTAGACAAAAACTAGTCCCACGTAAGATCATAAACAGAACAAATCCTATCCTGTATTATGTCTTTTACATTTTCTGATATACTTGATTCCTAGGAGTATATTGTTTCCTAGTGGTATATACACTACTATACAATATACTCCATTCAGTGGGAAATGAAGATTTAAAAAATAGTAATTTTTGATATAGCATGCGATGTTGGCAATTTAAAATCAATTTATTTTATGCTGCTATCTTTGTCTCTTTTTAGTTTGGAAAAAATGAAATGCTTTTGCTTAAAATACCATGCATTCTAAAAAAAATTGTTTCCAGTAATCAGATAAAGAGTATGTAGCATCTTCTTGATTTTTTTTGTACTTGTTTCCAGCAATGACAAGGGATAAGAAGGCTCTTACCCTGAACCATGGGAAAACAGGAATTGTAGTTATTGCTGTTCTCCTCCTCCTAGCTGGAAGTGGCCTTGCAGGCTATCTCTTCTACAAAAGAAGAAAGAATTGCTTGCCCGCAAATGACAGCTTTGAGAACAATTTGTATTTTAATAGTGATGGATTTCCTGGAACTGGTGACACAAAGGATCTTGTGACCAACATAGAACGAAATGAACATGCAACACTGTAATGTAATGTAATGTGTAATATAAAATGTAATGTAATAAAATAAAATGTGCCTTGTTTTACTAAAATTACGCAATTAGAATTAAGCCAAAGGTATTTCTCATGTGCAATTGCTGTAGTAGCCTGTTTCAGTGTGTGTGTGTGATGTCATATATGGAATTACTTTCTTTTGTAAGGCATTGTATAAAGTTTAAGATTTCATATCTCAGGATTTGATGATCACACTGGTGAGTGTGGGTCTTAAGAAAAGAGGTAATGTTGACTAATTATTAAATGGAACAATAGAAATGGATACAATAAAGGAAGTAAAACTTCCACTTGAGGAATGCTGACAAGATTTGAAATTTCTGCATCAGATTTATTTCAAACCACGCTAATGAACAGATGCTCAATACTGTTCAGCAAACATCTCTCTATCTCTCTAATTCTGCCATCTTTCAGGTATTCCTAGGGATTTAACTATGGGTATAGTTACTAGATAACGAGTCTTATTTGGGCACATCCTCTTTGAACTATGTGTGGAAAAAACCCTTTATGATATTTCAGTTCCCACAATTTCACACAACAGAGAGAACCAAGTATGTAGTTCTTGTAGTTTATGGATTCTAGGATTTAATCAGGTAAAATCTGGGGGCAGGCCTCTGGAATGGAAAAGTGCGGTTGATGAGAACTGCCTGAGTTTTGGCTGGCCGCAAGTGGGATCTGTTGGTGAGAGGTGATGAAGGTCATGGCAAAACTTCCTTCTAATGAGCACAACAGTTACTGAGGAGGGGGAAGAATGTTGCCTATATGTATTCTTAAGGTTTCTGGGAGCACTGGATAGCTTTTGTAGTGATGGCATTTGGAACTGCTCTCCTAGAGCTTCTAAAACAGTGTAGGTTTTGAGGTGTGTGCTGCAAGAACAAGCAAGTCAAGGACAATTTAGCTTTACTTATGATATAATTACTACTGATTTTATTCGCTCTAAAATGGCTAGATCAGCTACTATTTATGGAAGTCTTAAGATTCCCCAGTGTGGAGTTTATATTCTTAATTTTTGTAAATCCTGTAAAATGTTAATCATGCATGATTCCTTACTTGCATACAAAGGTTTGCAAGGTTCGATTTTGTGGTTTCAAGTTTTTTTTCTGTGAAATAAACAGTAAATAGCTTTCATTTTTAAATAGCTTTTTGTTTTATAGTTTTGTCCGTATGATACAGTAAAAGGATAAAGTGAAAAAGAAGATACCACTGTGGAGACATTCCATCAAAACTTGTGATCTAGTATTATATTAACCATATTTTCCTGAATCTTTCCCAGGATTATCTGCTTAAAGACATCACAAAAATATGAGTTAAGTGCTTTAGTAAAAGTCTCAAGTTACATATGTGTGTAGGTAAGACAGGAAAATTTGTCCTGGAACTCCTTTCTCTGGCTCTGCTCCCTTTCTCCCAGTTATTTTCTTACTCTGTTCCTATTGCTGTTTCCATTTTCAATGCACAGTTGTTTAAGCATGTCTTTTCAAGGAGCAGAACCTCTAATGGTTCTTTATGCTATCTGATGTGGCTCGTGTGCCAGAAACCTCCTGACTGAGTGATTAATGATGTTAAGGATAATGTTGCTTTAGTTATATGGAGAGGTAATGCCATGTAGAATGGTAAGTGAAAGGGAGGATGAAAGGCTGAGAGACCCTGACTGAAATGCAAACTCACTGTGCTGGCTGTTGAGTAAAGAAATGGAGTCTCTACCCAAAAGAAGCTCAATCCTATTCTGGGACTGCACACCAAGTGATTGTTCCAGGTAACATTTCATCCCATGTATATATGCAAAGGTGTGGCTGGAAAGAAGATAAAAACTGAGGAGATGTTTCATTTCTGGTTCTTTGCCATACTTACCAGATACATTACAGTATCTGGGAGAGAATCCAGCTACTGGACCCTGGATAATCCTGAGCTCATTCACCCCTTTGTACTGCCCGAAAGCCAGCATCACATTGGAGTTGAAGAGAATTAAAAATGCTATGCTAGTTAACAGCTGGCAGTAGGTGTAGCAGCTTCTGTGAAATGCTGTGTCAGTTCTGCTTTCCTGTCCAAATAGGTACAGAAAAAATAGAGGAGATTGCGAATAAGTAGCTCTACTGTGAAGATGGAGCCTGCTCACTTTAGAAAGAGTGTGAGTGAAAAAGACTACAAAGATTTTCAGAAGAGGAGGAAATTTAAGCTTCATGGCTTACTGTCCCTCCTATTTCAATACAATGGAATTGAAGCAAATTTCCCATTAAAAAGACAAAGCAAAGCATAGGAGCAGTGGCATTTACAGCACAGGAAATCGTTACAGTTCCATATAGTAAGCAGAAGATGAGCACTTTACACACAAACCCTAATAGAAATTTTTGAATGGAAGGTAAAGAAACAATCAACCTTGAACACTTTAACCAGTATTTAATTAATATAAGATTAAATGGAAGGCTTTTACCTGGTAAAATGGGTTCTCACTTTTCTGAAATGTTCTTGCTGTATAAACAAGGAAAATAATTCCTTGATAAAAAAAATAAAGTAAATGATAGAAAAACAAATGAAATTTTTGACTAATCACTAATAATACATATCCATAATCTGATGCTGCCAATATTTCTTATGCTTGATCAGGCAGTTTAGGTAAAGGAAAGCAAAAAAACCTGTCGATTATGCAGCATGAAAATATAGTGTGACAGTGCAAGGTGCTTTATGTTTCTCTTTCAGTATGTTTTGAGTCTGTCTAGAGAAATGAAAAAGTTGCTCACTCTCTTGAGTTTTTTTTAGGCTAGAATGTTTCTAATGAAATTTAGAGTGTGTTTTTATTTAAAAAAAATTAAAATCTTTACATCATGTTGGAAACTGATTGTGCTACATGTGGGGATTCTAGATTGAAATCTTATATCAGGTTATAGAAGGCTAATTGATCACAAAATTACTTTCGGATTTTAATATAAGTGATTTTGAAAGTGAATTACGAACTTGAGTGGACTCAACCATGCATTTCTGTGGGCAGCTGAGGAATGACTTGATGGCAGTATTCAATAGCATGTAAAATTTTGTCTCTTTGCACATTTCTACGTTTCTTGATACCCTTATGTTTAATTCTCATTTCCCCTTTTCTCCAGAAAAGTTAGGACTTCAGAAGAAAGGTGGTGAATCTGCACGCTGTGAGTGTAACTTCCTGCCCGGGAGCAGAGATTGCCAAAGGAACAATGCTGACTCAACACAAAACCCAGCAGCCTTTGTTCCTTGCCACTTCTAAAATGTCAGGCTGTGCCCTGCTAAGGAACAGATCCTGGAGTGCATCTTTGCAGTCCTCTGGTTTTCTTTCCCACTTTGTGGACTGTGATGCAATCTGCAAACACTGAGGTAAAGCTGCCTGTAGTATGTTTTAGTCTTAGCTTCTCTCAACAGGTTGTCAACACCAGTCCTTCACCAAAAACGGATCTTTCTTCAGAACAGAAATAGTTTCTTTTTCCCTGTTGCAATTGTACTTGTTGCTGCTCAGTAGCTTTGGAGATCCTGAGATGTATACAGCAGAACCAAAAGACACATTTCTTCTGTCTAAATAATAAATCTGAGTATTTTTTTCCATCTGCACATCTGGAGCTCCTGAACAAGGAAGCAAGGAAAGTTGGAAAATTGAGGTTGTAGAGCACTTTTATATTGGAGAGTATCAGAATACTTGACTTCAGACTCAGTGCAGCCATCTTTGCATATGCATCATAACTTACTGAGTAATTGGTTATCTTCTGCCCTCTCTTTTCTCCCACTTTCCTCAGGTCTCAGTATCCTTCTCAGGCTCCCATTCTTTGAATACCTTTTGTCTAGCTGTGCCTGCTGGCCTTCAGGTCCCACTATTCTCTCTCACTGTTACAGTTTTGTTCTGCTGTAATTCCCTGCATACCTTTTTAAACCCAGTGGGTCATTTATCTGCATCTGAGTAATAGAAGCAAGATCCCACATCTTCATGTGGGTGTCCAGGGTTTCCCTGGCCTGCAACAGCATCAGTTTTGCTGCAAATACAATATTGGGGAAGGTATCAGCCTCACCTAAAGATAGGGGAAATTAATTCTTTGAAGTCCATAAGCAAAAATGGATATAAAGCTTCCAAAGGACTGCCTTTTCTCTTCCCTATACTCTGTTTTTCTAGCTCTTTTACCTATCATGGAGAGAGCTTTTTGAAGTAAACATCAGAATTTTGTCAGAATGCCTGAAGGGTATGCAGTTTAGGGGGTGCAAACTTTCAGAGACCAGTAGGTCTAAAAATGTGGCAGTATTCCTTATCAGTTTAGTTTTTCTCACTAGCAATAATTGAAAATCCACTCTTTTCCAGTTTCAGGTTCTTTTCTTCCTAGAATTGTGTTGTTTCTTTTCCAAATTTCTTCAGTCATTGCTGTCAGTTGGGTACATTGCTCCTTCATATAGTCAGGAATGGAGTCAAAGAAGGAACAGGTGTCTCCTGAAGAACACAGTTCCTATTTTCTACAGCTTTTCTCTTTTCTGTGGAATTACAGACATGGCAAATTCTGGTTTGCTCTGATTCCAATGTCATAGTTGATTTGCACAGTGTCCCTGCCAATCTTTCACACTACTGCATTGCACTGGCTTTATTAATTTTTTTTTTTTATTTTTTATAGAGACAAATTTTACTTTCCTTTTTTACCTCTTTCCTTTATTTCTGGAAAAGAGACATTAATGTCACCTTATTATAAAAATAATGATTTTGACTTATAAGGTATGTCTTAAAAAATCCACACTAAAATGTTATCAGTTAGATCTCATATTTCCATGGCAAACTTCTATACAACAGAGAAACTAGTTTAGAAAGAAAAGTTTATTCATTAATGTATTATTTCAAAATTCCTCATGTGACATGACACAGTTCCTTATTTGAAGCTCAGAACTTCCCTGTATCTGTTGGGTCTTAAAAAGGGTTTGTTAATCCACTTCAGTGCAGAAGGGTTTTCTTGCAAGGCACTGATTTGGTCTTCAGCATCAATTCGAGGTGAAGAGGAGAAGAGACTGAAATATTTGGCCATGTGTGTCTACTTGACGCTGATTTTCCTTCTCTCCATTAGTACATCTCTTCAAACGTCTGGTAAGTCTCGGTCTTCTGCTGAGAGTGGAGGTTTTCAAGTTTGTCTTTATGTGTTCTTAATATCCCTCTTGGTGGGCAGTGAATTTAGATCTAGTCACAGCCTATAATCTGAAATAGTTTTCTTCAGTTCTGGAATTTGGTGCTATCTGCATAGGCATTCTCTTTCCTTAACCCAGAGTTCAAGGTGGTGTATGACTGAAAGGAATATGCCTTCAGATGTGGACATAACCCAGGCAGTGCTGATTCTTGAAAGTGAGCCAGCTGAACGCAGGCAAAAGCTGATCTCAGTTTACTCTGTTGGAGGCTAGAACTGCTCAGAAGTACAGAGCGTGGACTCTCAGTGTGCACAGAACTACTGGCTGATGTGTGCTTTAACAGACAGCTCTTACAGACCCCAGCATACTGATCTCTGCGTACTGAAATTTTGTTTCCAAGCTGACAGCTTTAGGAAGGACCTTAAAAACTTTTGTCCATCAGATTTCACACACTCCTGCTGTTGACAGGAAAACACATGGTGCTGTGTCTGCTCCTGTTCTTTCCCCTGGGAAGCTCCCAGCTAGAGAACTCCGGGAGTCCAGTGCTATTGCTTGAATGGCAGCAGGGATTAGCCAATGCCGACCTAATCCTCTACAGGGCAATTTCTTCTGTGCTTGCTTTTGAGTGAGACCAAGCTGGCTCTAACCCATCCTCTGCTAACCTTGTCAAGAACCAGTGCAGCAGGAGAGCTGTGCCAGGCGAAATGCCATCTAGCTTGTTCTGGTCTGTAGACTTTCAGAGCAACACTACTCCCTGGCAGCTCCGGGATGGGAAGGGTTATGAAGCCCCATTAAGTACTCCATTAAGAAACTTTGGGTAAACCTCAATGGCACTGAAGAGTGAGTTGGATGATGTTGCCCGTCACTTAGAAGGGAGTGAAGGGATGCAAGGTGAGCTGCAAAAATCATCAAGATTTGGAGGAGGTTGAAGTTGTGGCCCTTTTTTTGAAGCTGGTCTCAAGAAACAAAACCCTGTTCTGCAGTGTCTCACACTTCTATTTCCAAGTATAGCTATTAATGGCACTTAGTTACTTAGCTTAACTGTGCTCAGAACTGATGATGCTGCAAGTTGTGGGTTCCCTCCCGAGAAACTTACAAATAAAACTCTGTGAAGAAATGCCTTTTTGCACAGCAGCCAAAAACTTCCAAGATAATTAACCAAAAAGGAAAAACACCCCAATTTCTTGATGAGCTGAAAGCTTCCATGTCATTCTGGCCGGAATATGAAAATGGTTTAATTCTGAGTTATGTAAAAGATTTTTAATAGCTTTAAAGAAAAAAGTCCTTTTACTTAAAGAATTAAAAAAGTCCTTTTACTTAAAGAATTAAAGTCCTTTTACTTAAAGAATTAAAGCCTATTTAATATGATGTGGTGTAACTTTGAAGAAGTTATGAAATTTAAATAAAGGTCATTTTCGATATGCATTTTGAGACCACTGTGCTTTAAGGAGGAATGTGAAGAAGAGCAATTTTTCTTGAAAGAGCTGTATTTTCAGCTTCTGTGTTGTTTTCATTTTAAGAATATTTTCATGAATATCCTTCCCACTAATGATTAACCTCCCTTGATTTCTTTCTCCGTGAAGTTTTTTTTTTTTTGTAGCAGAGTGTCACTTAGATAGTAACTGGCTTTATCTCCTAAGAAAGCTCTCTTCAGATGTTTTCATTATCATTTTATTTTATAGGTAGTGGAATATTTTCAATCTATAATGAAGACAGCAAGCTCTGTGCCCAAGCCCAGAACTCCAGCTCAGTCGTAACTACCACCTGTGATGAGCACGATGAGTTTCAGAAGTTCAGGTGGGTCTCTGCCACACAGCTGCTGAGCATGGCACTCAAGCTGTGCCTGGGAGTGTTCTCGAAGGACGATGAGGCTGCCATCACCTTGGAATCCTGTAACAGGACTAATGAACTCCAGTGGTGGGAATGCAGGAATGAGACAGTTGCAAGCTATGGCAAGGATTTATTTCTCAACTATGGCAAAGGGAAGGGGAAGAAAATCAGGCTGTCCAAAGGATCAGGCAAAGGGAGCAGGTGGAAAATCTACGGAACTGCAGACAGCATGTGCTCTCAGCGCTACGAGGGTGAGTACTGAAAATTCATTTCTATTTTTAGGTAACTTGACTGCCCCTATCTACAAAACATTCCATTGTCTGCTTGGCAGCTCCATTTTCTTACAGTGTCATTAGTAGACAAGATAGATTCAAGCACGATATAGAAATTAAAGGCAAACACAACTGGATACTTTTTGGCAAATATAACTGTACACATTTCTGCATAACTTGTTAAGTGCAATTTTTTTTTTCAAATGATAGAATAAAATTACAAAGGCCTATGATGTAATCATAAGGAAGAATAAGAATTCTGTTTATACAGCAACAGCAAAAGGAAATCTGACTGTTTCAAAATATGTCTGATCAATTTGTAGAAGAGATGATTGTGTTGTATTACTTTTTATTGTTGCTATTACTCGATTTGACCCCATGCTATCTCTAAGAAGTTAATTTCTAGTTAACATAGATGTAATCCACCATTAACAATATTTTCCTAATGTTTCCCATGCCCAGTAAAAAGAAAAAGTACCAAAAAACAAAAGGAAAAACAGTGCCTAATAGTTTAGGATGCAATAAGTCTTAACACTCTGACAAAAAACCACTGGAGAGTCAGATCTCCATTTCCTACATTTTTATGGATCTTGGGCTATGTAGAGTGGGCATGAAGGTTCAAGTGAACAAACTTCTTTCTGTTGTGACACTGGTAGGTTGGAAGTTAAATAACAAGGGATTAATTTTTTGTTGTACCCTACAACTGTTCCATCAGGAATGAAGTTTATCATAATTTTGTACAGATAACAGCAAATTAGATTGCATAGAGATGGCAGGGTCACTTCCTAGCAGAGTCACTTGCAAATTTAAGATATAACTCCCTCTCATGAAGACTAATAAAAATATTGTGATATGTCCTTTCAACATCTTTTCCACCATGCAAGGAAAAAGAAAAAAAAGAGTGTAGACATCATCCAAGGACAGAAGTATGGATGCTGTGGGAGAAGCTGAGTCACAGAGACCTCTGACACAGTAGTCCAGAAAGAAGTGACATGAGAAAGTTAAAAATTAGTTTGAGGCCCAATTAAGTGTTGTTTGAGAGTTTTAATTCTGAATGCTTTGCCGTAGTCATATCTGATTGGCACAACAGGCTTGTAAAGTTCTGGGGTAACAAAGTACTGATACGTTAAGCTCTGCACAACTCAGCTGTGTCCATGAAGAGCTGTCTACGGGTGTTGGTCTGGTGAACATCTGATGCCAACTCGAAGTATTGATCTATACTTTTCTCCATAGATATCTATACACTGGGAGGAAATGCCTTTGGTGCACCTTGCGTGTTCCCTTTTAAGCTCAAGGGTAAATGGTATGCTGAGTGCATCCCTCGGAGTGATGATTCAGGCTCTCTCTGGTGTGCAACTTCTTCAGATTTTGATAAGGACCACTTGTTTGGAAACTGTCCACTAAAAGGTAATTTATGAAAATTTCAGGAAAGACGTTAAGCAAAAGTGTCATTCACTGACATGATCAAAATCTTCTTGGGGTGTGGAAGGAGCATCAGACAGCAAGCTGAATTGTGTCTAGCCTAGTTCACTGGTGAGGTATGCGATGATGAGTGAAGTATCGGCGCTTCATTCTCACTGCCCTACAGTGCTCCCAAGACTGCTACATATCGGGAATACTCTGAGGGTGGTGACTGGGGCTGATAGAAAAAAGAAGAGGAAATCCCTAGGAGTAGCTGAGAAGAAAGTCAGAACAAATGAAAGGCAGAAAGAAGTGCAATGGATGAGGAAGGGAAGCAGGACACAGTACTGCATCATAGGGTGGAGGAGAGAACAGGAGACCTGTAGTGAATGAAAGGTGCGGGACACAGGCAGTGACTTTCACCCGCTTTCAGTGCTCCAGTGCTCCATACACTTAAAAATCATCCAACACAGCTTTCCAATAACCCCAGCGCAAGTTCCCTACCCCTTCATCCTCATTTCATGCCTGATTGTTTGGACACGATAATTTCTGTCATGCTGGGAGTTCTGGGAGAGCATAAGAGGAGTTTGAAGCTAAGAAATAGGTGTAGAGACCAAGATTTCTATATGGTGAATAGAGAAATACTTGAGTACAGGTAGAATATATCAGTGGGAGGATTAATGTGGACTGAAAGTAGATAAGTTATATAAAAAAAAAGGAACAAGGTCAATGTAGAAAAATTAAGGTTTGTAAGGTGAAATAAGTCCTTATGCTATTAATCTATTATTAATATTTAACTGAAAAAGTATATTTAAGTGGGGGAAAATATATGTTAAAATTATCAAATCATTCAGTTATACGGTTTTAGTCTGCAAAAAAGATTTTATTTTCTACGTTAGGAAATATGGTTATCTTGTCATATCACGGGTATCGTTTTTTATAGACACCACCCACAATAATCTTTGGAAAACAAATCCTGTGACAGAAACCCGCTATCAGATAAACTCAGAGTCACTTTTGACATGGCACCAAGCAAGAAAAAGCTGCCAGCAACAGAATGCAGAGTTATTAAGTATCACAGACCTTCGTGAAGAAATGTATTTATTAGGTAAAGTAAAAAAAGAGAAAAATTAAAATTAATACATTGTTTAAAATGTGGATCAGCTCCAAAAGCTTTAACACAGATATTTATATTTGACTTGTGAAAATAGGTCTCAGCAACATTCTTAAAAGAGCTTGTCCTTTTCTCACAAAAAATATATTAAAATAATGGAAATAATCTAATCTATATTACAAAAAATAGATACCTCCCATGACACTTTAGCCCTCATGCTTTAAAATACAATTTTCAGTTTTCTCGAGTAGCTTACAAAACCTGAGGCACTGAGTAACTTGCCTGATTGTTTCTTTTGGCTGTTCAGGGCTCACTAGTGACCTGGGCATCAATGCAAAGCTCTGGACTGGTCTTTACAGTGCTCTTGACAGTGGCTGGCGGTGGACTGGGGGCAGTCCTTTCAGATACCTGAACTGGGCTCCAGGTAATTGCACTGTTATTAAATTATAGCATCTGAGCCAAAATTTCTCGTACTCTCCCCTCCTCTCTCTTCCCTCTCCTTCCCTCCCCTCTTCTCCCTTCCCCTTCACCAAATTCTTGTTACCTAATTTCTTTGGTTTCACAGAATTTTCACGGGTTGTGAGGAATTATGGGAAAGGTAGGATATTACAGTAATAGGGGTCATACCAGAGATATATTGTTATTAATTCTGAATTTCCCCAAAAAAACAGATAGCATATCCAAAAAACAGTTGAAAGTAAATACCTATACCTCGTTCTATTTTTTCCATCCACAATTTTCTCATCAGGCACATTATTCAATTCAAGTAAGAACACCTCATGACAAATGATATAAACAGAATATAAAGAAGAGAGGAAATAAATAAAGAGAAACAGCATAACATATTTTATATTGTTCTCAGCTAATGTTTATGACATTTATTTGATGTACTTTATCTTCGTAAGTTTCCACTCGTTTCTTAGGACCTAAATCAACATCTTGCATGTTGTTATGTTACCTATTTTCATAATAGCAGTTGTGACTACAAGAAAATTGAAAGGGCAAGCACACTTGTAGAATTAAATACACATTTCATGTCCAGTATTCAGCAGTAAAGGATCTTGAGTTGTTTGCAATACTATCACTCCATAAGGAATTGTGCCTTAGATAAACTTTTATAAAACTTTTTTTCCTACATGCCGCTGTTCTTCAAACACACTGAATTTCTTCTTCAGCAGTGTATAAGATAAGAGTGGCAAGTCTCACGTTTGAAGTGTCAGTCCTCTTGGCCATCCCAGTGATGCTCCCTCATCACCTCTCTTGGAAATTATTACTCTGAAGATTAATGCTCCAGTGGCTTTGCAGCTGCAAAAGTCTTGTACATTCCTTCCTGTTAAAAACTGAAAATTTTCAGTGTAAACAGAAGGATTCTGTACCTCTTCTTTTAAAGGAAATCCCTCTGTGGAATCTGGAAAAATATGTGGGACCTTCCAAGGTAGGAATGGCAAATGGGAAAACCAGGTGTGTGATCGAAAACTGGGATATATCTGCCAAAAGAGAAACAACTCCTTGTATCCTTCCACTATTGCCCCAGGTATGTTGGTCAAAAACTAAGGCTATTTTCACAGTCAGTGAGAAATACTGGGAGGATGCCGTACAATATATTGTTGAAACAGAAGGATCACACTTGATGACCTGGGTCAAATAATGAGAAACCAGTTTTCTGGCTCGTTTTGAAGATGATGCCCAAAGGTTGTTCATCATTTTGAAAAGATCCCAGAGTACTAAAGAAGGCAGGATTAGGTGTTCAGTCATATAATCCAGACCATGAAATACTGATGAATATCCTGTGCTCTAAAAAATACTTCTAAGATATGTTCTGCTAAAAGATGTGAGCCAGAGTTAATGCTCCCCTTCTGTCTCTGACAATTTTTGTTCTATTCAGGAAAAAAATCAAGGGGATGCATGGCCCTTACATATCTTGTACATTCTGGCCACACTGGGAATGATTTCTGACCCGTGTTAACCAAGGCTGGATGTTGTTTAGGGGAATACAACTTTGCCCAGCTCAAAACCATATTCAGGGAGCACTGGACCAAGTGGTTGATCACACATCAATGTTGTGCACATATCCTTCCCTCCTCAGTTTACTGTGTAGGTGCAGATCATGTGAACTTTCCCAGCAGTGGAAGGTGGCTGCCCATACTAAATTCACTCCAAGGAAGAAGTGCTGAACAAAGTGTGCAGCATTTCTGTGCAGCTGGAATTTTGGACACATCTGGTATAGCATAAATGTGTCTGGACTCACTTTATATTATTTGGGCTGTGCAGGAGCTCCTGAGCCCCTGGTGTTTCCAGAGAAAAAAAATATACAAAATCTACAAATTCAACAAGATAGAGTTCTTTACTAGGAAAAGAGGCCATTTTCTGTCAAACATGGCTGTACCCAGAGCCTCCCTGAGGGGGATTTAAGATGGACTTGTGCCCTGCAAGTTTGCATGCCAAATTACTCAGTACTTATTTAATCCTGTAAAAAAGTTTTTTTTTTTGGTAGCTCCCAGCACAACTGGGAGAGAAAAATTTGTTCTGTAATCTTTGTAACCCTCAGACTTTGGCTTCTGTCCTCCAGTATGTGCTCCAGTATTTCAAATTCATGTCAGGATAGGTCACTTTCCTTTTGATGAAAATAAAGCTGATGAAAATTTCCTGATGAACAGGACTGCCCATTAATTGTTTGACATCAATTTTTTTAGGTGACTTAAAGCCTTTCAAGTGCCCCAGGGAATGGGTGCCCTATGCAGGTCATTGCTACAGAATTTATAGAACACCAAAAATATGGAAAGAAGCCCAGTCTTCCTGTAGAAAAGAAGATGGAGAACTTGCGAGTATTCATAATATCGAAGAGTACAGTTTTACAATGTCCCAGCTTGGGTACAGTGAGTATTCCTGCAGGTCACTTTTTTCTTAATCTGAAATGACACTGTTAGCTATTATTCATTTAATCATTGTAACCAAAATTTTAATTTTGTTTTAATAAAAAAAGTTCTTCTTCAGTCAAAAATGGATGTGAGATGTGATATGGTTCCATTTTAAGACATGCCCATACCTACTTTGTGTTGCCAGAGTCAGATGATGAGCTGTGGATTGGTCTAAATGACTTCAGAGTTCAAATGTATTTTGAATGGAGTGATGGCTCACCTGTGACTTACACCAAATGGCATCATGGAGAGCCAACCCACACATGGAATAAGGCAGACTGCATCCGTATGAAGGGAGAGGTAAAAATCCCTCCCCCACTCTTATGCTTTCTTCTGTCCTTTGAGCCCCCCCAAAATAAAACATCCATGATTCAAAACAAAACAAAACAAAAAGGATGATGGTTTTAAAAGTATTTATAAACTTGGTTTAATTCAAGATATCTTAATGTGGAGGGAGACTGGAGAGTGGGTCTGGGAAGGTGTATGATGGAGCACCAGAAGCAGTTCACTGCATGGAGACTTGGTCTTCTCTGCAACAGTTTCCATCTGAAATTGGTTGAAATAACTCATCATCCACATTTAACATGACTAATCATAGTGGCATGCATTCTTGGAGCAGGAAATTCCTCATTTTCCCTCCAAAATAACTAAAATATGTTTTTAGAGCTGAAAAAAAGAATCTATCTTGTTTGATACTCAACATAAAAAGACATATAATAATGCAGTGGAAAAATACTTCTTTTATATTTTATGCTTAGTTTATCCAGCATTTCCTTGCTATTGTCATCTGTTTATATAAATATAATAGATACTATGCTGGTGAGAAGAGAGTGGAACAGCATGTTTCCTTCCTGCTCTCATCAGACCCTGAATCTTTAATACATCAAGCCCTCATTTTCACAGCTCTGAGGAAATGTGATCCTCACTGTCTTTATGTGGGAATTTTGGAGAAAAAGCAAGGCAAGGAAGAGAACTGAAACAGTCTCAGACATATGAAAAGAGAAGGGTTCTTTCTGAGGATGGTCAATATTCTTGTTGGATCTGAATTTTCTTTACGTTTCACTTCTCTCTGTTGTTTATTCTTACCATTCTCAGGATGGATCCTGGGCTGACAGTGCCTGTGAAATGAAATTTGGCTACATCTGTAAAAGGAAACCCTTGGCTGAAGAGTCAGGGGAAGTTGAGATTAATTACCCAGGCTGCCAGAAAGTGAGTGTAAAACAAAAGCAGCAGAAGGTGCTGCATATGACTTTCATCCCCATGATCATAATTAACATAGAAGCAAATTATTTTGACTTTTGTTCTTGGTGGGGCCTTGAAAACTGTTAATTTCATATGTATTGCTACTTATTAACTAAAGGGGATTTTTTTTCTTTATTTAACTGAAATGTAGATAGACCTTCTTATTTCCTCACACTCATACTTGACTCATCTCTCTCCTACTGCAGAACTGGTCACTGTACCCATAAAAGCAACTCTCTGCAAAACATGTCAGTACTTACTCAGGCTGTAACTCACTGGTCATGGGTTGCATGCAGCCTTCTCAGTTCAATCAATCTACCACAGGAATCAGGAATATTTGAGTCCACTGTTCTGCAGATTGTTTGTAACCTCTTGCAGCAGCTATCCTTACGCAGTGAGAAGCCAGAGCAAGCTTTTCAGAGGGAGCTGCATAGTGGCTGTGACTGTGGTTGCCAGCCCAAAGGCAATCCCACGGCTCACTGTTTGCAAAGACCTCTTGTGTGTCCTTTTTCAAGAGTTATGGTTACAAAAGCTATGTTTGATTATCCTCTTGGTTTCTTCACATGGTTCCTGAGAGCAGTTTTGACTATGGGTGTGGTAACTGGAATTTGTGGCTTTTGGAAGTGCACAAAGCTGTGCAATCTGACAGCCCCTCTGTACATCTCTGCTGTTGACACTGACAGGGCTGGATGAAGCACGGCTTTTACTGTTACTCCGTGGGGCAGTTACCAGCAACATTTTCAGATGCAAAAAAAATCTGTGAAGAAAACAAAGGTTACCTCGCTACTGTGAGAGACAGGTATGGCAACACAATTCTTGTCCTTTAATGTGTGTAACCAGGATGGAAGGGAAGAGAAATTTCTCCTTATTCAGCAGTTATTCACAGTGTCTGTCTAGTGTGACACCACTCTTTTTTGCAGGAAAATTTATGGAAGAACTGATGAAGTACTGCACTAAAAATCAGGGGCTTGTAGGTCACGAAAACCTTCAGGCCAGTGCTACTACACACTTGTACTGGTGTTGTCTTCATGAATTAAAAAACTGGATCACCCCCACAACAACCCCAGATTGACAGATTGTTTTAAAACTTTTTGAACTAAAAATAAACAGATAAACATGGAACTATTTCTTCTAGATTCTAGGGTTTTGTTGGTTCTTTTTGTGTTTGTTTTTTTTTTTTTTTCAACAGGCAGGTTTGGAAACTTACCCTTTTTAGAATAAAAGCATAGTAGCTCATTATACAGAATGAGTAACATATATATTTTAATACAATATTGTGGGGCTTGTATTGTTCATTGTGCAGTACAAAGACGGAATAGAATCACTCTAAATTCTACATGATTTACATTAACAAAAAGTAAAATAAAAATTACTTTATATGATAATTAGAACTATAAAAGTAAGATGATTACCCTTGCTTCATTTCATACATAATGAAAAATAACCTTAACTTTACCAGATTTGCTACAATGAAGTGTTTAAAGAAATTATGATAAAATGTGATACATCATTTTGATACTTACTCTTCACAGATATGAACAAGCTTTTTTGACTTCCATAACTGGATTCAATCCAGCAAAATACTTCTGGATTGGTCTTTCAGACGTGGAGGAGCAGGGGACATTTAGGTGGGCCAGTGGGGATCCAGTCACCTTCACTCACTGGAACGTGGGAATGCCTGGTATGTGCCAAGGGGGCCACTGAGTTTCTGCTCCAAGGAACCAAAAAGTGGGGATTTAAAAGCTAAAAAGATTGTTTAGAAACTCCTCTGGCATAAGGCAGCCAAAAGGACAATTCAACTTTCCATTTTTGAGAAGGGGATTAAATCAGGGGTTCTGATAACTCCTTCCAGAAACTCTTTATTGTTTGATGGTTTTGTTAAGTGATTCCTAGTATGATGTGAAAGGAATTTGCTAAAATTTCTTTTTATGATTTAATAGAAATGCACATGAGCTATTGTGAGCTATTGATATCCAAACACAGTGATAATAGGTTACTCTTAAGTAAGCAGCATATACTTTGAAAAGATGCAGTCATCGATAAGATTTAACAATTTTATGTTTCATGAAGGAGGTGAGTCAGGCTGCGTGGCCATGACAACAGGAACTTCAGCTGGATTATGGGATATTGTGAACTGTGAAGAAACAAACATGTTTCTCTGCAAGCAGCTGGTGGAGGGAGTGACTCCTCCTCCTCCTCCTCCTCCTCCAACGATGTCCCATCTTCTGCTGTGCCCAGAGGGATGGCAATCCATTCCTCAGAGCAGCTTCTGCTTCAAAGTAGGTGTTTAATTTCTGAATGCAAACCCTTGTCAATTAAAATAAGAATATATTCTGGGTATCCATGGAAGGTTGATTTTGCCCTGCCTACCTGATAGGCAGTCTGTGGTAACATCTCTCCAGCCAGCTGCAGGTGGTGTGGCTGGGAAGTGCTAGACAAAGCAGTATGTGTGCCAATCTAAAGTTTGGAGCCACAGGGGCTCTGAGGTGATGGGAAAGGCAAAGTCACAATAATCAAATTTGATAGATGACCCCAGGCTTACGGTTGCACAATTAAATATTAAGCAGTAAAACCAGACCAGAAGACTAGACCAAAGATAGAAGCTTAATTTCTGTTTCTAGATATCTGTAATACCCAGCTAAGTATTTAGTTGACCATTTTTTATAGATTTTTCAGGGAGGAAGGGAGAAAATGAAAACATGGTTTGATGCAAAAGACTTTTGCAGAGCCATTGGAGGAGATCTGGCATGTATCCACAGTGAAGAAGAACAAAACCTGATAACTAGATTGTAAGTATCTGCACAGTCCATTTTTTAAATGTAAGGAAAGAAAATTAGAAATTACCTTTCTGAAAGGCGTAAATGATTTCTGGTGAACAATTTCTACTTTAAAATCATGGTGTATATCCTTTCAAAGTGGCAGAAGGAAATGGGTAAATAGAAGTGAGCAATAGGGTTTTCTTGACAGGCCTCTGGGAAGATGGTGCCATGCATTGAAGCAGCCTGAATATAAACAAAACTGAGAGAAGTATCATGAAAGTTGGTTTCAACTGAATTTAGTTCATTTGTAGTTTATCAGTGGGTAAAATACTCTTGATTAAAGGAATATTTCATGCTGGTTTCTTACCTTAGTTAAGGGGAAAAATTTGGAGACTAAGGAAAACCTGACTTATAGATGTGCTTATATAAATGCTTAAATCAAGCCTATGAGTGCAGATGTGTCTGAATTTGGATGCCTAAGCTACTTGGTGGAACCAGGACCTTAAAATATATTTTCATTTAACTCAGTATTTGTAAACTCATGACATCTATTATCTTTTGCATGAAGTTCTGTGTTTCACTGCTTCCTGCCACATGCAGTGCCAGGATGTTTTTATTCACATGACAATTAAATGATTACTTTATATGACTGTCTCAAATGATAGTTAAAGTTTCGAAACACTGAAAATAATATAATACTATACATGCCCCTTCTCTTTTTCATGCTGTGATTGTCTGTATTTGTAATCATTCAGAGAGAGAGATTATATTCATTATTCTTACTGGATGGGTTTAAGTGGCTTGGACTCTGACAGTGGATTTACATGGAGTGATGGTTCACCAGTGAGTAAATAATTTATTATTCCAGCTTTTTTTATTATTTTTTTTTATGTATATCTTGGCAGGCAGCTCTCAGAACACCTCCTATACAAGCTGCAAGTGGTCTTAAGCCTCTACAACCTGATTCTTGTCTAGTAATTAGTTTTAATCTCTTGGTAGTTCATAGTAATAGATGACAATACGGTATTTGAAGTAACGAAATACCACCAAAGGTGATGGAATATTGCTCCCGATCTAGGCAAATCTAATTGTGCTAATCTCTATACTCCCATTTATCATTTGCTGTAAGAAATATTTTTTTACATCTATAAAAACTAGGCTTTGCTGCCTTCATTGCCTTAAGTAAACCAAGATCTGCAAGGTCCGAATCCATATGACATCACCGATGGATTGTCTTAGGTTGAAAAATCTGAGCAGGATAAACAACCCAGGGATCAAAAAACATCTTTCTAGAGCTCGACAGGAGAACGTTGTCTTTCCTGTTAAAAAACAGGGCAAGAACTTGTAGACTTACTAACATGGCTTAAAAACACACAGATGAATCCTTTTGCTATTCAAGGGTCATGTGCTTCTTAAAAGGTCTGGCGCTGAAGAATACGATGGACTATGAAATCGAAAGGAAGTATATTCTTCTTTAACAGGGTGATACAAGACATTTGTTTCATTTTAAAACCAAAATAGTAACAAAGCTATGTTTCCACTCCAGGTAAATTTTGAAAAATGGTCACATGGAGAACCAAACAATTATGATGGGAATGAAAAATGTGGCGTGTTTAATGGCTACCTCAATATGAACTGGAATGATTTATTTTGTGAACACATGCTGGACTATGCTTGCCAAATTAAAAAAGGTAAGATAACTTTCTTCCTTTAGCAACTTCTGGGGTAGATTAGAATATCCTTTCCAGGTCAGATCACTCAATCTGCTGGGCCATCAATCACAACGAAACATTTTATACATTCAAGTAAAAGCTGTTGAAAACTATTAATACATGAGATACACAGGTAAGTTTGGGAGGTATGTGCAGCATGCTGGGGAAGTGTAATGCAACAGCCTAAAGCTGGACATAGTTTCTGTAAGCTTAACTTGTGATGAGCTCTACCATGCTATTTTGCTGAGTATAGCACTTTTTTTTCAGATACTCTGAGAAATTCTGTAACAAAAATAAGCATACTGAATAACCCTTAAGATTATTACTTGAAGTTAAAATGGTAACTACTGTATAAATGTATTTAATTGAGAGTTGTCTGAGAAGCATAATATACACAGATATTGATTTATATTGCAGGAGTGCCACTGAAACCAGAGCCTAATTCTACATTCCGTAAGTCTTATCCTTCCAATTAAAAAAATAAATTAACATATAATTGATGTCAATTTCTACTACAGACTGCTTAATATTTTAATTTGCAGATTATCAATATGTTGTTGGTGAAGATGGTTGGATAACTTATAAGGACAAGGAATACTATTTCAGCAAAGAAGGAATGCCTATGCAAAAAGCCAGAGACTTTTGCAACAAGAATGGTGGTGACCTTCCTGTCATTGAGAGTGAAAGTGAAAGAACTTTTCTTTGGAGATATGTAAGAAACATATTTGCTTCAAATATGCACAATTTTATCTTGAACTGATGCACCTTTTTTCAACTGGCTTGTGAAATATTAAAAAATAGTCCCCCTCATAAAACAAATCAATGCCACCTTTTATCTTTTCATGGGCTTATCTAGTTAGAAGCATTACCATAATCATTATTTTGATAAATTGCTAAGTGTAGACAAATTCCCAGCTTCCTCTGAAGGATACTCTCAGGGTACAGCTTTCAAAGACCTTGCTCTGTTTAGCTGAAAGCTGTAATTAGTGATTATGTTTTGCTTTCTAACTCATTCTTTTCACAGAATTCAATAAAAGCTTTTTGTCAAAACAGATCTCATATTTCAAGTAAAAGGTTTAAGACAGAATATTTTCTAGTAGGAAGAAGATGACCTGATGATAATATACTGTTTTGAAAATAGTTTCATATTGTTAAAACCGAATATGATTCCATTCATTCCTCCTCCATGACTAAGGACTAAAACCCACCATTTACTTGTAGCCTGTCAGCAAATTCTCACTATGCTTTCCTAAAACTCTTAAAAATATTCTTATAAGCCTGCTTAAGAGGTTGTTCTTAACATAGCTTTTTTCTTAATTTCTTTTTCAGCTCCCTCTGCTTTAAAAAAAAAACCCCCAAAAAACCCTCAAAATTGGAGGAAAATTTAAAATTTTGCACTTTGCAGTTCAGGCACATAATTCCAGTAATTCCCTGCACATTGTATATTATGCAGTCATACAAATAAAACTGCAGCTTTTTTTGAGAGTTTGCTTGTTTTATTTGAAGTCTGTTTTATTACAGATCATTCAAATACTGCATTTTTTTGTTTTGTTTCAGATTTTCTATAAAGACTGGGGAAATAGCTTCTATATTGGCTTAAGTGTGAGCCTTGACAAAACATTCCGGTAAGTAAAAACAAATTAATTTTGTCAGACTCATAATGTGAATATTTGGCACACTTGGCTCAAGGAGACAATTGAAATTCAGTGACTGACACAACCTGTCTACAGCCATTTCCTTGGCTACTTTTTGAAAATAAATTTGTGAATCACCAAACTAGGAAATTATTTTTGCATAACTGGAAAAAAAACCCCAACAAGTAAATAATAGGTGTGTAATATTAAAGATTCCTTTTGCTTAACAAAATTGTTCTTAGTGGTTCTCAGTACCTGGTTCAAGACTTTTTGTTACCCTACAAGTTCTTATATTATTGCTTTTATATCCAGGAAATAAAATAGGCTCAGTTGTCCATTTCTGTGCTCCAGATAAAGCCAGGTCCAGTGCTAGACTGGTGCATTTCCTGCACACTCTCAAAGCTCAGAGACAAAGAAAGGCTGGAACTGCCAGTTAACATGATTAGTTAGAGTAGACAGGGAGGGAGTTGATATAAAGATATTTTTTACTAATTCCAGTGAAAGGTCTTGGTTTTCTTATAGCAGGGAGCAATATGTGTCTGTAAGCTAGGATACAGGAAGCTTAAAATACAAAGCTCAAATACTTGCTTTGCAAAGAAATATTAACTAATTCAATTAAGAATTATTATTTCCTCAAATTACTTCTTTCAGGTGGATGGATGGAACCCCAGTGAACTATGTTGCCTGGTCTCCAAATGAACCCAATTTTGCAAATAATGATGAGAACTGTGTGGTCATGTATACCTATACAGGTGGGTATACTGTAGCAACATTTAATCTGCAGGGTATGACAAGGCTTGGGAGGGCTGCACAGGCAAGGCTGGGAGAGTTATAATACTGAGCACGCTGATATTGCATAGAGTATTCAAAAAGCAAAGGAAAATAAATTCTATTCTCTTCTTTCATTTATGCACTTTTAAAAACTTGCATTCCATGTAGCTAACACATTGAATTACATCTGTGATTTGATTCCTAGTTTTGTCAGAAAATTTCAATGTGAACAGATCAGGTAAACATCAGGCCATTTGCAGACTCAGTATTGTTTTTCCTCAAAAGATACTCAGACAACTATAAGACTGTGAGAAGCTCAGGTAGTAAGGCAAGAAGGACTGAATGCCTTGTATAGGCAGGGTGATTCTAGAGATCTTACAGAACGTAGAGAATTAAGCATTTGAACTAAAACATCCCTTTGACAGTGCTATGGTTTTGCAATATTGAAATATTTCTGGTTTAAAGAAATTATTCATATTCTGAATTTTGCTGGAAACCCAAACATTTCTAAAAAAGAGACATAAAAATTATATATTATTATTTCTGGGGGAGAGAAATACAAATACTGTAATCAGTTCTACTTCCTATGATAGATTTTCTCTAGCAAAGGACACTTTTTATCTCAGTCTCAGTTGTATTTTGTCTTTTGTGTGCTTGTTCGTTTGTTTGTTTTAATTCTAACTTGCTTTCAGGTACATGGAATGATCTCAACTGTGGCAGTGTTGAGTTATTCATCTGTGAAAGGGTTAACAACACTGTTCGTCCAACTGTTGCTCCCACTTCACCACCACCAAGAGGTGGGTGCCTGGACGACTGGCTTCTCTTTGATAACAAGGTGCAGTATGAAATGTCACTATGCTCTATTTTTAAAAAAGCGGAATAAAAAACAATGAGTTTTTCAGTTGTAGCAGGGTTTTCAGTTGTCACAAAGAATCTTTTGTTCGTGTGTATTTAGAGACTTTAAAATACAAATCCTAAACCACAAATTATAGCCTCTATTAGGATCACAGCAGTTATGAGGGAGGACATGAGACATACAAGAAGAAAGCTTTATCTTACTTTTTTGCTAGTGTTTTGTGTTGCCAAAGATGGCTGAACAGCCTTCCTTGTATGGAGCTGCTGTATGTTTTGTTTACTGTGCTGAGGTTATCTGGCTCTCACATACTGCCTGGATGCCTGCTTACCCCTTGCCTGTTATGCGCTGGCTCTCCATTAAGACACCTTCCCTTGACCAAATTTATCTTCTTTTTTTTCTATAACCAAACACCTGTTTAGGTTTTTAAGTAATGCAGTTATAAGATTCACTGCACTTTGTTATGTACCATCGCTCCAAGCCTTCTCAAAAGACAAAACTTCAGGATAAGAGACTGTACCTATTAAACATCCGTAGATTTTTAGCAATGAAGCTATGAAAGGTAGAAAACAACAGCGTACACTACAATACTAGTACTAGAATACACCTAAAAATGAAGCTAATTCTCACTGGCATTACTTTGTCTAGCTCTGTCTTTCCTTTGGCTGAGCCAAAATCTTTCAGTTTGATAGAGATCCTTTGTTTGAGATCCACTCGCTGTTGTCTCCTTTTTCCTTCCTCAGTCACAAACTCAGCATATTCAGTTTTGTAGTTCTCTCTCAAGCTAAAATGTCTCTGTCTTCCTCACATCCTGGAAGAGGAGCTTCCAAAGGCTCCTCCCTTGACTCCTGCCCAAGTGTTTATACACTGCTTCTGACAATCATGACGCTACCTTGCTTTTTTGCTCAACTTTTCCCCAAATTGCCTGCTTAACTTTTCAGTTACATGCTTTAGTTAGCACATTTACATTGCTTGTCTTCAACAAAGCTGTCTGATGATGTCTTAGTTAAATCTCATAAGATCGTATTACAAGAAATGGTAAATTCATGGTTTTATAATATCAAAATTATTGTCTTTCTGTGATTATACTGGGAGAACCAAACCTGATTTGACAAACAGGGCAACAAGAACTGAGATATTTTGATTCAATAACATACCTTATCCTTGTCTTCTTCAGCATTTCTCTCACAAATTTACACCTCAGATTTGTGCTCAGAAGTTTAATGCATTTTCTGCTGAGATCAATAGACTGATGTATTCCTTTTCTAAGTGTATGCTAAAATATTGGCCTTTATTCTAATTTTCTAGTACAGACCTTCTCTATCACTAAAACCTAAAGACAAACTAGAAAGTACTCTTAAATCAGCTAATTTCCCTTTTTACTTTAAGTATTTGGCTTATCTTGTTTGCTACAAACAGAGGTGCTTTCACCAGAAATTAAAACATCCTCCATTTACAGAATCGGCACACTTCTCTTTTTCAGTGTTTTAAAGTATTTGGCCTTAATGAAAATGACACATTGACATGGCATGCTGCACGGAACAATTGCATTGATTTTGGAGGAAACCTGGCTACTATATCAAAAAAAGAAGTGCAAGGTATAATGTACCAATATTTTGATACTGGATGAGACACCATGATAAAAGGATTAAAGCAGATGTTGTAGCTTCTGCAATATATGCTATTATTTATTTGATATTAATATAAAGTTATGTTGAATGAGAAATTGAGTCTTTGGAAAAAATGCTTGCTTAAGTTTTAGTGCCTTGATTAACTTTGAAAATTAGATTTGGGGTTAATATAGGATGTACTGTTCAAATATTAAAATTTTACATTTGAGGCTTGTTGTATAATAAAATGTCCACATTTTCTTTTGTTTTAAGGAAGCAGATAATCTTTGAGGTCCATTCCAACCTAGGCCATTCTATGATTCTATGTAAAAATAGCACACAAAGGGAGTAATATCCAAACCCAAATCACTGTGCACCCAGCTGCTGAGCCAAATACTGTGGGTGTCAGTGGAGGACACATCCTCAGGCAGCTGAACACTCCAGTGCCAGTCACAGCTTTCCCCTGTTCCCCTTGCTCTGCTGCACTTCAGGCTGCTGGTCTTGTTGTTCATCATCTTGCAGGCTTTTTAGAAGGCCTCATGTTTCCTTGGGAGTTGCACTGAGGGCCACACACAAATCATCTCCCAGCACCCTCCATCAGTGATAGTGGTTTATACTTTTTTTTTCTGTAGCAGGTGAAGGACATTATTTTAGTGGAAAGTCAGTTTAAGCAGGAGCTAAGAGAAACAACATCTGGCACTCTACAAAGCTGAGATCACAGTTCATACAGACTTGGTTATTAGGTAGTTTTATTTGTGTTATGCCTGTTTGGAAATTAAATTTTTAAGCCAGGTTAACAAAGAAGTTACCAGAAAAAGAGAAGGGAATGCAGAGTCTGTAGACTCATTTTCTATGTGCCAAAGTTTATGTACTCATGTCATTTTCCATGCTTCCTCAGATGTTGAACAACATGAAAGAGTATACACATAAATTCGCGTTTTATTAAAAATTTGCCCATCATCGAGTTTGTAAAGACTTTTTCTGATTTTAATATCAGATGAATGATCATCTATTAATTTTATTGTTATCATAAGACTGACACCTTATCATAAAGAGAGAACCAAAACTCATCACCCTGATTCCAGGCACTCTGAAGTCTGCAGTGTTGGGGAGGGTTCAGTTTCCTTCCTTATGTAATATTTCTTTTTCTCCTTCAGCTTTCCTCATGTCCCTCTTAAAAGAAGCTGCTACTGATGCTTGGATTGGATTGAATGACATAAATCAGGAGCACACGTACTTATGGACAGACGGAAGTCCAGTAGATTATACAAACTGGGCAAAAGGTTCCCGAAGTTATTATAGTATGGTAAACATCCATTTTATCACTTAAGCGTTATAACTTTGGTAGATGGCTAAAATGTATGTAGCTACTATGGTATTTTCTGGTGGCTTTTTTCCCTTTGTGAAGACTTTTAGTAATCTTGTTGCTTTATAGAAGGAGAGTAACCATTTGGGAGATCTAGCTACACACTTTTTTTTCAACTTCTGTGTTTTGTC
>JAYRBT010000082.1:19468900-19482906 GCA_036023395.1 Myiotriccus ornatus | reverse complement strand
CTTGTTGCTTTATAGAAGGAGAGTAACCATTTGGGAGATCTAGCTACACACTTTTTTTTCAACTTCTGTGTTTTGTCATGGTTCTGTATGAGTCCAGACAAAGGTTTGGAAGTATTATGCAAAACACAGACAAGTGAGCAAGTTCCCTCACTTTACCATGACTCATCAGGAGATTCAAATAAATAATAGCATAAACTATATAATTTTGGGATGCAATGAATGTTATTTAGATTTGATAAAAATACTCAGATAACTGTGTATATTGACATTTCTTGGCACTGAAGTTGTTAAGATAATTCTCAACAGAGAGAGAGTGGCTCTTCCTTTCTAATTTTTATCCTCCTCTAATCTTCCTTCTTAAAGATTTCATCTATATGCTTTGAAACTTCTGGCATGGCTATATCTTTTTGTGTTTAATTGTAAGATAAAACTTGTCTTGCAACTGTAAGAGCGTTATTTGATAATTGTAAAATGGCTAATGTAGAATACTGTCCAAGAATATTATTTCTGTAATCCTGTGATAGCTTTACCAAATGTCTCTTCTTTTCATAACACAATTGCTTAAAGTTCAGCTAAAGTGGAAAAAAGTTCTGTGAGGTGCAATTTCTGCTGCCATTGGGCTCGAGCTGGGTTTTAGGATCTCCAGGTCTTCCCCATCTTGCACATACAGAAGGCTGCAGAAAGTTGCACTGCTGAATTTCTGCAGAAGGCTGTGACCATTCCCCTCCAGAAATTGTTCCACAACTTTCTTCACTTGCAGACAACACATGTGCTAGTGCCCTGAGGGGGTTTGGAGGTAGCATGAGGCTATACTGATGTGAGGTGGGGAAAGCTGCTGTCTCCTACTGCAGAAAGCCAGGCAGCAACTTCTCATACTGTGGGTGGAAAATGAGGAAGGTCCAAAGAGCAGTGTAAGGGTTTCGGGAGGTGTCCCCCACAGAATGTTGTTTCTGACAAACCACCTCTACATTACACCACTGTGGTGACCACTTTGGTTCCTGTGCTGAATTGGGGCAGGAAGAGGAATTCAGCTCTCCAGGCAAGCTTCAGTGCTGAGGAGAGATTCCCTGAAACCTCCAGGAACACAGCAGCAAATCTGTGGTCCACATCTAGTACACACATATCTACCTGCACACATGCACACACATACACAGGCATGCAGAGAGGGTATGTATGCACAGACAGTCCCAGGCACTTCTTCCTGCCTCTGTGCTGTGCTTTGCAACTCCCTTCATCATCCAAGTGCAAAATTTTCTAGGGCTGAGTTGTAAATGCTTATTGTGATATTACTGTGCCTGACCATTGCTTGCATGAGTCCATATATGCATATATCTGACCTTCATACTATTCATCTGTATGCACCTGCATGTGATAGGTGAGTCTGTGAGTCCTGAATGTTTCCTACCTGTCCACATGTTTTTCTTGTTAATCTCATTTGTCTTGTAGGATGATTGTGTCTTTATGATGAAGAACCCTATTGAACAGGCAGGGAAATGGAAAGATGAAGGATGTAAAACAAGCAAAAGTTACATATGCCAGAAAAATTCTGGTGAGTTTCCTTTCACTGCTTTCTAGTACACGTGATTTATTGTGGTTATTTCAAATTCATGTTAAAAGTGACTTTCCTGTAATTCCACCCTAGTTTAACTGAAATTAATGACAGTATCACATGCACTATGGACCATTTTAACAAAATGCTCACACTTCTTTTATTTCTTCTTGAGAAAATCTTTTAACCTTTCCTATTTTAAGGACTAGACCTTTAAATTAAAAAAATCTATGGATCATCCTGTATTTTACTACTTTTGGCAATCGTATGGGCAAGTGCTTTGTCTTTATATGGGTAAATTATTCAAAACTGGAATTCTACTGTTATACTTAAAAGCACTGCAACTTCTTTATTTTGTAAAACTGCCTTGCTTGATTTCCCTTACATTCTTTCTCAGGCAATTTCAGCAGCAGCAGTTATATCCCTCTGCTTGCTCACAGTGTACTTATTCCTGTTCCTTATCAGAATGCTACTATATAATGGAAACTGCTACTATATAATGGAAAAAGTGAAGGAATTGTTCCTTTTAATGCCCTGCTTTGGTACAATATGCTTTGGGTAGGTCTGGTGCTTACAAGGTGCATTCCTGGAGATGATACAGATATTTAAGCTAAAAAATAATTCTGACAAGTGTTAGAAAATTTAGTCACAGTACATGAAAATGTGATATTCATCACTGCAGCGATAGTTTGGACATATCTTAATTTGTTAGTGCCATCTCTCTTAATTGCTTGACTACTCCAGTAACTAGATTTTCTCTTATTGTTGTATTTCTGAGGCAATATAAAGTTTGACTTTCCTTTTGTTTGTTTGTTTGTTTGTTTTTCTTGTTACAGACCCCAAAGTGCACAACTCCCAACCCACGTTTCCGGTGCTTGGCTTTCACAACTACGGTGATGACCGCTATGCAGTCATCAAGGAGAAAATGAGCTGGGAAAAAGCAGAGAAGGAGTGCAGGGACCAGTCCGCAGAACTGGCCAGTGTCTTGGATCCTTATGCTGAATCTTACGTGTGGTTACAAATAGTAAAACTTGGGGAGCCTGTGTGGATTGGCCTTAACAGCAACACAGTGAGTCTACCAAATGCTAATGACAGTCATACCACTGTCTTAGATGAGTTATCAGTCAGATCCACAAATGTGTGGCAGAAGTCAAAACCTTTTGGGGGATACTGACTTCCCTCCACTTCAGGGCATTTACACATTTAAGTGTTTATCCACAGTGTGAGAACTGCCACAGCCCACAGTTAAAGGCCACCAAGGATGTATCTGCAGCAGACAGTGGCTTCAGTGGTAAAGGATTTGTGCAGTTCCCACTTCCTATGCTATGGTCTACCATATACTCGTGTGGGGATTTGTTGTCATTTCTGAAGGCACATTGTTGAGCATACCACAAGAAAAATTGTGTTAAAAATAGTCCTTTCTTTGTGAATTTATTTTAAGGTTTTGTTTAAATTCACAGCCTAGCAGTACAAGAGCTTGTAGGGGAAAAGTAGGCAGGAGCAGAGCTCTGGCAATGGGGAAACCTTGGGCTGGCTCCTGGAACAGAAGCCAGTGCCTTGGGTAAAACTGCCAACAAACTCAGTTTAGAGTGGAAAGGTCTGAAATGGTAAGCAGCTAATAGAGACGTGAAAAAGAACATGGATAAGTATGATGTAGCTGCATATTTCTTGAACTGAATTTGTGGGGAAATCAATAGTGAGAGGTAGAACAAGATCTTAGTGGGACACAGGACTGGGAGAGGGCATAGGTGTTGAGGTGAGAGGAATCAGAGCCAGACCTCAGTGACAGCAGTCACTGCAAAATCAGGGTTAGGCAGGAATCCAGAATGAGAGATAGCCAAGAGTTTCAGAGGAAAGGAGACAGGAAAGGAAATGGCACAAAGGGCAGGATGGGAGCCTGCCTCCAAAGATCACAGGAGGATGGAGCTAGGTTGCACAGGATGGAGTGACAGAAGCCATGGGATGTGACTAATGTCAGTAATCCCCTGTAAATAGTGGTGAAATTCACAGATAAAATACACACTTGGCTACTCTGTAGTAGCTGGTCCTTGCAAGACCCGGAAACTTATTACAAGCCCTGTTAACATGGGTGGCAGAGGTCTGTGGTGCCTGCCCCATGGAAAGCCTCATCAGTTTTTCTCTGTCCAGTGAAACTTCTGCTTTTTCTATTTGGTTTCTAAATACATGGAGAAGCCTGTGTTAGAGGAATGCTGACAATAGTTTCTCTGTAATCTTTATTTGATTTGTGTGTGAATGCAGACTCATTTGATAAAACCTTCAGCTGTACATTCACATTTGTTACCACAAGGCCCTTTGCCCATTTAGTGCATGAGACAGATGGCGTGAATTGAATAACATAGGTTTGCATGCTAAATAAACATCTGTAGGACCACTGCCCTAACTGCTGTGGAGAGTGAAGTTTGGACCAGTTTGTTATGTATTCATGGATTCAGAGGATGAATTTTGTGCAAGAAACCACGATTATGATTTTTCCCAGTTTATACATACATTCAAGTATAATCTTAATATTCTTTTAATCTAATTCTTATATGTGACATAATCTTTATTCTCATTTGCTTTTAGAATGGTGGCCAATACGTATGGTCAGATAGAAGGAGGAGCAGGTATCTTAACTGGGCCAGTGGAGAACCAAATAAAAACACAGCCTGTGTCTATTTAGATTTGGATGGGTTTTGGAAGACAGCATTTTGTAACGAAACATTTTCATCTCTCTGTAAACAATCCAATGGTAAGTTCTGAACAGCAGAAATATGAGTTGGAGGCTGGAATTTAAATTAATGGCTTTATTTGAATTTAACTTTTCTGCATATGCAAAGATTGTAATAGATAGTATATGCCCTGTGAAAAACTATTACTTTCTAAAGGAAGAACTCTCAGATCCAGTATGTTTTGAGTGATTTGCAGGTATTTCATTTCACAGGCCAGTCAACATGTGAACATCATAAAGATAACTGCAATATTTAATGCCACATGCCATGGGTTTTTTTATGCATCCTTGTTTGTCAAGAACTACAGAAATGATCAACTTTAGCCTCACTATAAATACAGTAATAATACACTTCTACACTTAAGAGTATCTTTTGAAATAATGTGAGTTAAGAAACTTCTGTCAGTGTAGCAGCCGAATCAATTAATTTATGTTTGTGGCTGCTGCTCAAATATTTCAGCACTCAAATGTTGCATGTAATTTTCAAACATTTTAAATTATATATTAAATTTATATTTTCATCATACTTTACAGCAAATTTTGTATTTATTTAATCTCTGCTTTGGTTTTAATCAGGTGATACAATAGGTCCTAAATTCTGCTTTTATGTTGTTTAGGATGTTTGATGTACAAGGACAGGTAGAGACAGCTTCTCTGACTGTCATTTCTACAAATTGGCTAGACACAAGCCACTGGCTGGTGGTGGTGGTGTTGAGATTCTTTATGTATACGACTCATTTCTCATTCTCTTTCACAAGTTTCAAGTAAAAATTGTCTTGCTGAAGACAGTTGCAGTTAGACTGGTGTAAGCTTTCTTTAGCAGACTGGAGAACCAGCTCTAAGCAGCAGAGTTTATAGCTAGTTTGCCATGTTCAGTTGAATTTTTTATGATTAGTTCAGTCTACAGAATATTTCTTTTCCTGGAATCAATGTCAAATTGGTAGGGCTGGTGTGTGGTGCAGGAGTCCATATTTCCCTTGGCTTTTAATACTCCACTGAAACCTGTGGGTTTTCTTAATAGAGTTAATCCCTACTGAGCCACCACAGCTTCCTGGGAGGTGCCCTGAACCGAAGCGTGGTAGATCTTGGATTCCCTTCCGTGGTCATTGCTACTATGTTCACACCACTTCTGAGGAAAGCTGGCCTGATGCTTCCATGATGTGTATCCAAATGGGTGAGTGCCATTTTTTCTTAGGATATTTTACAGTTGTTTGTGTGGACCTTTTAATCCAGCACCAAGTGATGTATGTGTGTATGAATATATCAAAGATAAGCTACACCTAACTTAAATTTATTATCAAGCATTTCTACTATATGAAAATGCTGATCACTAAATATGGCATGATTGTTTACTGACATAATTACTTTATAACAAAAAATCTTGCTGAAATTATATGTAATATTTAATTGATATTTTTAGGTGCTTCTCTGGTTTCCATAGAAGATTCAGCTGAAATGAACTTTCTCTTACTTTATTTGTCTCCACTTGCAAGTGACTTCAGAAAGTTTTGGATAGGATTGTTCAAAAATATTGACGGTAATTATTTCACAATTCATACCGAGATGAAAATAAATACTAAATAAAAAGGAGTGAATACTAAATACCACTAACATACTAAATAACAATGCCAATATGCTAAATATTAAATAATCATATAAAAGTCAACTATTAAATGTTTAATAGCTTTTCTGCTAAGATACCTAAAACATAAATCACCAAGAGATCTACGATTTCTGTATCTTTGTTGAAATTAGAGTATATTTCAGTCTGTACAAAGTTCTAGCTTAGCACTTCACTAGTTGATTAAAATGTTTCTTATTGCTTTTTTAACTCAAAGTACTTCACATTTAACCACTGCAGTCTTTTAAGAAAATGTTGATCTTTAATACATACATAAAGAAAATCTTCTGGACATTCTGTATGCCTGCACTGCTGAGACTGGCTTACGCAGGTATTCTGCTTTCCTTGAGGCTCCCAGGCACGGTTCTGGGCACAGGCTTCAGCTAAAGGTCCTCAGGTAGCCTGAGCATGTTTTCCTTGCATCTCTGACAACCATGGCCCTGAAGGCTAATGGAGTTAATTTTTGAGCATTTATATTTTGTGCATTCCCACCTGAAAAGCTCTGGCTGTTAAGAGTGAGAAATAAACCAATTTAATCAACTAAAAAATTCTATGCTTGATGTCATTGTGCCCAGCAAACTTATTTATTCCCAACTTAATTGACTCACTAGGTAATACTTTTTGTTTTAGGAGAATGGATATGGATGGACAGAAGTGCAGTAGAATATGTCAACTGGGAGAAAGGAGAGCCTACAGTAATTTTTGATGAATACTGTGTTGATATGGATGTCTCAAGTGGAACCTGGAGGACCTATTACTGCTCTGTTGACCAGAATTTTATTTGTAAAATCCCCAAAAGTAAGTTCTGGATTTCTGTGCAGTGGGTTATTTTACATATTTGCAGTGGTTACTATATATCAAGCCAAACTGCTTATGCTCTGGGTACAATTTATGCCTTGATGTGTGTGCATCTGAATCAAAGCCAAGAGTAACTTCTCATAGAAATGGTAAGAAATTATGTTGGAGAATAACCTGACTCACTGTTTCCTCCTCTCAGTTTAAAAACACTGGTTTCTTGACATTTGCTGTTCCCTGGGGTTAGGAAGAACATATCACTTGTTGAGAGCGCACAAAACATTCATAGTCATTGCGGTTAGAGGGAAGGAGTGGTAGATGATGACTAAATGATTAAACTAGTGACTGCTGAGAAGAAGGCAGACCCTCTGCTGACAGCTAAGTTAAGGGGGAGCAGTGAGAAGTCACTGAGCTCCTGCAGAGACAAGGTAGGTCCTGCCTGTGGGGACAGTATCACCATGGTGAAGTGTGCTGGAATCTTCTGGATGAGCAAGCAGAAAGTGTCAAGTGAGGGTGGGCAGTGGGGCACAATTAATTTCTCTCCTGACAGAGGCACAGGGAGACATGCTAGGAGAACCAAACAGCGTGTTATGTTTCATTGGTAATGGTTACTTGTAGCCCTGCAGTTTTTTGGACATCAAACTGTGTAAAATCTAAATGTGTCTCAGGCTGGGGTGAGTCCTGCTTGCGTGCACAGCAGAGCTGCATAAAACATGAAGCATGTAAATCTGCACACATGCAGTTTGCACGAGTCACTGTGCGCACACAGAGTCAGCTGTATTTGCACACATCAACTGGGAGATAGTATGAAATTGGCCACATTTGCTATTGGCAAACAGATTCACCACACAAATATAATCAGTGCAGTGTAGAACCAGTTGAGTTTCCTGCTTGTGGATCTCCGCGTTGGCAGGTTGGCAATGGAGTCACCTGTGAACTTTGTAGGGCACAGCCAGTCAATCCTGCAACTAATTAATTGAGTCACACTTCCCAAGCAATGGAAGTGTTCAAAGCACTGAATAGTGAGACAGCAGTTAGTCTTAGGGTTTTTTTTTACAAGTATTTGTAACAAGTATATTTGATGGATTCAGCCTCAATTGTCAGGGAAAATGTTTTCATATATTTTTCTTGTCCATGTACTGTGTTCAGCTCTGAGGCCTGCAGCATAAGAGAGACATGGACCTTCTCAGCTGAGTCCAGAGGAGAATTATGAAGGTGATTAGAGGGCTGGAGCCCCGTCTCTAGGAGGACAGCCTGGGAGAGTTGGAATTGTTTAATCTGGAGAAGAGAAGGCTCCAGTGAGGCCTTATAGCACCTTCCACTAGCTAAAGAGGGCTCATGAGAGAGCTGGAGAGAGATTTTTTCCAGGGGCATGTAGTGATAAGACAAGGGGGAATAGCTTCAAAATGAAATTGAGTAGGTTTATATTGGATATTAGGAAAAAATTATTTACTGTGAGTGTGGTGAGGCACTGGAACAGGTTGTCTAGAGAAGCTGTGGATGCCCCATCCCTGGAAATGTTCAAGACCAGGTTGTATGGGGCTTTGAGCAATGTGGTCTAGTGGAAGAGGTCCCTGCCCATGGCAGGGGATTAGAAGTAGATGATCTTTAAGGTCCCTTCCAACTCAAACCATTCTATGATTCTATAATTATTTAAAATTTGATAGGAACACAAAGCAGAAATTACCTATGTAGTATTCATTTAATATTTGAACAGTTGCTTTCAAATTGTATAATATATATATTTTTTTAATTTTAAAGTTGCTGAAGTTGAGCCAACCCATGATTCACCTCTCAATAATGGTAAGTTGGTTTCTTATAAGCCCACTAAACAGAAATTTCAGTAAGTTCATTGCCATTTATTACTTAAAAGTAAAATTGCCTCCAGAAATGCTTCATTTAAATAACTATCCATCACAGATTATTTTATTTTAAATCTATTTAAAATGGGAGCTCTTCCTTCAAACTGGATATCTTACTTTTTTTTTTTAATGACAAATGGTATATGTAGTACAATATAACACTCCTTTTAAAGGGAACATAAAAGATATTAAGCTCAATTTTGCATTGCCCATCTGCAACATACATTAATTTTAACTGCTGTTATGATTGTTCAGTACTTTTATTTTCACTTGGTTACTTAGGGAGATATTTGTTGTATGCAGTGGCAGTCTCTGAGCATTTGTAGTAATTGTTCTGTTTTGTCTTTCACAGCTTCAAAAAAAGAAGCTGTTGCTTCATCGGCAAATGGCTTAGGTGGGATGATTTTTATACTGATCTTCCTTCTGCTAGCTGGAACTGGCCTAACCTTGTATTATTTCTATAAAAAAAGACGTGGTCAACAAATGTTTACAGCAAGTTTTGAAAATGCCATATACCGTGGTGACTCTGGAACTCTTGAATCAAATTGTCTTGTGACCAATATTGAAGAAAACGAGCAGGCAACACTTTAATAGGCTGGATAATCTCGGGCCTGATTTTGAAAAGAATTAAAATGCTAGCATACGAGACTTCTTAAGGCAAAGCAATTCTCTCCTATGGAAATTCTAGCTAATTTTGCACAGGGTGCTTCTTGCTTTCTGTACTAGCAGGAACAAGCAATCTTGCAAGGCAGATCCAGAGATCTGCTCACAAATTGTAGTGCCCGGGAGGATTGTTGAGCTTACACATAGACCTGCAGCTGTGTTGTGTAAGTGAACACTCAGGAAGCTCCAGCCTCTGCATGGGTCCAGCATCATCTTTAGGCACAAGAACCATGCTCATCACAGACAATTTGAGAATACGCTCCTTAGCATGCTCCAAAAAGTATATCCAGATATTCTGAAAATGCCTCCTTGATCTCCAGTGGAGACTGGGAGAATTGCACAGGTTGGACTAATCTCCAAGCTCAGCTGGGGCGGATCCCTGTTCAAAGCAGGACCAGCTCCCTGGCTCAGCCAGGCAGCCTGCTCCAGTGCTGTGGATCCATGTCTTCTTTTTGCTACACAGAAACCCTTTGTCTTGCCCATAATATCTGAATTAACATAATTTGCTCCTCTGTATATGACTCATAGAAAGGCAAATGGAAATTGTATTTCTTCTGCTATAATTCTGTAACATACACAATGAAAGATCAACTATTATAAGAGGTTGGAATGTATTGTGAATAGTAATGCTTTATCATTTAAACAGTCAAATAGGGATCTCAAAGGATGTTGTAAAAGGCTAGAAATAGGCAGGAGAAATTATACTTAATTCACACTTGAAAAACTGAAAAAATATATTTGTGATATCTCCAATACCAGTGAGGATTTCATTCCTTTTTAGGCCATTTTTTCAAAGCATAATGAAACTTACCATTAGAAAGTCTTTTCTAATTTCTAATCAGATTCTCCCTGTCCAAGACTTTTAAATCTTTGAATATCATTCCAGACTTCCATCATGATGGAACTGATGGCATTACATGTCCTACTTGTCTACTGGTACATTCTCTTACTTCATAAACCCTAAAAATAGGCTTATAGAGGTTGGGGTTTTTAACTTTCCCAGTGTATTTTATGGCAAATGTAAACAACAAAATGACTCAAAACTTAGTCTAGGGGATGCCCTTATTTAATTTGATACTTTTTGATATTTTAATCTTTTGACAGATTTTAATTGTGTTTAAATTAAAGTATTTTGTGTATGCATGAAATACATGTAAATAAGTTTTTATTCTATGTTGGTTCACTAAATGGGAATTAAAAGGCTGATTCTAAGTAAAAGTGTATCTGTCTTAAACAGAAGATTTTATCATAACAGTAAAAACAGGAAGAACTTAAATTTTCATACACAAATGAACATCTATTTTTCCTAGTCTAGTGTGTTCTAAAATGGTCTTTACCAACCTGAAACTGTGTGTCTCACTGCTTCTTTATCCCTAACATTTGAAAGTTTACCCTAATAAATGTCTAATGAAAGTGTTGGAATTTAAGACTTATGTTCCATTCTGCTTCAGTAGTTTCTGAGACAGATTTTTATATATTCTTATTGTCATGTCTCCTCTCAATATTTGCTGATAGTAACAGTAGTTCTTCCCTTTTCATTTCACTGGCTACATCTTCTAGATCCCTAATGCTTTCTGCTGTTCCCTCCTAGACCCTGAGCTGTGGTCTGTAGGTCCTTCTGACAGTACCAGTGCACCAGTAGATAAGGTATTTCAGGTGACATCCTAACAACAATGGGCACATTAGAAAGATTTAATCCACCCTTGTAACACTTTCCATAAAGGACCCTTCTGTCTGAATTGGTTCTACAGGATGTATAGGTTTGAATAAATAAATGGCTGCCCGAAAACAATAGGCAGGAAAGTTGCCTAATGAGAAGTTGGTTCACGAAAGTTTCCAAGGACTTTAGCAGTCCTGTTGCATCTGTGAGAACTGAACCAAGAATTTGTTTGGACTGTACAAGATTATTAGTGCCCACCAGCATGCATCAGCAGAGGGTTGTGTAACTTGGACCACATCCAAGACAGCAGTGACTGATGTCTGGTAACGAAGAGTAAGACCCTCTGAGGAACTTTCCAGACATGCCTTGAGAATTGCCTGGAGTGCCAGTATAGCTCTCTGTAAGTGAATGCACAGCTGGGATTGGTTTCAAAATATTATTCCAACCAGGGAACTTGAGTGGTTGTCTGTGAGTGAACTCTACAAGTGAAAAAGCAAATGTGCCATGTGAATATTTATTTGCTATTTATTATGATAGCTTCTTTCTATTAACAGCTTGTTGAAAAAAACCCAACCCAACAAACTGAACACTTTGTTTTAAGAAACTCTGCATATGATCTGTATTTCATGCCTATCAGTGAAAAGGGAATTCACAAGAAACTTTCTTTGGTACATATCCTAGTATGATGGATTTTCTTCACAAAGTTTATGGTTACTTGCAGGTTTTTGATTCCAAATTCCTTTCCTGTAGCTAGATTTCTGCAGGAAGGCTGTGGTTGTCACTGTATTTCATCCTAGCTAACAGAACAGCTCCAAGAATGCTTGTCAGACAATACAGACCTAGAACCTAGTTTAAAGACACTATGGTGTGGAGGTAGGAAATATGTGCTCATCAAGGTGCTTTGGACACCTGGAATTTAGTGGTAAAAACAAGCTTTTTACCAGGTCTAGGAACCTTCAGGGTTAAGCTGCTGTAAACAGAAGTGTGTGGGACCACAATTTGTCAATTTGTCCTACTTCTACATAGATTTTGGATTTGGTCTTACATGCAATAAAATAGCATTTATAAAATGCCTTTCCACATAGCCAAGATGTGGAGATCTACTTTGTCATTTGCCTGGCTTTGTTTTTTTTACATTAAGGTGGTATTTTAGAGAGAATTTCCTGCCTTCCAAAAGAATACCAATTTATAGAGAAAGTATTTGCTAATATCAGTATCTTGATATTTTCAGTACGTTCAGATACTTTCAGTATCACTTGAAACAGAAAAGAAAATCTTAGCTTCAGTACCCTGGCAAAAGAGTAATATAAAAAGAAGTTTATGAACTGCAAGTCTTTACTTCTGTCATTTAAGTTTCTGAAATTAGGGGACTGAAAAAGGAAGTGAAGAGTAACTTGGAGCAAAATGTAAGGAAGTTCTATAAATAAAACCAGAATAGATAGATAGCTGTGAAATGAAATCTTCAGGCCAGATTCCAATGGGCAAGAGCCAGATTTTCCGGGGTCAATAGGAAAGATTTGAACTGCTCCATAAGCATAAAGTTGTCCTGATGTCACCTTATCCGGACAGAGGAACAGTTAGTGTTCATTTTGTCTCTTCTCAGCTGTGTCCTTATCTAACATATCCAGATTTCTTCTGTCATATTCTGCAGAGCACAATGTTTTACTGTGCACCACTATTTACTATCTGTTAAATAACTTTTTAAGGATTTGGTTGGTGTTTTAAGGATGTGGTTAGTGGTTATGGTTCCTTTGAGGAAACATTTGCTCTCATTTCAGGAGAACGCGCACAGCCCAAACGTTATACTTTTTAACCAGACCCTTCATCTAGACAGCTAAATGAAATTCATCTCACCTACTTTTAGAACTGATTGACACAATTTTTTTTTATAGTGGATAATCAGGAATATATATGTAGGACTTGCAGTAGTTCCATGGTCCACTAGAAGAGGCTTATTATGGCACAGAGGTTCTACAGAGAGGAGGGAATAATATTCTGCAACTGGAGGAATAAGGGCTTGTGCAGTGACAAACACAGACTGAGGCTGGTAAGAGGATGGTACAAAAACACAGTGCAAGATGTCCAAATAAAGGAAGTTGAAGGGAAAGGCCAAAGTAGAAATGAAGGAGTTTGAATTGGGCCAGAAGTGCTGATCATCCCTTGGAGAGCCAGGCAAGGCTGGGCTTGGCAAGGCAGAGGTCCAGGAAATTCAAACGCTGCTGGAGAAGTGCAGGAAGATAGGACTCCCAGTTGTGGGGAAGCAACAGGTGGTTGAACATACTTTGCATATAAGAGAGTCAAGGAAAAAAGCTATCCAAAGTGAACTGTGGGCTCAAGAGCCCAGCTGCACCATTCAGACCAGGAAACAGGGTGTGTGTGTGGATGGCAAAGGGCTGAAAGGTGTAAGATATTGGTATGTTTGTTCTTATTTGCCTGGGTACTTTTGTGTTCTTTGGAAAGGCCACAGCTCTGGATCAGGGAAGAAGGCAGACTGCCTCTCCACCTTGCCCTGGATCCTGATGTCTTTCACAGGGCAAAGCCATCTAGAAAGATGAGGAGATGGTTTCTTCCTTGAGAGTCGTGAGTGTGCACAGGGTGGGGGGGATGTTTCAGAGCATCTTGCTGGAGTGGGTGCAGAGGATGGGAGGAAACCTGGGGTTTTCCTAAGAGGAACAGAAAGTGGACCTGTGGGGAAGCCTCTGGGGCAATGGAAAGGAAGAGGTTTCTCCTAGAGAGCTGGAGAGGAACTGTGTGGGCTGTTTTGCAACCCAAGAAGCCACTGAAAGAAAGCTTACAGGCAAGCACTTTCTCTGCAAAGATACTGTGGAAAGTGGAAACATTCATTTTTAAACAGCCTGTTAGAGAACAAACCCCCCTCTGTTTGAAGAGAAGGGGCTGATAATTCAGCCTCCTGGATCTGGCCAGCTTGAGGTCCACTCTCAGTGGGTGGTGGGAAATAAGAGCAACAGGCAGAAGAAAAGGTATATTGGCCTGTGATTAGTAGGGGGGAGAGAAAGGGATGAATCATCTGTCAAAGGACAGGTGGAATAGTATCATAGAATCATAGAATCATAGAATAGATTGGGTTGGAAAAGACCTCCAAGATCATCGAGTCCAACCCCTGATCC
>JAYRBT010000082.1:19451032-19468800 GCA_036023395.1 Myiotriccus ornatus | reverse complement strand
TCTGATCCCTTGTCCATCCTGTAGCTGCTGTGTGATTGCACACAGGATGATCTGCTCCATAACTCTGCCAGGCACTGAGGTCAGGCTGACCTCGTAGTCAGTAGTAAGGCTTGGTTACACATCTCCCATTTGCCCAAAGATTTCTCTTACACCTCACGTTGCAAGAAAATGTTTTTCCATTCCTGGACATTGGGAACAGCAGCCTTTTCTCCTGGTGACAGCACTTTTCATTTCAGAGCTACCACATGAGATGGTGATGGTTGTTAGGATGCTTTTTGAAAGTCAGCTTCTGCCAAAGGCACAGTTTGCTGTGTTCTTTGACTTAAAGATGTATTTAAAAGCACACACAATTTAGGATCTATGCAGATTTAAATCTGTTTACAAAAGAATTTCAACAGTAAATGGGAAATTAGAAATATGTGATCTCCACATGTTGCGAAGATAATGAAAGTCTGGGAAAGAAGAGACCATTTCTCTTCTTTGTTTGTCAAGACAACTACATTTAGTGCACATAACAGTTGGTTTACAAAGGAATTGGCACTGATCATGCCAAAAAACTGGCTGCATTTTATTTACTTTACTGAATATGTGATATTTCATGATATAGAAACATAGCAGAGTGACACAAAATAGGGAAGGGATTTTAAATAAATGAGGAAGCAAGAAATAAGATAAAAAGGAAGGAAATCCTTGAATTTTGCGTGAAAGCCATTTGCATTCACCTAGAGAATTACAAGAGAAAAGAACATTCTATGAATTTTCTTCCTTTAAAAATTTTCCATTGCTTCTTGTGCACTTCTACCGTTCGATCAAAATTGCACTGAATGCCAGTATCATTTAAATTCCAGAAGTTTAATATTTTCTCATAACTTCAAGTATTCATAAGGGTTTTTTTTTTCCTCATTTGTTCATATGGCGTTTGATAGTTCAGTGTCAGAGTGAATTTTGTAAACGGTTTCCACCTGTTCTCACACTTAGTGTGTCAACATAGATACATTTTTCTATGGAAATGTCATTCTTGGCTGTGGAAATACTCAAAACCCATCTGGAAAAAGTCCTGAGCAACCTTTGAAAGAGTATATATTTTTGAGGCCCTGCTTTGATCAAAGCATTCAGCCAAATGACCTCCAGACGTCTCTTTCAGAGTGAACTATTCTATAATTCTGTGGTCAGATACAGGACTATACACTTTCAATGAGCTAAAGCAGAAAGTGTGGCAAAGGCAGGGAAGAGACATGGCCAACACCTTAGGAAGCAGCACTGCTCTCCTGGCTGCATGACTGGTGGCTGTTTGGTCAGTGCTAGCACCCACATCAGGCTTCAGCTTCCCACTAATATGAGATCAAAGCACAGATACCACAAGCACCCTCTGTCAGTGTTATTTTTGAGGTGTCTAATCAGTTGCTACAGCTTGAGAACTGTGGTTTATTCTCTCCACTGTCCTCATCCCTGTTCAAAATGGGACAAAATTACCCTGCATAGAGCAGTGGCAGCTACTGCGCCCAAAGCAGCAAGATGACAACATGCTCCAGGATTACTCAGCCACAGCCATTGTGTCCCTGTAGTACCACCCCATCCCCTAAAATATAATAAAAGACAAAGGGATAGGCTCTACTTTCTAGCTGTAGGTGACCACAAATAGGCCCTTGGATCCAAGAAAATCAGAGAGGCTGTTTGGTCCTCCTCTTGGTAGGCATTTGACAAACAACACAAGACCTGGACCAGAGGAGTAAGAGAAGCCAGCAAACCAGCTACTTGGGAGAGAGGGTCATAGCCTACTGCAAATAATAGTAGGGAAGGTATGGTAATTATCCCAGGCTGCTCAAAACATTATTGGGAATGGGAAGTGCCAGCAACAAGTTTCAGTCTTGTGTCCTACCCTTTGAGGATAGTGGCTTCTGCCTTGGATTTGTGAGACTAGCTAAAATGATTAGGTGGCTTTGACTAATCAAAACCCTTAAATTTTACCTTAGAGGTCAATTTTAATGCCCAAAGCAAACGGAATAAGTCAGTTATAACAAAAAATTTCATATTTTTAATTCCTGCCTGAACACTATTTCTAAGTAGTTCTTGGTATCTGTCAAAATCCTTTAGAGACAGTATAAAGTCAGTAATCAGAGAAGGTGGGAGATAATTGTTATTTTGAAAACAATATAGACTAAAATTAATTTTAATGCTGCCTATTTTTATACAGTTTAAAGTCAGCTATAGAGTCAAATTTATCATCAAAACCCAGCAGTTCTATCCATTATCTTTTCTAAACTCACTTGTAAAAATCCCAATATCCTGAACAGGTTTCTAAACTTTATGAAAATTGTCTTGAAATGTTCTACAGGCTGGCATCTGTAGAGTGTCCTGAAGTGACAAAGAACAGCAGAAAGGGCTGATGCAAAGTTTGCATACAACTTGTTGTCTGTGAAGGGTTTTCTCCAGCTGTGGCAACATGGATCCCTGTAGAGCCCTATCAAGCCCACACAACAGAATTGACAAAGATGTCTGCTTGAATTAAGCCAATAAATTTGTTTTTTTAATCACACCTTAAAAACAGTTCTACTAGGTCGTATTGAAGGTTACTTTAACCTAGAATCCTATCCCTGAGGGTGTCTAAAAGCAAGTGCTAAATGAAGAGCACAAGAGTTCGTAAATATGAAGTGGTAGCTCTTCATTTACCCCTCTTGGCCTCAACATTTGTAGCTCCAGGATTTCCTGAGCCAGATGTAGTGGTTTTGAATTAATCTGTATATAGAAATTGGCATGCAATTAACCTTGGGTTTGAATTTTACACTACTCTAGCAACTCCAGTACTACTGGAGATCTACTCTAGTAGATCCTCAAATAAACAACTTTTAATGTGCTATAAAAGTGAGGTGATTTACACTGATTTGCATGGAATAGGAAAAAAAGCCCACATAGAGATTTGTCAACCCGATGCACTCGATGTATACTGCTACAAAATTTTTCTAAATACATAAGCCTCCAGAAAGTCAGCAGTTAAAAAATATATTATTTTTATATTTCTTGGAAAAAGTAAAGCATTTCATCAGCAGGCTCATTTCATTTTTCTTCCTATTGAATCCCTTTGGATGTTCTGATACTTCACATGTAACAAGACAATTTCTGACAGCAGTCCTCTTCACTGTGGGTTTTTTTGCCGTTTCAAAATTTTGATTTCTTTTCTGAGAAGTTCATCCTATTAAATGCCCCTTAGAGTGAACAGCTTAGGGCAGTGTAGTGTAACTTACAAAGTGTGAAAATATGAAAAGATTTTCTAGTGATCTGTACATCAGAGGGTACAGATCTGGTGTCCTTGAAGAGACTTTTGGTTTTTTTTCCTCAGAGTTAAAGACATTCTATAATCCTGCTTTATCCTTGTTCTCATGCCAACACAGCTTGATTCCCGTTTTTTTCAACTGATGACTTCTAATAGAAACATCTTGAGGAAAAATACATTTTTTGTATGGAGCCCAGGAGTAGACTATTCTGGTTTAGTTCAATGAACTAAGATGTAGATTCACACCATTCCATTAAGAACAGTGGTAGCTCAGTCTGTGAATTATCCTTTACTATTACTTTCATTAAAAGAAATTTTCTCTGATCAGTCTTTCCTTGCATTAGAATCTTAAATTTTGCATTTAATTGCACAATTCAATTATTCTTTATGAAGTTCATTCTGCATTTTAGTTTATGGATGTTTCCTGCTGGTCCTCTGTGCCCCAGTACTTGGACTTCATTACAAAATGTACATGCCCAGAAAGTGCAGGAGTGGACCCCTCATAAATATTGGTGAAAATAGTCCACATACATTTTCATATGTAAAAATACCTGAAATGAAACAGCCATAGTCATGCTAGTGCAAGTAATAAATACTGATAAAGAACAAGAATGAAAGAAATTTGAAACCCTGTCTAGAAGAGCCAAGCTGTTTTGTGAATTGGTCTGTAGATAACATGAGCTAAAGGTCTTGTATCTCTGGTAATGCTTTAGAAGAAGTCCTCCAATTGCTGAAATAGGGCCAGAGATAGTAGTAAAAGAAAGTAATTCCTTACCCTGTGCTTTAAGATATTCTCATGATTTTTACTGTGTTCAGGGAAATCTGTCTGTCTGGTGTACTCTTCATTAGTGAGTGACTGCTGTAGCTCTGAGATGCCAACAAGACCAGGCACAGATATTCCCAGCCTGTTCAGAGGCAGAGCAGGTGTGAGGGTGGCTCACGGGATCTCTGGCACCTTTCTTGCTCTCTTTCTTGCAAGTCAGCGTGGGCATGAGGCTTTGGTTGCAGACAGAGGTGAGGTGATCCCAGAACAGCTCCAACTGATGGCCTTGGCATGTGGACCACAAGCAGCTTCCCTGACACGCTACTGCTGCACTTTAGAGTTGCAGCATCTTTTATTTACCACTGAGTGGAGTCCTTAACAAGACTGCAGATGTGCAAGTCTTGATTCCCTGATCTGCTCTCTAACATTTTGCTCAGAGCAGCTTGGCAGTGCAGCTGATGTCCGAGCCGGACAATTCAGTATGAGGGAGTGCCGGGCTCAACATCAGGATACCAGAAATAGGGGGTTGCCTTTTGGGAACCACTGTCAAATCCAGTTTCTCACAGTTATTTAATACAGACATTTTTTTTTTTTTAATTTAACAACTGAGAGTCATACTTATAAAACAAAATTATTTCAAAAAGTGCTTATTTCACTAGCCTTTTCTTTGGACAATGTCCCGTGTCAGATACTCTCCTTGGATCTCTTCCTGTGGCTATGATTACTACATTAACCCACTTGGAAAGCTGGTTTGATGCTCCCATATATTCAACTCTAAGGTCAAGTAAAAGACTGCTTCCAGTAAGTTGTAAAAGTTGCAGCTGGTATTCTAAATCAAAGTCCAAACCAAACCAGATGTGAGATTTCAAGCAATTGGTGTCCCAAATCCTCAGGAAACTAATTATATTGTAAGCATAAATAAAACCACAACAACCAAACATATCAACCAAATAAAGAAATCAATTGCGAAAAGAAAGTAAGGAGACAGCAGCTAAAAGTAATTATTTTCCTCCTTTTCATAATTCTGAGTGTGTGGGTCCCTGTTTGTCATCCTGTGGTCACTTATATTCTGTCTCTGAGTATCAGATTCTCTTCCAAGACTTCTATTTACTTCTCACTCCTCTGTTTCTTGTTAGTGCCTTAATCCCTGCACATTTCTTGCCAATTGCCTGTTTTCCTCAGTCTCTTCCTGATGAGACTGATGTGCAGGGACCCTCAGTGAGTGCCCACTAATTGCTGGTCTCTGCAAAATTAAATTGCCATGGAGGAGCACACATGGATCCAGTCTCTTCCTTTGCATCATTCCTGTCTATGTGAAGAGACAGAGGCAACAAAGGAGAGACGAGCACAGATAGTGCTTCACCTGGTGTGTGGGGAAGAGTCTGTGAAGATGCTGCACATGGGATGGAGCAGTTATCCAGCCGTTCTGGGCTGCACACAGAAGTGTCATCCCTTAGAAATACTCAAAATGTGATGTTCAGCAAGGCAATTGCAAAAATAAGAACTGTAATTCCTAATACACATCACTGTGCAAATCTGTTGTCATGCTGGCAAAGTTAAGTTCTTAGCTGATACAATTATGTTTTGTTTCCGAGTCTTATAAAAACAAACAGTATATAAAGCTTCAGTACATAGGCACACTACTTTCTCTTACTGGGATATGTCCAACAAGCTGTATTGTGACACAATGTATCACTTCAGATTTGTAATCTTCAAAAATATCTTATTTTGAATTTAGGAGGGATTTCAAACATGCTTGAATAAAAGTGTTCTCTATTGTCCTGGATGCCACTGAAAGAAAAGTGCGAATGGAATTTCGTTCTTCAAATGCTAAAGCAGAAAATAGAAAATAGAAATAGAAAATAGAAAATAAAAATAGAAGACATGATGTAATTTAATGGTTAAAGACCTTCGAATGTTATATATTCTATGAATAGAACCCTACAATCATATACATAATGGAAATAGGGAACTGAAGAGGTCCTGCCCAAAGGCAGTGTCAGCTAAAACTAAGCAGCTGCTGAAAGATACTCCATCTCTTCTAAAGTTTCCAACAGCCATAATGACTTCACCCTTCTCATGAGCAAACTCCCCAGAGTTTCTGTACTAATATTGTCGGTGTGCTTTGCAATGTCACTGGCTCCTCAGGACAGCTGCTAGAGTAGCCAACATCTGCTAATAAGCTAGTAATAAGCTCTTGGTTGCTCCAGAACAGGCTGGTAGCAACTGGGTTCAAATGCTTCCTGGGAATGGTCCCTGGAATGCTGGACATGCCAAACTGGACCTAGAAATCCCTTTTGGGGAGTGCTCACTGGCATGGGTGAAGGAGACATGCCTACATTCATTTACAGAATACAACTCTGTAATATTGCCTTTTCCTGAGCAGTGTTTAATTTAAATAAATTAATGGTTCTTAGTTGCCAGATGGGCTTAAACAATGACATCAAGTTTAAATAATTTGTTAAGTACATTTTTCCATTATTTGAACTGTTAACATATAGAATAGCACTAACTCTTTCCATAAAACCCTTGTGAGTATACCTACCAGCTCAACATAAGCTGCTAATTACTGCTCTTTTCTTAAGGATTGACTATGATTCCTTAACATCTAGTCATCCCCTCATTATTAACAAATAGTATTGTTTTTTCTACTGCTTTTCCAGAAATTCAAGGTAGTCTGCCTGGCTTATAATTCCTTGGTGTTCTGATATGCTCAAACCTTGCCTAGCTCTCCTCAGCTTCAGCTTGTCTCTAAGTGTTAAGAATAATCAAATTCATCTTCTTGAAATAAAAAATAAAAAAAAAAAAATAGGAATTGTTGTCCTGTAGCCAAAACATCACATTTGATTTTCATCTTTAATCTATACTATTGTTTTATACAGTGTTGGACAAATGTTCATAGTATAGGAAATGATCTTGCAAATATTTTCTTATCTTCCATTGTTTACTTGCCTCCCAATGAAGCATCTGACAAAATGTTGTGGAAATGAAGAGCAGACTTTAAATGGTGCTTCCTATGTTTTGATTTGAAAAATTAAGCTCATGAGTTCAAAAACACTGCCTCATTTAAACTGAGGAGAAAGATGTAGTCTGCACTGAAGCTTTCCAGAGCAGAAGTAAATTTGATGGAGTATGATGCTGCCAAGAAAGAGTGAGATTACTGAAAACGTGGGCAGGAGCCCAAACTCATTTTAAATGCACATTGGCTTCATAAATATGGAAAATCAGCTAAATTAAGAGTGCTCTGTACATGCAGTGATAGGAACAGCTTCCAAAAAAGTGTACTTTGATGGATGATATTCCTACTTAGATTAATATTTAGAGCTAACAGTTAACTGAAAATGCATGACATTGACTGCACAGAATGTGGCCTTGGATAGTCCTTTCATTGGGAGCTTCAGGTGCTTCAAGTGTATCAGGTGCTTCTCCCTCTCTCAACATTTTCCTTGGGATATATAACCCAATAAAACATCTTGGTACATCTATACTACATGTTTACCACTCTTCTGAGAAGGCAAGGTTCGACAAGAAGCATCAGATGCCTTCAGCATTTTGTGTTCTGGTGTGCTGAAATCTTTTTAAAGATAGTTACATGGTGCTAACAGTGGCTGCAGATTACTGACATTTGTTTGCAGCAGTCAGGTGGGTAAGGGAAGCTGAATCTAAACCCTTCGAAGTTCCCTAAATGTGGTGCCTGATTAACCTCAGGTGATATCTGTCTCTACCCCTCTTTTCTGTGTCCGTGCAGCAAGGAACAGGTGAGTCAGAGACGTCAAGGGAGGGTGGTTTCACTGCATGCTTGTGCCTGGTGTCTGGGCTACAACAGACATGGAGCCCTTGGCTCAGCTCTCTGCAGCATGTGTGTTTAGCACTGTCAGCATTAACTTGGCAAACAAAATTTGTCCTGCAAATGGGATCTGAACTATAAATCCCAGCCATGACCATCACCCTTGTAACTCTTTTCAAGCTCAGATGATTGTCTGCCTAAAAAGGGATTGCTTTAGGCAAGGAATAGGTGCCTTTCTGTCCAAACCAGGCAATTCTGTGCAAATGGCGTGACCAATGTAGTATGCCCGGGGTATGTTCAGGAAGGTGATAACTTCAGCCTTAGACAGTCCTGAGGAATAGGTAAGCTGAACTGATGACGGAGCCTTAGGCAAATCACTTTCTGCTCCCATAGAGTTATAAATTCAAACCACAAAAAGAAATAAAAAAAAGAAGAAATTGCACTGCAGTGATATTATCATGCTCAGACTATGCCCGGAAGAGCTTTGATAGATTTAGATGCCCTTTGCAACAAAGAAATCTGGAAACCATTTCAGATTAAATCCAGCCCTGAGAGTTATTCACAGAACTCCTTTTGGTGTTTTATTTGAACTACTGATTGCAACTTACCAGGAAAAAAATAAAAAAAAGGAAGTTAAGAGACTCCTTTGGTAACAGTCCATGTGAATGTCTGCTATATCTCCTTCTGTGCTGTTAATTATGAAATTTCCTTCCTCTTCCAGCAAATAGGTTTGATACAATTGTAATTGGAAGGTATGTGAGGAGGGGAAGAACTCCAGTGTCTTCCTTGCCAGTTGATGTCAAGGAACATCAGTTACTACATACCTCCTACCTCCACAGAGACTGACAGATAGGTCACACCATGAATTGTACTGGGGAGATGACATTTTCAGAAACGACATTTTTCATGCACCCTTGTTGCATGAAAATTAAAAATCATGTTCTGGACCTCACCAACCCACAGGTAATGGGGTAAGAAAATGTCTTAAACACTTTTTTTCTGCCAACTTTTCTGCTTCAACATTTTTCTCTTAAGTATTCAAGTCAAATGTGGCATTTAGATATGGTAGGGAGTTTTACTAAAAGAAAAGGATTTAAAAGATGTGAAAAATTAGCTCAGAGTCAGAGTATATTCAGTTGGAATGGACCCATAAGGAACATCAAGGCCAACTCCCTGTTCTTCACAGGACATCCTAACACTAAACCATGTGACTAAGAGCACTGTCCACATGTTCCTTGAAGTATTCACCCATGGGAAATATTTTGAAGCATTTCTTTCTGGAAAGTGGTATTTACTATTTTTGATAAGGAAGGAAACAGTGATAAAGCAAAGGAAGAAAATGATGACTCATCATAGAGATAATATAAAGAACAGGCATTTTTCCAGTTATTTTTATAACTATATACTGTTATCCAGGAAGTATGGAAATGCGTGTTGATTGTGTCCAGTGATTATTGAGGCTCAGTTAACGAGAGGCAGTTAAAGGGTAGTACAAAAGGTTGATGAGTGGTAAATCAGCTGTCAAGGTGCATATGTTGGTCTGCTGTACCTCAACCAAAATACTGAGGTTCAGATGCTCTTGGGTCATCTGGCAGAGCCATGCAACCTCTGCAGCTGTGACATGTCATCGGTAGAGGCGGGAAGACGACACGGTGTTCAGGGATACCAGCACCCCTTTATTGCAATGGTGCTTCTACTTATACACTTCTGGGTGTCACACATGTACACATACCATTGGTTTAGCATAAACACAACAACTCATGATTGGACACACAGCCACATGTCAGAGTACCATAGGTTAGACATGCTTGCAGGAAGTCCACCCTGTGCCACAGTCCTTACTCTCTGTGGTTAACCCTCTGCCAGGTGCAAAGTTCCGTCTTCGATATCTCAGCTTACAGAGAGCCCTGAGCCAGCTGGGCTCCCCCACAGTGACATTCACCCTTTGATGCAGTCTCCTAGATGGAGGGGTCTACTGGCCTTCGAATGTGGCACCTGTGGCTCCATCACAAAAAACAATGGCTGAGATCTCCTGGTGCTCAATCAGATATCTATTATTGTGGTGATGATTTTGGCTATGTAGTTTCCTCTGTGGTTTTAACATGCTATTTTCATTCTAACTCCCCATTCTATTACTGTGGAAAATAAGGGAAATTTTCAAGCTGTCAACTGCTTCTTCTCTCCAAGAAAAGCTTGGTTAAGTCTAATCATCCCTTGTTAGTCTAGGATTGATGCTGCATGATGGACTTATGTCTTTCACACCGGAGTTTTTCAGCGCTCACTCCCATCCTCTCTGGCTCTAGTTCAACCTTCTTATGAGCTGTTCCAGCACATAAAGGAAAAAACAAAAGACTGTATCATGCTGAAATGACTCTGTATAGAAGGTGGCAGACCCAGTGCCAGATCCAGGTTGAGGGTGCCTCTTCCCAGCTGGGCCCAGAACACAGAGGGGCCACTGCAAGCCACTGGGAACAGACTCAGGCTGTCAGTGGAGCTCAGCATGAAATCACATTTCCTTCACCCTTCACTTTTCTCTTGGTCTTATTGCAAAGGGTGATTGTTATTTTTCACCAAATTTTCTTGCTTTTAAATTGAGCCTGTGTCTCTATGGCTATACCATTAGACTGAGGAACTACAGGCTGTTCCCCTCCACCCTCAAACTAGAGCAGCATTAGTGCCTCATGGGCTAGTAAAGCACCTGAGAAGCCACAGTAGTAGATGACAGCTACTTCCCAGCAGCAATCACTCATCTCTTGCCATGCTCTTTGCCAGTGTCCCACAGGTGCCCAAGACTTGTTTGTACTGAACAGCATTAGCTTGGAAGTTAAGGTTGAAAATTGCAAATCAAGGTCATAATTACACTTCTTTTCATGATTGTGTCTGAATATTGAACAGAAACCTGAAAAATAATTCTTAATTTCTAGAGACAGAAAGATAAAGAGGAAAACCTTAAAGACTAGTCTTGGTGAAGGAAAGAAAAGTGACTGATTTCTAACAACTAATTTTTTATTGTAATTTTTTTAAAGTCTCTTGCTAAATAATCTGCCCAAGTACTTAATCATACCATTAATAATTTTTTCCAGATGCCTAATTCTCCCTTCTTAGATGGATTCCTTTTTTATTTGTTCTGTATTTCTTGTCCTTTTCTGAGTAGATATGTGGGATAATTTATGACCTTACTTCATGCAGCAACATTTTACATTTTTGGAGACTGTTATCATGTCTGCAGATTTCCTTTCTGTGGACTGAGTTCTTCCAGCATATCCTCAGAGATCATCTAATTCCTCTGCATCTTTTTGGAATTACTGTATTCCTTTAAAGGAGAAAAATTATCAGGTTTGACGTTATTTGCACTGGAAAAGTCTTTCCCTTATTGAAAAATATTTTTGTACAAAAAGAAAACAAGTTCCTGAAAGGCACAGATAACAGTCTTTTTAGTTTGTGTAGCAGAAATAAGAGGAACCCTAAACACAAAAGACCACGTATGTCTTTATGAATGGAGTAATAAAGTGGCAATGTAATGAATTGGAGTACTAATTTAGAGTATGTTTAGGTGCAGCTGTCCCTAAACATTGATTTTGTAATGAGGCTGAGTTGGTACTAAACACTTCAAGAAGTCGGGGTCTGATAGTGATCCAGTGGCTTCCTGTGTCAAAGGTACATCTCATTCAACAGAATATGTTGCTCAAGTGTATTTTGGGGTATATCACCTTACAGAGTTCAAAAGGCAAATTATAAATTAGATGTTCCTATCAGATAAAGATATTTTTTTTGTTCTGAAATGTGTTTCCTCCACTCCTGCTTGAGATGATACCACTGATATTTGTTAATTGCACCTGCCAAATCTCAGTTAGATGAAAGATAAGAAGATTGTCAAGATTTTTACTTTACTAAAATCTGTAAAATTTTTACTTTAGTAAAATTTGAGCAAGTGTTACATCTATGGCTTGTTCTCGCTCTGCAAACATACAGTGAATAATGAATGTAATAACTTTCTGATAACTGCTGAAGACCATTAGCAAAGCAGGTATTAAAGGAACATCTCTTTATGTGAGGTAAAAATCAGCATGATTTCTCATAATCCACGACCTTCTAACTGCACAGAAAATTATGTTTATTATAAAACTGATTTAAGCATGTGAACCTCTCTTCTCCAGCATTCTAGGATGTTATGGAAGTTGCATAATTTCTAGGAGATTGCATTAACAATTTAGTGTAGCTACATGAAATTTGCAATCCTTTAGTCTGAATACAAGTCCATAAGACAAAGCTAATTTAGTTTCAATACCCATCCTTTCCTTGCCGTTCTTTCTCAAATTAACACTATTTGACACTTCTATCACAATGAAGTTACTTTGTGAAGATTAAAATAACAAAAACCCTGATTTATTTTGGTCTTCTTGATGTTATCCAAATACTTCATGGAGCTATATTTTGCATTTTGTTTTCCTTTTTTTTTCTATGATTTTTATAGGCTACATGACCTTTTCTTAATATGTAATAAATTCTAGGTGCAAAAACAATATGGCCATTTTTGGTTTCTAATTGCATCTTATTGTTATTAGTGTGATATAGGCCAGATCACATGGACCAAATGATTCATCCCATCACAAATATTCACACCATTTTTTGTCGAAAATGTAAGCAAAGATTCCAAGTTTATAACGATATGACAATTGGCTTTTCATCACCCACCAAAAGCGTGCTGACATTTTAAAATTTTAGTTTAGTTAATTTAATACTTCCTATTGTGGATAAAATTGTTTTCATTCATTCCCTTGTTAAATAGTGAAGAAAAATTTCATAATTCCATATTAGGGAGGTTGTTTTTTCATTTAAAGTTTCATATTACATTTGTTTGCCATCAAATGAACTTTTCAAAAGTCTGTATAGTTGTGTTGGGTTGACCCTGGCTGAATGCCAGATGCCCACCCAAGCTGCTCTATCACTCCCCTCCTCAGCTGGACAGCAGAGGGAAAATGTAGCAAAAGGCTCGTGGGTTGAGATAAGGACAGGGAGAGATCACTCACGAGTTACTGTCATGGGGAAAACAGACTAGTTTAATGTATTGCCCATCAAGTTAGAGTAGGGTAGTGAAAAATAAAAAAGTAGATCTTTAAGTTTAATTTCTACATGCTTTGTGGTTGCCTTTCATTAGGTATGTGCAGAAGTCAAGTAAATCAGTGCAATAGCCACAGTACTTCTGGTGCCAGGGTATGTTTCCCTAAGTTAGTTCTTATTTTGATCTGTGTGGATTTAACTGTGTGAACTTTTGACAAACATAGTGGCTCTAAACTGATGCTTTTATCTGAATGAGAAGGGTTATGAGGGATGGCAAACAGTACCTATCCCGCTTGCTAGAACCTGACCAGAAAAATATCAGACTCATGTCACCTCTGTATCAAAATATTCAACTAAATTTGACACAGAAAGACCAACTAATGCTCTAACCCTTGAAAACAGTCCCCTTGAAATCAGCCCCCAGTGGCTGGGGCTGGTCTGCCAAAGCAGCAGTATTTCAGCTGCTCTTAGACACTGCAGCTGTTTGCATGGGGACACTTACCCTGCTGAGGAGTGCTTTTTCAGCAGAGTAGATCTTTGCTCCTGAGGGAACCCAAAGCACTGTGTGGGTCTTTTTATGCCACTGCAGCACTGTGAACATCTGACATCAGTAATTGGCAAATTGTCATCTGCTAACCCAGCACGTTACTTCCCACTTGCTATTCGTTGAGACTCGTCGGACAGGCTGAGACATAAGGTGCTGTTGATATTGTGCTCCTCTTTTTCCCTTTATCTTTGAAGTAGTAGAAGTTTAATGAACTCAATAGGACTTCCAGGGAATCCTTAGCAAGTCAACTTTTACACTATCAGTAATCTTTTGAGAGATTAGTGTCTAGGATTCAGGTATAACAATTGAGTTTAAAGTAGCATAAGTCTAAGTTCATGCCAGGGAGTGCAGCTTTGCTTTTAGCCTGAACATTTCAGATCAGGACTGGCCAAACTGCAGCTCACAGCTGGATGCAGCTTGTCCTGGGGCTACAGCTGTGAGCAGTGGCTAGAGGAAGATTTCTGAAGTGCAAAGGAGCAGGAAAGCAGTGCCACCTTCTGCCTGGTGCTCCCTGAGGAGTGTCTGGTGACCAGGAGGTGTCAGGTGCTGGTGACATAGTGAGGTTGGCTCTTCTAATTTTGCTCTTCCTTGGAGGCTGGCCTCAAAGATATCACCATCCCCGAGCAGCCTCCCCTTTGCAGGAACCACTCTGTAATTCACAGTACTGGCTATAGAGGGAAAGGTGCAAGTCCACCAGGTGTGTTCGGAGTATCAAGAACAAAGTGCAGTTGTTCAGATTTTTAGCACTAAAATCCATTTGAAACCTGGCTGAAGGGAAACAAATGTTGGTTTTACTGCCAGGCTGCAGCTGGCTCTGGTGTGGCTTGAGGAGCAGAAGAGGGTGAAGAAACCGGACCCTTCCTTTTTTGCTTGTTTGTTATTGCAAAATGTCCAACTGAGAAGAAAAGGAATTCCTCTTGACCTCATGTTGTGTGAGCTTTAGAATAGAACAAGGCCTTTAAAATTCCTGACAATATAAATGACCATGCATCTTTTATATAAATAGTCACATGCTATAAGGAAACACAGTCTAAGGCAAGTCAGTTCAGGCCAAAGAAAACTTGCTCTTTCTAGGCAATATCTTTGTCAGCAGATTAAAAGACTTATGTTTTTAGAAAAAAAATATTTTCCAGAAAAAGCTGTTGACTTTATCCTTGTTGTTAGTATACTTTGTCATCATCTGAAAAAGAAAATTCAGTTAACTTTGTCCTAACTTCTGTACCAAACATTTCCTTGTAATTTCTTATTTCACAGTTCAATTCCTTCTTATTATTTTAATCCTGTCGACTTTCTCAGGGAACATTGTCTTTCTGCTGAGCAGAAAAGCAGGATCAAGTCCTGTGCTTGGGAAACATACTCATCTTGGCAACAAACAGGAGATGAAGCACATCACAGATTGACTTTTCCATTTAGAAGATCTTCTAAACAAAGCAAAATGTTTCCATGGCAAAAATCTACTGTGATAAAGTCAGGGCTTTACACGGTTATAGGGACAGTCTATAGTGGTCAGGAGAGGAGTGCTGCTTTTCTCAGATTTCCACTTATTTGACTGGAAACCAAACTGCTAAGTGCTTTCTCTGTGACCTGGGTAAGAATCCATACGTGGCATTTCCTGAAATTGTGGCTGATTCTTGGTATGACTGTCATGCTGCTTCAAAAGAGCTGACCTGCTTCACAAAAAAAAAAAAATAGGCACTGTCTTTTCAAGGAGCCATTTTTCGAGTAGCTTTGGGTGCTGGTCTCCTAGTTGCATTTATGTAGAAATGAAGGTCAGTATCTCAATGGCAAACTCCTGTGGAAAGGCAGAAAGAAATTTATATAATATCCTGAAGGGGAAATAGCACTTAAATCCTCTAAAATTCAATGCTGTCTCATCTCACACATGAAAATATGAGACTGATGTGTTCTCCTGATGGTATTTTTTTCTCTGTGTATGTAAGGTGTAAGATTTAAAAGCTAGGGCTGAATTTCTGTCTTTAGTATTTCACAGTTGACTTGATCCCATGAGCTCCCCAGCTCTCCCTTCAGGAGAGACAGCAGGAAAGTAGTGAAATACAACCTTCTGCATCCCACCTGCTTTCCTAAGGAAGAACTGGTTTCCCTCAGTGAGAAGCCATTATTCTTGGAGGGCAAAATTTGTGCTGCGTGGTCTTGTTTTGTGGCATGTGACACAATGTTTCCTTATTTAGCACTCGGAGCTTTCTGCCATGCAGCCTGCAAAGCTGAGGAGGATAAACACTGTCCTTGCTTCGGCAGAACTTTATTGCCAACAACCCTTATCATCCAGATTTTTCTGAAGGGAAGAAAAGAAAACAGCATTTGCAATTATGTTCTCCGGGTTCTTGCTTGTTCTTTCTCTCGTTCCCAGTGCTTTGCAGCTGCCTGGTAAGTGCCCCTCGTTTACTTCCTGTGAAGGTGCCCATGGAAGTGCTTCCAGTCCTCTGGCATTTCTGGGTATCATGGTTCTGGTGCACTGTCTATATGTACATTATTAGTTTGGAGATGGGGAACCTCTTAATGTCAGGCAAAGCAGGCAGGCAAGAGGCAAGGGAAGAATCTAATAGAAAAAAAAAAAATTGCTAGAGATGGAAGCAGAGACTCAATTCTTAATGGGTTTATTAATCTATAGTGGCACTATCACTTCAGTAACCTCAGATGATTGAACCTAAAAAAATAATGAGATATGTTTAAATGTCTATTTAATTTTTTTATTATTATTATTTAATTCTTAACCTCTGTGTTTTGGTTTTTGAGCTGTTGGTGTCTGGATAATGGTTAGCAAAATCACGCAGGAAAACTTCAGGACTGGTGAAATGCAAAATTATTTGTAGGACATTTAGATGTACACAGATGATGGCTGTGCAATCCAGAAAGACTTAATGCTTATAAAGAGGACTAATTTCATTCAGTGTTTTGAACAGACTCACTGAATTCACTGGCATTGCTAAAGTGGATGGAGTAAATTTTTTGTGAAATAAAATTGGATTAAAGCAGTGCTAACACTACTGCTATCCCTGTAGCTACACTCCTCTTGTAGGTGTAAACAGATATCTTAGCAGAACTGAATGTTTCAGGTTAAATCCTTTTACCTTCTGAGTAAAACTGTTACAGGTTGTCTCAGAGTACGTGATATTTTTTTTTAATCACACATGGTATCACTGCAGGCCAGAATAAGTATTTTCAGTATACTGTGTATTATCAATTAAATTGATTTCAATTTTTTTGCTGGCTTTTTAATGAAATGTCTTTAACTTTTTAAAATACATTTTAATTCAGTATGAAGCCCAGTGATCATGAAATGTATCAGGGACCAAAACTGGCTATGAATCCCATAAGCTTTTGAAGGAAATACTACCAGGTGGGTCACAAAGTACACTCCAAGGCAGCAGAGCAAATTCATAGGCATGGTTCACTGCTGCTGCTGATACTCACTGCAGGACTGAAATTAGCTCCACTGCTTCTACTTTACCTTGAAGCTGACACTGTAAAGATGATCAGAGAAACTACCTGGAGAAGAGCTGGGGACCCAATTTCTGGTACAGGTTACCATCTAACTTCCACCAGCCTTTCCACATTGGCAAGTAGTGGTCAGATGCCACTACTCCCTGGTCCTTGCTATTTTCTCAGATTGTGATTGGTTTCCCAATGTCATTCCTGGTTTTATATTCAAGGCTAAGAGTAGGCACGACAGGTCTTGTAGGTCAGCAAGGCTGAGGAGCCCAGAGTAACCCCTGAGAAGGCTGGAGGGGTTCACCCACGTTTATACGGTGGAAAGGAAAGCTGGATTAGGGAGTGGGGAGACAAACGGCTCGGCAAAGATGGCTGTGTCCCCACTAGGAAACCTGTAAGATCTGGCAGGGTGAGGAAAGTTTGTAGAGATCAGAGGTCTACAAGGCCATGCGTCTGAGGACAGGTGGGAACAGGTTAATGGTAATAACAGTGTGGTTGAGTGAGGTCTCATGACTGAGAAAAATTAATCCAACAAGCTGTGCTCCATTCTGCTGCTGTTGCTGCCCACCACTGATCCACAGTATGGGGACATACAATCATGACACACATATTCTATTGTCAACTTTATTTATTTTTAATCAGTAGAATTGATGTTGCACTGGACTCTGTTGAAAAACATCATGTTTTTATCTAATGAATGCAATGACTTGTTCCTGTGAATGATGTATACACTATACTAACCATTTACTATGTTGGTTTTTTTTTACAGACATTGAAACATTTTTAATATATAATAAAGTCAACGGGCTCTGTCTTCAGGCATCTGTTGCACAGTCCGTTAGAACTGCCACTTGCCATCAAGACAATGAATCACAGAAGTTTAGGTGGA
>JAYRBT010000082.1:19375974-19450932 GCA_036023395.1 Myiotriccus ornatus | reverse complement strand
GGTACATAAAAACGACTCTTTCATGCTTTGCATTAATTCCTTTCTGAGTGTTAGAGTGTTTCAGATCTTTGACTATTCTGATTCCTTCAGTGACCACCAGTTTTAGAAAATCAGTGTACTGAAGGACTTAGCATTGAATTTAATGTCATATTTATGTCCAAGTATGTATTATATACACACACTAATTTAGTCTGTGTATTATAGTACATTAGTATTTGAAGTATTTTAAGTATTAATGCCTAAAATCAACTCTAAAAGAAAACCCCCAAGACTCAATTTATGCCTTTTAGAAGGCAGCATTCGTTTTTATTACGACGTTGGATGGACGAGAATCTAATTTCTTTGAAGGTGTGCATGCCTTACTTACAAAAGCCTTTTGCTCTTATTTAGTTACCTAATTAACAATTCAAAGCATAGCTTAATACTGTTACACCCACTTCCAAAACTGTCCCTTCCTCAGTACCACCCTCACCACGTCTCTGACACACCTCCTGAATTTGAGTTGGAGGTCTCAAAAAGACCATCTCTTCATCTATTCTTTATCTTCCTCATCTCCTTTGACACATTTTCATGCCATCTAGAATGGTTTCAAGGCTTCTGAGTAGCTTTGACTGGCTATCAGGTGTTATATCTCTTTGTCAGTGTATTTTCACAGCTAAAAAACCTTTTACCTCGTTTGCTTGAAGACCTTAACAAAGAATGATGGACAGCATTTAGGAATTTTGTACAAATTTTGTATAAGTTTGTACAAGCTATACTAGAAACATATAATATTGGTGTTACAGCTACAATATTACATGTACTCTCCATATATTCTATAAGAATATATTATTAGTATTTGTGAATATGCATACTTACTCTTATACTATGTATAAGTATTCTCTAAAGTCACTGTTGCTCACCATCCTCTGTCACTACATTATTAACAAAGTGTATAAACACTAATAAGTTTCTTGTACAGCCACATGGATGTGAAATTGCATCTTCATGAGAGAAGCACAATATGGGTGAGCTGAGAAAGGTCTGGAAGTACTGATGGAGATGGAGAAAGCATGGCTTTTGTGACTCAGCAGATGAGGATGCTCATGAAATAATTATAAACACCAGTGCAATTACCCTTTGTAATCAGCTGAAGTCTGATTGTTTGGTATGGCTTTCCCACATCCAGAATGAGCGTTTAAAAAACCACCCCACAGGACATTTGAAAATTGAACTCTGAACGTTGCATGTGGGAGCTGCTTCACTGTATGTGAGATACCTAAATGGTCACTGGAATAAAACCAAATATAGATATTGTAACCTATGTTTACTTTTTTCCGTGAACTGGGACTTATAAATATTAGTTCCTTCTCTTGTACATGTAATATAAATCTTACCATTGTTTGAAATAGAATTATTTTAGAGTGGAGCTCTGGAGCCTTATTAAGATTGTAAAAGCATCTTGGACCTCATCTGTGAAGTATTACTTTACATCAGAATAACACTGCTCTAAAGCATATGTCAGCAGCTTGAGCCTGGAAAAGTGTGGAAATGAATTTTTTTATGGTTATGGGAAAGAAACCATGGAAAACGCTTTGAGACGCAATTCAACCATTAGCCTAGGCTTTACATTATTGACTGTTCACGTTTCTTTGTTATTTTTCATTTGAAGTTATAATTTTGTTTTCTCAGAGACGTTTACACTGCTGGGAAATGCTTTTGGGGCGCCCTGTGTGTTCCCTTTCCTGTACCATGAGCAGTGGTACGCGGAGTGCACGGCCGCCGGCCGGAGAGACGGCTGGCTCTGGTGTGCAACCACTGCCGACTACGACACGGACCAGCGGTACGGATTCTGCCCATCAAAAGGTAAGTCACCTGTTCCCACACACTTCCCCTCTGTTTTGGCAAACCAGCACTAGCAGAATATGGCTACCTTTATAATAACTCATTGCTTTCAAGGATTTTTTTTCAATATATGATGTATTGCCGCATCCTGCAGCTCTCTATGCAAGGAGATAACATTTTGCATAAAGATGTGGAATAAAATGTGGTTGAAGAGTAAAACAAAACAGCATGCAGTTCCCACTAATTGTGGGGTGTTGCTGAGCACATAATAATTTTGAGACTCTCCCTGTGTCCTAGCCGGGATGTGTGCTGTCACCGTTGTACAACCCTTGTCTGAGGGAATCCCATTTGAGGGATGTGGGCACAAAAATGAGCACTGTAGAAAGATTAACGATGAGGTTAATGTTTTGATCTGCAAGATTCTCATGTGAATGTTTTTTTTTTTACTAAAGTGGAATGTGTCCTTTTATTCATGCTGTTCAGCCCTACTCATATTGCCTGGGAAGTAGTCTTTCCACAACTTTTGACGTCTGCCTGGCATTTCTCTGCAACTTCAATCACTTTCCTCTACTTCTGTGGTCACTTCCCTCTCCATCTCCCTTTATGTCCTTGTTCTTGGCAGGGGAGCTTTGCATTCACAGTGCTGAAGACTCCCCCTAACACATCTCATATTTCCCCTGTATTCCTCCCCATTGTTCCTGTTGCACACTATGTCTTTTATTATTAGAATTTTCCTTTACTCCAGTTGATTCAAAATGGGCTTTTGGTGTGGTACAAATCCCTAGTCAAATACGCTTTTCAGGTTGCTGCAAGGACACCATTGCTGTGTGACAGACATACCCAGAAGCTCTTCACAAGGGGATGGGTCTTATCTAAGAATTGTTTTGATGCTGAATTCAGGTCTAGAGCTGGTTCTTACGGCTCTCAGTGGGATCTGCCGTCCAGAAAGAGAAGAAGAGGTTGCACACCTTTTTAAAGTTTTCATGTAGGATTTCTGCCACAGCACTACCTACAATATATTTTCCTATGCAGTCTCTTCCTTTGTGATAATTCCTGAATTATGTATCTTCATGGAACAGGAGGCAGTATAGGCCGCCTTTATCTGTCAGTTTACTGGCCATAATTTTTTCCTTCCTCATCTGCTCATAACATTTTCAGTGCTCTTGAAAGAACAGACCAGGTGACATTTAAGGAGAAAGCCATGCACAATGAGAACCCGAAACTCATTTTTCTGTTGCCAAGTTACTACAACACCCAATGTAATTATTTTCTCCACAGATAAAGACAGCACCTGGACTACAGACCTGTTAACAAATGTCCACTACCAAATAAACTCCTACTCGGCTCTCACGTGGCACCAAGCCAGGAGGAGCTGTCAGCAGCAAAATGCAGAATTGTTGAGTATCACAGACATTCATGAACAAACATACCTTAAAGGTAAGGCAGTAAAGAAAGCCCTGAGTTAGATTCAGGATCTGTTCAGTTCATCATAACAGCTAAGGATTGTTTAGTATGATTTTGGCCTAAATATGTCCAGACAAGAAAACAAAATGTTTTAGAATTTGCAAGTTCACATCAAAATTGCTGCCAAGTTTACACAGAATTTAAAGTATTCCAGCATCCTTCAAGAGTAACAGCTTGACTTCTTATTTACAAATGTTATCTTATATTAAAACTGCACTGAATTTTTTTTTCTTGATGGGGAAAAAAAAATCTGAAAAATAAATTAAAATTTCTCTTTTGGTCAAAAAGAAACTTTTAAAAAATTGATAAAAAAAGATATCTCTTTATGACAAAAGAAATATGTATTTTGTATAAAATACAGTTTGCCAGATGCTTTTTTCACTCACTTGGCAAAGAAAAATATCAGTTATTTATAGATCCTAAATTGCAGCTTTACCTATCTGTGAATTGCTGTAGGAATAGTATGGAAGAAACTGTCTATTGTTCTTTTTAAGGATGAATTTAACTTCCAAGACATTTATTATTATAGTTTACACTTACACAGTACCAATATTTCTACTTAAATAGATGTTGTACTTAAATAATTATGTAGAATTTAGCCTATTCTACAGAAATAATTTCATTTTGGATATACTCTGTGCATATCATCTGGTCTCATTTTGCATTAGTGAGAGAATAAGAGAAGGGAGTTTGGTTTATTTATTTTTTTACAGTACTCAAAGTTTTGGCATATTTCAATTTATCAAGACTTTCAGTATCTGCAGATATTTGTAGTTAGATGTTTAATAACTGCAAGTCTTCCTAGAGACATTATTAGTGACTATTACTAATATGAAAGTGTTTTATAAAATAATGTATCTTCCTTTTGTTATTTAGAATTAACTGAAGGTACAGATTCTGCACTGTGGATTGGACTCAACAGACTGGACTTGAGGAGTGGTTGGGGCTGGGTTGGAAGCAGCCCTTTCCAGTACTTAAACTGGGCTCCAGGTATGTATGACTTCATTTAATTCTGTACTTCCAGAGAGAAAATATACATATCTCAAGTGCTGTTGTAAATTTTATTCTCAGATAGATATGCTGTGAGATAAGTCTTTTAGCTTTTCTTGCTTTAGCTTTAGAAAAACCTCCTTTTCTATAGCAATATAAGCTAGAAACTATTGGAAAGAAATATTTTAGCTGTGAAAGCAACACTGGCTGTCCCTAAAATATTTGGGTTTCTATTTCTTGACTCCAGCATAAAAACTATGAGGAGTTTACATGTTCATATCCACTTACATAACTTACCTACTACATTTCACGCAGTCATGCCCACTACCAGAGGCCTACCTCAACTCTTACCAAAGCCAGGAAAGACATGACCTTTGGAGCTCAGACTTCATCCAGGAGTTATTTGTCCTTGTGCATTTTACAGCTTAGAGATCTATTTGTTTTTCAGAAAATTTCACTTTTTCCTGTACTTTTCCCAAAGGGAGCCCCTCTCCAGAATCTGGAAAACTTTGTGCAGTTTTGAATCCTGAAACAAAAGCTAAATGGCAAAATTGGGAATGTGATCAGAAACTTGGTTACATTTGTAAGAAAAAGAACTTTACCTTGGTTTCTTCAGGTATGTTGATATATGTTGATAATTAGAGTAGAAGCTGTTATGTGAATCACTTGGCATTCATATTGATGAAGATGAGCAGAAAAATTTTATTAGAAATAGAAACTATTTCTTGTTTGTCTGGTTTGCTTTTTACAAACATTGCACCCTTTCCAATCTGATCTCCAGTCCCATAACACACAGAATGAAACAGATAAAAGTGAAGAATGTCCAACAAGTCCTTTCTGTCCATATTTCGATGTTCAGGTCTTCCCCTTGAATACACACACTGCTGACCATCAAAGGGGAGAACAAACCAAAAATCCTTTTACAGAAGAGGGACAATAGTAAAAATCAGCAAAAGGAAGAAAGATGGAGAACTTACAGTGTGGCTCTAAGTCATTCTCCACGACTTGTGGTCAGCCAGCTTAGCAAGCTCATGGGTCTCTGCAGAAGTGGTGGAAGATTGACACCAATGAAGATCGACACATCGAAATGAGAAGAGATGTTTTAAGAGTATAAAGATTTCCCCGTTGGTGTGTCCCTGTGTGTGCACCTGGCTGTAAATCAGTCTCAATGACTTTTACTCTATCAATATACTTAATCCTTTAAAAATTCATAACCCTTCTATGTTAGGTGCAGATAATGTCTGATTTATCTGACAAATACTAAGTGATACAGAGGGTGGTAAAAATAATAGATTAGTGTATTTGTTATACACATATGACTGACCTTAGAATTTGTATTAAATACTATTTGTATTAAAGATCTTTAATTTTCCAAGCTAAAAAATTGCCATATTTAGAATCACATTTATGTTTAGTATGTTTTGCGTCCATCATTTCCTTTTGCACAGATTAAGTGAAAATATTTTTAATGTTATGTCCCTTGCATGGCATTTGAACTCCTCTAAAGCCCTGATATTTGTTCCCAGGTGACATTGGGCCCGTTACTTGCCCAGGTGGGTGGGTGCCATATGCAGATCACTGTTACAAGATCTTCAGGGAGAGCAAAGGATGGGAAGCAGCTTTGACCTCTTGTCAGAAGCAAGGGAGTCACCTGGCCAGCATCCGAACCCTTGAGGAGCACAGCTTTGTGGTGTCTCAGCTTGGGTACAGTGAGTATTTCCAGGGTGTCTTGCCTTTTTCTGCATGTATGGAACACCAGACAGCTGAACTGAGGTTTCCAGCTGTGTTTTGGATGTTGTCAAAACTCTGATTTTACTTACTGCTTAAGTAACTGAGCTAGGGCTGGGAGGCTGTGCTTAAGGTCTTTCTCTGCTTTTTTCATTTTGATGAAAGAAGCTTAAAACATTCACATTTCATGTAACATAGAACCAGTATTTTAAAATCTGACTAATGCAACAGAACCTAAAAAGTAACTACTATTTACACAGTTCTATCATACCACCATAGTGTATTAATATTAGGCTGGTAATTTACTCCCACTGCTATGAGGAAGAAGAGCCAAATTTTTTCATCCAGTGCAGGGATTTCTTTACAGCCTAATTTTCCAAAGCATACTGTCTTAATTTTAATATCCATTTCAAAATACTAGTTTATAAAATTATCATAAAACACGCTGAATAATTTTATGCTTCATAAATTTATGAAAGGAATTATGTGTCCAAAGCTTGATGGTGCTGTGAAAAATGTTGCAGTGGCATAAGAAGTCTTATCTAATTCTGTTTCCGAGGTCTTATCTAGTTCTCTGTTTGCACCTTTAGAGCCAACAGACAAGCTATGGATTGGGCTGTATGACCGTAAGGTTCAAATGTATTTTGAGTGGAGTGATGGTAGCCCAGTGACATACACAAAATGGCACCTGGGAGAGCCATCCACCACAAGCAACAGGCCAGAAGATTGTGTACTGATCAAAGGCCAGGTGACATTACCCAATGCATATTTTACCTCCATATTTAACCTAAAATCTTAATAAAAGACTAACGTGCTCTACTATTTCAGAAAACAGCTAAGGCTGGAAAAGGGGATGTGGGCAAAAAAGGATGAGATTAAATATGACCTTTCAAAAAAAGAAAAAAAGAAAGCATTACTGCATCATTGGTGAATTTTTCTCTTTAGGTACATCTGAAAGTCAAAAATTAAATAATTAGGGCTATAAAACAGGTCTCTGGAGGTAGTTTAACTACATTCTCTCATTTTCCTCTGGTGATAATGGTGGCATGTGGGGATCCATGATTCCTGCTGGTTCCTCTGTGCTGGCTCACTTGCTATTCCATTGCACAGCTGTTTGTGCAGGGCCCTGCAGAACAGGGGACCAACTCTAGTCATCCTCCTCCTTTCTTATCAACATGACCTATGGCTGTACTGCTATAGCCCAGTCTATATTTCACTGAATATGAGCAGATTTGGTTTTGTTATCATCTAAGGAAATTGGATAAGGAAAAAAAAAATCTGTTTAGAAAATGAAAAGAGAAAGAAAATTAATAGTTTCAATTATAAAGAAACACATGATTCATCTTCTTTAGATTATTCATCTTTATCTTATTCTTATTTCAAACTTTGTCCTGCCACAGGATGGCTATTGGGCAGACTCTGTCTGTGAGAAGAAAGCTGGCTACATTTGTAAAAGAAAGGCTATTTCACAAATAGCCGAAGAAAAGGAAATTATTGACGCAGGTTGCAAAAAAGTAAGTGTATAAGAATGGAACATCAGTTTCTCAGATGAAATAAGTACCTTGTCTGGGAATCACCTAGAATTGTTTGAATTGTGTATATTGTTTGTATTATTTATGTAGAAAGTTTTTTTTGTTTTTATTTATTGTTAATTTTCTCCCTCTCTCAGTTATATTAAACTTTAGATAGCAGTTTACAAAAACTACTTAGAAAGAATCTGCAATTTCACTACAAAAAGTATCTAAGCATATTATTCATGATTACTGAGCTTCATTCAATTTTAAATAACATAGCCCACTTAATATATGATATCAAAATTATTTAAAATTTGAATGGAAATTTTAACATCGTGTTACAGGGCTGGAGAAGATATGGGACCTACTGCTATTTTATTGGGCATGTCCCAGCAACATTTTCAGAAGCAAACGCCACTTGTGAGGGAGAAGAAGGTTATTTGGCTGCAGTTGAAAGTAGGTATGATAATGAGTTTTCCTTGGCTTTTAAACAGATAAAGTTTGTATCATATGAAATATTCCTACGAAAGCCAACACGTCAAACAGCGGATTGCCTAAGTAACAGGTGAGGTCTCTAGCTGAACAACAAAAAAGTCTTGCTTTTTCTTTGTTTTTTTTGTATGGAATCAGAATCCTATCATAAGACCTTCTCCCCCAGTCTGAAGTAAGGAAAAGGAGAAAAGAATTCATCATCATGTTAGGCAGGTAGGATTTGGATAAATGACTATTTTCACGTGTGTCCCTATGATCCCTTTTACAGGTATGAGCAAGCCTATCTGACTAGCCTTGTTGGGCTGAGGCCTGAGAAATATTTCTGGCTTGGCCTCTCTGATGGGGAGAACCAGGGCACTTTCAGGTGGGCCAATGGTGAAGCGGCCTCCTTCACACACTGGAATGCAGGAATGCCTGGTAGGTGCTGGGATGGTGGATGGTTGCTGCTCTCTGAGGTCATGGTCCCTATTTGGGTTTGCATTTGCAATGTCCTGTGGATTTTATGCTTTAAACTTTCAGTATCTTTTACAGTATCTGGCTGTTCTCAAATTCCATCTTTTAATTTCGAAGGGGAAAAATTGAGCTGCGGTTTTATATTTACCCATAACGTTAATCTTTTGGCCCATCTTCACAGGGAGATAACAGGAGTTACGAACAGGTCCTGAGGCTATTCCACACTCGTCCCTCTATTGGAAAAGTTATTCTGGGAGAAGAATCTGAAAAAGAGCAATTGTAATAAGGAATTTAAGTCGAGAATTACAAACTCATAGTATCAAAAATCACTGTACCATTATTATTTTTACGTGTGATACTTAAAAAATCACATTCATGGATTCATACTGTGCAGAAACACAGAAAACAAGATTTCACAATGCCATAAGGGAACCTGCTCTCAGTGATCATTTGTATGAAAACTTTCTTGAAAACCTTCAGTGAGGTTACAAAATTATAAAATAAAAACAATGAAAAATTTCAAAATACAGAGACTAATAAAACTTCACCAAGAGAAGAAATCTTGCCAGGCAGTCTGTAGTGCCAGCAGATGATCAGAGTACGAAGAGAGCACTTGGAGATCATGTTAAGGAATCTTCCCTGTCTGACCCCCAGGAGCCACTCTGTCAGTCACACTTGCACCACCTAAGCACAGACCGAGGCCCTTCCACAGCTACACACCCCACACTCACACACTCAGACCAGGTTTCTGTACTGGCTCAACCCCAGGTTTCCCATAACAGAGTCTCAGATGTCTCAGTCCTTAAAACAAATTAATCATGGTGCAATAACAAAATAACAGCTGGAGCTGGGTGTCTGTGAGAAGGGCCCGTGAGCAAAGGAAACCCTGGGCTTTTTCACCCTTGCAGTCTAAACTCATCGAAGTGTGTAGTCCTGGGCTCCTGCTGTGTCTGAGTGTCCGTTCACCTGGCCAGTGTCCTGTGCCCTTGGCTGTGCAAAGGGTTGGAGCCAGATCACGACCTCTTGCCTCGGGTTCCCACCACCCACAGCTCAACCTGTAGCTGTCACTGTAGCTTGCAAGCTGAACCACCTGCACTAAATATGTCCCTCGACAATCAGTCTGGAACAGTAAAGAAAAATGCTTTCTTTGGGCTCTCCATGCTGGAAAATTCCTTTGTGATGGTATGTTTGGAGAGTCTGTTTCAAGATGAAATATCGACAGAATAGATTATGGAGCAAATAGATGACCTGAAGTCAGGACTGAGCAGGGCTGCAAAAGCATCTAGTAGCTGTTAAGATTAAGTTAAACGAACTGTTAATTTTAATGTTAACTACCTGTTAAAGCTGCCTTGTTAAAGCTAAGGGATGCAAAAAGACAAATTTGGTGCTAACGTTTAAAATGGTTCCAGAGCATATGAGGAAATACAGACCAGTGAGTCATTAGTAAATTAGCTGAATCTGTAATAAAGAAGATATAGTGGTAAAGATACATAAAATCGCTTCTGTAAAGGAAGTCATGCTTACAGATCTCCTGGAGCTTCCCACAGGAGCCAAAAGCATATGAATAAGGGAAATCTAGTCAGAGTGGTCTATCTCAGTTACCAAAAGCCTTTCAGATAAACTGACCTAACACAGAAAAGCTCTTACATGAATAAAAATTTTGATCAAAAGGCACTGAATGGAAGGTGGAATTTTTTTTTTTATGAGAGCTATTTTTTACTGGGGAAGAGTGCTCATTAACAGAGTCCTGTAATGACCTGTGTAATGTAAGTAGAAATGAGGTTGTCACTCAAAACCACAGGATTCTATTGTAAACCCCCTCCCCACCTTACTTTCTACCCATAGAATTAATTATGCAGGACATTCAAAATAAAAAAAAAAAAAAAAAGAAAAGTGGGATCCTAAAAGGATCATGGCCTCCTCAAAAAGAAAATACTACCTTGACTGTGTGAAAAATACCTAAAATATAACTTTGCTTTTCCAGTGTTATAATGGGGCAAGAATGACTGCTGCTCAAAGATTTTAACAAATAATTAAACAATTCACACTTTATAAAATGTCCAACGTGTTTGGTTTTTTTTTTGTTTTGTTTTGTTTTCTCGTAAAGGAAGTAATCCAGGATGTGTAGCCATGAGAACTGGAACTGCAGCTGGATTATGGGATGTTCTTGACTGTGAGTCGAAGCAAAAATATATCTGTAAGCAGTGGGCACAGGGTGCAACAATTCCACCTATTCCAACTACTGCTCTGGTCCCCACATGCCCTGAAGGTTGGATATCAAACAACCACAGAGGTTCCTGTTTTAAAGTAAGTGCCTATATACTTGTAAGAAGAAGGGCTTTGAACTCCTTGATTTGGAGAAAAAAAAAAAAAAAAAAAGAAAGAGAAATTAACTGACATCTTTGTTTTGCAATATCTGAGACTGGAATACAGCAAGACCAAAATCCCCAAAGATTCTTCTCAGGGAAGTATCCATAAGATGGGAGAAACTAAGGAAGAAAGATGAAATTGAAGAAACTGGACACAAGGGAAGGGAGAAGGGCACAGGAAAGAAAATAGGGAAGTTTGTGCCCCAGAGGTTGAATGAATTGGAGCAGGAAACGGAAGAAGAGGAACATAAATATCAAGGCCCCAGAAAGACATAAAAAAAAGAACAAAAAGAAAGACAAGGGACAATTTCAAATTAAAATTATTGAAAGAAGAATGACAAAATTCTGTATTAAACAGCAGAATCAGCAAAGCTTGTCTGTTGACGTTGCTCTTTGTATCTGTTTTGGTCACTAGGTTGTACAAAGATCCAGTATTTGTCTGAGAGAGATCTGTGAGAGTTCAGGGGATGAAGCAGAGAAACAGTGAAGTGTATCCTCCAGCAGCACCATGTCTGAGGCTGGACCTTGATAAAATAAGCACATTGCCCCTTGAAATAAACCATAAGAAGTCTTATGAAAAGTTAATTAAACCAGTGTTTATGAAGGACATTTATTTCAGAGTTTCTGATGCAAAGCTGCAGATAACTTGTGTTTGAAGTACACTCAGTTGAGTCTGAGCAGGCATAAGAAAAGGGTTTGAACAAGAAATGAGGGTAATTTGCAAACACTGATTTGAGATCATGCAGAATTGAAATGAGCTAACTTACTGTGAGATGTTAATATTTCTTATAATTTTATTGAATTAATGAGTCCTTCTCCTTTGGGATTTTTTTTTTTTTTCCATTTCTTTTCAAACTCAGTTGAAATGATATTTGCTTTTGCTCCTTTATCCCCAAATCATAATTTTAACTTTGGCCAAATTTGTGCTTGTTCTCTCTTAAACTAGTTAGACATCATACTGCGCTAACTAGGTGCAACTCTAGTGCAAAAATTTTATGAACAGAGTAGGTAATGCCATTTCTCTTATGGACTTTCACTAGGCTTGCAGGAAATCTCATTTATGGGTGAGCAAGACTATGATTCTTTATTTTATAATTGTAGCATATGTATGATACATTTTGAAGTAATGTATCCACAGTGTTTTTACAGTAATTTCTCCATAGTGTTTTCACAGATCAAATAATAAAAAGAAATCATGGTTTGAGGCTCGAGATTTTTGCAGACAAATAGGAGGAGATCTGGTCAGCATTAACAGTAAAGAGGAGATACCATTCCTAATAAAAGCAATGCGGTGAGTATTTGCTGTATCTTTATCTTACCAGATTTAAAAGACTTCTCATATAAACTCATATGAATGATCTTAGATGATTTCTGAAACATATGGATTCCTCAAAAGCAAAAAAACCTCTGATACTTTTAAATTTATCTACTCATTAATGTTTTTATCCTTTTAATGAAAAAAAAAAAGGTGTTTGTGTCCAGAAAAATTAAAACATCCACCAGTACCATGATTACTAGATATAATTTAGAAATTGCTGGTATTTTTAGTATGGCAGAAAACATGGCCAGTATATCTACTGTTGACCTACCTTGAAGTAGTCAATGCTGAGACCATGTTCTGAATGTGTGAAGGCCTTCCCTAAGTAAACAGAACATTACGGAGATACAGGATCAATACTAATATTAAGTCTGGTAACTTAGCTGTTGACACTGAACCACAGAAGTATTACATATTTCTATGAAGAACATGTGTATGCCCTTCACCAAAGGTAATTGAGAAATTATTGCAACTTCACTGCTTTTACAATGTGCTCTAGAAAGTTCAGTTACATATTTCTGTTTGGTGTTTTTTGTGTTGGTGCTTGTTGATACACTACACTGCCCTGTAATTTCTCTTAGTGGCACTCGCTGTAGCTTTGAAACAGTTTGGCTCGGTATATTTTCTTTGAATCCAGATGAAGGATTTGCCTGGAGTGATGGCTCTCCGGTGAGTATTTTAATTTTCCATCATATTTCTTTGCTTAAGACATTTTGGGGTTTGTACGTGTACTTTTGGGGCTTTTACTGTTGTCCTCATCAAAGAAAACACCAATCCTGCAAACATTCTCATGACTGTTAGCCTATATTGCCATGACTAATATTTTAATACATGGAAATGATCTGTATCTCATCAGAATCTGTGGCTTTCTGTGCAGCACTCCAACATATTTTCTCTTTCGAGAAGGTAATATGAACACAAAATGTCAGAACATACAAATTCATTATGCTGGATCTTGTATCCTGTCTCTGGCAGTGGCCATAAACATCTTAAGAACTAATCAAACAGCAAGCATGTTTTCCAGTATTCTCCTGCATCCCTCAGTAAGAGATAGCTCAGGGTCTTTCAGGACTGGAGCTCAGATCTGTAATCTTAATATATTTATTTCCATGAATTTATCCAGGCACCTCTTAAGCCCATGCAGATATCGACAGCTGTGGGAAACATTCCTGCAGGAGCTCACTCTTTATTACCCCCTCTCTATTCCTACTCTCTAGTCTCTTAATTTTTTTTTTTTTTAACAAAAACAAGGACCTTTCCTCTTATCCTGTTCACATCAGTTTCCATAAAAGTTTCAGGAAGCAACCTTATGAAGAATTTCTTGAAAATCCCAAGTAGGTTGTACCAAATGGGTCTCCCTTCCCGTTTGGATGGTAATTTCTTCAGAGGTAATTCCATCAGGTTTGTAGGACCCTCCCAGAAGTCACACTACCATCCTCATTAACCATAGAGAAGGGAAGAAGTGAATGCTGAATTGATGCATGATGTGGTCACTGTTGCCAGACAGCTGCTGGACAATGTGTTTTTGAACCAGGTCACAACTGATGAAGTGAAAACTACCTTGTCTGCATGAGTGACAAGGGGATAAAGTTCATACTCTATGAAATTCTGTAGAAACAGTCCGTTTGCCTGTTTCTGTTCTCTCTGTGTCTAGGGCTTGAGGCACAAACAGGGGAAAAGCCCACCATGTCAAGACAGCCTGATCTTCTGATTACTTGATTACTGATATTATTGCCCCCCTGTAAAGTTCTTATACCCCTCGTTTTCCCTACATTTCCACCTCTAGCTAAAACCATAATCTTTCAGACAAAACCAGTTTGTTTGTGTTTGCCAATGAAGAGTACAACAACTAAAACAAATGGAAAGGGTAACAAAGCTGATTTCTTCTATAGGTTAGGTACACGAACTGGGATGATAGCTCAAGAAATTCAGGAGGACCCAAGTTCTGTGGCTTACTCAATGATCGGACTTCTTCTAAACAATGGTCTCTTTCGGTCTGTGAAGTACAGCTTGACTGGTTTTGTCAAATAAAACAAGGTATAATTCTTCTCTTTAGGCAAGAAGCCTAAAAAACTTTAATAAGCAGTTCCTTTCTAAGTTGCTGGAGAAAGACACAAAATTTTGAAGAATTGCTTTATCCAAATGGGGAGCATTGAGTAACATATTATAGGCTATGATTTTTCAATGATAGATGATAAGAATAAATAGATTTATTTTTTACATAAATTAGGATGTATAAATAATCCATATGTTTGCAAGGGTTTAAGAGATGCAAAGTTTTTGAATATTAAGAAGCATTTGCTTTTATTTTTGTAATGTAGGAGGTAAAGAGTTGTAAAGAGTTGTACTGTATTCCTTACAATAATGGTTTTAACACTAACACCAGGAAAGCTAAAAACCAAATACAATATCTTTGTACATCAAGATTTAGTGGTGCTCCAAGTTGTCTTTTAGCATTCTTGAGGATTCCGTTACTTTTGGAAATACAACAAAACAGAGTAATTTTTTTTTCTATCACAACCAGGAATAACTCACAGTACATATAAATACACACACACACACACACACACATACATATATATACAAATAAACATATATAGAGAGAGTCATATTTTCTTTTGCTTATGAAATTTTGGCACTGGAGAATTTTTTGATGGAGCTGAAGTAAATCTAGCGGAAATTTTCTCCTTCTTGGTACAAATACCCCTCTGGTGAATTATGGAATGGCTACTGATGGATCAGTAAAGGAGTTTAGTGTTTCAGATAGATCTACTGTGGCTTACAGGCTGGAGGAGCAGTTTTTCCTTGCCTTGCTCCTCAGAAATGTGATTCAGTCAAGACTATGACTTTGTTGATGTGAAGCACCATTTATGACAGAAAGTTAAAAGTAGATGACCATGCATATTGCATAATATGCAGCTGAAATGTGTGCCTAAGCCTACTTTCTAGTCAGTGGTAAAGGAGTGAAGAATCCTGCTCTGTTCCTCACTCTTCTGCTTCCCGTCAGTCACATCATAAACATGCTACACAGATGTGCCACACCTTCTATTCTCTTCTTTTTGCAGGAGTGCCGTTAAAATCTGAACCAGCTGACACATATGGTAGGTCTTTGTGTACATTTATCTTATTATTCATTTTTTCTTTCCTAAAATTGTTATTCTAAAATAGGCTTTTGTGTTCTACTGATACAGAATTTAAAGGTACCTTATTTATCTTCCAGCATACAAAACCACTGCAGATGGATGGGTCATATATGAAGATAAGCTCTACTATATCAGCAAAGAACAGGTTTCCATGGAAGAAGCCCAAGAGTTTTGCAGGATGAATTCTGCAGACCTAGCTGTTGTTAATAGTAACAGTGAGAGAAGGTTCTTAAAGAGAGTGCTAAAAGAAAATGTAAGAATCATTATAAACAGATAGCCTAAAGTAGAAATGCTTGTGACAATCTGCATGTAAAATGTGTCTCAGAAGTAAAGCCATCAGCATTTTCACTTGTGAAATCTCCCAAAATGCACCCTTTGATCCCGTGGGATTTGGTCCCTCCTGCTCTGTGCTGTCTGTGCTGAGGCAGTGAGGCAGGCTGTTGGGAAGAGCAGCGTGGGAAGTTACCAGCTGTGCTGTCTTGGGAAGCAGCTGGTGCGAAAGGGAGAATTGAGGTCGATTTTAGACAGTGCTGCAGCCTTGGAGAGAGAATGAAAGCAGAATACCAGTTTCTGACTCAAGATCTGCTTCTTTCTTACCCTATCCTAAGGGCCCTCAGTGTTGCAGGACTCAGCTCTGATGCCCCAGATAAAAATCTCTGTGTCTGAGAATATAAATACATCGCTGTGCTTAACTGCAAGCATGTATTTTATTGCTGTCAACTTCAGTGACTGCTCTGTGAGCCTAATCAACATCTGCTCGTTTTACTTCTAAGTGTCTTTCTTAAAAATTAAAGTAGTGTCTTTCTGCTTTAGGATCAGTACTGGAGCATGTCAACTGCATACTTCATTGGTCTGAAAGTGAGCCTTGATAAAAAGTTCAGGTAAATTAAGATGATTAGTGCTGCTTTTAACATGTAGAAAGAAATACAATATTTTATGTAGCTGGAGGTACTGAATGTGTTATTTTCAAGGTCTGAAGGCAGTTCCACATACTTTGTACAAAGCAAAATGGAATAGTCCTAGGATATTCTGAAGTCCTATAGTTTTCACAAAAATAAATAGGAAGAGAACCTTTTTTTCTTGAGTAAGCATTTCCCCAAAGAAAGGCTTGGCAGCTCTACTATCCATACATTCTCAAGTTTCTTTCAAAAATTTGCCCCATAAATTGGAGTGATACTTCACTGTTCTGAATTTTATACCTCTAAACATACGCACTTAAAACATCCTATCATAGGGTCTAGCTTCCCTATGTTTTTTATCCATATATCATAGTTTCAGAGAGGTTTCCCAGAGTTAGGAAGATGTGGACAATGAGTACAAAAGCTGCTTCTGACAGAAATGGCTAAGGTAGTCTCTGCAAACTCCTGTTCGAGGAGAAAAGTCAGCAGAAGTTTACACTACAGAAACATTATCAAGTATTCTGAAAACACCTACCTGCAAATAAACTCAAAACTATAGTAAAAGATCCTGAAGAGCAGGAGAGACTGCTTATCTTCCCATCTGCTGGTCAACATGCTTCTGATGTTGACCTGAAACAGGTTAGAGGAGATCTGAATTTAACCTTTCTATTTTGATGCCACTGTTGAATGTCTGTAAATCAATAACAGAGTGTTAGTGTGTAGAAGAGGAGTGGGGAGAGACAAGTTGATAGTGACTGGGTCAGTACACAATTCTAACCTCCTGATTTAAGAGACAAATTAGGGAGACAGGGCGTTCCTTGGGTTCAGTGAGCATCTTCTTTATTTAGATCAAGTGTATCATCAGCAGCAAGAGATAGATCAGAGAGATGAATTTGTTTCCCGCTTCAGGCTTACTGACCTAAATTCTGAAATATTGATCAAAATGAAGTGCCAACCTCTCCTTCCTTCAATAGCAATATATTAAAGTAAAAAGCATGTAAACATAAAGGAAAAAAATGTCACTTTTGGTACTTCAGAAATGGTGGGTTTAAAGCTAACAAAATTTACAGGCACAAGACTCAATAGAAAAATACCTATAAAGGTATTTTTCTTTGGGGTAAAATCCACAGAAGAGTTTTTTCATCCTTGTTTGCATCTGTGAAAACATCAGGAATGCTCAGACTGAGAAGCATAATATTAACTAGGAATACAATGAAATAAGTTACATAAAATTTAATACTTTTATCTGTATTATGTATTCTGACTAACTGAAAATGGTTTCTGTTATTAAATGATGTCATACCAATCCTGCCCATTAATGGAAAATGTGCTTCGTGTATTATTTTTTCTATTTTGCAACCAGCAGTATTTTACAGAAATTGCTTCAAATTAGAATAATCAGGTAAAGAGAGGAAAATCTTTAACAGTCCTTCCAGTTTTAGACAGTTCCCATTAATGCTCATGGATATTCCTATTTTTGAGATGTTAATTAGGAGTATCATCTCACAATTGAAGTGTATTAATTAATAACTATTTGCTTTTATTTTCTTTAAGCTGGATAGATGGGACTCCAGTAACCTATGTGGCCTGGGCTCCTAATGAACCCAATTTTGCAAATAATGAGGAAAATTGTGTGGTAATGTTGTCACAGCATGGTAAGTAACAAAGCAAAACTACTAGATTTTACTTGTCCCTCCTTGGATTATAACTGATGCTGTCAAACGTCGGCTGTCAGCCGTCACAGAATCTTTGATAGCTGTTTTCTGCAATTGCTTTCCACCAACACAATGCAGTAACTGTTTTCAGTCATGGGGACCACCAGTCATGGAAGAGTCTATGTCCTTAGCATGGGGAGATTTCTGCATCATGTGTACAGGGCTTTTCACTACTTCTTTCAGTAGAAAGTTGAATGGTCTGTCTTCTCTCCTTAAGAAAACACTTCTAACAGCTGCAGGCAATCAGGGAGTTGAAGGTAGTCAGCTCAAAGGAGTTGAGAGGCAGTGAGGAAATAAACACATTTATGACCTAAGACTGTCTTACATGTTTACAAGTACACTGAAATGTAAATTTCTTGCAACGGCTAGGGCTAAGTTTTCCTTTTGGCTCTATTTCTGTAACGTAACTGAGGCTAATGAGAATTTAGTATATATATATTGATCTCTCAATTTATGTTTTATAAGGAGTTCATTCAGCAATTCCACCTGAAATTCTGGCTTTATATGAAGACAGAAAGAACAATATTCACTTTTCTAAACATAGACATATGTTTTGATCGAGATGCATCCCTCCTTCTTTAGTTGTTGATCGAGAAAGGGACAGCTAGCCCACCTTCCCCTCCGTATCTACCAGCTCCCCATAAATGGCTCATCATTCCTGAGCTTGTCTCAGATGATGCTGGAAGTTTACACCTAGGAACTGAACTGGATGACAAAGGAAGCACTAAGATTGCGATGGCAGTGCGAGCTACACCTCTGAAATCTCACTATGGTCAAGTGGAGATCTTGCCTGCACAGTCAGCGCTGCCTGAAGAGCAGTTCAGTTTACTCAAGTGCAGTATTGAAGTGTCTGCATGTAGGTGATTGTAGCCACCTGCTGTGTTCTAATTAGCCCACCTGACTGTAAGTTTCCCATATAAACAGTGCCATATGTGTTAGCTCTCTACAGGAACTTTGCATAGTCTCTCAAAAAGTGTTTAGACACCTCTGTTTAGACAAATGAATCCTGCCCTGTCTCTCTATTGACCATTATAGTAGCTTAGAAATCTTTACAATTGAAATGAAGTATTTTAATCCACAAACTGAATCCCAGCTAACATTCTAATAACTTGAGATGTTGGCCCCAGGAGAAGGCACATATTTCATAATGTATGTTTGAAGACCATAATATGCCCTTAGATTGATCTGGTCTTTCCTAAATCATACATTTCTGGTACATTTTCTTTTTTAAAGCTGCTTGCTGGTGTATTTCCTCTGCTGCCTGCAATGTGATGATGCCATAGCTCAAACAAATAATATATATATATACACCCATAAATATATATACCCATAAATAGGTATAGACACTGTGGAGAACCATGAAAGAGGAGCAGAAGGGTCAGGAAGTTCAAATGAAGTACAAAGAGTTCTATTATTAGAGCTTGAGCTGTCTTATTTGAAGCTGCCATAGTTACTTTGCCTTCAGATCAAGCTGCAGCCTGATATATAAAATATATAGAAAAATTTTGTTCTTCTAAAAAAAAATAAAAATTAAAAAAAGAGAGAAATTATTGTTACAAATACTGTAATATTTTTACCTGTTTATTCAATTTATTTATTTCAGGCTTGTGGAATGACATAAACTGTGGCTCCCCCAATAAATTTATATGTGAAAAACATAAGAGTTCTATTAATTCAACATTTGCTTCACCACTGCCTCCTGGAGGATGTCCAGAAAGCTGGGTTTTCTTTGGCCACAAGGTATGTCAACATGTATCTTCAGTAAATTGTGTAAAGGAGTGGAACTGAACAAAAAATCTTGAAAAAACCCCACATTTTTTATGATTATAACATAAATCTGGAGAGCAATTATCTAGGGCTGGGATTTTTTGGAGCTGACTATATACATTTAATTTAGTGGAGAAATACAGTAAAAGTAGATATTTGCTAAGTAGATTTCAGAGAGCATAGTTTGTGCAGGCTTAAAATACACTGTTACTGCTTCTTTAGAAAACTTCTCCTCTCTTATGTATTTATGATAGAAATGGAAATTTGTAATGGTCAGTCTTGTAAAATGAGATTTTCAGATGGAAAGATTTACACAGAATGTATTTGAGCAATCCCTTTGGCTTGTACAGGGTTCACAAAGCTTTGAGTTCAGAAATCTGATGCCAAACTACAATTGTTTTGAGTATAGCTTTTCATTCAGACATGGTCTGGGAGTCCTCATTGCTATAACTAAAGAATTTGTACCAGTTTGAGTTGAAGCTCTGTCTACAAAAGGTTGTTTTGTCTACTTTATGTACACTGTGTTGCTATTGCATCCTCAAAATGTTAGGTCAGTATGCCAAAGGATATTTCATAACTTTGGCAGGATGAACAGTTGTAGAGATCATTCCCTGCAGCTGTGTCACCCAAAGCCAAATGTTCTTGATTTCAAATGATCCCTCTATTATTGCAGAAAGAAGGGAGATGAAAATGGGAAAAGGGATTATGTACTTGACCTCACTACAATCAGTTCAAATGATTTAGACTCCTGCATTACACCTTGTGCAATGAGTGGGTTTGAGTGTCTGCCTGGGTAGACATACTGACTTTCTACTCTTGAGCTCTGGCACTTAGCCCTGATTTCTTTTAGGAGAGATGTACATCTCATATGTAATTGATATTAGTCACATAGTACAGTTCCAATCTTTGCCAGTTTGAAAGATGTGCTTGCTTTTTTTTCCTCAGTGTTTCAAAGTGTTTTCTTCCAGTATGACAAGAAAGCTCATGTGGCATGATGCACGAGATGCTTGTATCAATTTGGGAGGAAACCTGGCTACCATACCAAATGAACGTGTGCAAGGTACATATATGAGCTCTATTGAAAGAAAAATACATTAAGTTCTAGCTAAAGGATCTGCTATACTGTCCACTATAGAATTTGGGATTAACTGCCAAAAATTGCTTATCATCCATGTCAATTTATGGTTTGTTTTAACTCCAAAGTGCAAAGCAATAGCTAAATTATTACATATAAGACATAAAATGTGTTTCTAGATCTTTCAATTGCTCAGTTTTCATGAAACTTCCCTTGTGTTTTGAGTGTGGCTGCACAGGTCTCTCAAACTAACAGAATTCTGTATTTTCTGTCTCTCTCACTGACAGTATGATTTGCTGAAACACTACTTGTGCATACACGGTGGGGAAGGGATGCTTATCTAAACATTTAATTAAAAGGCAGATGGGCTCTTTAGTGGAAAATCTTATCCTTTTAATATGGCCCAGTTCTGTGCTTTTGCACGTTTTCCCTGTTTTGGGGAAAGCAATTCATGATGAGCTTTCCTTAATGAAAAATCTTTGCTTCCCTCCAGCTTTCCTCTTCTATCATTTGAAGGATGCCACAAATGATGTTTGGATTGGGTTGAATGACATCAACCAAGAGTTCACATTTCTTTGGACGGATGGAAGCACTGTTTCCTACACCAACTGGGTTAATGGTGCACCAGAACAGAAACAGAGCTACTTGGACTATTATGAGCTTGAAAGATTGGCAGACGTCACTGTGGAGGTATAGGAAATTTAAGTAACCTGTATATCTTAGGCAGCTAGATGATTTTCTAAAAGAGAAGTTACAGCCGAAATAACAAGGTGCTGATACAAGTTCTTTTGTAAGCAAAATGGGGCTTAGCAAATCATCCGATAAAGATTCCAAATACAACTAAAAATGTTTGACAAAGATGCTGAAAAAAAGTGACTTTGTGCCTTCCATCTGACCTATTGCAAAAGACCAGTTCTGTAAAAGAAGCTGGGAGAGGTTTATATTACATCAGTTCCCCTACAAACTGCATTATCACGAAGTTTAGTTACAACACCAAACACAGAAAAGGTATGCTAAACCAAAATCAAGATTGTTCATTCAACCGTAATTTGTCTGTGTATACCATTCGTGGCTAATGTGCTCTCACACTGCTTTTCTAGTTTTTGATGGTACAATGAATTTCAATGAAATGACTATTTCTCTGCTGAAAATCAATCTCTTTTACAAAGGAGAGAATTCCTGAGGAAATGATTGGCAGCTAGACACCCAAGACTTTTAACATGTACAATCAGTCAACTTTCTGATAACCAAAACTTATTTAAATCAGCATAAGGGAGAAACTTACATGAAATGCTGAAAGACTGCCATGGCCAGTCTTGAAATCGGGGTAGTAATGAAGGAAATATTGAAGCAATTAAACATAAGGAAGTAAAGGAAAAATTTGGTTGTTGCTAAAGATGTCTGATAATCATAACTTGATAATGGCTACAAAAAACCAGCAAAGAGTATCTGCTTTCCACAAGAGAGTCTATTTCAATTAAATCCAGATTTGTACTTTTAATAATAGTTTTTATTTTGTTTTTCTAGAGGCAGATCTACATAATTGTAAATCAGAACTAAGAAGATACATTATAGGTACCCTAGTCTTTTCTAAGTCATCAAAGGATTCTCAGTAAAATCGATAGGGTTGTTCTTAGTGGCTTCTTTCAGACCTTGACTGGCACTGGTTAAAGCCTGGTTCAAATTTAAGGGGTCACTAATAAATACTAGTTCAAGCTGTATGACAAAAACCTAGGAAATTGGAACTAATTACATGTGTGTTCAGTGAGCTTCTCTCCCCTCTGCTATTAGGCTTGCAGCAGCAGTAGAAGAGCTTCAGCTCACCACTTCTTCATTGCCTTTTTAAATGGCTGTTTATCTTTCTCTCTCCTTCAGACAGATTGTGTGTTTGTCATGAAGTCAGATGGGAAATGGAGAGATGATAGCTGTGACAACGAGAGAGGCTATATATGCCAGATGAATTCACGTGAGTTCTGTGCAAACCAATCTCCTAACTAGAAAGAGTATCTCAGTTAGACAAGCTGAATAGCTAAACTGATGTGATTTCTTCTGGCTTTGAGTCTCATTCTGAGTCTCTCAGGCTTTCGGAACTCCACCAGTCTTAAGGCAGTACTATGTTTAAAGTATAATTTGTTCCACAGAAATTGCTGAAGAGGAACCATTGTCTTAACAGGGGTTTTGTACCTAATTGTGAATAATACCAGATAATAATAATAAATGGAAATGGATTTCTTCTCATTGAAATATGAGGCTTATAGGCATCCTGTTGAAGTGCATGTATAAAACCATGTCCTTGCAGTGATCTTCCCATTCTCCTGGCTGTCTCTGAGCAGAGAATTTAATCCTCTCTTAACATTTCTACTAAATGCCATATGATGTCAATTAAAATGTACAGCTTCTTGGTTTTTTCTTTATTTTTGAAGAATATTGTTGTGTTTCTTACAGCAAAATGAGTAAGGAGTGTTGACTTTCCTCTTCTAGAAATGTAATTATACAAATCCCAGCCGTCCAACCATATAATGGGAGTAGAGAAGGCAAAGCATAGATAGCAAAACAGTTTTGCCAGTTTTGCCTCAACTTTATTACAGCTTTAGAAAAAATTATTCCCTGGCCCCTCACTTCAGTCAGCTCCTGCAGACTGTTCACTCTCTGTGCAGATAACTTGCTTGTGAGAGGACCCCTTCCCTGCACAGCAAACATATAGTTTTATGGAGGCATTTTTAATTTACATAATCCCAGTTACAGCTCTTCTGAATACATTTACAATCTCAAGGGTGGAAATATACACTGCCTAACTCGAACATGCAGGTGACATTCTGGTGGTCCTTACAGACAGGCCAACAACTTGGGGCCAGTAATGAGTGACAATCAATTAACATCAGGTGTCAGTGTCTCAGGCTGAGACTGCAGAGTACAACAGTTAGTGACTTACCCTAAGTCCTCTCTACCAGTGATCTGAAATAGGTGTATACTCAAATCATTAGCAAGTATACTCTCTACTTCGGGGCATTCAGGATTTCACTCACCTTACTACATTAATCAATTTGGTCCATGCTTGTTTTGGATTTTTTGTTAGGTTTTTGTTTGTTTGTTTGTTTAAAAATTTAGTTGTTTTGTTTTGTTCATGAGCTTCAATAAAGATTTTGACTTATTGACTAGACTTTTTGACCAATTTTTTTTTTTAGCTTCCATGTTAGAGAAGAGAAATATATTGTGAATTCATGCATTCAGTTTTTCCTCCATAGTTCCCACAGAGCCTGAAGTACCAACAACAAATCCAGCCTCTGGCTTTGCCCATTATGGCGGCAGTAGCTATTCAATCATTTTATCTGAAATGAAATGGGAAGAGGCCAGAAAAAATTGTCAAGACAAATCCGCAGAACTTGCCAGAATTTCAGATGCCTACATCCATTCATTCCTGTGGATCCAGATGTTGAAATATGGAAAACCTGTATGGATCGGTCTTAACAGCAATATGGTAAGTGTTAGATCAGTGGGAGGTGTGGGTGCTTGGTGAGCTCTCCTGCTCTTTATAGGCCTCTGGATGACCAGTCTATAACAGTGCTGAAACAGCTGCATCCTGCATGGCTTCACTGTGCAAATGCATAAAAATCTAGTGGTCCTGTTAGAGCTAGTCAAGGACTTTCATCCGCCAAATGGGTTGATGAATCACAAAAAAGGTTATGCAAGAAGCAAAGGATAAATGTAGAAAGTTCTAGAAACAATAAAAGAAATCACGGCGCAGACTGAGAGTCACAAACCAGAATGTGCAGCCGTCATAAAGTGACTGTTAGCTGTTCTGAAAGTCAAACCCCCTGCTATACAGAGGGCAACTTAAAGCTATTATTATATTAATAAAAGTTATTATGAATATTAGAGAGATATTTTAAAATTTAAGCTGGCTGTTTAATGTCAAGTAATCTTTATTCACCAGATAGCTCCCAGATTTAGTTTAAATAAAGCAGGGCAGAGGGGATGAATTCTCTGTAATTGCTTCTCTTGATACGGGTTTTACTAAATGACCTAAGTTGGTCTCATCTGACTTTTTTGTCATGTTGTAAAAGTTTGTGTTACTGCAGAAAAACCCTCCCAAAAGCAGTGCTGTGTTGAACACTGTTCATATGTAGTTCTTGTGTAACTCGGAGGGACCAGTGACATTGCTTAGAACAGTGAATGGGATTTAAAAAACCAGCATTTTTTGCTGAAAAAAAACAAATAAACACGGGATTTTATTTACACTATAACTATGTGTCAGAGCTTTTTTTGTAAAAAAAATAAATCTATTGCCAGACCTTCTTTGTTTTCAGACTGGTGGCTATTACAAATGGACCAATAACTGGAAAATCAGATACACGAAATGGGCAGCAGGGGAACCAAAGGAGAAAAATGCTTGTGTCTATCTGGATCTCGATGGTACTTGGAAAACAGCATCTTGCAATGAAAGCTACTCTTCAGTTTGCATGATATCAGATGGTAAGCACAGGCATGTAACAATTTTAGAAACACATTCCTAATTCCACTAGTCTGCCTAATCCTAGAGACTTCCCTCTAGCTCAAGCTAACCCTGCAGAGGAGTATGCTCCAGGGTAGCACCTTCCTCTCTGCAGAATATGGATATTTGCTAACGGATGATGAATGAATGAAGGCACAAGAAAGGCTCATGTGCAAATGGATAAGGCTGCACTGCTTTCATGTAGTCATAACTGTTTCCGTAATATGAAGCTCTATCGTATTATAGAATTGTAGAATATGCTGAGTTGGAAGGGACACATCAGGATCATTGAGTCCAAATCCTGGCCCTGTGCAGGACCACGCAAGAATGACTCCATGTGCTTGAGAGTGTTGTCCAAACCCTTCTTGAACTCTGACAAACTTGGTGCCCGTTCCAGTGTCCAACCACCTTCTGGGTGACAAACCTTTTCCTGGTATCTAACCTAAACATCCCCTGACTCAGCTTTATGGTTCTTCGAGTCCTGTCACTGGTCACAAGAGTGAAGACATCAGTGCCTGCCCCTCTGCTTCCCCTCGTGAGGATGTTGAAGACCCCAGTGAGGTCTCACCTCAGTCTCCTCCAGGATGAACAAACCAAGTGACCTCACCTGCTCCTCATAAGGTTTCCACTCCAGACCCTTCACCATCCTTGTGGCCCTCCTTTGGATGCTCTCTAATAGCTTAATGTGTTGGGGTTTTTTTGCTCCTTCTGCGACATGAGCATAAATCATGCAAGTGTGTGTGTGAGTGTAATATATATACACATGTATATATATGCATAAGTAGGTGCTGGGAATGTGCACTGACTGTGTGGACTGCAGCAACTGGGGAAGTTCACACAAGTGTCACTGAGCGAAAATACAAGGCAAGAGTTGCACTTCATTCACTAGTGCAGTGTTGATATAGGTGTAAGAGATTTGGGACTGTGAATGATATTTTAACTCCTCACAGATGTATGCAAAGGCACGTTTGCTTCTAGATTCTGTAGAATGGTGTCATTTTCCCTCCTTTAGGTTTTAAGGCTGTGTAATATAGTCTGTTGCTGATGTGAGATTCGTAATAGATTTTGCCATTTGGAAGTGACTTCTGAATTAAACTTTCCAGTCATACATTGGGTCTGCATATGCAATGTAAGAACCACAGGTCCATCAAAGTGAATTGGAGTTGCACCCACGATCAGAAACAGTCTAATTTGGCAGAGGCATGCTCCACTGATGGCTTTTTTTCGTATAAAGTGACAACATGCAGAGACCAGGTAGCCAAACACCATGAGACTGTGGCATTAATGATTCATTAGCCTACAGCAGCTTTCTGTGTTGTGTTAACCCAAATTTGAGGTTTACATCATCCCTCAGGGTTTTCATTCTTCACAGTATTGCCAAGGCAGTTAGTTAGATGTTGCAGGATGCAATTTGATTCCTTGTCCTAAGAAATGTGGTTGGAGAAATAAGATGTTTCACATTTTTACTGCTTGGCTCTCCCCACTGTCTGAACTATGGGAATGTAGGAATAGTCAAGAGTATAGGTCCAGATAGCTAAAGCTGGGTGAGAGAAATCCCGCTCTATTTACACACATATCATAGAATCATAGATCGCTCATAATGCAATACTAATTTCATACCATATGGCTTCTTTAGAGATAGCTCCTACTGATCCTGCTCAGCTGCCTGGAGACTGCCCTGAAGGAGATGAACTCCAGGCTTGGATCCCTTTCCATGGTCACTGCTACTACTTTGAAGCATCAGCTGGGAGAAGCTGGGCACTGGCATCCCTTGAGTGTGCTCGGTTAGGTGAGAGCCTTCAGGATCAAATAATAAGATTTGAACAAAAGTTCACACAAAACTCATGTAAGAATGTAAAAACATTGATTTAAAAAAATACATTTTAAATAATTTATTTATCTACTAAGCTATTCTAAATCTGGCACAATGAAAATAAATTGACACAAGTGACTTCGTGTGGCCTTCTGTCCTCTCAGTGGCTTCAGCTTCCCTGGACACAGACTTCTCCATCAGCTCCTGGCTTCTGGGCATCCTGGAGAAAGCTGTGGGGGGCTACAGCCACTAAGCACCTCCAGGTCACTGCCCTTTGAAAGGAGCAATGGAGAGACCAACAGTCTAGCATGAATAACACTGTCAAAAGCTATTGTTTGTACAGATTTGAAAGAGAAGGTCAGGCTCATGTGGATTATGGTTATCTGCGTGCTAATACCTTTCAGATGCTACCTTGGTTTCAGTAGAAAACATGGATGAATCTGACTTTCTGGTCCATACAATTCAGCCACTTGGAAATAAAGAAGGAGGCTTCTGGATAGGACTTTACCAAAATGTGGATGGTAATGTCTAACTTTCAATATTTTGTGGACAAATGCTTTGCTAATACAAGAATATTGAGTATTACTGTGCTACAAAAAATTACAAGGTCTTCTGCTGAAAAATGTCTTGCTGTAGATCTTTGAGTCAATTGCTGAGCTGAGAAGTCAAAATATTAATGAGATAAATTGTAAGGATTTTTTTACTCTCTATATTTCTCTGTAGGCCAGTGGTTGTGGCTAGATAATGCTGCACTGGACTTTGTTAACTGGGAGGAGAAAGAGTTCAGTATGGAACATCGGTGTGTTGAAATAACTGCACCATCTGGTTATTGGGACAACAGTGATTGCTCTTCTGAGAAAGGATTTATCTGCAAAAAACCCAAAGGTAAGTCCTCAGTGAGTCAGCCCTTAGTGACAGAGCATATCTGTGTACTAGTAACTATTACAGCCCTCCACCATGTGTCTAGAAGTAATTTCTGGCAGCTTGTTTGGCGTACTCCACTTCTCTAATCATTTGTGGTTGCCTGTTTTTGCAGACTGCAAGCTCTTCACGTCACTGTCTGCAGTCATATGGGAATAGGGTAACATTTTGTATGCACTCTAGGTTGAGAATGAGACTTTCAGAGACTCTAGAGTACCTAAAAAAGACATTGATATGGCATCATTCAAACACCAGTACAAGGGTATGACTGTTGCAAGAACTAAGTATTGTAATAGTTACTATACCCTTGCAGGGAGGAATCAATGTGAATAATCAATTTTCCTCTTCAAGCTTGTAATTCTCAAAAGTGATATTACTACCCAGTGTCACAAACTGGCTTCATGTTGGCCCAGGTTCAATAACCTATAAGTAAAGTTAAATGTGTAGTAGTGACTCAGGGATAGTAAAAAGTCATCTATATTGCAATAATAATATAAGAAATACTTCCCTTCTAAATGAAAACTTCAAGTCAATACAGAAGCTGTCTTACCAGCATTTCTGGAAAATTGATGCAATAGTGTATATGACAGACTAATATTCCAGAGGTAAAACACTACATATTGTATTCCAAGGTGGAGATATGAAGGAAGTAATTGTCTGAAAGAAAGCGCTATCATTCCATTCTCTTCAGTTAGGTGTTAAAAATCAATCAGTCTTACCTAAAAAGTGTCAAGTTGAAATCTTTAAACCTTTTTAATTCCTTTTGTAGTAGCTGTGAGATCAGGTTTAATTTTCCAGCTTTTGCATTTTGTGTTGTCCCCATTAAATCACGGGGAACATCTCTGTCCTATGCCAAAACCTCATTTCCTGTGTAAAGGCCGTTTTAAGATTCCTTTATTCAGATGGAAAGTTGAAAGGACCTGATTTCAGTACCAAAGACATCTCAAGACACAGTACTTTATGGAAAAATAATTGAAAATTTTGGGTTAGCATTTACTCATTTTTCAATGTAGTTTTTAATTAGAAAAAAACCCTGAAATGTAACCAAGAAACTGTCATATCACATGTATTGTTAATTTCTGTGCTTAAATCAGCACATGACCATGGCAGTCAGTCTCTTAATCCCTAGCAAAGATTTACTAAAAACATCCAAATTATGTTCCATTATATCCATCCTTTATAGTACTAAAATAATAAGGAAGCTCTAAAATCCATCCACTGAATCATAAGGTGCAGAATCCTGCTAGACATGCAGATATTCCTAAAATATGCTATGTAAAATTAAGCTCCAGAATCGTACATCGTGTTCCTAGTACATTAAAATTAATATTTCAGGAAAAATATGAAAAGGTATTTTTGAATGAACATAGAAAAGAGTCAGTATTTGAATGTTAGTAGATATAAAAACAATATAAAGTTTTAAAAGAATGAATATTAATAGTTTGGTAATGTTAAGTAGGAAGGTAAAAACCTTAGCAATGTATTTTTTGCCTCATTTACGTTGCCTTTTATAGCAGCCATATATGTTATTAATGCAATGGTGTACTTCAGGGGTTTTAGTTCCTGTACTATTTTAGCAGAACAGTCAAAATTATGGATTTTAATAAAGTTTCATACCATTTCTCTCTGATATTCACTGAAGTTGAGCCAAGTGGGAGTCCTATACAGCAAGAAGGTAAGAGCTTTCATAAGAAAATTAACAAAAATCTAAATACAAGAAGAGTTTTCCCAGATCACAATCTTTTGGAGAACAAGTCCTACTGACAGGGATGCACGATTTGCAGTCATGCAGGGTAATTCCGTGGTGCATTTTGAATTCACAAGAGCACTCAGACGTTCTTGGTCAACTGCACTGATGCAGGGCTGACCCTGATCTGACAAGCTCGGCAGTGACCCAGCTTGTGACTGAGAACAGCTACAGAGTGCTTTAGCTAAGCTGTTAGAAACTGTGTAGATGTGTATGCAAATTTCTTCCATAGGTATTATTGTAAATAATGTAACATAAATATACTGTAAAACTAATTTCCAAATAATTAGCATCCCATATCCATCAAAAGCATACATTTTCATTAAATTCTTCCAAGCATCCGCTGCATACATTGTATGCCACTGTAATCCAGATCCACTAAAACCATGTTAACGTTAGGAACAGAGACCTGGCTACTGATCAGTGACAATTCAGGGCTCAGATTTACAGCCTTCAAGTTCAGGCAGGAGAGCTGATCTTCTCCATGTTTTTCATGTTGTATGTGGAATAAAAATTACTATTGTCTCTCACAGTTATATGGATTCATTTCAGGCAAGGAAAAGAATGAAGAGACTCACCCATCTGTTCACGTCTCTGTTTGGCTGCTCATTTTCTTGGCTATTTTAACTCTCCTTGGAGCTGGCATGTCAGCCTATTTCTACAAAAGAAAAAGACAAAATGAACTATCAACAGATCCTGGCAATGAAACACTAATAAAATGATGTGTCAGTGATTGAAGAATTGGTGAGAATGGGTCCTGTGGCAATCACCAATTCAAAGGAGCAAGTTACTTGCTGAAACTAAAGGATGTATCTGTTGAAAGTCTCTAATGAGACCCTTAAATGAGATCTACTGTAATCTTAAATTAAATCCCCTTGCCTTTTTTGCACTAGCTGATCCTTTTGTATCATGCATATTTTACAGAATCAGAATTATGGATTGATGTTATAATTTTTTTTACAGTCAAGATGTTCTCAAGTGCCTTCTCAAAGACACTAATGCAAAAAACTTGTAAAAAACAAACACATGAAAAAGGACTATAAAAGTCAACTAGAGAGAATGAATGTCCAGTGTAAATGCTATTTAGAACTGTATTCTCATGATTTTTTGTGGACACTGGCAAGAACTGAACAATTGAATTCATTTTGCCTCACAAAATTCACTGCATCAGACCAGCCCTTTTATTGTTCCTTATGGCTGCATCCTATTACACTTATAAAGCAGTGCTTCATATACTTATCTAAATAACTTTGGGATAGAAAACCTTGTCATTTTCATTTTCTGAAAATACAGAGGAAAATACAGTACATGCTAGCAAAGGCTATTAAGCTCAGGTGTGGGTTTTAATGTTTTTTTTCAGTCTGATAATATGATTGTTTTTATTATGTTCACTAATATGAATTAAAATACTCTCACCCTTGTTCTTGCTTCTTTTCGTTAATGCTTTGAAATAAATAAATAAAGTTTTTATTAGTATAATTTTCAGCTTCAGCATTCCCAGTGAATGAAGTGAGGGGATAGGGGAGGGGAGGTGCTTCTGTCAGCACAGCAACTCTGTTGTCAGGAACAAGGAGGGCTTCTCTCCCCCCCTACTTTGAATTTAGCTTGAATAAGCATCAACTGGCCATTTTTAAATGTGAGAAAAGGGAACTGAAAACTAAGGAATGAAGCAGATGATTCTGTACTAGGAATCTGCAAGACGACTTTTTAAGTCGTCTAAGATGTCAGAAAACCAGTGGAAAGCAGTACAAAATAGCTTTTAAGTGAGCTGCAAATACAGTTTAGACACTAAACACTTCATGGGAAAGAGTGCTTAGCACATAGCCCCAAGAAACAACCTGCCTTCCCCAGGCAGCACAGAGTCTACTGTGCAAGCTGAAAAGTTAAAAAAGATTAATAAAAAAACACCAAACAAACAAAAAACCAAACAAAAAGAGAAAGAAAAAAGAAAAGAAAGGAAGGAAGGAAAGAAAGAAAGAGAAAGAAAGAAAAAGAAAGAAAAAAGAGAAAAGAAAGAAAAAGAAAGTAATGAAGTTGCTTTTGTAGGCACTGAACTCCTGTTTTCTTGGTGTAAATGCAGACTGTAGAATTTACACAAAAGAATGTAGCAGGTTGGTGAGAACAGGTTATTGCACAAGTGTTATGCAGCACACAGGATACTAACCCCAAAAGGGTTGTGATCAGCATCAAGCTGGTTGGTCATGTGAAAGGAGCAGCTCTGGATTCCTCTTTTAGCCTACCCCAGTGTCTGCACTAATCTCCCCCGTCACTGTAGCCCTGTGGGGAATCCTCACAAGCATCCATTTAAAGGAGAAGGGGGAAAAAACCCAGGACTATATTGAGGCTGGCACTTTGTGGGACTGAGAAGGAAACTGGGCAGGAATTACACCCTTCGGGTATTTTCCTTGGGATCCCCTTTGTCAGAGCTATTTCATTTTGTTAATTCAAATGCATCTGAAATATGGTTTCTCTTGCAAGCCTTCCTCACACTAAGCCCTCCCTGGCTGTCACCTACAAATAGAATAGTTATTATTAAACAATTTGTTCAATTCCTACTTTTCCTGTAATCTAGACATTTTTTTCCAGAAAATGTTTTTCTCTCTTATTGCTTTCTACAGCCAAGTCAGCAAGTTTATCCAGTTCTTGCAACAATTTCCCCCAACACTTTAAAAGTAAAGCCAAAGATATTTTCTGGTCCTATGATATATACTGTCCAGCTTCTATATGTATCTCCCTACTTGCTATTTCACTTCTCAATTTTTTCAATTTTGTTATTACAACTTCTTTTAATTTCACTTATTTAAATAAACAGAAAGAACAGCAGGACTTGTGAACTTTTGCCAGTATGGCTTTCCAACATAGTTGTACATTAATTGCCATGCCAATATAAGTCTTCAGATGAGCACTTTGCTTACAGATTAAAAGGGGTTTTCCCAATATAGTTTGTATTTGGTTTTGTCTTTGAACAGCCTTATTAGGAATTTCTCAGATAGATAAACACATCCTTTGGCTTGATAAAAGTATTAGTGTTCCAGGCAAAAACTTCCCTTCTGTTACAGGGAAGGTTACCACTATCCTACAGCTTGAAGATCTTAATTTCTTTCAGGTCTTTGACAAGCAGTTATGAACAACTCATCCCCAAACTGGGATCAAAGCAATCAGTCTGAGAGTGAAAAAGTAGCAAATTTAGCCTGAAAGTGAACAGTAACTCATAAAGCACCAAATACTGCAGATCCTGTAAAATTTGCTCTTTATCCTAGATATGTAGAGCTGTGACATTACAGCAACGTACTGAACCAGTGGGGGTTTGTCTCCCTTTGTTTCTGAGATGTAAGGGTTAAATGAGACTGAGGTTTTTAATCAGTGATATTTCACTTCAGGTTTCTTGTCACCAATTCTCAAGTTGCTTTTCCAGGTCTGTCCTGTGTAGCACCTCAACAACCGACCTGTATATAATACTAGCAGTGTCACAAAAGAAGACAAATGTCACCACCTCCAGTTACAAGGACAGAGACTTCAGTTTTGGAAGAGACTCTCTCCTCAAAGAGAGCAGCGTTTACAGTGTGTCCTACAGTTATTTCAAAATACCATGTGACAGGACATTTCCTTATTTAGAGTACAGAGCTTTATCCATCAACTCTGGCAAAGAGAAGGACCTGTTTCTATCCTCACTGAGAAGGATTTTTATTTATTGACAATCTCATAGTCCAACTTTTAAATGAATGAGAAGCAAGCTACATTTGCAATGAGTTACTCCAGGTTTCTAGTTTTTCTTTCCCTTGTGCATGGTTCATTACTGTCATCAGGTAAGTTTCCTGTTGTTTTTGTGTTAAACTAGATATGAAAATGTTTTTTCTTGGGAAGCTTTACAGTTTTAATGCATAGATTTTTCATTTTTTACTTGTTATAAGATTTGATACATGATCTAAATAGTGTATTGGGTATTAATTACCCTGACAGTTCTTGATTCACAGAATAAGAGGGGAGGAGTAGGGATGTTGGGAAAAATGGAGGTAATAATAGCAGGGTATTTAAACTGGAATATCTTTCTGTAGAAATATTCAGATGGCACAGTGTGAGATGGCAAGGAGAGATGGGGGAGCAGGGAGCTTTTTCTGTTTACCCTCTCATCACACTCATGGTGCAGCGAACAATCAAGAAGTTTTAGAGCCATGTTTCCATGATAGCTGTGCAAGTTTCTCTTTCTACCCCACGACATGAGGTACGAGAAGGAAGATCTGGCTCCTCCCCTCTACTCTGAGCAAATTAGAAGAATAGCTCTAGTCTGAAGATGTGTAACACTCTTTGGGTATAGCTACAGAGAGACATGGTAAAGCAGTAATGTATGTAGAACTCAGTGAAGTTTTTGTGAATTTGAGACTGAGAGTGTATATCAGAAATTTCAGGATAAAAGAACAATCCCATAACGTGATAGTTTAAAAATATGAAGCATTGCTAATCTTAGAAAATCAGAGTTCAGGGTGAAAATGCAAGACCTCTCCAAGTGCAGAAATGTTACAACTGAAACCTAAAATTTTTACTGTGTAAATATGCTCATGCTCATGACTACTTGATCTGTATTCTCTCTGATTAGCTATTCTTTGTCTTTAAACAGTTAATGAACAGATCTGGTAATAGGTTGGTAATAGGTAAAGTAATAAAGCCAAGCTATTAAGCCACGCAGAAAACAACAATGCAGTAAACTCACTGTTGTCTCAGTTCTACTTAAGTTTTCTGTCTTCAGGAACCACAATGTCTCCACAATCACAGAATCTGACTTGCCTACAAGGTGTCTATATCGAGCTCTAAACACACAGTATTTAAACACTTGATTTTACTCAAAGATTTTATTTAAAATCTCTAGCTACATCAAGGAAGAAATTATAATAAAAATCAATTTTAAAAGAATTGTGTGACCTCTCAGTTTAGATAGACAGATATACACTGATAGATAGATCCATTACTAGGAAGTTTTGATTTTATTATAATTATTTTCATAGCCCTATTATTATTTTCTTAATCTTTTCATCCCACTAGATATGTTTACATTAAAAGGAAATGCCAATGGAAAGCCCTGTGTATTCCCTTTCAAATACAAAGACAAACAGTACAGTGAGTGCACAGATGCTGGTAGGACAGATGGCTGGCTGTGGTGTGCAACAACTGCAGATTTTGATGCTGATAAACTTTATGGATTTTGCCCACTAACAAGTAAGTGCTCTGTTTTATTTATTAACTTGTCATGAAATGTTGAGCAAAGTATCTCTTGAGCTACCAGGTTCATTTTGAGCTACCAACTATGCACCTGCATGACATACCATGTCAGAGTAGCCCATAGTTCATCTACACACTTACTTTCCTCCTCTGACTTCACCCTGGAATTTCATTTTTCCAATCAACAGATATGTCTGGTACACAAGTTTTGCATTTTAATAATGAAAAAATTAAAAAACAAATCTTGGAAAACAATTCACTCCTGTATAAAAACCTAGAAATTTAAAATAATGTTTTTGATTTCAAAAGCATTGCACATTTTAAAAAAATTGATGCCTAGACTAATTTCTTTTTTTTTCCTGATGCTTACAGTTAACAGTGTGCATCTTTAGATATTTTGCATCATTACACACTTCATTTTCTTTCAGTTGGTGCAATGTAAATCCACTAGAACAGTTCTCTATGTCACTTCTTCTTCCAGATGACACAGAAAGATTTTGGACGGAAGATGTTTCAACTGGCATTCACTATCAGATAAACTCAGAAGCAGCTCTAACATGGCACCAAGCAAGGAAAAGCTGTCAGCAGCAAAATGCAGAACTACTAAGCATCACAGAGATTCAGGAGCAAGCATATATAAGAGGTAAAAAGGTAGAGAACAAGACCTTAAAATATGCTGTGATAAAGGTGATACTTAGGCATCTGTCTCAGCAAAGAAGACAGGGTGTCAGAGGTGCTTCAGCAGCCACCAAAAGGGGAATGGTCTGAGCTGCCTTTCCACTAGACGGTGTTTTTTTTATGAAAGGTTGGCCACAAACCTCTATGGGGAGGAAGAGCCCCCATCTCAGCTTTGTTCTCCAGATGGGAGCTCCTTCAGCTTCTGCAGTCTGTCCCACGGGAGGGTTTCCTCTGCTCGCCTCTGTGAAAGGACACTCTTTCCTGGGCAGGACTATGGTCTGGTCCTCAAACTTACCTTTTTCCTCTGTGTTTCAGGGATTATTAATCTTTTCAGGAGATCATACGATGATAGATAGATTGGTCCTAGTATGGGTACATTTCCATATTTAAATTCCAAATTATTTCGGTGGATTTCAGATACAGGTATCATGGTATCCATTTGGTTATAAATAGTGTAAAGGAGGCTTTGAAACGACTCACATAGAAAAAAGTCTGGAATCAACTGATTGGCACACTGTCGTTGTCTTTTACTCCATGAATATAGTACAATTTAGTACAATTCCCTAATGAGAATCAGATGTTTTCAACATCTCTTATGTTGTAATGAAAGCAAGTGAAAGAAATAAACTCTTATTTACTTAGTGAAATAGGATGTTAATTTGCCCTTTTAACTGATAAGATCTTCACTAAATTAATACAGATTCATTTACATATTTTGCTTTTTGTAATCTGTGCATCTCAGTAATGCAGAAAGTACTGATTTGGGGCTCATTTCAACTAAGAAATATGAATTTCTTACTTTTGACCTAACTTAGTTGCACTTACTAAGAATGAGAATAGGGATGTAAAACTGAGGGGGGTTGTTTGTTTGTTTGTTTGTTTGTTTGTTATGTTTGGGGTTTTTTTTTCAAATTTAGACCTAACTGAAAAATTTGGTTTTGCATTCTGGATTGGACTGAACACTTTGAATTTTGATGGTGGATGGCAGTGGGCTGGGGGCAGCCCTTTCAGATATTTAAACTGGGCTCCAGGTAAGAACGATGCCTATTTTGTAATCTTTGAATGGATTCTGATAAGACACTAACAAATAAGAACTGTCTTGGCTACCTTTGTTTCAGGAAAGCTCATTCTGTTTTACAGAATGTGCTATTTAAGCATTCCACTTTCAAATTCGAAGTTCACAGTGGATATCAGCTATAGCATATTATTCTATTTCCTAATCTAAACAGAGAGCTGCTTTTGAAAGCAGAGTATCCTATGGAGTGATACTCAACCCTACACATCAAAGATCAGAATTTTCCAAAACATGTTGCCCAAGGGTATGCATATAAATCAAATCTTCCAAAGGTAGCAAAATATTTAGAAAATAAGGGTGCTATGTTTTCCGTAGAAATTCTTAATATTATTGAGAGGCTTATGGAGCAAGCTCATAATTCCTCAGCAGTGCATGCAAAATTGCACTGGGCCGCCATGAGGAAGGGAGACAGAATGGGTTTGTGGTGCTCCTCATAGCTAGGGAGTTCTTCTCTTTGCTCGTTGGCTTTTTTTGGATCTGTGTTTCCTTTGTGCCGTGAGTATTCCAAGCCACCTCCTAGTTTGGAAAAGTTACGGGGTGGTAAAGGAATAATTAAACTCTCCTCTAAATTTTCAAATATTCTGTATCAGGAAATTCAATTTGCTGATTGCAGAGGTTTGCACACACTGCAATAGAAGTGAGAAAAACTACTGCATAGGAATGTAGAATTGTGAAACTCTTGAGATACACTGAAAGGACAATGTAACTTAAAACTCAATATTTCTAAAGTTTAGAAGTTTTTGACAGAGACTAAAGTTCTAGTTTCAGCTGTTCCTCCTGTGAGCACTGGGATGTCAGGAAAAGAATTAGAAATTTCCCAGTGCTATCCTGACAAAAAGGTCAATGGAGAGTCATTATTTCACTCTCCATACATGGACTAAAAATAGCATCCTATAAACTATGAGGTAGTTACCCTATAGGGAAGGGCTTCATCATAATAATGATTCAAGGTTTCTACTGGTAATATGATGTTTCTGTTATTTTTTTTTATTTTTATTTGCTGTGAGACCCTATTTTCTCTCTTACTCAAAGGAAGTCCTTTCCTACTTCCTGGGAAAATCTGTGGAGTGTTGAACCCCAGAAAGAATGCTAAATGGGAAAACCAAGCATGTAACCTGAGACTAGGCTACATTTGTAAAAAGGGTATCTTCAGTTCAAAGCCTGACATTATATCCAAAGGTAGGTTGGTAAAACAAAAAGGTTTTTCTCCGACTCCTAGAAAGAGCAACTTGTAAAGATCAGCAAATGGTAAAATGTATGCAACATTCTTTTTCAACCAAGATGTTAGAAACCTTTGGAAAATACAACTATACATGACACAGTCTTTTATATACTGCCTTTGTCTTCCCATTGTGTATTAAACATTCATAGGAGAATATTATTGTTTTGTTCCATCACTCCATCATTTATTCTTGCAAGACAGATGGAAGCTGCCCTTTCATGGTAACCAATGCCAAAAGGCAAATTTGCATATATATACAGTAGAAGTGTTATTTTCATTTGCTCCAAATAAGTAATTGCAGTTACTCATATATTCATGAGAAAAAAGATTTCTCATCTGATGTCAATGGTATGCAATGCATTGGGTTCCTATTAGCAGAGCAGAAGCAGCAACAGTGTTGACACAGACCTTGTTGCATTCGTGGGCCATCCCAACACAACAGCATGGTAATGAACATGTCCCGTGCAGGAGGGATCTACTGCAAACTGTCATCTGGGAATGTTATAAAAGCCGCTTTTAAAGAATGAGTTATATTAAAGAAAGTAGAGAAATAATTTCAGAAAATCTTTATTGCAGTGTTAACCTTAAAAAGAAATGCAGGATTCTATTTTTAAAGTAAGCTTAATGTAAGTTTTTAGGAATCTAAGTAATAAAAAAGCCACTAAGTTAATATGCAAAGTACCAAGTCTTCACTAATTTGTAAAGTTTAATGACCTGCAGTTACCAAAGAATTACTTCATGCTCTTCCATATCTGACAAATATGTGTTCACAAGAAGCCATCAAACAGCAGGCAAAGCCCAGTGTCAGCCACTGCAGGCAGCACAGAAACCACGACACACTGACCAAATGTCTCTGAGGGACAAAGAGGGGAGGTGCTGATGTCTGCCTTGGTCTCTCTTTCTTCCCAGAGCATTATTTCAAATTGCACTGCCCACATAATGTGAGCATTTTTCAGTGGTTCTCTGTTTAGGAAGACATCTTTCTATTTGCATATTTAGCATACTGTGCCTTAATGATATTTGAACATATTTGGCATTGCCAACTACAGCTTTATATTTATTCCTATAGTCCCAATTTTGTAAAGAGTACTCGAGAGACCTCTTGCTAGTCTCTTCTGTTTTTCTCTTGTTCTGAAAAATTGTCCTCGTGTTTTAGGGGAATTGAGGCCTGTTAAGTGCACAGACGGTTGGTGGCCATATGCAGGTCACTGCTACAGCATTCAAAGGGACCCCAAAACATGGAAAGATGCTCTGACTTCATGTAAGAAGCAAGATGGAGATTTGGCAAGTGTCCACAACGTTGCTGAATACAGCTTTCTAGTGTCACAGCTTGGTTACAGTGAGTATATATGTAGACCTGTACTGGGGTTGCCCCATCTGTAACAGAAAAGCTGAACTTCACATTAAATATTAATGCTTCCTCTAAAATATCATGAGTGGAAGGCTGAATCTAACTTACTGTGCTCTTTTATGTTGTTGCTGCTGCATAAACATGGAAGCGTATTTATGTTTATGAAGAAATAATCTACATTGTAAAACATTATAAAGGAGGAGAAGAAAACCACGACAAAAAAAAAGGTATTCCTCCCAGAGATACATGAAGATCTCTAAAGATTGCATTTTTGGCACCTATATTCTATGTTCAATGGCTTCAGAACCGAGCTCCAAACCTAGAAGATAAATTTCTTGCTGAGATTAAAACCTCTTTCTGAGACTAACCTCTTGCTATATATCCGTCTAAGAAAACAACGTCTTTTCACTTCTGATATTCCTTGGGTCTGCAGTAACCAGTCCTGACACTTGCTGCAGATGCTGGCCTTGGTGAACACACCTGATGGGCCAATACAAGTCCTCCAGTGCTTCCCTAATAAGGAGATGTACTGACAGGTGTCTTCGTGGCTTGGACTTAGCATGATCTCATGAGAGGTGGGACACTTGCAGCCACTCACTGTCTCCATGCTCAAGACCATTTTGTTCTGAATCACAGAAAGTTTGCAAAAATCTTCTGCCAGCTGTAAAGAACCTTAAGTTTATTAAACTCAACATTTCTCAATCTGATACTCTTTCAAAAGACATCTTATACAGATCTGAGAGGGAAACAGCGTTTTTATTAAAGCACAAAGACTACTTGTGGACCACATCCCAAATTTATCAGTCCCTGCTTGCTCAGCATATGAAAACATTTACTGCACAGTGGATAGTAAGCAAACCTATTTCTTGTCATGCTTCAGGGCCAACAGAGGAGCTATGGCTGGGTCTGAATGACCTGAAGACTCACTTCTATTTCGAGTGGAGTGATGGGACTCCTGTGACGTTCACCAAATGGCAACGCAGGCATCCCACCTACTGGAATGATCTGGAGGACTGCATTGTTATGAAGGGGCAGGTATATGCATCCAGTCATTTTTTTGTAATGCAAATTAATAACTACATCAGCCTGAAATCACTTACATTATATGCTTATTTATGTATAATTTTTTATCTTAGATTTAAATAGTTTTCCTCCAAAATTTGGCATCAATCAGAAGAAAAGTTCAGAGGTTAGGAGGGATCAGAAAGAGAGAGGCAGCATTTTGATGAAAAGTTCAATCCAGAAATTTCACCTTAGATTCTTTCCCTTGGTTGCAGCAAATTAAAAATTTAAAGCTCTGGGAAAGGAATGGGGATGAACTAGTTAATACCTTACGTGAATACCTGAGATGCTATTTGTATGCCTCAGATTCCAAACCAATAGACCATTGTCTCCCTCAATGTCACATCACTGAGACATGGTATTGAGGCGTGGAGACCTGGCACCAGGGCATGTTTCTTCAGATGTCACCTCCCTGTCAAAGAACTAATGTAAAATTCTATACTATTTCTGACTCAGATGTATTTGACTCAGAAACTTTATTTTCTAGCAAAACATGGTTGCTTGATACATGTACATTCATGTGCATGCACACAAAAAATGTGTAATGAATTTTGAAATAAACAAATTGAAAATGCTGGTATGAAAGGCATGCTGTTATTGAAAGAACCGTTATATCATAGGATAATGTTAATGTTTGCCAGGATTAGGCATCAATAGAATTGATCCTAAACCAGATTTCATGGGGGGAAAAAAGCTCCTATTTCAGTTTTTTTTTTTTACATAATCTATTTTTTTAAAAGTCATCAGTCATATTCAGAGTCTTTGATAGATAAAATAGATTTACTGCAACCCTATCAGATGTGCATAATTTCAGTTTAACCGATCTTTTTTCTAGAAGTGTAGTGAAATAATCCTACTTTAAAAGCAGATCTCTTAGCCCCACATGAGATGGTTCTTTACAAACCCTCTCATTAAATAGTTATGATAGGAAGAAATGCTGAGATTTAAAAACATTATTTATTTCCTTCTTTCACCTCAAAATAGCATTAACAGGATCTTAAATTCATACTGACAGATGTGTCTATTTTTTTTAATAACTTTCCAATCGACCTTGTGAAGAAAGAGGAAAAACTAGTTATGTTTATTAATGCCCTTTTTTTACATTTGTTTCTTCTCCCTACTATTCTAGGATGGATACTGGGCAACTGATGTCTGTGATAAGCAACTTGGTTACATCTGTAAAAAGAAGCCTTCGTCACAATCCTCTGAAAAAGAGACAATTGAGGACCGAGGCTGCCAGAAAGTAAATGCTGTCTCATAAATAATAATGTTTGGAAAAATGTGCAGAAGTTAATTTACTGGTTCTTTTTTCTTTTGGATACTGTGTTTGTATCTTCTAGAAAATCTACTCTTGAGGAAACCTAATATTTTCCTCCTAGCAACTTACTAATATATGAGCATTTTTCATTTTTGTTCTGAAAAATCTCAAGAAAGTCGAGATTCATTTACATGTATATTCATGTACATGAATACTGCCTTTCCCTCCATTTCCAGATAAGCCACCCTGTGATTCAGAAAACAATTGTATCTGTTTTGGTCATCATAGTTTTCTCAAAGAGCAGGAAGAAATAGAGGTGTTTTACTGATATTCTTCCTTTCTACCCTCCCTACAAACAAGCGCTGTCTGGATTCCTCTTGGCTCAGAAAATCTCACCCTTTGCACTTGGGGATGGCAGGGACAGCTTTGGGAGGCTGTGCTTGTACGTGAATTTATTTCCATGTTGCAAAAATTTTGTATTTCACTTTATCTGATCCTGCAGCTCTGGAAAGCTGGAGCTGCAGGTCCCCCTGAATGAATCATGGGCTCCTCACAGGCTCAGTTTGTCTAATCCAACCCTTACAGAACACTGCAAAGCAATAGCAAATATCACAGTCACAATTTTCTTTGAAAATTCATATATACGTAAAAGAGATGAAAACCAAGATCTTAATGTCATCCCTTAAACAAAAAAAAGCCTTCTGTAGGAGTGAAGAGCACCAAAAATAGCTTTTGTTTATTAACAGATTGGCCCAGTCTCATCTTGGTTTTAAGTTCAGCTGCATTGAATATTTATACACAGAAGAGCAGAGCAACTTCTACACTGAAGTCTCTTTCCATTGCACATTAAAAATCTTGTGTTTGTCACAGGGTTGGAAAAGATATGGTTTTCACTGTTACTTGGTGGGTTCTGCACTTTTGACATTCTCAGAAGCAAGGAAGACATGTGAACAGAGCAAAGCTTATCTAGCTACAGTGGAAAGCAGGTGGGAAAATAACTTTTATAAAAAATCAGTGCTTTTAATGGAGAAACTTGCAAAATTTGTCCATTGTTTGAATCCTTTAAAGTGTTTTACCAGCACTTTTCAAAAAATTTTACAGTAGTAGGCCAAATAAAGATTATCCATGCAGGAAAAAAACCCAAACCAAACACCCCAATGTTTTAGGGCTTTGTATTTAATCTATTATAGCAGTTTTCAGATTTGGGGGGGTTCTTGAGTTAAACAGTTTTCTGTTATCTTTCAATTAATAATTAAAGCAACTTCTGGCTTTGGTGGAGGTTGTTTAGTTGTTTTGGGGGTGTTTGATTTTTTTTGTGTGTTGGTTTTTGTTTTTGTTTGGTTGGTTTGTTTGGCTGGTTTGGTTTTTTTTTTCATCTACTTGTTGACAGGTGTTCTGGCATTATGAAAGGAAAGCTTTAAAAGAGTGTTTTCCTAACCTACATTCTAAGCTAAATTCTGAACAAATGTGGGAAGTCTTCCGCAGGACCTGCCCCCTCCTGCAGCCAGAATGTATAATTTCTAACCTACCCTCATCTCAGCCAGGCTTCACAGGCTTCATGGCCTCTGAGGAACAGGACTGCCTTCAGAGGTGATGGCTAGCAAAACTGACAGCTTGGTCCTGTCTTGGTGGTCTGTTTGAGACACCTCAAAGATTTGGCAAGACAATGAAAATAGTAGAATACAGCTAGAAGCCCATATAAGCAGTGATTTGTGACCTTTCAGATGCCTTCAGCTGAAAGGAGAAAGTTGTCCCTCATGAAATTCTTTCAATCGCAGTTTAAAGCCTACTGAGGTTGTGCCTGAACTTCACTGAGGAGCTGTTGCTTCGGGATCACATTAGCATACCTCTGTATCACTTAGATCAATATTGAAAGGTAACAGGTTATGATTTAACCCTGTTTTCCGCTGCAGAAATGAGCAAAACTTTCTGGTTAGTCTGGTGGGTCTGAGGTCTGAAAAGTATTTCTGGATTGGTCTCTCTGACACAGAAGAATGAGGGAGTTTCAGGTGGGCCAATGGTGAAACTCCTCACTTCACACACTGGAACAAAGCAATGCCAGGTAAGCTCTGCATGGGCTCAAACCCTGTGACAGGAGTGCAGCTGCAACTCACATGGGTTTCTGCTTTCGATCCCCTGGCGTTAGAAATTAGAGTGGGCACTATGTTTTCTGCCTGTAGCTGTAGGTGGCTCACACCTGTGTTTGACACCAGTGCAACAAGCACTGTCACAGCTGAGTGTCGGGTGTTGGTGTGAGTCAACCTCCTGCAAAGTTGTACAGAAACAGATTTTTAATAGGTTAGACTGAAGGCAATACTGTGCAAGAGTTAACAAGCTCCATGGTCTCATTTTTCCCAACTTTTTTCGACTCCAGTTAACAACAACTCATCAGATTTAGAAGAAATATTCTGGGCAGTTTTTTGACCCACGAGGTGCATATGTGATAAATGAGCAGCAAACATCCAGCTGTTTTGCATTGCAGTGATACAGATTACCATCTGTGTGAAAGCTCTTGCCTTCACACCAGCTAGTTATGCCTTAAAACAAACCTGTTGTACTTGGTATCAGTCTTCTTGAAATTGAATTACAGGATAGTACTCCAAAGAAGCTGTCAGATCATCTATTACATATATAAATATAATCAAGATCCATTTGCCCTATGATTTCCGTGGAGTGGCAAGATAAGAAAGATTTGTTTTCTAAAGCTACAAATCTCTGATTTTGGCAAAACTGTGTCTGTGAGACTCATTGGCCCATATCTGGCCTCTGGCAGGACGTATAAGAATAGTTTTATATCCAGGATGTTTTTTTAATCTGCATAATCTGCATCTTCCCTTCCATAGTTTTCTAGGAGTAAAACCACAGGTGTCATTCCGTAGAAAGCAATTAAGGTTTGGTTTTACTCATTTTGTTTCCATATCACAAAGGAAAAGAGCAAGGCTGTGTTGCCATGGGAACTGCAGCTGGATTATGGGATGTTGTTAGCTGTGAGAAGACATCAAATTATCTTTGCAAACAGCGGGCAGTGGGAGTGCCACCTCCTGCTCCTCCAGGACAGGTCCCTGTGGCCGCCTGTGCCGAAGGTTGGGATGCAGCCTCCCAGGCAGACTCGTGCTTCAGGGTAAGTGTGTGTCTCCCTGCACTGCAAGCCTAAGCAGGGGTTACTGTGATGCTGGGGCATTTTTTGGGAATGATCTTCTCTTTGGTATTCAAGGACAGAAAAAAAAAAAAAAGATAAAAAAATCTATCAAATATAACAAAAGTCAAAAATGGAAAATGATGAACACAGAATGCTAGAAATATGCTTTCTTTTATCTAAATGCCAGATGAGAACTTCACCTAATTTATTTTCTTCCAGGAGTTTCAAACTTCAGCAAAAACATAGTATTGCATCTCGAGAACTGGCAGTGTTACTTGCAAAATACAGTGTTTATAAGAAAAAACATGCCCCTATGCCAACCTTTTCTCACACAGCATGCAATACTCTTAGTGACATTTTTAGGTCCAGGTTTAGTTGGTGACTCTTCAGCAAGTAAAGCTTTTGAGCATTCTCTTGATTTAATTTAAAATGCCTTTACAAAGAAAAAAATGGAGGAAGAAAAGGCGAAAGAAATCAAGGAAAAATAAATATACAGCATTGCTCTTCCAGGTCTTTATATAAGTATCCTTTCACTTTCTTGAGACTCTCTGCCTGTTGGGAGGCCAGAGCTGATTTTAGTTCTGTATTTACAAGGGTCTCAGCTTCTATGTCAGGCCTAATTATCATTATATTGGTTCTGCCAGTTACCAAATTGTTGATTATCCTTTCAATAAAATGTCAAGCATTTGGTCCTGTTAAGCATGTCCTTAGTTCAAGAATGTATGTACTTCATGGCAAGAAGTGCAGCTATTTGTGTGTTTGCACCACCACACAAAAACTTCTCCCTCAGCCACGGTCCACACTCTGCCAAATAGCTTTCTCCATCCATACTCTCTTTTCTATTCCAGATTATTGACTTCACCTTCAATTTCTCAAAAATCTCCTGCTTTCTACTGTGAAGTGTCATAGCTAAAGCTTTTCCATCTTTCTTTGAGCCTTTCAGTGGTCAAAGTTCCAATTAGACTACAGATTATTTTTTCTCCTCTATACATTCTGATAGCTTTTTTTCTCCTCAGATGCCTATACTACTCTTGCCTTATTTTAAAATAGATGATGCTAAGAAAAAAAAACTTCACATTTCTAATGTTTAATGTTAAAGGTTTTGACAGATGTTTTGTTGTCTCACTCAAGAATAAAGGGTTGCTAAAGTGATACTGATTTTAATTACACATATTTTATATGCTTTGCACATTTAGCAATTTATCTTTACTTTTTTGTTCTCAATAGTTTTTTGTGAGAGAGGGAAACCAAAAGAAGTCTTGGTTTGAGGCTGAAGAATTCTGTAGAGAAATAGGTGGAAATCTGGTCACAATCAATACAAGAGAAGATCAAGTTTTATTATGGCAATTAGCATCGTGAGTACTTGCAGAACAATTCTTTCTCATGTTTCTGCTATGTTAAATACAAAATTCCTTAAAATGTGTCTGGAGCTGAGCAAGAGGCTGAGCAAAGCAAAGAGCCTTTGATATTTTTGAAATTTTCATCACAGGTTTTTATCAAGGCTGTTGTCCAGATCTGATCAACTTTTAACAAGTTAGTCCCTCTGCCAAAAGAGAGAAAATAAAATATTCAGCTCTGTGGTATTTTGTAACTGGCTGTAATTCATACTTTATCCAACTCATTCAAAAAAACCCTTGAGCTACTGTGTAATGTAAATCAAAATGCAAGGACTTAATGTGAAATTTTTCTGGCTATAAACTGAAGACTCCTGAAATTAGTGATTAGTTTTAATTAATTTTTTATAGCACTGTAGATGCCGTGTCTTGCTCATGATAAGCTATGACAGTATTTCCCCCCAAATTAGATCACTATTATGAGCGTATTCCATAATACTAAGACATCTCAATGACATATAATATACAGCTAGTTAACCAAAAGTGTTTAATATAGTGGTGAATCTAGGTTTACTTTCTCAAATAGACTAAAAACTATCATATTGAGAGGTTTTTGTGATCTCACCTTTCTTCATTTTAATATATTTCAGTGTTGTGAGAAGCTGAATGTGGTTTTATTTGTCTGTTAAGTCTCTTTGCTTTAGAGTATGAAATCTTTGTGGAAAGAAACCTTTGTGTTATGCAGGGAATGAAATAGGACTCTATTTTATTTGGGTCATAGGTATGACAAGATAAATAGCATGAACTATTAAATAAACTACTTAGGAATTTCCAAGAAGCAAATCAAAGGAGTTGAAAAGCATTTTTCACTATTCTTTATTAGGTAAATTGTATTATAACTCTCTATTGATGTTTTACTTTTGCTAAAGCTTCTGTCTTTGAACTCATACTACAGCCAAGAGCTTTGTTGCAGCCACAGGCATGGGAGCCTGAGCTGGCTCTGTGTCACATCACTTGTCCTTTAACTAATACTCAAAGATGGCAAGACTTGGCCCAGTAGAGAGCACTATCAAACACCCTGACAGAATACAGGGGATAAGCTTGGCTATGGGCCACAGCTCCCAGTTCAAGTGTGACAGAAAGTACCATGTCTGTGCTTTCCAGCATTTATATCATGGCCTCTCTTTCTACACTCATAACTCTATATTGTATGAATTATTTTAGGGATAAAGGACTGAACACTCAGGCTTTCTGGATTGGTTTGTTTCTCTTAAATCCTGATGAAGGATTTGCTTGGATTGATGGTTCCCCTGTGAGTATTTATTTGCTGACTTATATATAGATCTTCATCTTTTCATGTCTTCTTTTGAAATCTCCTTAAATCTTCATCAGGTGCATGGCAACCCTTTATTCAGCAGCTGAATTGTTCCAGTGCCCTGTCTTAAGGCACTAATGGAAGTACAAAGTTGCCTCTGTTTCATCCCTGGTATCATGTTACATCCCACCTTCAACAGTCTGTGCTCTTAGACCTTCACAGCATCCCAAAACAGACACTGCTGTATAGCAGTACAGGGAGCCAGGTTGCCAGCATTCACAAAGAGAGATAAACATGACTCCCTCCACCCCTAAGTTTTTTCTGTCATCGGCTTTTCTATACCATGTGATCTTTGCACCTTCTTCAGGGAGTGATTGGGAAACTCAGTTGATTAGCATGACTTTCACAGCCGTCTCAGACCTATTTGAACTTCTGTTGATCCCTAAACAAGGTACTTGAGATGATGAGATACTGAAATTGTGTTATGCTGGCAGTATCAATTACTTCTACTCAGTCAAATCACATAGTAATTGATATGTATTTCCAACACAGGTAATTTATGAGAACTGGGATGAAGACGAACCCAACAACCATGAAGAACTTGAACATTGTGTTATGTTTAATAGATCACCCAAAATGCGCTGGAACGACTTACGCTGTGAACATTTACTTAATTGGATTTGTGAAACAAAAAAAGGTATATTACTTCCTCATTTAACTGGAGCAATAAACTCTAGTTTCAAAAGTAAATTTTATGGATTCAAACAAATTGAAAGGAAGAAAATACTGGGAATTGTTCATTTTAAAACCAGTTTTAGTGAAGGCAGCACATTAAGCAAGAGGAATGTATTGAGCTATTTCAATTGTACTCAGATACAGGAAGTTAGAGATGTCCCTATTACTTTATCTCTGGCTTTGTCTCCTTCTGTCATGGACTGAATAAATTTGCAAAGCAAAGGTATTTATCCCCTCTCCTTTTATCTCCTCCCTGTATTTCTATCTGCTTTAGGCATACCCAGGATACCCAAAGATGCAGGAACTAGAGTTCTCTGTACAAAAGAGACAAAAGCTTTGCTTCCCACTGTGAAACAAATAATGGGAACTAAAGAGAGGGATCAGTTGCTATAGGAACTGGAAACTCTGCAAAGCTGATCAAAAAGAGAGTCTGGTGCAACCCTGATGGACTCCTGCATCCAGCAGCTTTGCCTGCAAAGCAAGGCCCCAACACCAGGACTCCCAAAACTGGCACCAGGGTCATAAAACAGACTTGGCTGATGTCTGTTGGGGTACCTGTCAGCAGGAAATGGGGTCTGCATGGGCTGAAGACCACAAGTGACAACTGATAATGAAAGAACTTGTTTTGCTTACCCAGTCCTATTTCTACCTCCCGGTTGTAAACTGAGTATTTGTGTGCATCTCTATGGAGAAAGAGATTCTTACAAGCTTCTTGAAATTAAAAGGAAGTTGGATGCACACAGGGAACTAGTAGGAGGCACAGTAGAGAGGGAAAGGGATAAGCAGTTATATAAAAAACACTGAGTATGTCTAATACTTGATGACTCTGCCAACAAACGATTACCCTCAAAGGGTGATTAAGGCACTGTGGTAACACTAAAAAATTGCTTAATCAAGAAGGAAGAATCATTGTTCCCCTGTGGGTTCATTAGTCACACAAATGCACCATCCAAACACTGATTTCTGCACACCAGCTCGAAGCAGCACATCCTCTGCAGGTCTTATCTGGTGTGCTGAACTTGCTGCTTTATACAGATGTGGTTCTCTGCTCTTGGTGAGATTACTCACAAGGATTTCAGAAACCATGACACAAAAACTCTGAACAGTTTATCTTGATCCTAGATGACCTTTCAAAAGCAAGAAAAATTAAAGAAATAGATCTTGTTATTATGAGTCTAGATTATATGGTGAACATGAGAGAAGACATGCTCAGCTGTTAATTCCCTCATATTCACTTAAGACACATATTTACATAAGATACTCCATTTTTCAGAAAACCAGTGAATGCATGTGAATAGTTTACTACTATGTAGATAAGCTTTAGAAATTACTGTATTAGCTAGATTATGGGTTTTGGCTATAGTCCCAAGAATATAAAAGTTAATCATAGCATATCAAGAAAAATGCTAAAATAATTTTTCATAGTAAAGTCAGTTTACCAAGAGTTTACTGTGTATTCTGGATTGTTTAAGTCAGTGCTTTTGGTCGTACATATATGTAAAATACATGTTTTTCACTAGCTAGCTGTTTCTAAATTATATACATAATTTAATATGGTGGTATGTGCTCTAAATTCTTGAAAATGCTTTACCATAATTCATTGTTTGCTTGTTGAATATTTTTCCCTCTATTATACAAAGCATGTTAAACTACATAAAGCAAATCCCTCTTTTTTTTTTTTTTTGTATTTGGAATGTTGCTCATAATGTTCTTTTATTTTACAGGTGCACTGCTAAAACCTGAACCGGACTACAAACTTGGTAGGATCTTTTCCTGTTTCGAAAAGTTGATTATGGTACATTTTGAGGCTTTGCACAGACCACATATGAATGTATTATATATGATTCTTTACCTTTCAGAATATCAAACCACCAGTGATGGATGGATTATATATGAAGATAAGCAGTACTATTTCAGCAGAGAACATGTCCACATGGAAGAAGCACGGAAAATTTGTCAGAAGAACTTTGCAGATCTTGTTGTCATTGACAATGAAAGCAAAAGACAATTTCTGTGGAAATATGTAAGCAGTAAGCCTATTAAGGAACAGCCTAACTATTCGGCAAGGCTGGAGTCCTGAGCTATTGTTCCACATTGTTTATTTATAGAACAATAGACTTGCTAAGGACCTCCAAAGAAATTACTGCTGTCTTTAATAGGTAGAGAAAAATGGCATGCAAACATTAAAGGTGCAGCAAAGGGTAGTTCAGGCCCAGGTTGCTTATCTCTTCTAATATAGGTAGTATTCAGCACAGTGATTATTGCTTTCCTGTCCAGTGAGTTCCTTACTCCAGGATGTTCCACATATCCCTGTTGCCTGCTTGAAATCTGTGTCTAAACCTACATTATTTTTACCAGAGGCTCAAATCCTGGGGAAAAAAACAAACAGAAAAAAGGAAATAGGAAAAAATAATCACAGGCATGGTTAATTGGCTTCCACGTTTTTGCTCGATGTTGAGGAAGAATTTAGTGCTTAACTTTTAATTATTTTTGTTTTAGAGCTACACAAAACACAAATGGAAATCATATTTCATCGGCTTAGTTGTCAGCTTTGATAAGAAATTCAGGTGAGTAAAGAAAAACTGGTAGTGGACAACAAATGATGGTAATTTCATCTTGCTCTTAGGGAGCTTTTGTGTGTGGTTTTGTTTTACAGTATAGTCACTGTTGTGCAACTGACCTCTGGATAGTTTTCAGGAGATGTCTTATAGCAGAAGTGTAACACTCTTCTATATTTAAGCAGAGCGATGTCTTTTTCTTCCAAATTTGGGAGAGCAAAACCAGTAGAAGTTCATGGCTAAGACTCATTTCACTTAATGTCTTGCACTGAAAGAACTGAGTTAAACACCCAAGTAAACCTGCATAGGTACTGGGGAGGGGCAGCTCATTTTAAGATGTTATTCACCCAATTCACTTTAGACATCAACCTAAGGATTTACGACCAGATCTCCAATGTCTTAGAAAGCCTGAGAAAGCCTAGGAAGTTTTGATAAAAAGTATATAGAAATGTTTAATCAGATTAATCTCAGTAGTTCAAGTTAAGTGCACTGGAAGCAAGAATAAGCAACTTCTCATCCAACAGACTTTCTGAAATTTCTGGTAGAGAACCTGTTTTAACAATCTGTTTGTAGAAGGCTTTCAGGAGGACACCTTTCTGGGATGAAAAGGAAGTGGACTGCTGATGTGCCTTGAATGTGATAGTACTAAACAGATGAGAAGCAGCAGTAATGCTGGGGCTATGTCCTCTCTGGGATATGTAGAGCCTGGTCACTGCTGATACCTTGCTTAGCCCTCTGCCTAAGCAGACCTTGTGACTGACTGCTGGAGTTGTCTGTCTGGCAGCCACTGTACCCTTGTTTCTTCCAGATGGCTGGATGAGACACCAGTGAACTATGTTGCCTGGGCTCCAAACGAACCCAATTTTGCAAATAATGATGAAAACTGTGTGATAATGTCAGAAGATTTTGGTGAGTAAAATGGCAACAAGAAACATTTGGGTAAAAATTTGTCATCAAAATCCAAAATGTTTGGTATGTATTTAAATTGGAGGCAACCCCAAAAAGAGGTAGTTCAAAACACTGACAGTTTTTCATAACATACACGCTGTGGTTTGAAATTGTGCCATCACTATTGGGAGACAAACATTCTGCAGAGGAAGGAGGAGTGTATTTGGGTAAATGTGTTTAATTTGTGCTTTATGAATGCTGTCTCGGGTACTGTCGTAGTGGTGGTACCAGAGTTTCTAGGTAATCTGTACAATAATTATCTATATTCTGTTTCTTTACAGGCTTTTGGAAAGATGTAAGTTGTGCTGTGAAAAATGCCTTTATCTGTGAAAGACGTAATTCAACTTACTCAGGATTTGCTCCTACTGTACTTCCACCTCTGGGAGGATGCCCTGAAACTTGGCTTTTGTTTAACAATAAGGTGCAGTAATAAATTTCAGCCATATTTAGCACATTTGCTAAAGGTGAAGAAAACAATTATCCCTTTTATCTCACCATATAAATTCTCTCTCTTTATATACCGATTTATTAAGAGGCATCTAGTTGGCAGTATAGTAAATTTCTGGGTTGGCAAATTTGTAAGTAAATCTCAAGAAAAGGTGATTTTAACATTTGAAGTTACAATTTTTGTAGTTGTCTGTATGCCTTTAGCTACAGTTACTTTTCCAGTTTCTAGAATTTCCTGGTTATTTCAGACACACTGCATGGAAATCTGATTCCACAATCCTTATCTTCAAATGTAAGTCCATTTTTCTGAGTAACACTGAGGTGAAAATATGAAAGGTCACACTTTTCCATATGTAATTGGCTACCAGAAAACACCTCTTAAGCTGAGTAACAATCAGCAATAAATGTAAAATCAAATGTAGAAAACAAGCAAGCATTGCTTTTTGCTAAGTTAAGCAAAAAACCTGAACATATGAACTTAAAAAAACCCCAATAAACAAGAAGCAAATGAAACTCACAAATCAATCCCACAATGCAATCAACAGGAAAAGTTTTTTATGCAGTCAAAGGGCATAAAAAGGGAGGAGCCCTTACCTTTCACTAATGTGGCCTGAAATTACCTGTGCACTCTGGATACCTACTTAATTCCTCAAAAGCTTTTGTAGGTTGTCTGCTCTTCCCCAGTACAAACCCCATGGGTTTGTAAGTGCTATGCACACATTGCTGTGATCGGCTGTGTCACCTTCTTACTGGCCAACAGGATTCATGTTCAGCAAATCCCCCATCTGCTGCTCTTTTGATTCAGGGACAAGCACTGAATTAATCCAAATCAATGGGTTTTGATACCTGGAATTCTTTCTAATCCTTTACTCTCTCTGCAGTGTTATAAAATATTTGGATCAAGAGAAGAAGAGAGACTAACTTGGCACTCAGCAAGAACAAATTGTATAGAATTAGGGGGAAATTTGGCCTCCATACACAATGATCAAGTACAAGGTATGACACTTGAGCCTTATGGCACTGTTTGAAGCCAGCACATTTTACCATCTAATGATGAGGCTGAAATGTCCTCCAGATATAAACAGGATAACCTATAAAGGAAGACCCAGAGCTGCTTGATCCAGAGAGAAGACTGGAGTGAGATACTATGACACTTCCCAACTTGTGCTAAAGCATCATGTGGAAAGAATCTGTTCCCCATAGACTTGGAAGATGGGATAAATTGTAATAGTTTATAGCCAGGAAATGCCCACAGATATTCAAGTTAGACAGTAAACAAACATCCATCAGAAATTACTTATATGCAGTTGATGCTGCCTTGGGGAAGACTGAATAATCCTTTTGAAGTCCCTCCTAGACCCCATTTCTATAATACTTCCAAGAAGCCTAAAAAGTTTTTATCAGAAAAATGTTTCCTTTTTTTTCCTCTGAAATCAAACAGCTTCAGTTCAACTACCCATTGTTATTTTTATCTTTAACATTAGCTCATAGTCTAACAATACTGAACTTGATATTTCCAATATTTTAAAAAGATGATTGGTTGTTTTATTTGTACTTTCATTTACATGGAATATGAAGAAAGGAAACTCCTTAGCTACGTTTTATTTTATTTTTTTTTTATTTTTTAATCTGTTTTTTATTAGCTTTCCTAACCTTCCACCTAAAGGATGTTTCCAGTGGAACATGGATTGGACTGAATGACATTAAATCTGAGGGTTCATATCTTTGGACAGATGGAAGCGTATTTGACTATTCAAAATGGGCACGGCAATTCCCATTTAGAGATGCCTTTGTAATGGCTGACTGGAAGTATATAGAGGTAAACAGAAAAAATATAAGTAAACAGAAAAAAATCAGAAAATGTGCAGCTTAGATAACATACTCAAGGTTCAAGTAACCAGCCTGACTTCTGTCTCAATTAAGATCTTATTTTCAATAACTTAAAGCAGAAGGCAACTGAATATTTTGAAGACCAAATTTTTAAAGTTGTACTCAGAGATTATTAGGCATGTTTAGAGTCCATGCTTATTGTCATTCCTTTCTAGAAGTCTGGAACTGCAGAAAAGGAATGCTGTATTATACTTACTGCTAGAATTAATTATATTTATTAGAATTATTATCTATTAATGAAAATATTCCGTATTACTAGCTGTGATTTTTACTCTGGTTTACTGTTTTACCTTGTATGGTGTGAATCCAAGTGAAACTCCAACAAATTCAGTACAGATTAACATAAACTACACAGTAAAAATAACATCAATACACTCCCAGGAATTTTAATAAACTGACAAAAGTTCTTGCATTAATCTGCCGATGAAAGTACATTTGCTTAAGATATATAATATAATACATTTAATTTCCAAGAAACAATAAATGGAAATGAGACCCAGAAAATTAAAAAAGAAAGCTATTAAATTTTTCTCCTCACACCTATTTCTGTTATTTTTCTGGGCATTTTGCACTTCATCAGCAACAATTTGGGGTATTGTTTGTTTTTGTTTGTTTTTTTTTTCCTAGACTGACTGCATTGCAATGATGAAAAGATCTGTAGATGAAGAAGGATTTTGGGAAAATACTAGCTGCATGAATAAAAAAAGCTATATTTGCCAGATGGACAGCAGTAAGTTTTAATTTTCAGTTTGTTTTTTGTTGTTGTTTGTTTGTTTGTTTTGTTGCAAGACATTTACTGAACAATCTGAGCATTTAAGTCCTCAGTTGCAACTGCACGGCTGTGGGTGTAGCAGGTGGGGTGAGAGAAGCAGGGATACTTCACCAGCTAAGGAATTCCAGTCACAAAAGTCACTTTGGAATAAGGACTATAGAAAAGTTTTTGCTTTACAACCTCTCCCTTATCAGCACACCCATCAACACTCAGAGAGGCTGACTTCACCTACCCTGTAGATATCCACACCTAAATCAGTTGCCTGCATGTGGCAAGCAGATGGTTTGAAGGAAGGATTCACCTGCCTCATCATGAGAAAAATGCCTAAAGCAGGTACCTAGAAGAGCTGTGCCTTCAAAATACCTGTTCTCTATTGACAGAAAGGTTTAGCCATCTGTGCTTTACCCAACTGTCTCAGATATCGGTGTCTGAATCCAGTTACTTTGCAAATACAGTACAGAAAGACAAATCCAACAGTGACCTCCAACTGAGGGGTTAAGTGAGGCCAGTTAAGCTGGTTAGTTTGCTTGTCAGTCTCTAGCAACGCCTTCATATCATAAGAACAGCAATACTCAGAAGGGCAAAAGTTGAGTTTTCTTCACGTAGCCTCAGGGTGGGAGACACATCCGGAGCACAGCTACACTGCAGAGTTTGCAGGAATAAAAACAGGGAACTGCTGAGCAGCAAGTAAAAATACAGGAAGAAGCCACAGCTGGGCCAGATGTTTCACAGCTCTGTCCCATGCAAGTGCAGAAAGAAGCATGAGGACGACACTAGCAAAAACAATTGCCAGGGCATCCTCAGCAGTGGCTGAACACAAAGACAGTTTTGTCCTTTTATCTGTCCCCATCACTCAGTCTAAGGCCTTTGCCTTCTACTTCCGCATATATAATAAGGCACAACTGCAGTTTCCTTTTTCACTTCATCCTACATGTAGCAGGTGGGTCACAAACTTTACTTAGAATGAAATTCACCCCTATTTTGAGGCTGAAGTGAGGTGGAGACCCTGTCCTGTACTTGTGCCTGGGAAGAACTTCACCTGCACTGAGGGTGGGGGACAGAGAGAATTCTGGGCGAAGGATCATGGTGGGACCAGTATTCACATAATTTCATCTGGTCAGTATATGTCTGTAAATACACACAGCTCATTTGCTACTTCCCCCTAATTCCTGAATACATTATTTACACTATAGTTTAAAATAATTCCAAATTACCATAAAAATAAGGGTTTCAAATAAGAAATGCTTTGACTTGATCCATGCGCTCCCACATTATATTCATCTGTTACTCAAGAGTAATACTGCTATCTGACAGCTAGTAATTTTCCCCTTCCTCTCAAATTTGTACCTCTTTCCTATAGAGCCTGAACTGTTTCATTCCACAAGTGCTCCAGATTCTGATTTCATCCATTATGGTAATGACAGCTATTTAATCATTCCTTCTAAAATGAATTGGGAAGAAGCAAGAAAAGCCTGCAAGGAGAAATCTTCAGAGCTTGCCAGCATTTTTGATTATTACAGTAATATATTCTTGCTGCTGCAGGCAGTGCAGTATGGAGAGCCTTTATGGATTGGGCTCAACAGCAATGTGGTAAGATTAATAAATTCATAGTTGGTGCAGTTAAATGCTATGATTGGGTTACTATCAGCAAAAAAGGGGAGGAAGGAATACTAAACAAAGACTCAAGAATTTCTGCTCCTGCACATTTATCTTTTGCTCCTTACAAAGTGATAATTTTCTCAGGTTTTTCATAGTGATAGCTGCAGTTTACTCCTGCATGTTTCTTATCAAAAATCCACTAGAGCCTAAAGTGCTTGTTTGACAGCCAACTCTGAGACCCATTTCCATCTGAGCTTCCCACAGGTTTCATGTTTCCCAGCATGGGAGGCGTACTGCTGTGTCCTGGCTTTATGTTGCTGAATTCAGTATTTTAAACCAGTATTTTAACAGGACTAGGACAGATATACAAACTGGGCTGTATATATCACTTTGAAAATGTACTTTTGTATAACTCCATTTACTGGAAAGAGCAGATGAAGAATGTAGAAAAATTATGTTAAATATCTCTTTCAATTTTAGAATTCTGGCTATTATAGATGGACTGATAAAAAGAAAATAAACTTTTCTAACTGGGACTACGGAGAACCAAAACAGAAAATAGCCTGTGTCTATCTCAAACTCTCTGGGGCCTGGAAAACAGCATCTTGTAATGAAAAACATCTTCCTCTCTGCAAAAAATCTGAGGGTAAGCTATGGTGATGACCTTTCATTTTATGGCAGAAACCTTGCCTTATTTTCTTTGCCTGAAATATAAATTTCTAAGTACATATAAAGGAATATTAAGCCTGAATATGTAATGTCATTACCTTTATTTTGCAACAACAATACTTTATTTTTAAGGAGTTATCATTCACCAGCCAAGATAATAGCTGCCATGGGAGCGGGCAAGCAGCTCATAGAGATTGTGGGAGCATTAAACATTTCACATGGAGTTCAGAATCTAAAACGTTTTGCTGACAGGGGTTTTATGGGAAGGCTTGTAATCAATGAAATCTACTGAGTATAAAATAAATTTGGTTTCTTCAATGTATTGCATCATTCATACACTGATTATTACATCATTTCTATTAGATTCTAAAAGCTGGGTAGAGGAGGAAGAGTTGCATCTGACAAAAAAAGGGTCTGGTATTGGTCTAAACGAAAGTTCATGCTTCCTAGGGACTCTATGTGTACCACTGAGGAATACTACATAGTTAAAGCTACAGGCAAACCTCAAGATGGGACTGAACCTTTTGGCTTTCTCATTTGTATTACAGTAACATCTTTTAGGTCTAGTGACACAGACTTATTGGAAATTCAGAGTTTATTTTGATGTGGTTTTGTGGTGGGTTTGTTTTGGGTTTTTTGGGGTTTTGTTCGTTTGTAGTTTTGTTTGGTTTTGTTTGTTTGGATTTTTTTGTTGTTTGGTTTTTTAAAATTTCTTTTCCTAGGCCATACTTTTAACTTCATATCTGTTAATTTGCAACTTCTGTTTTAAAAACACATCTACCAACTGACAATGTTGATGTTTCTTTCCATAATATCATTGCTTGCAGGAAAATGAGGGGCTACTATATAAACGTTCAGTGAGCTTGAAATTATTCTATGCTTTGTCAGAGTGAAAGAAATGTTATGTAAGGATTGTTATCTTGAGGAAAATATTAAATGGGAAATTTCCACAGTAAACTAATGTTTAGATGACATTTCATTTAAAATCAAACTTATTTGAACATCTTGAGGGTTTGGGAGTTTTCTGGTTTGAGGATTGGGGTTTTTTTCCTGCTTTTTACTATTTCTTTTATTTATACAAATTTTTTGGTTATAACAAAATAAACTAGAACCAAAATCCCTGAAAACTCAAATATCCTTGAGACAGTCCAAGTCTGATTCAGTTTGTAACACAGAAGAGCCCAGGTTCACACTGAGTCATCCACTTGTGGCTGAGTATTGCTGTTCCTCATAGTCACTCTTGACTTAGTCACTGATAACTCTAGCACTGTGTGCCGAAGAATATTTTAAGGCCTTTTAAGAAAAGGTGTTTTTAATACTTGATTTCATATCTGAAAAGCTGCAATCCCTACTGAATGAAAGCATCCATAATATCTCATTTCTTCTAGACATACTTCCTTCTGATCCCCCCCAGGATATTGGAAAATGTCCTGAATCTGATCACATATCTTGGATTCCTTTCCGAAGCCACTGCTATTACTTCAATGCCAATGAAATGAGCTGGGCTCAGTCTGTGACTCAGTGCATCCAATCAGGTAATTATTCTTTTTACCCAAAGGTAGGATTTCAATCTTGACATAAAAAAGAAGACTTCAAAAAAGTCCTGAAAAGTAATACTACAAATCTGCAAATACAAAAAAAAAAAAAAAAAAAGGGAAATAAATGTCTTATTTATTTTTCACCATTTTGTGCTTTACAGCTATGATGAACTTAAGGTAATTAGATTTCCTTGTTTTATTTTTCCAGCTGTACTTGTTTCTTGTTGTATTTCTTCCTTTGCAAAGTTTCTCTTTTTAGTAAGATTTTAAATTTTCTGTAATTAAAAAAACCAAACAAAACACTCGTTTCTGGCCTTATCCCTTCTTTTCCGTATTTTTCTCTACACAATAGTCGAAGTAAATGTCATAATAACAATCCCTTATTTTTAACACATTTTTGTGATCTAAAAGGGGTTGCATGTGCTGCCTGGAAGCCCTTGATTGATCAGCAAGGCTCCCTGGCAGACTGCAGAGCCAGAGGAGGGCAAATGCTTCCCTCCCCCTCCTTGGGGACATCTGGTCCCGGCCAAGGCCATGAGCTGCACCTTGGCACTCTTTCACCTACAGTGCTGAGTCATCACCTCCCTCATCCCTGTCTCAGGAGGCTGTGAAAGAGAAAAGGAAGCACTATAGTGCCCAAAAGAAATGGATCCTTTGTTTCATAACTTTTTAGATCCTCCTAGCCCTCTTGCTCTACCACCATTGCCAGTTTGCATTGCTACATCATCCTTTCAAACCATGAAGAGCAAACAAATAATCATCCATAATTCCTGTGAAATATATCATCCAGTCACTTGAAAATATAGTGCATTTGCCTGGTGTTTAAGAATCATCATCTTCACTGTGCTTTGGTGTCTTTCAGTTGTGATGACATCGCTCCCTGTCTGTGAGCTGGACATGATTCTGTGGTCTCTGTTCAAATGCTTGTTTACTCCCTGCCTGCAGGAGAGGATTTATTATTAAATGTATCCTATCTCAAAAGCTGTAACTATGTTGGGGATACCTCCAGTCATCTTCCCTTGTTTTTTTAATAGGTGGTATGTTGACTTCTGTAGAAGATCCAGCTGAATCAAACTTTTTAGTAGAACATGCAGACTTATACACAAGCAAGACAAGTGGCTTTTGGATAGGAATATACAGAAACGTAAAGGGTAACTATTTTAAGTACTACAAATAAACATAAATAGAATTTACTAAATGGACAAAAATATTAATAAGATACATTGTTTTTAAGCAACTAATGGAAGTACAGTAGAAGTTCTGACCTCAGCCCTCCCTGAGGACGTCTCCTGTTCCTGGTCTGTGAGAAAACCTTTCCCAGTGGGGAACAAGTGCTGGCTGACTCTCATCTTCTCATGGCTGGGGAGCACCCATGTAGGAGCTGAGGGTGTTCAGCCAAAACCCAAAGCATTAAGCTTCTCTCTGTCTCTGTATGGAGAAATTTAGGCTGCTGGCTAAAGAGTGAAGTGGAAAACACTCATCTGGGAAAAAACACTGGTATCAATCCACAGACAGTCAGAAAGGATTTTATTTTAGATTACTTTCAGCTCATTGAAATGTCTTTTTTTTTCAGAATTTATACAAAAAAGAAAAGTTTTAATTTTAACTAAGCATAAGTTTAAGCATTGCAATAAAAGTTGCTTGATTTTCAATGATGCTGCTGAAATAATGATTTAGAAATTAGAAGAAAAAGGCCTAGATTTAGCTTTTTTCAGTTTGAAACTTTAGTATCCTAGACAAAAATATGGAGCAATATAAATTAAAACTAAGTTATGACTAAAAAATCTGCAAATCATAATTTGGAAAAGCAATTATACCATTTTTGAGAATCAAATCAAGTCAAACACATTAGAAAACAACTGCAGATGGAATTTTTTAAGAAAATAGTATTGCTTTATTTGGCTGAATTAAGTAATATTGCATTAATATTCACTAAGGTGAAGACCTTTCATGTGGACCTATTAGTATTTACACTCACATTTGCAACATTAGGGCAGCTGCTTTGGCAAGACAACAGTGCCTTAGACTTTGTCAACTGGAGTGAAGGACAGCCCTCAGAGGAACAGCTTGATTATTGTGTGGAGTTGTCTGCATCCACGGGTTACTGGAGTATCCTTCCTTGCTCTTCCCAAAAAGGGTTTATTTGTAAGAAGCCAAAGAGTAAGTGAATTTAATATTTGTTCTTGACGTTTATGGGTCTTTTTAGTATTAATAGCACAATATGATCATTACAAAAGACCAATATAAAACAGTCCTGCTTATCACCTGTTACAGTGTTCAGACAAAAATAATATTATTATACTGAGTTATCCTCTTTTTATTTGCCCTGTTCATGAATTCTTGCTTTAGAACCTCAGCTTTTCTTGCATTCTGTGATGAATATTCAATTAATAATTAAAACTTACCAATATATTCTGAAAAAAAATTTAAACTCCTCTGTTTTTTAGTTCCCCTCAAATATAAACCCATCTTTTCCTACTAACATTCCTATTGTCTTTCTATGGAACAAGGGCTGCATCAATAATTTGCTATTCTTCCTTTTGCTGTACTATGATACATGCTGTTCCAGTAAGAGATGGATGAAGCAATTCTATTTAAATAACAACAGAACGGAAGCATGATCCAGAGAGCACAGATTGACCTTTGAAAAGAGTAGAAGTGTTTTGGTTAGCTTTTTTTTTTTTTTAATATTGTGTTTCTGTGTAGCTGAGCACCATCTGCTTTGGTCAGGAAGTAGAAATATCAGAATATTGTGAGCCAAGTAGCCATGTGGTTATTTTGGAGTTTAACTGTTAATTCCGAAAAAAAAAAAAGCCTGATTTCCTGCCCTGTTTCACAACCCTGAGGTTCAGGATGTTTCCGAGGTTCGGTCCTTTTGCCCCCAAAGCAAAGCTGCAGCTGGGGTGGGAAGCAGCAGTCACAGCAGTGTTCAGTGGTGTGCAGGGCATGTTCTGAAAAGGAAAATCCTGCTTTTAGGAAAAGTCCTAGTTTTCTTTTGGTAGTCAGGCAATGGATAGTATTGAACACTAATTCTTTGTTACCAGATGTGTCAGAAAGCCTAAACTCACTATGAACACACACTTTATTCGATGGGTTTGACTGTGAGTGACCCCGACATGCAAGCCAAAGTGCAGAGGGTATTCCCTGACACCGGCTTATCCAGCAGAACAGTCTTTCAGCACAACCAAATACTCATTCCATTACAGCCAGCTCTGCATCCTTTCACGGAACAAATCAAACAGCTGCTTTTCCTTGGTGCTCACAAACACAGGAGAGCTCAATGCATTGCTCTGCTCCTGCAGCAGCTCTTGGTGTATCCCACTCTTCCGGGGGTCCCACTGCCCACGGGGAAGACCCATCCTTGCCGTGGCCTCCCCCAACTCGCACCAGCTCACGCCCAGTGCACCAGGAAAAACCTGGCAGATGGCGCCCTCTGTGCACAGCCGGGAAAAGCTGCACAAGAAAACTTGCGCTTGTAAACGTAATTGTAGATGCAGATGAATTTTGGTAAATTATGACCTGCTGGGTCTCAAAGCAATCGTGTGCAGTACAGGAAAACTCAAATATCCTCAGCATTTGATCAAGTCTCTGCAGAAATCAGATCCGGTGAAATGGACGAGGTTTATTAATCAGGGGAGAAAAGGGAGTCCAGCTAAAGCAGTCAGAAACTACCAGTGCTTGGAGACTTTTTGGTTTTTAAAAAAGAAGCGAGAAGAGGGCTTTAATATGCAAAACAATGCAGTTTTATTGAAAGGAAATATTGCATTAAAAATCTGTCACGCCTTTTCATCTCTGTTAATTTAGCAGACGTGTTTCTAGGAGAAATGATGATGTGCAGGTTATCAGAACTTTTGCTAACGTGAAACTGTCAGGAAAAAAATGTGACCTTTCTAGATTTTGACTAAACACTTGCTTTTATCTTTGGCAGCTATTCCTAAAGCAACTGCAAGTGTGGAAGGTAGGATTGTTTTTCCTTCCGAATTGTTTCAAAAATACATTAAAATAAAAACTTTGGGTTTTTTAAATTAACTTAATATTATTTATTTAGTTTATTTATCCATATAAGATTAATTTACTTAGTTGACATTGAATTCTTTCCCAGCATAATACAGCAGTACCTACAGGACACTTAGGGCATCCCAGGATAAGTAAATGCTTCGGTAAATTGATCATCCCCTCTTTGCTCCTCCTTTTGCATGGTAAAGATCAATGAGGAGGACTGACCCAGAGACAATATGACAGATTTTACCCCTGTTAATTAAAGGGGAAATTATAGTTTTCATACTTATTTATGGCTACAGTAAATCCATTTCTATTTGCTTTGTATTTATTTACAGATGCCAAAAAGGACAAAGCCAGTGGTCATCTGAATATGTGGATACTGCTTACTCTGGTCCTCATCATTTTATTAGGGATGGTCTTCATGATTTATTTTGCATTCAAGACCAAAACTCGAAGCGACACTGCAAGAAAGGAGAGGTGGGGCAGCAGACAGATACAATACAGCCATGCCCTACCTGAAAGGGACATTGATAGCCATTCTACCAACAACAAAGAAAAAAATGAACACAGTGTTGTCTGTTAGGATAAACCAGCCAAACTAAATGGTTAAGCTTAAAAAAATACAGCTGAAACAAAGTAAATCTTAGTCTCTGTTAGATGCATGTACTTCTACTATGAACTAAAACTGGCAGTTTTTCCTTTGGTAAGGATGAAGAACTCTTGCTCTGTGCTCTTCAATAAAGAGTTAGGTGTTAAGGTAGAGTCAGGTATTAATTGAGTTGGTGCTGCACAAAATGGCTAATTAAGCAGAACAAGTGGGAATTTAGATTTAAAAGTTATGGGTTAATACCATAGTGTTGTCATTATTTAGAGATTTGTGGCAGCAGTGCATACAGAGTCAAGACTAATACTGAGCACTCTTTTAGCAGAGCACTCAACCCTACTGCCTGCACCTCGAGAATATCTCACCATACTGTACTGAAGCATACTGTTACTCAAGCAAAGTGGTGTTTGGAATAAACAGAGATTTACATGAACTGTTTGTCCCCACTGTTGCCCTTGTCTTCACTCTTTACACAAATATGTATCTTCCTTGTGATCGTATTAGAAGTGAAATGCAAATACTTGTCCTTCATGGCTTCAACTTGGATTTTACAAAAGAAGTAAATCTTGGCAAACAGTCTTATTCTATGACTTTGAATGTTTTTTATCAATTATCAACATGAGAGCATATCAATAAATTATCTATATATTACATAATACTAGTTTGGTGTTGTTCATTTAGCATGCAGAGATGTTACACACTTCACTGATGAAATGAGTCATCTACCTTAAAAGAGAGGCTAACAGGAGGAAACACAGAAACATGAACAAAGCACGTGACTGAAAAAGGCATAAATAAACTATAAAATAAAGTAGATGCCAAATAAAGCTGGGAGAATCCATTCCTGGTTCTATTTCACTTGAGTGCTCATTTTAGGATGTCTTTGCTTACTATCCTCCGCCTCTCTGATAAACAGACTGGCAACTGGGCACTGTGTCCATGCTACAGGCCAGTAAAGCAGTGGGGCACACCATAGTGCCTTGGTGTGAAATGCTTTAGAGGTTTACTGTGCTGTTTAAGTTTTCTATGAATTCTTTGTTGTCTAAGACATACTGAAGTTAAAAAAGATGTCAGGGATCTCTGGGAAAAAGAAACCTTTAGAAAGTGCATAAGAACAGTAGAGGAGATGTCACGTGGCATTGGATTGATGGTTTATAGATATGGCAATTAAACATATTGCAAAGGATAAAAAATAAAAGACATTTTGTACTCAGACTACTTTCACTGACAGTCTTCTCCATCTTACACCTTTTTTTTTTCTCTTCATATAAGCTATAACAAATACACATATTTTAGGGGTTTTTGTAAATACTGAGACTGAATTGGATTCAGTGCTGTTTGCTAATAATAAAGGCAAAGCAAATGAAAAGAGTTAACACATGAAAAAAAAATCAAAATAATATCATTATTTAAAATTTTGATATTGATAACACAGCTCTGAAGACCCTGTACTTCTCTCACACTAAGCGATGTTTTGCCCTTGCAGAAAATACTGTGAGCTTTGTCTACATAATAAAGCCAAGAAAAATTTGAAAGGCAATTTCAGCTGAATATTTTTCCTTCTTTTTCTTCAAAGTAAATAGGGTATTTTGTATTATAGCTGAAGATCATTCCCACTTAATAAAGGACTGAAGCTCATTTGTAAAGTTTGAAAATAGTTATCTTTCCTTGTCTCATTTTACACTTGGTATAAAGGAAAAAATAGGTATTAAAATTCATTTGTACTTTACAGATTAAATAATTTTGAAAGTTTTACTGCCAAAATCACTGATTAAGAGAAGGATTTGTAAAGATTTGGCTAATTTGTATTGGTTCTTCTAAGATAAGTTCATATGAAATAACAGCACAGTAGCTTTATTAGTCGATAAATCAGAGTAGATAAAATCCAGGTGTATACATAGTGCTCAGTTTGTCAAGTCACCAAACAAAATTAAATTGTCCTGTCTGGGTTAATTTTTCACTGAAATAGTTGCTCACTCCATCAAATGAAACTAATGTATCATTTGTAGCAGTTAAGACCTATCTGCCTAAGAAATTTGCATATATTTTTCTCTGCGTTTCCTAGGTATTTAGTTAAAGTGCATCCATTTAAGTGCACTTCCTACTTCTTTGTCTTCAAGGGTCAGAATGTTATAATTTCAAGCAGAACAAAGAATGTTAAAAATAATTCAGCAGAATGATGTTGAAGTGTTAAAACTTTGCCACTTGCATTTGAATGGATGGAAACTTCACTTTCAGATGCAAAGTCTGAATTTTGTAATTATTTATAGATTTCAAAATACCACATGTGACAGGATATTTCCTTATTTAGAGCCCAGAGTTTTCTTTTTCAACTAAAAATCTCCAAAACTGAGAAGGAACCAGTACCAACTGACTCAGTAAGGACCTCTACTGCAGCAATTAATTTCAGCTCATCTCTGCAAATAAGAAGACAGAATGAAACACTTGACATTTTCTACAGTCTTAGTTTTCCTCTCATTTGTTCATACTGCTTTTCAGACACTTGGTGAGTCTATTTTTTCCTATCCCTTGAAAAAGTGGATGTGAAAGTGGGCATCTTTGTTGTCTTGCTGGTTTCTCAGGCTCTTTAAGGTTTTCACATAGCTTGACTACTCTGCATTTCATATTTGTCCTAATTGGAGTGATCCACAGAAACTTACAAAAGACAGATACAGAGATGTTGGTTTATTTTAAAAGAGAGGGGAAGAGTCAAAAAGAGGTGAAGGTGGGAATCAGTAGATAAAGACTGACTTTTGGGTAAAAATTAGTTATTGGATATGTCTGCTCTGTGAAGTAGATGGACTTCACAGGGTGCTCCATAGTCCTTGTCTGTATATGTGACTGACTGAGAAAAAATTAAAAAAAAAAAGAAATTAAGTAGGGTGTTGTATGTATATCTCTTAGGCTTAGCATGAGCTTATGTGGGATGAGATGGAACCTGTGGATTAATCTAAGATGTAAGATATAAACTGTGGCTGCACAGCTACCTTTTGATGAAAGGATGATAATGTTCAAGGACATTTTTTCTTTACCCTTCAGTTCATGAGATTTGAGGAGTGGGGTACATATCACAGCTTCCAAAAGCAGATACTGTGCCATGTGAGCTGCGCCAGCACTGCCCTGTGCAAAAACGGGGTCCTCCACCTACTCTGTGAGCTGTGAACCAAACCCAGAAGTGGGAACCTCACAGTTTCCAGTAAGAACTTGTATTATTAGTCCCAAAAATACTATGAGGGACAATAGCTGAAACGTAGGGGACTACACTAAACACTTATTTATTTAACAGTAAGACATAAAAGATGTTATAATATTAAAAAAAATTTGCCTAAATGGACAAGAAAAGAAGAAACTAAGTCTCAGCTTCAAATTTAGATTTGCAGAAGTGACACTTCCATATTTTACTGAGCTGGTCGAAGTAATGCAGGGACTTTCTAGAAGCGCTCAAGAACTATTCTTTCTGTCATAGCATCCCAGAATTTTCCAGACACTTTCTCCTCTGCTTACTAATTAACAGTGACTTGCCCTAACATCCTATAGTTCTAGAAATTTAGTTTCGTGTTTGGAGGGGCAGGTCACTGTCCCTTATGTCTTATTCTATCAGATGGATATGGGAACAATGCTGTATTTCTGTTTCCAGGTGGCAATTTGAGGTACAGAGAACTAAAGGGCAAAGCTTTGCCCTCATGTTCCATAGGTCCTAGAATATTCCTTGTAGTCCAAATTCCAATCCCTCATGACTCAAAGCCAGTGATAGCTGTATGCTACCTGGAATTTTGAAAAGCATGCAGCTTTGTGCTCAGGCTCACCTGCTTTGCCTGCCGATAATACAGCTGCAGTTCTGGACAGCCCTTACCTGCAGGGGATACTTGTTTCAATGGATTACTAAATTAGGCTGCCTGTAACCCTTTGGGAGCATTAACCACCTTATTCAGCACTCACATTGCGCTATCACAGAGGTCCACACCTGTAGTATCTGTACCTTTATACACTGCCAGTTCTTGTGAGAATGTTTATGATTTGATTGTGTGAATGATGTTGACTTCTTATGATGGACATACTAATGAAAGGATACTGGAACAAGGCAAGATGACGAGTTACCATAACACAGTTTTTTCATTCTAAAAAAACCCACCCCAAACCATAACAGAACATGCCACTTTCAGAAGGAGCAAGAGTCACAGAAGGCTCACACATTAAGCTGTTTTGAGTACAAATGCAACCCCATGGAGGTATGTGACATGAGATAAATCTATAATGCATGAAGTGATGGCAAACTTACAAATTTTCAGTAAGGTCTCTTTTGGAAATCTTGAATGAAATGTACATTACAGGAGAAAATTAAATTCCATTACAATGATGACATTTTTGAAGTTGTCATAATGTGTTTTATGTGTTCTTGTTTCTCTGTATTGTATTTACATGTAGTTATATGGGCTGCACTTATTCTTTCCTCCCAGAATGAAATAAGTCTTGAAAATGCCATTTGATCCTTGCAAACGTGACTTGTATTTGCAGTCTCCTGACGTGAGTCAGATCAGCATAGAATCAACAGCTCATCTTTCTCTCCACAAGCTCCTTCACGGTGTGTTCACCATAAATACAGTAATTCTGAATGTTTTGTTTTACAGACAATGAAATATTTTTAATATACAATGAGGATACTAAGCTCTGTTTAAGTGCTCAGAGTTCTGAGGCAGTCACTACAGCCACTTGCAGGAAGAACACTGACTTACAAAAATTCAGGTGGGTCTCTGATCATCAGCTGATGAGCATGGCATTTGCACAATGTTTGGGAGTGCCCTACAAGCAAAACCAGGCTAAAATTTCTCTGTACCCTTGCGACAAGAAAAGTGAATTCCAGAAATGGGAATGCAGAAATGAGACCTTGGCAATCCAAGGGGAAGATTTCTTTCTCAGTGCTGGCAAAAAAAAAGAAAATATTGTGCTGAAAACAGGATCAGAGGCAATGAATAAATGGAAGATCTATGAAACTATGGATGATTTGTGTTCTCGAGGCCATGAAGGTAAAGTTTAAAGGTTAACCTTAATGGTTTATTATTGAATGCACTTGTTTGCCATCACAGATATAGTTCAGTGACTTCTGCTCCCCTCAGTCTAACATCAGCTGTTCACCCTGAGGCAATGATGGACTAGAGGATGATAAGTTCACGTATTCAGGCCTGTATTCCTCCCTCCTGGATAAACACAGCTGCTTAGGTTTTCAGACAGCATGCGGTATGTGCAAAAAACGTGCTTTATTTTTTCTTCACTTTCAAAGCAAAGCTGGAGGTTATTTTTAATAGTTATCGTTAACCACTTTTCTCAGTGATGCCTAGCAATAATACAAGAGGCAGTGGGAAGAAACTGCTGCACAGAAAAGTCCACCTGAATATGAGGATGAACTTCTTTATTGTGCAAATGACCAACCACTGGAACAGATTGCCCAGAAAGGTTGTGGAGTCTCCCTCACTGGAGAGATTCAATATCTGTCTGGGCACAATCCTGTGCCATATGCCCTAGGATGGCCCTGCTTGAGCAGGGAGTTTGGGCCAAATCCACTGTGGTCCCTCCCAGCCTGACCCATTCTGTGACTCTATGATTGTAATCAAAGCACTTTATTTAACCGTATACTCTTACTGCTGAGGTTGTATTAGTACTGTTGGATGAAGGGCAAAAATCTCTAAGTTTAATACACCGGTATTAAATGTAAGGAAATAATTCCATGCATGCTATCTTCAGTTACTCTACGAAGTTTCAGATGCCAAAAATCCCACAACACTTAACAATTAAATCAATAGTTTACTTTTAATGAATGATAGGAAATTAGGTTACCTAATAAAAAAAATTACTCTTTTTAGAAAATTGTATTTAAATATATGAGACAAAAATCTCTACAATTCTTTCGTAGTTGGCTACAGTATGAAACTGCTCTATTTCCAGCTGTTACAACTGATGATGTACCCCAAAAGGAAATGGGAAATTGCAAGCCCTACCAAGAAGTTCCATGAAAGACACTGCTGATGATGGCAGTTTCCCAGTTACACTGGTGTAACGCTTTCTCCATGTAGTCTCATGGAGAGCACAGATACTTAGGTTCATGTACAGATAATAAAATTTCTCTTTGCCCCCTCAGATCTGTTTACACTGTTAGGAAATTCCAACGGAGCTCCGTGTACCTTCCCCTTCCAGCTGAGTGGTCGATGGTATGTCGAGTGCACTGCTGCTGGCAGGGCAGACGGCTTGCTCTGGTGTGCAACAACGCCCGACTTCAGCGTGGACCATCTGTATGGGTTTTGTCCAACTGCCAGTAAGTCCCACATGCTGACATAAATATTATAAGACAGCATTGTTCGGTAACTATATCAATACTGAGATGTTGTCAATAATCTGGAAAGGAAAAACCTTATACCTAATTTTACTCAAAAATGTCTCTCTCACAACACAACATTCCTGACAGAAGAAACAAATCTGTTTGCTATTAGTCTATAGTCAGGCTGAAAGTTGTCTGTTAACAGCCAGGAAAAGACCACTGTGCTTTAATATGACTGTCTTCAGCACAGAATCACCTGAAAACTGAGATACTATTCACAACCTAATACTTGTTGATACTTGTGGTAGCAGTAGTGTAACCTTTTCTACCTGAGCAAAGCCCTGTTCTATGTAACAAGATTGGTCTACAGTACAAGGAAGTATGAAGTATTCTGAAAGATATAAAAAAAGAAGATTTGCTCAAAGATTTTACTGAAATAGTAGCATCATCAGCATTTCCCTTGTTACATTTCAGAATACATTACAAGATAATGCTACATGAACAGATAAAAGTGTGTGCACTGGAATGCAAGATGAAGAACTCCAAAATATGGTGTTAATGAAGATATTAAAAATGCTGCCTTAAACCTAATTTTTCAGTGCAATACCACAGAATCGGCATTTGTCATTTTTATAGGACCACTGCATTGGGACACCAGGTTCATCTCACTCACACCCACCAACTACCACTATCATTTTGATTGATTTGGTGAAAATTATTCCCTAGTGCAGTATTGCAAGCAGTAGCTTGAAAAATCCCATAACATCCTCCCTATATAAACTAGAAAACATGAAGTATTTGGCATTATAGAATTGATGGGACATTATCACTAACACTTGAGTCTACAATTAAAAAAGAATGCTAAAAATCTATCAATCTACAGAAAAGAAATGCAACAAGAAATAGAAAACATTTCCTTTAATAAATCATGCAAGAAACTTAATACCTTTTTCTTAACAAAAGCAAAATTTAGGACAAATAGCTTATTTCAGCACTTGCCCAGGGAACAGTTTTGCTAACAGTGAGCTCTCAGAAGACAATTCCTAAATTCCAGAACACCTGCCAGAGTACAAATGCAATCCCAGCTCCTCATTTGCTCCTCTTTGGACACTTCACCAGCTCTCTTGTCCTTCTCTGGACACACCTCAACATCTCAATGTCTTTCCCCTAGCAAGGAGCCCAAAACTGAACCCAGCATTTGAGGTATGGTGTGGTCTCACCAGTGCCCCCCAAGTACAGGGGGACAATCACTGCCCTGCTCCTGCTGGCCAAACTATTCCTGATACAAGCCAGGATGCCATTGGCCCTCTTGGCCACCTGGGCACACTGCTGGATCACGTTCAGCTGGTTATCAAACAGCACCTCCAAGTTCTTTTCTACTGGACAACTTTCCAGCTGCTCTTTCCCAAGCCTGTAGAATTGTAAATGTAATTAGTGATTTTGAAATTGATAATTTCAAAAGCAAAGTTTCCATTCCTGGAAATGTTTGTACTTCAGTTGTGTTTCAGCCACGAATAAACTTGGACGTAGTCTATGGCCTTGCTGAACAGGATTTCAGAGTAGACAATGACCAAGACATAGTTGTGCTTTATTGATATCTTTATAAATTTCTTTTTTTATCTGTAGATTTGAAAAAAATTGAGGAGGAAAGTGAAAATAAAGAATAAAGGCCCATCTGGGCTAATTTAAATTGCAAACCCTCTTTTACTTAACAAAGATCAAGCTAACTTGCTTGCTCCAGAGAGTCATTTCACAAGTAAGCTTGCAGTAGAATTTTGTGTAACATTTTGTGTAAAATGTTTATTACAAACTAAGTCACTAAATCTCCTTTCTCTCACACAGATAATGACAGATTTTGGAATACAGACCCTTTGACAGGAACCTACTACCAGATAAACTACCAGTCAGCTCTCACGTGGCACCAAGCAAGGAAGAGCTGTCAGCAACAGAATGCAGAATTACTCAGTGTTACAGAGATACATGAACATATGTATCTAAGAGGTGAACTAATAATCAAGATTCAGTAAAAAGTGTATCAAAGAGGTTTTTTTCACTGATTTCAAATGTTTCAGGGTTTTAAGCACTTTACAATGAATAGCTGATGTAGAAAAATATATGTACTAATATACTATATATATGTACTAATCAGAAATAGCAAAATTACTGTAAATTAAGCTTTTTATAGGTGGAATTTCTCTAAGTTGTGGAATTGCCATTTGAAATTATTTATATTATTATCTATGAATTTTGAGATAATTAAGCAAAAGTTAGCTCAAGCTCAGAAAATACCATAAAAGGTCCTAGAAAGGCACCTTAGAAGAAGAAACAACATTTTTGGAGGCAGTCATTATATGACTTCTGTGTTAATGAATCAGTATTCTTCATGTATATCTAATGAAATAGTTTTTTTAAAATACCATGCAAATTTTATACAGAAGACTATTAAAAAATCTAAAGACTTTCTGGATTTATGCACATTCTGTAGGATGAAAGTCCAATATAAATTGCACCACAGTCAAGAAAAGTTGTAACAGTATTAATAATAGCAATTCAATCTTTCCATTTGCAAAGCTTATTGTTTGCATATAACTGTAGAATAGCATTAAATTCAGATAAACTAGTTTGTAAAATAGTCTTTTGCAATCCTCTGCCCTTTATTTACAGAGAAATCCCTATGAGTTTATTATCAGTAAACATGGATTCTGAACTTGGAAATCACTAAGCAGACTTTTAATATCTTCTTCCAACCTTTGAAAACACAGAACATTTCCTAACATTTCCTAACAAATCTTATTGGAATTCAATTCTTTTGGTTGTCTAGATTTGATTGACAGCAAGAGATCCCCTCTCTGGATTGGACTTAACAGCCTGAATCTCAACAGCGGCTGGCAGTGGAGTGGTGGCATTCCCTTCAGATACTTTAACTGGGCACCAGGTAATAATCTTTTTAAAAAATTTTAGAAATTATTATTTCCCAACAGTATGATGAATGCATGTCAATTGAAGTCCTGTAGTATTCCCCATGAACATGAGAAAATGGAGCCGAAAGGCATGGGAGACGTGAGACGGAAAATCTGGGAATTATGCTTTCCCTCACTCGATGTACCTTACGGAGTTTCAAGCGGAAGAGCTAAACAGTTTCATCTCCTACCAGAAGCAGAAGAAGTAAAAAGCACTAGATGAGCTGTAGCAAACTGGGAATGCCTTCAAGTTACTAAATCCTCTGTGTTTTTACAACTCTCACAGGGGTTATCAGACCCTGCATCCTGCAAGGACATAGCTGTCAGTGAGCATTACTCTTGAAAAGCCTTCCTCATATGCTTTTCTGCTCTTCTCTTTAACATTCAAGAGAGACTGTAAATAGAGTTCACAACACTGTCAGTTTATCTTTGAAGGTCTCTTAGTGATTGCCATGGCAACAGTCGATTGCAGCAAATGCTGAATAAATCCAAGCATAGTCCCTCTTTTGGCCTTCCTAAGTTTCAGAGATGTCACCTGCTTTTTATCTGGCACAGAGGGTGAAGGAAAAGCCCAGACCTGCTGAGTCAGGTACAGGATTTTGTACCTTCTGCTGAGTTGGTCAAATTCCTTAAGCCTTGCAGAGAAGAGGAGTTGGCTCTCAGGTCAAGCAGCCCACACACCCAGAGCTCCTGTATCCCTGCATGATGGCTGTGACCATGAGTTCATATACACATTTCCAGTTCACTGCAAAATTGTTTTAAGTTGTATCTTTTGGGGGGAGGGAAAAAAAAGTAATTAATCACACTGTGGACCTCTCTGAGGAGAAAACACCAACCATTCCCAGATAGAGATCATGGTCCTGGAGAAACTCCTGGATGGCTGGTTGAAGAGGCAGGCAGAGGAGAGACACTCTGCAATTATGAGGAGGCTCTGCTTGCAGCAAGGCACAAATCTGCATCCAAGTTGCCAAAGGGACATGCAGAAATGACCTTTTCAAAGGGCCATTTAGTGCAGCCTTTCCACCAAGGAATAGTGTAGTCCCTCTTCTGTGCAATACAACAATTTTCACAAAACTTACAGGACTGTCTTATTTTTGAGACCACTATTCTACCATCAAATGTGGCAGAAAGTGTTAATTATGCAATAAGCATATAAAGAAATGTTTTGATGGGTACTTCTAAATTACATTTTCTTATCTGTGGTAGAAAAATAATTGTAGCAGTAAAATCACGAACCTATAACTGACACATTAAAAAGCTGGAAGTAAATTGTTCTTTTAGCTGCTGAAATAAAACCTGTGCTACATAAAAATAATTTGATTTTCATTCCATGAAGGAAGCCCTGAGCCTGAGTCTGAGAAACTCTGTGCAGTACTAAATCCCAGAAGAGATGCTAAATGGGAAAACAAGCCATGTGAGCTGAAACTTGGCTATATCTGTAAAAAGGAAAACTCCACAATGGATCCTTTCATTCTTTCATCAGGTATGTCAAGTAAATAAAAACCCCATTTTGATGAAGATGGAATTTGTGTCATTAAAATTAATATTTGATGGCTATTTGAAATTTTTTTTTAAAAAGTAAGAATTGTAATTTGTTCTTCTGATACGATGAGGGGTACAGAAGAAAGCATACTGTCCTTTCTTTAGCCAAGTATATTTTAATACTGAAAATGTTCCTGGTACCTGGTAACCACACAAGCATTTTTTACTGGGATAAGCCATATGCTGTCATGAAAGTATCATGGTCTGCATGGACATGAAAATATAGTTCTAGATGCCTCACCCTTCCTGCAATGCATTCTAATGAAAACATAGAGGTTTATCACTGAAGACTTGGCAAAGCGGCACTGGTAGGCTCAAAGCAATATCTTTGTGGTGTTGCCTGTAACCTAAAAGATGGCAAAAAAGAGCAAGTTCCTTTGGAACCCTTTTCTAGTACACTTCTCTCTGATTTATTTAATGAAACTCAGTATGGGAAGCCACGTGTGCAGAGAATTGCTTATGCTGCAGTAATAATGTCTTTATGAAATATGCAAAACATAATTGGGCAGGATATATTGTGTGGAAACACTATATATGAAATTCCAAATTATTCCTCTGTCCAACAGTGAATACTTCACAGTAGTGAAGTCCAGTAACCACTGGCTCCAGTATTTTCCTCTTTTGTTTAAAGGCTTTCTGTAAAAGTACAGTGAGAACACACAGACTAAAATACATGTGAGGAATGAATAGAAGTACTGCTTATTTGTAATAGTTTTCATTCTAATTAGTTAATTAACTGATTTTAAATGTAATTACAGTTATTCTAGACTTCAGTTTGCACTTTAAAAATCTGAAATATCTCTTGATTTTGAGGGGATGCAGAGCCTGTTAAATGCCCAGAAGGATGGTTACCCTATGGAGGTCACTGTTTCGTGGTTCGCAGAGACCACAAAGAGTGGAGAGAAGCCCTAATTTCCTGCAATGAGAGCAATGGCAATCTGGCCAGTATCCACAACCCTGAGGAGCATGACTTCATACTGTCTCAGCTTGGCTACAGTGAGTGTTTCTACAG
>JAYRBT010000082.1:19351406-19366075 GCA_036023395.1 Myiotriccus ornatus | reverse complement strand
AAGAATGACAAGAATGACAGAACAGGAAAGTACCAAAAATTTCATAATAAATTTTTTCCTCAAGTCTTCTCTGATGTGTCCTTTTTCAATCAAGAACAGAACTTTGAAAGTTTTGGTCATACCAGTAATGCAGCCAAAACTTGGAAAGCGTCAATAAAAACAATAAAGCAGAAGTATGTGCTGTATGGTATCTCAGGTGACTGACCATTTAAACAATGAGTATTCACCTTTTTTCTTCCATGATGTAAAATTTACGCTTTTCCTTTTAGATGTCTAATAAATATTAGAAAACACTGACTAAAAATACGGTTTTGTGTTTAGGTCTTAAAAAATGGCAAACTGGATTCGTATCTCATAGGATTAATTCAGAATGCTGATCAACAATTCAGGTAGGTAAATAATACATCAAGATTCATAAAAAGTGGTTGTAGAAGCATTGTACTGCCAGAGCTCTTCTGAAGGAACCACTGCAATGGAGTTAAATGCATGTTGAAATGTGTGCTTTCCCTTGGTTCCACTACATCGTACTAATGCTGTTTTAAATTGAATTTTTACAGGGAATAGATACACTATGAATATATAGATTTTAAAAATAAAGGTATTTTGGTATTTGACTTGATATGCAGGGATTTCATTATCTAAGGTCTTTTGATCCTAATGGAATCTCCACTCAGAGACTCAAATGTTTTTAAAAATATTTTTAGCATGTTAGGGTAGATTTTTCTCAACCGTTCCATGAACATTGTCTGAGTAACCACTACTGTTTTTCAGCTGGATGGATGGAAGCCCAGTGCACTATGCAGCTTGGGCACAGGGTGAGCCCAACTTTGCACAAGCTCAAGAACATTGTGTGGTCTTAAATAAAAAGGATGGTGAGTTACACAACCCTGGTTTTTTTTTTTTTAAGTTATTTTATTGGCACTGTTCTTCCTCTGTTTGTTAAAAATGTCTTGTCATTTTTCACCCATTTCTTCCCAGGAATTTTGAGAAATATGCTTAATAAAGTATACTCATTATATCTGAGGTTAATTCAGGGGCAATATTAGCCATTAAAGTGGAATATAAGATATTGATTTTAACAGGGAATGCAGGAACAATGCAATCACTGATTTTTCCAATGCACAAAAATATGTTCTATTCAAATCACCTGCCTTTTTTTTTTATAAATAATTAAAGAATAATTAGCAAAGGATCATAACATATAGCAAGTTTCACATTTCACAGTGTTTTCACCAATAAAGTGTTATTTACACTTGCATCTTGCAGTGCAACAAAGCTGTTTGGGTGGGTTCTACTCAAAGGTCAGAGAGTTGCATATCAGCCATCTCATACAGCCACTTCTCTCCCTATCACAGCAGGATCAAGGTCCCCCTGCAAGCAATGATGATAGGAAGCAGAGTGGAGCCACATGTAAACCCATATTCCCAGGCAAATTTCTTTTGAACTTACAAGCACAGAAGCCAGTTCACTTACCCACAAATTTCAGTCTTATTCAGTGTCTTATTGCCTATACTTCAATTGATTTCAGGCTTGTGGAATGATGTCAGTTGTGGCTTTCCCAATGGCTATATCTGTGAGAGGCACAGAAGTTTTATAAATGCAACACTTCCTTCAGAGGTACCTTCACCTCCTGGAGGATGTCCTACAGATTGGTTGTTATTTAAAAATCAGGTATGGTAACTTTTGACTAAGCACTGTTATATTAATCCTTAGGAAGGTACTTAAAGGTAGAAGAGGCTTTTTGTCTCTCGGACATCTAGCTTTTGACAATTGTATTAAAAAATTCACCAGTTGCTTAATTTTTGCAAAATGGTGGTTTTACATTTCAAACATAAAATTCCTTTTGTTGTTATTCTAACAGTCTATACCTTTTTTTCCCCTAGTGTTACAAATTTTTTGGTTCTTCCTACGATTACTGGGTTACTGCAAGAAGAACTTGTATGAGCCTTGGAGGAAACCTGGCTAGCATACATAATGAGCAAGTACAAGGTACAGTGCGAACGGCAATTTAAGTAATAGACAGCCTTTACATTGTATATAGTGGACATTTCCTGCAAAGAAGGAAAGAGTCAGTATGTAAATATATACATTTTATAGTGTGTCTACTCAACACTGGTTATATGGCCATGGCATGAAATATTTTTAGAATTGGAACAATCTGTTTAGGGCACGCTATTGGTGCTAAGGATTGCTTCTTCCTGTTCCATGCAAACTGCCTTATGTTATTTATAGGTAGGAATTAGTATAAAATTAAAAATCCAGATCTGGCATTTGTAGCTTTAGACACAGAGAAAGCAACAGAATGCATGGTCTGTTTTTTGCAGAAATAGAAGGGGATATACTACTCTACCTCTGCCTAAATTCTGCCACTTAATTCAGCAGAATGTCAGAGGAAGGCACATTTTCACTTTGCCTATGTTCCCTGGCTTCCATTTGCAGCTGTATACAGCTGCACATTTCTATCAGTCAAGTGGCTCATCCTGACTGTTGAAATAAGTGAACTCATTAGATATCATGGTGGTCAGACAGGTTTTTTGTCTCTTTTCACTTTCCAATCTTGCTGCACAGTTCCAAATATGCTCTGAGACTTTTCACAGGCAAAGGCTTGGCATAACCTTGAAATAATGAACTCAGGTAAAATTCTGATCACATGTTAATTAAAATACTTTTTACAAGACCTCAGTGAACAAAATAGTTAAGTATTTGTTTACGAATTGATGTTCTGATTGATGACATGACACATTAATTTTCTTTTCTATTGGCTTTTTTTCCTAGCTTTTCTCACTTACCATTTGAAGGATGTTTCAAATGATCCTTGGATTGGCTTGAATGACCTTCTCAGTGAACTTAACTTTGTTTGGGCTGATGGAAGTGCTGTCTCATATACAAACTGGGCTCCAGATTCCCCAAAACTTGTAGAACCCCATTTGTTTGACACTCTGCGTCCAGAAGATGGCCACAATCTGCAACAGGTAAATACCACTCACTGTTTATCACGAAGTTTAAATCTGAGGAGCAATACCACTTCAAGTAAACAGCTCACTTCACTACAGACATTGCCCAGCCTCCTCTGCAAGTTGTTCACTTATCTTTACAATGGGACTAGTGATAAAAAGTTCCAGTGTTTGAGTATTCTAGCTATATAAGAGCATAAAATAGCATTGCTGTAATTTTGGCAAAGTATTTGGCGAAGTATTTGGCAAAATTGCAACAATGTACAGATTTAATAAAGATTGGATATACTGAATAAAGTTTTCTTTTTCATAGTAATCTGTTGCTCATTTTTCAGAGAATATAAATGCAACATTAGAATTTTAGAAGTTAACACACGGAATCATTCTCATATCTAGGAAGGAAGGAGGAGAGAATGCAAAAGGAAAAAGATCAAAGTTTTTTAACATTTTTGTTATTTAAAATTGTAATTGAATTGCCAAGGGCCAAAAGATGTCAATTACTTCCTAAACCAATAAAACCCCCTCCACTGCTAGCACTGAAAGCAAACATCAGAATGCTGTAAATAAAATAGCATTCTACATAATCATACCAATATAGACTGATTTGCACACCCACATTCCCTTTCTTCCATTTATTCCTATATTTTGCTTTCAAAACTTGGCCTTCACACTATGCCATTCCACTCACTGCCCATCCTCTCTTCATTTTGGTATCCTCACCTTCAAAGAACCCAGAAATCATAGCTCTAGACATCCAGCTTAATCTGCACCTGAGTCAATTCAAGCTGCTCTTGCCCATGTAGCCCCTGGTCAAGGCATATTGGAAGACATAATGATACTGCACAATACAGAGCTCCACTGTAGCTCTAATAACAGTCCTAGGAAAGAGCAACCAGGAAAAAAAATGTGCACAGGTGCATCCTACTTTTCTCCTTCACCTTTAATAATGCTAACAGATCTCTCCTTCAGAGAATCCTTTTCAATGGACCGAAAAATTCGGCATGGCAGATTTGTAGGTGATTGCAGCTTGTAATAAACTTGATGTTCCAGCTTATTAAGAAATAATAAGAAGTAGATGATGATAGCTATGCCTAATACTGTAATGTAGGTGATTTTGTCATGAATGACCACTTCTTAAAGCTGGCTTTGCAAATTAAATACAAAGCGTGACCTCCATTTCATTCCTATTCAAAATCTTATTGATGGTTGCTCATTAGTAGGGACAGAAAGTGCCACAGAAAGTTCTCAAAAATAATAGTGCCTTTTAAGTATATCTCCTTGAAAAGAACAAAATGAACAAGCAGGTTGAGCTGAAGATTACAAAGATTTGCAAGGGTGTACAAAGGGAGAGCTGGATGCCAGCAAGAACAGAAAAGGATAAAAGAAAGGTGTTTCTAGAGTTGTAACACATACCCTACAACATCAGAATTCAAAGGAAAAAAAAGGAGTAAAACTACTCAGGGAGTTACAGTACTTTGTTTTATAACTTTTTATATCAATGTACCAATATCTTTCTGTTTCTCCAACAGTTTGATTGTGTTTCTCTGAAGAGAGGTCCTGCTGATGACATAGGAAAATGGAACAATGAGGAGTGTTATAAATCGAGAGGATTTATATGCCAGAAGAATAGTGGTGAGTTCTGTATTGCTAATCTTGAAATTTATAACACAACGATTAAATCACTTCTCTTGCTTAATATGCTTTATTCGAGTTTGGGTTTGTTTTCTTTTGGTTTGGTTTTGTTTCATTTTGGGTTTTTTTTTAAGGAAAGTATCAGTAAAACCTAAGGGCCCATCCTGCCTCCCAATGTTACTTAGCAATGTTTTGGAGAAGGGAATGATAAAAAACACAGTAGAATTTGGGAATTTTTTTTAAATTTATTTTTAATAGATAAAACCCACAAAAATTTTCATTACATACGTTTATAAGGATCTATAGAATATCAAAACTAGTTAAGTTTTACACTTATCCAAATAAATCTGGTTTATCCAAACAAACTTGATGGTTACAAAGCTCCTAAGCTGCAAAGAGTATTTTGAAAACAGGAAAGTCAGGTATGTTATTTTTGACTGATGGGGTGAATATACGTCTACAACATAAGATACTGTGCATTTATAGATTCAAAAGTCAGATGCTGAAAATATATTTCTTTCATCCAGAAAGTTTGCTGTTGTTTTAAAGTTATCTTTTACTTATAAACAACTAAGAAGAAGGTGTTTCATTCCATTAGCAATTTTATACTAGGTTTGTAAATAATGAAGATGTTATTCAGTTGCTCAATTCAAATATGTGACTTCCAGATTAAACTGCTCTTGTGGTGGTTTTTTTTCCCCTTCTTCCTACAGATCCTGCACTCTTTCAGTCATCAACAACAGTGCTGGACTTTGCTTCTGACCATTCTAGTGGTATTAGCTATTCTGTCACCCGTTTCAAGATGAACTGGGAGGAAGCACGCAAAAGCTGCAATAACAATGCCTCAGAACTTGCCAGCATTTTAGACCCTTATAGCCAGGCACTGTTGTTCTTACTTGCACAGGAATATGGAGAGCCTCTGTGGATTGGTCTTAACAGCAACATGGTAAGATCACATACATTACATACAGGAAGCCAAGATGACACCAGACCTGATTTTACTTTATGCTCTCATCTTGTTACCCATAGGAATTTCTGACAGTGTAGTGCTGAAAACAGCATGTTAGATCAGTATGCTTCCTCTTTGCACTGGAAATCTTCAAATAAGACTTCTGTAGTGAAGATTTTAATGAACTAAGAATTCTTACAAGTTTTAGCAACAGGAAATATGCCTGCAAACCAGTATTTAACAATGTTGTATGTTGTTTGGAGTCATTTGAAGTATCTCGAGCATTTTGAGTTAATTGTAATCTAAAAGATCTTCCAGGAACAACATGCATCCTGCCCTCCTGCCATGTGTTTATGTACCTCAGTGATCAGTGCCAAAGTATCTCAGGTCACACACCTGAGATCGGAGAAGGAATGGTTTATATGTGTGTGTTTATGTTCATATTTTACTGGAGTGTTCTTATTTATGCTATCAATAGCAAAATACAGTTGTGGACAGAAACAGGGTAAAAATTAGTTAAAGGAATCTGGAGGCTGGCTATATGATAGGGTACATATTGACCAACGACTATATTTTTGAAAATGCAGTTGGTGTAATTGCTCCAATTAGAAGTTAGAATACTATGGAAAAAAATCCTTCCATTTGTGAGTGTCTTTGCTCCTATTAAGAAGTTAGAATATTATGGAGAAATAATCCTTTCTGTTTGTGGGATGTCTCCATCAGTTGTATGACAGGAGAAGGTGAACATTTGGAGGGTAGGTGTGTTTTGACATGCTACACTCTTCACCATGAATCACAGTCATGGTAACTACAACAGCGCTGCTCGAGAACACTCCCACCCACACTTCCATTTTCCATGCAGACATTTGGGCGGTCATACCAACGTGATGTCTTATCTGACTCCTAGTTTTATGGAGGCATGCCTCCTTTCATGCCTCCTTTCTTTTTTCCTTCCATTTCCCAATGCTTGAAAAATGCTCTGAATTAATGTTACATACTTTTTGAAGGGCACTCAGCTCTGTGGATGACTCTGTACATTTGATGCAGTTAGCATTAACAAGCTAAAAGGGGGCAGCAGTAAGCATATGATTCCATACTGGTTACATGAAAGTCCTCTTGAATATCCTGTGTAGTAGTTATGTCACTGCAAATAACCTTGAAATTACCACATAGATTTTGCTTCCAGATGAATGGCAAATATCAGTGGATTGACAGATGGAGATTAGTTTACAGCAAGTGGTCCAGCGGAGAACCAAAACAGACATTAGCATGTGTCTACCTAGACACTGATGGCACCTGGAAGACAGCTTCTTGCAAGGAAAAACGCTTTTCTGTCTGTAAAAAATCAGATGGTAAGTAACTGCACACAAATGTTTTGACGGGAGGTTGTATAGATTTATCAACCGTTCTAAATATAATAAGCCACTGGAAAAATACTTGGCTTATACATTAGTATACAAGAAGACATGAGTAGCAACTAGCTCTAAATATCAACATGAACTCTTCCCAAAAGTAAATTGATTCATAATAATTACAGAAAGCCTAAGCAACAAAGGATTGTACACTCATTGGTTTCTTAGCTATTCATTCTAATAGTAAAAATAATTCACTAGCTATGAGATCTGTTTTTGTTAGGCATTACACCACATTCTGTATCCAGTTTGAGGCACCAAAGTTTGTAAAGGTTCTCAGTCAGCTAGTTCATATGACCAGGAAACAAAAATTAAAAGAAAAGATTGGAGTTGGATAAAACACTAAGAAACAAATGACTAAGAGAAACCATAGTATTTTAGAATTGTCTAAATATTAAAAATGAACCTTACGGAATGGAATTTAATTATTCCCTATGTCTGATAGAGGTTGGAAAGAGGTAACGCTTAAGACTTAAACACAGCAAGGAAAATCTTCTGATTTTATCAGTACTGAAGCCTTTAATAAATACTCTGGACAGATCAGGGAATCTCCATCACTACAGCTTGCAAGGAACAGGCAGGACTAACATCTGTTAAAAAGACATATCAACTTCATGTCCCTTGTGAGACAAGGATGAAGTAAATAACCCCTTGAGGATCATTCCAACCACAAACTTCTATAATTTACATGGAAATAAGTATAAATACGATTTCAAAATTTAGTTATATTCTTGATTTTGTCAACATTATGGAAGATCTTGAACCATTAACAAATTTAAAATTACAAGTCAAATTACATTCTAATATGTTTTATTTTGACAAAAATCCTTAGATTTTATATGTAATGTCTCTTTCCACTTTATTATTCTGGAAATCTCATTTGAGATCTGAATGTTCCTTAATAGGGAAAGAAGTAGACTGTAGAAGACTAACAGGAAGAAAATGTAATTTGGCAGAACATTTAATTTTCACTCAATCTGCATTTACTTACCCATCCAAAATCTTCCTATTATATCAATCACTATGGAACATATTCAGGATGCAGTTTAATAAGAAATCCTGCAAGCCATGCTTAGTTATACCAACACTTTCATACACATTCACAATTTCTGCTATACGGTTTTGATCCTATCAAAAAAATGAGACAGAAATAACAGAAGAAATTTTTAAAAAATAGTAGTTTTAACTACTTAGGCAGATATTTATGCCAGAAGAGCAACTGCATATTTTATTGACTAGACTAATTACAAAAATCACCATTAGACAGAATCTATACTTCTTATAGACTAGTGTATCTTCCTAATCACCTTGATAAATAAATATGAAAGAAAATATTGTCTCAAACACAAAATCAGAGCCATATTCAAGCTCTTCCTTGACACGTTTCATTTCTTCTATGATACAAACCTAACAGTCTGTTTAGTTTTGTCTTACTATTATAATGTGAAAACCAGAAGTTATAAAATAGTTGGACTCCAGCTACCTGATCTTTTATCAGTAATGGCCCCTACTGAGCCCCCACAACTTCCTGGAAAATGCCCTGAGTCAAGAGGACACAAATCTTGGATACCTTTCCATGGTCACTGCTATTACTTTGAGGCCTCCAAGAAAAGAAGCTGGTCTCAATCTCATCAGGAATGTGCCCGCCTTGGTGAGTGTTTTGTCTTAGAAAGACTGCTGATATAATTAAACACACAAAATAATAAATAATATTGCTAAGCAAATCTCAAATTACTTTAAAACTTCACCTTTAGTGCTTATTTGGTTGCTTTTTTTGAGCATGTTTTTCCACAATAAAGGTAAACTTTGTCAGAGACAGCAGCATTTCTTTTCTCAAATATAAGGTGAAATGTGAATACCTCAAAAAAAATTAAATTTCTACTGGTTTTATGGCAATCAGTAATGGGATAGGGAGATAAACACTTTTACAGACCCACTAAGGCACTGGCTGGGTTGGCGTTCCCTTCCCTCACAAGAAGGAATCCACAAGCAGTGTAAACCAGGAGACACAAAGTCATAGGACAGTTGTCTTTGTTAGTTCCAGGACACAGTTTGCTAATTGGATCCCACTGGTTGGACAACAAATGAGATGGAGGAGCTGTTTAGCTTTCATGAACCAGTAGAACACACCCAGGCATGCAGCTCCTGCTCTGGAACTGCCTCCATGCTGTCCCCATGGAGGGAAGAGCAGTATGTTGATCAGGGAAAGGAAAAGCCACTTTGCTCCACAGTTCTGAGAACTGCTGTGATGTTACTTACTCACACTTACTCACATTTCAGTGTGAGTAAGAATAGGAAACATTCTATACATTAGCACTATACGTCTGAGCCATAGTATTTTAATTGTAAGAGAATGAAAGGATTTCTAGAAGCACTTCCTCATATGTCTGAAAACACTGACCCGTAAATGAGCAAACTGAAAAAGTAGCTTTGTAAAGGCATTTTACTCCACAGCTGTAAGACGACAAAATTCCTGAAGTTGTTCTGCAGAAAGATAAATGACATAACTACTACAAAAAGTAAATATTACACTAATAACCAGGATGCAAGGTCACCATGGGACATTGCTCCATGTTCTGCATTCCTACATTTTTGTCTGCCTGTTAACCCAGTGGCCAGGCCAGGAAGGTGCTCATTTCCTGATGACCCCAACACAGCTTTGTGTATTTGCAATGTCAGGGCATATGGCAATTATAAATCAACTTCTGAACATCTTCTGGACTGCAACCTCCAGCTGCTGACACATTCTACCTAACCTTGCAGATGCTGTCATCAGGGACTGCCAAAACTGCTGTCCAGCCACTGATGGGGGACAGAGCTGTAGTGTCAACACATACAGGCATGGTGCTGACCACATGGTGCTGACCACATCACACGTATCTCTTTAGCCTATTTGCACCACAATCTGGAGTGTGGTCAGACCTATCCAAAAAGTACCCCAGGAGAGAAATTTTGCTTCTCTGAAATACCAAAAATTAAAAAAAAAAATCCAGAAAATTTCAGAAAATACATGTCTTTTTACTGATTTGCATCCATAAGACACGCAGACATGCTCAAAATACAATAAAGAGATTTAATAACTACAAAAAGGCCAGTGAATATTATATGCAAGAATTGGTGTCTTTTATATATTTTTGCATATTTTTTATGTGTTTATTGGCTTGAGCTTTAGGAAAATGAGACATTGTGATGTATTCCTTAATATTTTTTCAGGTGCTGATTTGGTATCGGTAGAAGACTATACTGAAGCAAACTTTCTGGCAAACACCATTAAGATACTCCATGGAAAATCACCAAATTTTTGGACAGGGCTAAAGAAAAGTTACACGGGTAATATCTTTAATATTGAATCACACATTATCATATCATACAAAATTATATGTTATATTAAAAAGAAATCAACTTTGTGCACTTGAAATTGCACATACATAAAAATTATACAAAGTTTATTTCCCAGTATGCCATTTGCTTAGAAATGTAACTGAAACATTTAACTAACTATTCGTGTTAAAAGTTTTCATTTTCTCCATCACAACTTATTCTATTTGTCTAAACCCCTGTAGTTTATACATATATGCTCATTTTAAATATTAGAACAGTGGGTATGGACAGACAAATCTGCAATGGATTTTGTCAACTGGGAAATGGGAGAACCTTCAAACAAAAGGCTTAAAGATTGTGGAGAAATATGTGCATTCTCTGGCTACTGGAAAACCAATATCTGTTCTTTCAAAAAAGGATATATCTGCAAAAAACCAAAAAGTAAGTAATATTTCTAATGCATTAAAGTTAATAATGCCTGATAATGTATTTTCATTGTATAATAAAAAAATGCAAAATATTCTAGGTTTATGAGCAAAACTAACTGACTCAAATAGCAGGATGTGGCTGCCTAAATACTGACAAGCCCCATAAGCCTTCTCAGATGGCTGCATCTCCCATAAGACCTGTAAAACTACAACCAGCCCCATGCAGCCTTCATAAATACTTCAGACCCCTATGTTTTGGCAAGCTAAGCTCAAAAACCACATTTTGTTTCATTTCCCTGAATATATTCTCAAAAAAAAAATCTTGTTTTGGTAAGTGCGATGAAAACTGGGTTATAGAAATGGTGAAATTGGTGATTCCTTTCCCTATTGACTTCTGATCTGATGGATTACAGGAATATTATAACCCACATTCTTGTGGCACTCTTTGTCTAGAGTAAGATAGAACCACGTTTCATGAAATGCTGGTAGTATCCTGATATAAAAATTATCATTTTTAAGAAAATGCATGAGTTCGAATGCCAACTGAGAATAAATGAAAGTGGTCCAGAAAATGGACATTTTGTTTGGTTAAACTTCGTATTTCTGTTCACCTTTCCATTGCTTGCTATGGAAGTGCAATTACCATAGGAACCACTTCTACGTGGAATGGTTGTCTCTGACAGATGGGGCGGCCACAATAGAAGGTACTTTTCAGCTCAAGTAAAATGCTTATGATGCATCTCTAACACTCAATACCTTCTTTCAGGAAACACTTTAAAATGATTAGGGATCCTGTCAGTAGTTCTAAAAAATGAACATATCTGAAAACACTTTTCAATATAACAGAAATCTGATTCGAATTTCATGTCTTTTTTGGGGTATCTCAACTGAGGAGGCCAAATGCTCTTGGAATTGAATAGCCAGTCATCCTAGTAGAGTGTTACACATGCTTAGCTCCATCTTTCTGGGAGAGGAACCGTCACCAGCACAGTGAGGGGGGAATTGTCAGAAACATTGGGAACTAGAAAGTTGGAAATGTCTGTTTTCTTTTTTTAAAGCTTTCAGAATAAACACTTTCTTTCCTTTCAAAAGCTCCTGAAAGCACAGAGGTGTCAAGAGAAAATATAGGTAAGCATACTTCATTTTAAGTAGAATTATAAGGCAATGTTCAAATATAGCAAGAAGATAATTACATAGCTTCTAAGTATCAGTTTTGAGGGTATTAAAAAAAAAATTCCATACGCTCCTCAGTATAGGAAATAGGGCTTGCCCTGAAGTAAATATTTATTTACTTTTATATTTATATTTTTAATATTGGGCTTTATTTCACTTTCATGTTCATATTTTTAATGTTGGGCTTTGACCAGATTTAATTATATTTTGTTTGGTTTTGTTAGTAAAAAAACCCCAAACCCATATGCTGAAGTGAAAATCTACAGGCACATCACCTGTTTCTGCTTTCAGGTTAAAGAAATCCCATTTATTACTAGATTTTGAAATCTTTTAAGATCAAAGTTGTTGATTCCATTGTATCTCCTTCCAGAAGAGAAAACGGAGAAAGTACTTCCTGCTGGCATAATTTGGCTGTTCATTCTTCTAGCTCTTTCTATAGTTGGGGCTGGAAGTATAATTTATTTCTACTTGAGGAGGAAAAGACAAAACCTACCACAGATTTCAACCAGAATGACTGGATCAGAAGGAACTGTGGATATTCAAGATAAAGATGCACATACTGGCATGTAGTCTGACCAAATGCCTACATGTTCCAACTAACAAAATCCAGGCTATGGATCAGTGAAATTTTCATGTTTTCCTTGTCTCCTCTCAGTCTCCTTTCTTCTCAAATACAAAGTTCATGGATTTATATAAATACACACACATGTATTAAGACACGCCTTCCAAAATTCCCTCCAAAGTGTTAGAGAGTTGTTTAGTTTGGGGAGTGTATATATGCTTTTCGCATAACTGGGCATGGCTGACAAGTTGGCTCCAGAGGTATTACATGAAAACTCAGACATATATTTACTATGTGAAAACTACTTTATTTAACTCAGTGTACAAAATTTCCTTTTTGCGCACAGGGGAAATCATTACTCATACCTTCAAATTATTTTTTCTCTGTGTATTACTTCAGTGGAACCTAGACTATGATGGGACATATTGTGCATTTCAGTTTTCAGCTTCACAGTACCTTTTCATTCATGCAAAACCTGTTATGATATCTGCATCTGTGTATTATTTGCTTACCAAAACACCTGAGACAGACAGTTGTAAAAAAATTGAAGAGGCTCATTTATTTCTACCTCTAGTCTGACTTTTGGGAATAATTATGCCACTTCCTACAGACTTGCACTATTCTATTATTCTGCAAATATCTATATTTTTCTGCAGTTCAAATTAATAATAAAGATAGAAGAGTAGATGATCTTTCCATTGGGTTTTATTTCAGTAACGATGCTTTCAGTATGCAGAGGTCCCCTTTTGAGATCTAAGTATGTATAATAAATGGCCATCTTATACCACATTATAGAGCTCTCCAGTTTAGAGACATAAAATCACTGATGTATTTTTTGACAATAAATTCTTTCATTGTTCTTCTGATTTCATTTGATAATGTGCTGCCTAGATCCCGCTCAGCTTTTCTTGTATTGTACCCAGTAGAAGTGTTTGCCTCAGGAGGCAGTTTATCAGTCTGCATATTTTAAGACATTCATCATCCCTCCTGAGGAATGAGAACACCTTTCTCCAAGCCACGGGAGGGCACATGGCACTAACAGGCCACAGTGAACAATCATATGGAGGTGTAGGGCTAGAGCAGAGGAGCTGGTACCAAATATATGCATCAGAAAACAGATTCTTTCTTTGACCCTTCTGCGAGAATTGTCAGAATTTCTTACCCACTTCATATGCTTATGGTCTCTAACTGACAAAAAAATGATACCACTTTAAAGATCTCTGCTAAAGAGAAGAAAATATCTGGAAAAAGCGGACTAGGTTTTGATCTTCAGGTAGGTTTCAGATTTCTATGCCTGTTCAGCCTAGGAACACACTTGAATTATCTCTATTATTTAGATTTCTTCTAGATATCCAGGAAACAATAAAGGCTACTAAGTAAAAATGTTATCGATAGCTGCTTAGAATGGAAGTATCCTCTTTCTTCAGGAATACTTACTTCCCTTGTTTTATCAAATGCTATCTTGAAACATGAGTCACACCTGCTAACGTTTCCTCCTGAGCATTCAAATTTCCCTCCCCACCACCACTCTTTTGCTGGATGGAGACAAATTATTCCAAACGTTATTCTACACCTTTGGCTAGGTTGGTAAAGAAGGTTCACCAATCACAGACAAAGATGTCTGAAGATTGTATGGCTTCTCCCTTCCTGGTATGTACTTGCCTAAGTAATGTCATACAGACATAAGGTCTTTTAACTAAGATGTGATTAAAAACAAAGCAAAACAACCAAACCAAACCAAAACACTATCAAAAAACCCTCAAACCAAAACACTCATCTAAAGGTTATTTAAAATAAAGTTAAAAATTAAATAAACCAAAATTAATTTTTACTCTTAATATCCTTTGACATTAAAGCCCAGCGATAACAGCCCTTAGGCAAAATTCCTTAAGTTACTATAAGTCCTGTAATACCAGCTCCTTGCAATAAAGAAAGTCACTGCCATTTTCAGAAGGAAATAGGAAATAGCTGAGAGAGCTCTGCACAAAACTGTGCAAATTAGAATAACAACACCTGCTTCCCATGGAGATGACTAGAGATAAAATAATTTCCTGGTATGTGCTGCGTATCTGGGAATACACGCTTCTGCTTGCCCTTTGGATGAGTGAATAGTCAAAGTGCTTTTCCTGTTCTATGCTTACAAAGACTACGTGCTGCTGGATAATACCATATATGTGCCCAGGTTAGTGAATCTGATAAATTAGAGTTACCTTTCCCAAAAGAAAAAAGGAAATATAC
>JAYRBT010000082.1:19306207-19351306 GCA_036023395.1 Myiotriccus ornatus | reverse complement strand
TTATTATATTAAATATTTTGATAGATATACATCTTTATGTACAGCTACTTTGTAGACAGACTGAATATCGTGACTGAAATGACAAGAAACGGACAGAATCACAGACTAGACACAAAGCATGTTGCTGATCCCTCTGCAAGACACTGAGACACTTCTGTAAGAAGCACTTTGGATCAGTCTTTGTGGTGTCTTGTCCATCACCGAGACTGTGGTGAGAACAGCAGTGGAAATAGATGAGTGCAGAGTGAGCCAGTGCAGTGGGGCTCATACCTGGGGAAAGGCATGAGAGCCATAGCCCTGACCAGACCTGCTCATGCCAGGCAGGCACCGTCATCCTTACCTGCTGCTTGCAGTGTGGACAGCAATTGCCAGAGCACAGACACATCTTTCAGTCTAGTGTCTCAAACAACAGAGCAGCCACTGGGGAAGAGACCAATACACCTGAGCACCGACTTCTCTCTATCTGTCCTTTGGACTTGGTATTGGATATGAGTGATACATCACCCACACACCTCACACTTTGCTCAGACACAGCAGAAGGTTGGGTTGCACTTGTTTAAATTCCACAGGGCAGGGAAGACTCTTACATCTTTAAATGCTTAGTTGCAAATCCCAGTGTTTCTGGGATTTCAAGTCAGTTGTTTACATGTTTCTTTTTTCTTCAAAGAGTCCCGTATACTTAAAACAACTGCCAGTTCAATGCTTGGCGTAAGAAAAATATTGCTTATTATGAATGCTGCTGTTTAAAATAGTTTCAGGGTGGAGAAGACACCTCAGCATCGATTTCTAACATAAGTGTTTATACTGATGTGTGTGCATATGGGATTTTTCCTCACATTTCCATAAATAAATGGATTTTCCTCACTTTTAATCATTACCATTTGCAATAACAACATAATGTGTTTCATACATATCCTCAGCTATCTAAGGCACCTGAAGAGGATGGAATTCATCTCACATAATGTAGATATCTAAAATGCAGCCATATCACACTAAACTACTCAGCCAAGGTCATCACTGTGGTCAGCACAGAGAGATGAATACATTAGGGTACAATTAGTTGATCTAGTCCAGAGAGTGATGAGAACTTCTAGATTCTCACTGGCAAGAAGAAAGCCTAAACCAATTATGTCACAGTAAATGAGTTCTGCAGAATCCAATTCTTAATTGATATCTTGTGCATTACGGCACAACATGCACTAATAGTTTTTTGTTGATTACATTTATCATCAACAGCTTCAGGGTAGTTCAGAAAACAGCTATCGAAACCACGGATTTCTTTTCCCCCAGCTTGAAAACCATTACTTTTGGAAACTAAACATCTGCTAAATTCAAAAATTTCTGTCGATTTTATTTTTCATACTGATTCAGAATGGAAACTGAACAAATCGTGTTTCTTAAACAAATGTTAAGAACATTGACAGAAACTACAAATCAACTCCCAAGGAAACCATCTGCCTTTCTATGCTCACAAACACTTCTCAGTGTGCCAGGACGGGTGAGAAATCAGTGAAGTGTGTCTGCTTTCTGTTTCCCTGAGCAGTTGCTGATGTGTCCTGTACAGCAGCGAACCCTTGAGAAGGTTAAGTTGCACTGAGTATCAGAAATGAGGGCTCTGCTGCTTCTGTCTCCATCACCGATACATAGAGCTGAAGAAGACAAAGGAAGCATAAAAGCCTGTTCAGTCTCACACCAAATGCTGCTGCTAAACGTTCCCCCTCCTATTCCTTGTAGGCTGTCATAAAACCACTGCACCTGCTTTGGCTGCATTCTCTCATCTGTTTCCTACAGTCTTCATGATCTTAATTCTAAGCTAGAATACCAGAATACTGGTATTTATGGTCATCAGGCTGATAATCTGTTTACCAAGAATTGTTCAACTTTTAGTTAAGCTAAATCTGGACAATTTATTTTAATTTCTATAAGCCCCATTTCTATTTACAGTATCATAGCTTTAGTCATTGATAAACCTTAACTATCACTTAAACATCATTAATAATGAATATTTTGTATACCTGAACCACTCCACCGAATGCTGCCCTCATCCCATGTATGAAACATTCCCGTATTAAGCAGTATTATTTTCCTAATTGTTTCAAATTATGACATGCTCCACCAGTAAAAAATGATCAGAAATGGCTCATTATTTGAACTCTATTAATAAATAATTTTCAAATAATTAAAAAAAATACACAGGTACTGATAGGTTGAGAATGGATCAAGAGCAGCCCTGCCGAGAAGGACTTGGGGGATGCTGGTCAATAAGAAGATGGACATGAGCCGGCAACGTGTGCTTGCAGCTCAGGGCCAACCGTGTATCCTGGGCTGCATCAAAAGCAGTGTGGCCAGCAGGCTGAGGGAGGTAATTTGGCCTTCTACTCTGATCTGGTGAGACCCCACCTGAAGTGCTGCATCGAGCTCTGGGGTCCTCATCACGGGAAGGACATAGATCTGTTGGAGCGAGTCCAGAGGAGGCCATGAAGATGATCAGAAGGCTGCAGCACCTCTCCTGTGAAGACAGAGAGACTTGAGGCTGTTCAACCTGGAGAAGAGGAGGCTCCACGAAGACTCAGAGCACCTTCCAGTACCTAAAGGGGGCCTATAAGAAAGCTGTAGAGGGACTTTTTACGAGGTCATGTAGTGATAGGACAAGGGGAATGACTTTACACTGAAAGGGCAGATTTGGATTAGATATTAGGAAGACATTCTTGACAGTGAGTGTGCTGAGACACTGGAACAGGTTGCACAGAAAGTTGTGGATGCCCTGTCTCTGGAAGTGTTCGAGGTCTGGTTGGCTGCAGCTTTGAGCAACCTGGTCTCTAGAAGGTGCCCATGCCCATGGCCGGGGGATTGGCACAAGATGATCTTTAAGGTCCCTTCCAACACAAACCATTCTCGGATTCTATGAAATTGACTTACTTTGCATCTTGTTACATTCTCCTCTTCCCCCCCCCGGTTTATTCTCTTTATTCTTTCCTTTATTCTCCCAAATCTTCCCATTTTCAAACTTTGACTCAACAATTATTTTTTAAAATATTTTCAGAGGAACACTGATCCTTCACTTCTCACCCTCCAAAATACACACAAACTAACCTTTTAGCAGCTAAACTGCTTCCATTTACTGGCAGCAGTGAGAACATAGGTTATTTCCTTTCTCCTGAAGAATAGAGTAGACAAGACTACTACCTACTATAACCAACTATAAGTTGGAAGGACCTTCTAATCAAACTGCAAGGACCATCTAATCAAACTGCCTGATTAATTCAAGACTGACCAAAAGTTAAAGTGTGTCAGTAAGGATATTGTTCAAATACCTCTAAAGCACTGTCAGGCTTGGGGCATTGACCACCTACCTCTCTATGAAGCTTGTTCCAGCGTTTGGTAAAGAATTGCTTTCTAATGTCCAGTCGGAGTCTTTCCTGGCACAGCTTTGAACCATTTTCTCAAGAATTAAGAATTCTCTCCCCCTCATTTTCTTTACCTCTTGTAATTTTAGTATTAAGCTCCAAATTTAAATGTTAAAGGGAGATCAATGTATTACATCACAGTTTTTGAGTGAATGCTGTATCAAGAGATTATGTCAAGGAGAGTGGACTGGTTACTGCAGTTACCTAACTGGTCATATAGTTGTAAGGTTCTCAAGAAAAAAAATCACTCTATTTCCCAAAAGTTCCTATCTACCATATAAAAGTTTGGAAGACACATATTGAAAGATATTTATATTTAAGTTCTTCATGTAATAATCTCAGCACTTTTGTAAAAAACTTAAGAACTTTTTGTAAAGTTTTATGGTTGAGAAAGATGATTTGAAATTAAAGATATGATACAGTTTTATGTTCATTAGCACTCAAGCACAACAAAACAAGACTTTTTTTTTTTCCTAACTGAACATGAGTTTTCTTCAGTGGGTTTCAGCAATTCCCATTTGTTCTTAACTTCATAATTCCTTGTTCATAAATTTGCTATATATCCAGAGGAAACTGTTCAACTTCATGACCTGATCCCTTTTTTAATAGAAACAGAACTTGAGTGGTTTGCATTGTTCTGAACTTTGCCTGAGTGAGGTTCTGGGTATTTCTAGAAAAGCTGCAATACAGAAAAATGTTTTTCCTACAAGATCACACAGATATCAAGATGACAAGTCTGCAGTGGCATCCCAGTACTCCATAAGCCAGGCACCAAGGACAGGGCTTCATCAAAAACCAGACACAGACAACAAATAAGCTTTTATTTCTACCTCCTGGAACTGCAAAGCAACTGAAGAAGGATCCTCTCCATTCTGGGGCATTTCTAGATGTCTTCCATGACTCTGGTTACTTGGCTAAGGAATGACCATTGGAGAGTGTACTTTCTGCACAATAAAAGAGCCCAGATTTGGTGTGTGTCTCCAAGACTGTCATAGGCTGGCCAGGGGGGATGTGGAGTCTTCAGTCTTGGAGATATTCACAGCGCTTCTCGGTGCCAGGGGCTGGACTGTCTGATGTCCACTGCAACCCCAGCCGCGGGGCGACTCCACGACTTGGCCATCCTCCCGCACTGTAAGGGCAGCCAGTCCTCACAAAGCAACGTGTGAGGCGACTGCCCAAACTCCTCTACTGCCCCGCTCATGTGTAGTCCCGGCCTCAAAGTCCCGCAGCCTCCGCCGATGCTGGGGCTCATCCCCGCCGGGGCGCGCCCCTCACACCCGGCCAGGCTCGCACTGCCGGCATCGCCACCCTAAACGCACTGCCCGGCAGCGAGGGAGCCTCTCCTGCAGCCTCCATGGGAGCTGCCGGAGCCAGGCAGGCTCTCTGGCGCGGGGGTCTCCCAGGGGTCGGGGCGGAGGGCAGGTGAGGGCGGTGGGAGCGGAGCGGGCGCGGTGCGGCCCGAGATGGCGCCGTGTCCCGCAGCAGCCGGCGGCGCCACCTGGCGAGCTGAGAGAGGGGGGCTGTGCTGCGCCCCGGCCGCGCCTGAGGCGTTTGCTTCCACTGGCCGGAGCTCCGGGGCCAAAGGCGGCAACTGAGCCTTGACGGGAGGCTTTTTGCGCTGCAGGGGTGAGTTCCCTCAGCTGGAGGTGTCCAGGACGTGAACTGCGCTGCCCACGTGCGGGAGGCCCTGGCAGGCAGGGCCTGGGGGCAAGGGGAAAGGGGATGGGCTGCCGTGGGGATGACAGGGGAGGGATTCCGAGTTCATAATTAATTTTTTAGATGACAAATGAGATAATGCCCTGGTCTTCTCTCTCAAGCTAGAGTTGTCTCTTTTTTTAGCTTAAAGTGGTATGTACAATTTTTTCTTATGTGTGACGTGTAAGTGAAGCAGAATTAGTAAAATGATAATTTTCTTCTATTTCTCTTTTGTTTCTTTTTTTTTTCCTTCTCACAAGTCTTCTGGGACCATCACTGCAATGTTCCAGGTAGGCATTTGCCTTCACACACACTATTAGGGTCAGTTTGAGCAATATTAGCAATGGAGAGATGATGTGTGGGTGATTCACTGCTCGTTCTGGTAATCAGCTAATTATGTGGCAAATCAAAATCTCTATGCCCCCTTGCTAATAAAGGGATTATAATGTGTGTTTATCTCTCAGAAGCATTCTCAAGATCAGGTAATTGCTTTTAAATCTTAAAATTGAAAAGTCTACATAAATGCAAAGAACATTAGCTTATTATCATTAGAGACACAGAACTGACAGGAATTCTCCTGGCTCAATTTCAGGAACTTGTTTACACACCAGACTTGCCCCACTTGGGGATATAAATATGGTCGCTTTTTATTTCCAACGTTTTTGTCTTAATGTAGAATGACCATATCTCACTGCATCACTAATCTTTCTGTAAATGTCCATTTGTTTTCTTTCAGTAAATGTCCATTTTATTGTTTTTATTGTTTTTTTTCCAGACTCTAATGAGGTACATTTGTTTCTTTACAGTTTTCTCAAGAAGTGAAATGGAATTGCACTTAAAAGCAATATGGTTTTGACACATCAGAGAGTAACAGTACTTATTTTCTTCTATTCTTGTTGCCTTTTTAAACTGTTCACTAAGATGCTATTGACTACAATTGACTGAAAGAGTTCAAACAAAGAAAAAAGTAATAATGGAAGAAGACTTCAGTTCTCTGCACATAGCATTATATTTATCATATGGGTGGGCTGTCATGCAGACAGCACATGTACGTGTACTCGTACATCACTGCTTTTTGGAGGAAAAACTGACAGCAGAAGGCTAATCCATGCCAAGAACACAAGGCCCTGATTAGTGTTATGCTGGGTAAAGGTCACTGTAATAGGTCACTAATTACATTCTCCTCAAATTTTACATACGTTAAGAAAAAATTTTTAAAAAATAATCCTAGAAGTTGTTCTGAAAGAACTAGAAATTGGTGTTTGCCGTAGTATATAACCTGTTCTTGAAAACAACTGGAGTGCCAAAGGAATAGCAAGTCAAAAATACCACACTGGTTTCTAAAGCAAGCTCTCTTTCCTGAGTACTTTAAGACCGCTTATTAATTTTCTACAAGGTAGAACAGTAAAAACAGTAATAAGGAAAGAATGACAAAATACCTATGATAGTTTATAGAAGAGTAAATGTGGGGTTTATACTGGAAAATCAGTCCTAACAACTCTACAAGACGGTTCCAATAGACATGGAGAATATTGATCATGTGCTATTCAAGAAGTCCTGAGTCATACGAAAGAAATGATGGAGTTTACTGATTACTCATAGGTATTCATGGTTGTCAAAACCAGAGTTTGAGTATGGATACCTGGGGATGGCTTGTCTACTGCTGAGCTATGAAATAATGAAATGGAAACTAAATTTAGTGCTATGCAAGTCAAAGTAATGTATTAATTGGGAAAATTAACCTAAAAATACCTGTGTGGTGACAGTTATCATTAGCAACATTGTTACAGGATTACTGGATGCAACAAGGTTTTCAGGTGTAAGACAAGGTTATTAACGGTAAATGTTATGGAAACCTATACAGTCATGATCTTTTTATTTGCCATAGGATGACCTATTGTCAAAAATGGATTTGCCATGTTTCTGGAGAGTAGATTGAGAGGGGCTCTTGAACACAGTCGTCCAAATATGACTGACCACTGGCTCAGGAGGTTCCTAAAACTTTAATTCAAAGAAAACAGGGTGATATAGCAAGGAAGAACCCTTCATTATATGCTTATTTCTACTCTTCTGTAAGTGTCCATTATTAGACTTTGTAAGAGAGAAGGCAATTTAATAGATGGACTTCTGGTTTGTGGCACTGTAGTACTGCTTGTTCTACTAATTCTTCTTGTGATTAGTTACAAAGCTGGAAAAAGGTTTTACTCAGCTGAAGAATAAGCTTCAAAATCTTGAGTATCAAATATGACTCTATGACATATCTTTTAAATAAACATGTCAGATACCTGAAATATTCCTAAAAGGTACATGCCTCTCAGCTACTGCCTGTGTAGTCTGACGTTTTTGGAAACAGTGATGTTTGTTTGAGCAATAGGCTGTTGTCTTCATCACTGCTTTCATAAAAGCAGGTATATTGTCCTTTCAGAGACATGAAGGGATTAAATACTTTACAATGAGTATCTCAGAGGGTTGTAAAATGTACTTCTCTCTCTGGCATGTGTCCACTGGTGTGATTTCCATAAAGTGTTTCTTTACTGTCTAAAATACTCAGCTAATTTTCCTTTGTCTGCCACTCAGGAATTCTGACAGTTCATAGCAATGGTTAATTTTGTCTTGGAAAAGAAAATACATCTTTTCTTAAGACACTGGCAAGTGTATTCTACTGCAGAAAATATACTTTCAAGTTCCATGCTTGCTTACATAATGGTTTTCCAGCATTTGAAAACAAACCTGAAATATGATCTGTGTATTTGTATGGAATCATTCATGTAGATAGATAGTACTTACTAATAGACACTTTTCTGTAACACTGAAAGCCACAAATGTGCTCATCAGGGGTGGAATTATAGCTCTGTTTACAAAGAGACTATCTTGAGGACTTCTATACGAGTGCTTTAATAGGAGCTCAGAATATGAGTAGAGATCCATAGGCTTGGTATTCTGAAAATGTTGAGTGTTTTCACTTGATTTAGTGCTCGTGATGGGGTGGTTAGAACTAGATCATAGTTAAGGTCCCTTCCAGCCCAAACCATCCTATGATGGTACTTATATTTTTCCATTGATTCATATGCTTAGCCTATATGTAAGGCTATGCTAACTGGCTTGTATTTAAATAAATATTTGTTTAACACATGTGATTAATAGATTACAAGGTCAGAAAACAGCATGGTAATTACCTGCTTTATTCAGAGACCAGAGACTGTAAGACTTGTCTGAGTCAATTTGTGTCAAACTATTCTTCTACTGTATCTTTTGCTTATTTTACAAAGAGATTACATGTCTTCCCACTGCCATCAACAACAGAAACGAACATTAAACAGTCTCCCTTCTTTGTTTTTGTAATGTCTACTTTGTTTCAGCAATATGCTGCCTTATTTCCTGCAAGATTTCCTTTATGGGCCTTTTATGCCTTCTAACATTAAAAATATCTTTTATTCTTGCTTTGGGACTAAGTAATGAACCTCAGCACTGTTTTTATCTGTGCACCATGCTGGAAATACAGAACAGGCTACTTTTCCCTCAAATCTAAGGATACTTAAAAGGCAAATTACTTAACCTGTAAAGACCTAGGATAGGGCAACCAATAATGCTTTTCAGCATGCAACCTTTTAACCACCATCCATTCAACCATTGTATCACTTATTCAGAGATGGGTGCCTTCTGGATACCCTCATATTCACTAAAATGTAGCTTGACTTTTAGTCAGTTGAAAATAAAAAATGTGAAGTTTCTTTATATAACAACAAATGATGCTTTAACATTTTTTTCCAACTTAAGCAAAACCAGTTTAAATATCACTCTCAAAACTGAAATAAAAGTGCTACATGTAAACAAGCCTGTAGCCATGTACAGCTGCTTCCTGGGAAATTTATTTGAAACTACTAATGCTAAAAATGTAGGCTGGGTTTATTATGCCTACGGTAGGCTGGGTTTATTTGTGCTCCTGCGTAGGCTCTGCTTATTCTAGTCAAGTGCTCCAGGCTGCAGATCGTGCAGTAACTGTCAGGACCAGAGTCTTATATAAATGTATCGATGGATTCAAGTCCATTAATTTGTGAGCATCTAGCTGATACACTTTTTCTTTCCTTAAGAAAATGTCTCAGGAAATTTAAGACATCTGTTGTGATAGATTTTGCATGGCAAATGTCAGTCCCAACCAGTGAGTTAATTTTTGTATTTAAATTGGTTTTGGAATGGCATAAATTGCACTTATGTAAATACTTTTGTCAAGGAAACATGTCACAGTTTTAAGCAGTCTATCTTTTGGACATGTCCCACAATGTATTATTAACACAACATTGTTAAAAATCTCTGGTAACATACTATGATGGTTTATTTCACAGATGAATAACTTATGGACAAAGAAATATTTTCAAATTACACAGTTTACATCCCTTATTATTTAGTTGCACATTTAAATTTTCATTAGAAGGGTCTTTTTATATTAAACATTAATCCAGCATGTTATATTAAATTGTTAAGAAAGTAATCTAGAATTATTGCCAATATTAAGCAATTATTGTGCAAAGTTATTGGTGCAGTACTTGTTGTGTCCACTAATTTTACTATTTTTTCTTTAGTTTGTATTTGTTGTAGATAAGTTAAGGACTATTCGAAATGCCATCTTTTTAAAAAAAAAAAGAATTAAAGCCAGTTCTCTAAACTGTGATGAATCAGAAAAAGGTACGAATTTAGAGCTCTAAAGGATAAACCTTTGTCAGTTGCTTTCCCGATTCAGACATTTCCTCAGTATAGTACTTTACTATTGCATAGGGACTAAGACACAATCAGAAAAGAAGAGGAATTTGCAGTCTGTTAGTTTTCTTTGATATTTTCCACTAGTCTGGATTTTTATGGCAATGTTACAAATCACATAGCAGACAAATGAACTGCAGAATTGCTACAAGTTTGAGATCATGAATATTCATTGGCTTAATTAGCAAATTAAAAATGAAAACTTGGTAGGTTTTTTGCAGCTGTCTTCCATATTTGTACAATAATATGTAATCCAGCTCTAATGATTTCTTTGTCTTGGTAATATTTTTTATTATGTTGTGATCCTTAATGTTTCATGTATGGTTCTCTGTGATACACAATTTAAAAGATCCCTTCTTATCAAAATAAATGAATTCTTTATTAAACTAACCACTTATGAAGGTGTTTTACATATCAGCTTAAGGTTCTCAGTCTTGGGTAATATTCTGGATGTATTCACTATTTGAGTTATAGCTAGGTCTAGAAATTGAAATTCAAAAACGCTTACTTGATGGGAACATTTAAATAAAATGTCATGGAGTGTGTTCAGGTGTACAAGAGTACACTTCAGTTTCCTGTGGTTGAATAAGGGCAGATTCCTGTTGGAGCAGCTGGAATTGTGTTATTACATAGTGGTCTAGGTTATAGTCACTCTAAGAGGACCATCAGAATCAAAAGCATGAATGGCCATTTCCTTAATGAGCAGAACCTTAAAAATTTCATCAGTAATGACCCTAATGCATCCATGTCAAACAACAGAGTATTTTCTCTTACAGATGGTTGGGAACAGCCGTATTGTAAAGGAAACTGTTGGCCAATGTCTTTATACAGGCAACAACTGTGTTTTAGGCAGGCTAACAGAACAAAGGCTGACTGTGTTGTTCTATACACTCAAATTTACCACCCTCAAGCAGGTAGGGGTTAGTACTGCTAGCATGTCCTCTGTTCTGGTGTGTAGTACTGCACTTGCTGACACACTTCTGCAACTCCCTGTGACAAGGCACATCTGCTCTCATGTGTGGCACTGCCTCTGTGCCTGTGAATGTCAGTGCCTCTCAGTTCAACTGTCCAAACTCTGGTAAAAAGCACCTGAATCATGCTGACAAATAAGAAAATATAACTTGAGTCTATAGGATATTTATCTAATCTTCTCTCATTCTAGCTTCCTCCAGAATAGCTCTTCGCTGAACTATATTAATAATGCAAGTAATATTATGGATATATCACTGGCAGCTCTAGCCAACAGAATCAGCCAGGATTGACAAGGTAGAATGTGTCTATACACATGTCCAGTATTTTCTAGTTTAGGTACTTTCTGTTTTGTGGAAACTCAGAGATCTTGGACAGTATTAGACTATAGAAGCTTTATTGAGTTCTTGGTATAACAAGTAACACCTCCATTAGGCAGTGACTTCCTTATTTGTGGAGCATTACTGAGAATGACATGCTGTGCCACTGTCTTACATTTAAACGCTCTCACTACATCATTCCGGTATTGTTATTGGTGTGTTAATGGCAGCTGGAAGCAGTCACTACAAAAATAAAGACATTATACTTGTGTTTCCCATGAATCACTACACAGACTGTTTTAATTTCTTTTGCTTTTAGACTAATGGTGTTTCCAAGTGACTTGCCTGTTGTAATTGGACTATATTGCTAAAAAAGCCGGAATAAAACAGAAGCAGACTGTACCATGTGTTTGTATGGAGCTAGCTGAAACCTGAAAGACAGTAACATAAAAGGAAAATTACAGCTTTTTAAACAGCTTGAAAGTAAGCAGTTTAATTTATTAGTTTCAGTTTGGGGAAATTGTATTTTTTTAAAGTGCACCCAGGATCGTATTTAGCATATAAATATATATTAACAAGGAGTATTTTGGAAAACAGAAACATTAGGAAGGGAGTAGGATTGAGTGATTTAGCAAGAGAGAAAGAGAAGTCACTCAAACAAGTGTTTGTTCCTTAGAAAAAATAGTGTGAGTCAAGTAAAACTTGTCAGTCATCAACTCTAAATATTATCCCTTAGAAATGAATCTGTTCACACTCAGTCTAAGGTCATATTTCAATTTGTTAAAATTCATGAAGTTCAGTAGAAAATACCCAGATTATAAGTAGTTATTTTTATACAAGTGTTCTGGTAGTTTTCCCCAAGTTTCAATTCAACTGGAAGCAATACCAACTCTGACTTTTCTGAGCTAGCAAAATGCTGCATGAAATTAATAATGGCTCACAGAAAATGTTCCCCAAGCCACCAAGAAAATGTTTAGAAACAAGATTTTCTTCAGGAATACGGGATGCCATTCATGTGCAACTCTGATAAATCCAAGCAACATTTATTTGTAGTTTGAGTAAATGCCTTTAAAATACTTTACTGGTCACCAGGTGAATCCATATTTAAAGCTTACTCCCACATCAGCAGCAAGGGGCATCTCCTTTTAACTTCTGGTTGCAATGCACATGCTATGAGGTAGGACTCGTGGAAAGAGTTTTTTCCTGCCTTCAGCTTCACTTTCATGTACACCATGCTATATTTATCTACCACCTCCCCACCTGAGCATGTATTTTCCTAACATTGATTTTTAAAGCCAAGCACCTTACAGAACATGTGGGAGGAGGGTGAAAACTGTCACAGTTACTGCCTTTGTCCATCAATATGAATGTTAAGATGACCTACAAACCAATATAATATTTCAGGAGCCGTGTTATATTAAGATAGTAAACTAAATTAAATGTCTGCTGTCAGTGCTTGCTTAGAAATACAGGAGGGTAAGAAAGGGCTCTGCTAGTTCCACAAAAAAGCACCACTTACGTAAATTCAGTTTCTGCTATAAGGAGTGTAGTGTACTCTCCACATCCTAAATATTGTTTGAATTGGAAGGACATGGAGTTTCAATGGGTACAAAGGCAAGTAAAATTATTTAGGGATAGAACAAATGCCTTATGAGAGATGAACTAGAAGGAAAATACTTAAATCTGGACTGGAGAAAGCTGATGAGAGATATTGGTAATGATTCCAAAATCATGAAGGTTGTGGATAAAATGGATACGGAACTATTATTAATCAAATTTTACAGTGTAGTAATTGAAACTAATAGAGTGATTTTAAAAGGATGAAAGAAAATCCTATTTTACACACTTGGTAGTGAATTTCAAAAAAATGTTAGCGCCGGATCTTATGAAGGGAGCGCAAAGAGGAATTTCCCCAAAGATACGTGGAAAACATGTTTATAAGCATGTTTGCTAAAGGCAACAATCATGGTCATGGGTGTGCCCTCTAACAGCAAATTTTAATGACTGCATGTGCAGGGGGTGTGAAGAAAATGGACCACATACAGTGTAAGGCTTGCATGCACTGCCTAAATAGCATTTTCTGTTGTGATAAAAGCTAATCTGGGTAAAACATTTTTTAGGCCAGTGGACATTTTTTAGATCTTATGGTCTTTTGCTCTGGGTGTCTTTTGGATTATTCCTTTCATTTCACTTCTCATTCTTCTCTTCATAAGGTTTGCCTTGCAGTTTTATGCTTATTCCAGTCAAAAAGTGATTGAAAATACTGATCCCTATTAAACAGAATAAAATTGACAAAAGCTGTGGACTTTTGCAGGGTTTTCATCAAAAGCAAGAATCTTGTAGAAAATGCACGGGAAGAAAAAAAGCTGCCTCGTAATTTCTGAACATTGCTAAATTACTGATGAGCTTAGGCCAAGGTAAGTGCTGGAAAAATAAAAAAAATAATATTCAGTTTTAGGGTATTGTTAATAAATAAATTCTGTAACAAACATCATATGGTTGTCTATGCCTTTTATTAGCTAAATGCATAGGTAGTTTGATGTGTACCCATTTAAGGATGTGTTTTTAAAGGTATAACGTGACGGCTACCTTGCACAGTGAAAGTTTCATCTTCCCAGATAACAGGTTTATTATTGCTGGGAGTATGGCATGCAAGAATAAAACTTTCTCATGAGATGTACAGATGGATGTATGGGTTAAAAAATAAAAAAGAAAGAGTGAGAAAGGGAGAAATGTTGGGAACAAACTGTACTGGAGAAGGATATGAATGTATAGATTGTTCATGCTGGATTTTCTTCTGTTCTTATTGCCTACTCACATTCATTGAAAGATGACATTTAAAAAGACATTAACATTAATGTCATGGATATTGCAGCATATATCTCTTGAAGTAAGTCATTCTACTTTACAAAACAAATTTGACAATACATTTCTTCTATGTATCATATATCATCTTTGATAATTATTTACTTTGACAATCTTAACTCATACTGAAAAATTTACATTTCTCTGTTGCCAAATAAACTTCATTGCAAGTTAAAGGAAGAAACAAAAGCAATTTGGCATATGCACTGAAATATCTACCTCTAAAACTAATCATTCACAAGCTTAGTAAGAAATAAAGACACTTGGAAAATGTTCCATGCAGCAGAGGGCAGCAGTGGTAACATGGCATCACAAGGAGATGATTACAGCATGTCTACTTTGATCATCTTTAATGTAATGTAGCTAAAACAGTAAAAATAAAAACTATGAAACAAAACCAGGGTTAAATCCTTTATTTCTGTTTTCTTAATAATGTTCGTGTCAGCATTTATTGTCATTATTAAGAGAAAATTATTTTTTTACGTAGTTTCTAAATCCAGGGCTAGAATTACTGTGGTTTTCACTTCATAAAAGGATCACTGAACCTTCTACCCTGTTAAATTTTTATTTTTCTTCGAAAAAAATGAAATAAATTCTGGTTCTAAAGTAGCAAAAGGGCATATTTTTTTCCTGAAATCATAAATTACTGCTTCCACAGATGTGTTTTATTAGGGATTGCTCCATTGCATTCTAGTGGTCAACGTCCTGTTAAACTGCCTCTCAATCTGTGAATTCTTTTTCATGAATATAAAAATTATTGGAAAGCCTTTCTAAATTAAACAAGTATCAGATGAAATGAAGACTGATTGTGTCCAGTGGCTTTGAATCTTCTCTTGGATTCTTCATTTTGAATAGCATGGTTTATGGTCTAACATTTCTCTTAGTTTCTTTCATGTCTATAGCTGAGTCCTATGTCTACAGCTTTCCCACATGTAGGCACTAGTAGAATGCTCCTTCTAGTCCTTGTTTTGCACAAAAATTGCAGGAACTAAACATCTTTGATATTTTTGTTCTCTATCAAATCTATTTAGAAGTGGTAAAATTGTTAATGAGTTACTGGGGTGAAAGAAGTGGGGGAAAAAAAGCAAAAAAAAAAGCAGAAAACCCCACTCCTCTTTAAATAAGAGGGAAAAATGAAAATAAAATAAGAGAAAATATAATTAAGATTATACTGAATTATGTATATATATAAGGGGAGCAAGGTGGTCTTTAAAAAAAAATAAGTGAAGGAGAATTGGTGGTCTTTGTGCATATGTTAAAAGGCCTTGTGAAACTATGCTTTTGTAGAAAATATTACGTCCAGACACCAAAGTGTTGCAAGCAGGTTAAGGGTGTCAGCTTTACTGTAAAGGTTGTAGGTTTTCAAAGAACTGATTATTTGACATAGAGCTAGAAATTTGAATTCTGAAGGATTAAATTCAGCCTTATAGATGTGTTAAAGAAGAAAAAATATCAAGGAGCACGGCAAAAGGGAGCAGGGTGTATTCTTCTCTCTCTCATGCACATACATTTTCCTCTTTCAATATGACAGTAGTGTTTAGAAGGTGAATCTCAGACTTCTGCAGTAAGAAAGCAAACTGGGTTTAATACATACACAGAATAGTGTGCAGGAAGCCAGCATACTGGTGTGACTTATTGACTTTAATTAACAAAATTTATTTGTGGAAGAGTTCCATGTCACTCAAAAGGAGGCATAGAAACAGTTCAATGAAAGTCATCACTCAGAAGCTGGAGTGGAAAGCCAGTATATTGGATCTATCCATTCTCCAGGCTTCCATCTGAAGGTGAATACAGACTCACACGCCCTTATTTTTTCACTTTGCCAGTGGTTTCTGAAGAATCTTAGTTTTCTTCCTCTTACATAACATTGCCTCAGCTTCCTCTGTAGTTCTTTTTGGGATTTCTGCGGGGAAAAAAACCCCAACCAACGAACTAACCAACCAACCAACCAACCAAAGAAACAAACCCCAAAACAAACAAACAAAAAACCACACCCAAACCAGCTTTTTGAAAAAAATTCTGGTAAAGAATTCCCACAACTCTCCTTGTAGAGAGTTAATTCTTAAAATTACCTCAATGCACTAATGCTCTGCATACTAATCCACTTAGGCTTTCTTTTTCAAGCTTATGAGTGCCAGCCATTGACTTGTTTTACTTGGCTACTTTGAACCTCACACTGGGCCGCAGACTGTGTGTTGTTAAGTGTAAGAAAATATATCTAATTCTTAATAAACACTCACTCTAAGTTCATCTAAATAAAATGTGAAAAGTAAGATTACATTTTATATTTATGGTTTTCCAAATTCCTGTGTTGGGTGTGTTTGTATGTTTACAAAGAGCAGTGGGGAAAAGACGATTAGAATAAATGTTCTTCTTGCATACCTCAAAATCTTGCACACTGTCTCCAAGTGCGTGGAAGGTGTCATGGGAGCAAGAACCACAGCAAGAGCAGAATGTCATACTAAGCAGATAATTTGCTTGTAGCAGACCCTCAGGTCAAGGACAGTTTCTGCCTTCGGTGTTCACAAGCTACTCACACTGAGCCCTTCAGTATAAATCCCTAGCACACATGAGAGCTTGTTTAGCTGCTAACTCAAAGTACAAGCACTTGCTTTACAGAGAGTTAGTATGGACTGCAATTCAAGACTACCTAAATAGTTGTTGGTATTGGAGATAGTAAGTGTTTGTCCCATAAATATAATTTTAAAACCTCCTTTTTTAAATCTTTCTTTTTTTTACAGATGTTTTTCTTGTCCTTATCTGTAGAGATGAGATATGAGGACCAAAGGAGAAAGTAAAAGCATTTCGTTCTTTCTGTACTGTTGGAGGAATTTTTTCAGCAGAGGGAAAGGCTTGAAAAATCTTTACAATGAGACTGTTGGCATGAAATTGTCACTATGCTGCAGATTGCTGTTTTGCTTTTTTAAGACGTAATTTATTGTCACTTGTGTGGATTTCTAACTCACATCCTTTTTACTTCATTTTAATCTTTTTGCTAGCTTTAGGCTGAGCATATTGTCTTTAGCACAGTGCTTTGAAGTTAGCATTAAAGACCCACCAAAATCTACACAGCCTAATTCAAAATTAAAGGCCATTGAAACTAAATTGGTTACTGAACTAAAAGTTGATGCCTGGAGATGCCTGTTGTTTTCTTGATTTCATATAGATCTATGTGTGTATGAGTAGTACTAAACAAAACATACATGACTAATTCTCTAAAAAGACTCTTTCCTTAAAGCTGATAATAATGATGAGCAAAACTGGACAAGTGGAGGTTTTTAAAAATTAAATAAGGATCATTATTAGTAACTAATAATGTCCTGTTGAACAGAAATAGTACAAATTCTCCATTCATTAGAAAAGGAAAATTTATCCTAAAATAATATTTAAGAGAAGATGCAGTAACAATCATAACAAAAAATTTTGTCAAAAATCTGTATTTTGCATTATCAACATAATTAGCTAATTTGTACTGTGTGTCATCTTCTAATTGTATTTCTATAAAGAGAAACATTAATATGCCCTCAAATACTGTTTAAACTAACAAGTTAAAAAAAGGCTCATGGTAATGTCTAGTTATGCTGAAGTTACAGTGAAAAAAACCATAGAGCCTAAGCCAAACAAATCCACACTGGATGAAAGGCACATGCATATTGAAGGTGAGAACAACAAAGGTCTGAAAAAATGTTCCTGATGATGAGTGAATTATATCTTCAAATGAAGATTTGATAGGACCTGAATTTTGCACATAAATATATCACAGAATACAAACTTGCAGTGGGTTTATGTCAGAAATTTTTTTGTCCTGCTTTAATGCGAAACTGTGTAACGTTCCTAAATGATCCCTTCTGTTCTTGAAAACTGTGAACTGAAAGACAGGTTGAAATGTTTCCATTTAACTGAATAGAAGGTAGTAGGATGTTACGTCTTATTGGAACTGTATGAAGTCGACTTCTATCTTATCTTGAGTTTTCTAAAAGACATAATTTTCCATAAAACATGTTTTGGTAAGTTGACAGTGGAAGTTTTATACAGCATGAAACATTTTCAAGATAAATTGTGAGCACAAATTCTCAGAAATTGGAAGAGTTATTTATTTTAAATCTTCAATTGCTGTTTTGATGAAAAGACCACTTTAATATAGACTGTTAATATTTCCTATATAGGATATTGTAATTAGGACAAAATAGAAAATTCAGGCAAGCAGTTCTTGGAACAGTGTGTGGGAGCTTAAAGGTACTGATTAGCCATAGATTGTCTGGGTGGTAACAGTTCAACATTGGTAATTAAAGCTTAAAATACCAACCAACATCACAATGAGTGAGAGTTGTGCTTGATCATTTGCAGCTGAGTATTACCAGGCTTTCCATGATTGATGAAATTCACGTCCCACTGGTGTAATACCTTTCCCACTACCAGCTGCTTTAGAGAATGTTCTGTTCTGGTACCCAACAGGGATGGGCTTCAGCCCTGACATACATAATTTTGTATTAGTTCCAAAATGTGTCTGCATTACCACTATTTAGTTGATTATTCCTACTCCTTGTCATCATGGCCAGGATCCCTATGTTTGTCTTCACTAGCAAGTGAAGTGAGCTCCCCGTTATTATTTGTGACACAAGAATAGCCTTAAGGCAAAAAACTGTACTGTAGCTTCATTTGTTTTCTGGAGATTTCAGAAAATATTCAGGCAATAAGGTGAGGTTTTTGAGATGTTTAACAAAGGAGAGGAGTCCGAGGTCCATGCCTGAAATCTGCTTTCCAATTTGCAGTCCTCCATGATGTTCTGTGTTCGCACTGATATTAAGTGATGCCACCTATGTGATTTTTAAGGACAGTCAGTGAGCATCTAACTTGAATATAAAAAGTAGAAACCAGAGAAGACCCGAATGGGATAGAGCCCTGATTATAGCAGTATTGTTAACTTCAATAGTTGAAGGACATTAACAGCTTTTTAGTTCTTAAGAAACAGCTGTCTAATGGCAATAATTGTCTTTACAATTAGCCCACTTACTCTGTGCCTCTGTTTCGTATTGGAGCAAACATCAGTTTCAGACTTGCCTGGTTATGTATATATTTTTAGTAGCTTCCAGCTGAATTTGCTGGAACAAACACAAATATTTACTTACCTAGAAACAGTCTGAGTACAATAAAAAAGATTGAAAAAGATCTGAGAAAGTGTTACTACTGCCAAGTGCTTTGATGTAGTATAACTGCATGTTAAATAAAGCTTTCCTTGTACTCTACATTTCTATTGGTTTTATTTTCAATATGTTTGGTATTTTCAACATTCACTATTTGAATATTTTCAATATTGCAATTCATTATTGTATCTACACAACTAGAAAGGACTAATCCTATATTTTGTTAATTTTTGTTTTTATGAAAGCAGATGTTTTTTGCTATAAAATAAGCCATTGTTTCCATTCGAAAGCTGCTAAAGAGGGACTAACTAATAAACTAGTAGGAAGCTAAATTTTTTGTTTGTTTTTAAATGACTAATCTTCTGTACAAAGCCAGGATCAGATATCCCAGGACATCACTATAATAACTGTCTGTAACTATTTGGAGTGGTAAAAATCTAGAAGGTTGTAGGTTGCTTCGAAAAGGCATTGATTGACCTGCCATGAGATTGACAGCATGATCTTCCAGGATTCAAATATTTAGAGTTTTCTTATTCTTTCTTAAATTTTTTTTTTTGGCATTTTTTTTTCTTTTCACCTTTATTGCTCAACATCTGTTACTTGAGGACTATTTAGTCACTCAACTATTCTATAAGCTCTTTGTAGTATTGGTGCCAACTACAAACTTCCTGAATTTAAGACAAAGAGACAGAAAGAAACTGTCTTCCCTGCCCCATGTATTCATGACCCAGAAACTTACTTTTTTCCTTTGTTTTTTAGGTGGCCTAGAAGACCTTGAAAAATATCAGTCTTCTCTCAGGCAGCAGGTGTTTGCCTGCAGTGACTTTTCCCTATTGCAAGAATTTCTTTAGAACAACTGAACACTGAGCCGTAGTTTGAAAAACAAATGTGAGCTAACACTTGTTATCTCAATTTCTCTAATAGTAAAAATTATTTATAAATATTTTATTAATATTTACATAAAGGAAAAAACACACAGATTACATAAAGAACATTTGAGTGCTTTTCAAACATAGGTTGATGATTTTCAGCAGGAAAGGAACAAATCAATATTTTGGGGTCAGAAGTCAACGGCTCGAGACATAAAATATATGTCAGTTTCCTACATGGTGAACGGTATAACTGTCAAAGGTTATTTTTCAGTTTTAAAACCTATTTTTTCCCATTAAAATATCACTTGGTGTTCTATACTGTAATACTACATTTCTACTACATACTAATACTTCATTTGGGATATTTAAATTAGTAGTTCAGCGTATGTAATTGGACTGTAAATGCTTTGGACTGGATAGGACACTGCTAGAAAGATCAACTTGGTTTTCAGCCCAGTTTCTTTGGAAACCTAAATGAGAAGGAGGAAAGTATACATAATAATATTCTGATAACACTATAGGGCAAAACCCCACAATGGTCAGTGAAAAGCTTAGTAGCTCATTTCTGCATCTGTTTGGTATAAGGGGAGGTGAGATGACTGAAGCGGACTTGATAGTTTAGTAGCTGTACTTTCCTGTTTAGGTACCTTCAGTAAACTTAGGCTGATAACCTTCCTAAGGATGATCACAAGAGCATTTTTCCCCATGTGTTCTTTAACTTAATAATGAGCAACAGCCAGATAGTGAGCAATAGAGAGACTGTGTGAGGGAGAAGTCTGTAGTAAGATGGAGGCAATTAATGAAGTTTTAGATTACACTTTCCGTATAAATGAACACTTTTATTTCATTTAAAAACTCAGTTTTCATGACAGTAATATCTTAGGGCAAAAAATATCACCTTAATTCTGTAATATGTGAGAAGGCAGTTCTGGAGGTATATTTTATAAAATATAAGGGCTTTGCTGGCTTAGAGTGGAAGTAATCTGTGGCTTCTTTCTGTTCTACTTTCCAGATCTAGGAAAACTTTCTAATAACAGGTGGATTTTGCAATCCTGAAATAAAACAAGACTAGTTCCAGGCACATATATTAATATGTATAACTCTATAATAATACATGTGTAAGTCAGATAATTTAAATAACATTTATTTATTTTAATTCATTGGCAACCTTAATATATGCGATATTGTTGGATTGACATGTGATGGCAAAGAAGCTTAATTGACTGGTAATTTTAAAGTACTGACATTTTTTATTACAGCACTCTGGCATTGATTCATTGACATAGATGGTTTATATATTGAAATTCTACACAAATTACATGCAAAATGTAGTTCTTTCATATGTCAATATGCTGCCTGTGGCTGTAATTATATAATGTGCACACATTGCATTAATAATGGAGGAAATCTGCAGTACCAGAGGATTCTCTTGTATTTGCCTTAATTGCTGCTATTAGTAAAAAGTAAAAAAGGCATTTGCTTAGTTCATCAAAATAAGTTACACAGTATTAAAAGAATGAGAGTTATATAGCTGCATTTCTCGGTATGATGTGAAGTTCAGCAGGGCCTTGCTAAAATTATGCCTGCATCCACTCCCATTCTACTGTACAAAAAAAATTAAGCCATTTGTCATGTTGGCAGAGCTCATGGGAATGTCCTTGTCATCTTAGAGTGAGTTCTCTAAAGAGTTTTCCTATTCCTACATAATTTACTCACCAATCCTTTGAAATGCAGAAAATTGCAGGGTGGAGTTATCCATGGCATTTGTGAAGGGGCAACTTGCTTTTGTTCTCGTGGCAGGTGCAAGGGTGGGAGAAACAAGATAAGCTGCAGTAAGTCTTCCTGGTTCACTTAAAACTAACTAAATAAAAATCCTATAACCAAAGAGGTCTTGCTGCATGCTCTACATCTAGTTATGCCATTTGGAAATTGCCTTCACTACTTTTCACTGAGAATGGAATTTAAGATATTACTATATGAGCTTTCTAAATCACAAACTATTGTATCTGTATGTGGAGAAAATCTCTTATGCAGTTTTCTGGGATCATGAATACAATCATGAAATAAGAGTTTTTTGAAGTTACCATTTTTATCACTCTTCTTTTTATCTTATTTCTTCTGTTACATATTTTCCTGGGACATATGCCTATGTCTGTCAACCACCAGTTACTCTCTTGCAAGTACCCTACCATGGTAACTGTTCAAACTAACTAAAAAATATTGATTATCTCTACAAATTCTTGAGCTCAGATTCTTGTTTGGTCATGCCAATGTACTTAAGTACCTTGTGTAGTTTAGAATCCAATAATTAAAAAATGGAATGGAATAAAAAAAATAAATTTAAGTTGCTTATTTAATCAGGAAGTTCATCATTCCTCTATTTTTGCTATATAGACTCTGTTGTCATGTTAGAATGGTAATCTACTTGAATTTGAGTTACCCCAACTCTCCAGTTCCTCTGGAAGTTCTTTCTTCCATTTATATTATCATTCTACACTAAGTGGAGAGGCTCTGGCTTATTAGCATTGTGCACGAACCTCTTTTCTCCTTTATTAAAATTCACTGAAATACATGCAATAAAATTTGAGTCAAAATGGTAAAGTCTCATAGCATGAGACAACATTAATAGTGATAGGTGCTTCGGGAGGTTTTAAGACATTAAACTGTACCAGTGATTTATTTCTATGAGCATATCTCGGCAAATTTCTAATGGGCTTCTAACTACACAGCTCTGTTATTGTTGCTGTCCCATTTTATCAGCTGGCACAGCTTCAGGATGGGTAGATAGTACGGGAATAATGCTGCTGCAGAAGGGTTTGAAAAAAGGACTTAGTGACTGATGCCAGTAATTACTTCAAATGTAGTAATCCAAATGCTGTGTAGACAGAATAATTCTTTGGTGACAATGGCATGACTGAAAACACAGTGTCAAGGGTAAAAGCAGAGGCTGAGCCTTGAGTCACCATCAGTGATTTCGCCACAGCTGAGAAATTCATTTCCAAGCCAGGGGGAGGCTTGCAACACTTAGTCATAAAAAGAGAAGTGAATTCTCCTTTCTCCTTTGAATCAGTCATAGTAACATGTACCAAATATTATCTGCTGCTTTTTATTGTGCTGAATGCTTCCTTTTTTTACCATCAGTCTGCAATATAGATGTTAAAGTAAGTTGTAACCATTATTATTATGCAAATCTCTCAGCAGCTTTCAATAGCTATAAATCATCAAATATGTTTATAATGTTAGCTTCTCTCAGTAAACTGAAACAACTCACCCACTGTTTGTACATTTTAATTGGATGGAATGAATTCTTAGTTTCAATTTGTAATTACATACAAAACTCCAAATGATATACAGATAAACCTATTCTAAGTTTATTTGGAGATTGAGCAATCCCCAGAATTAAATACTGGAAGCTATTAATCCATTATCTGAGGAATTATTTTTATTAGTGGAACAAATCTGGACCTGGTTAGCTTTTTTTGACAGAGCAAATTATTTAATAGCCAGAGGAGGTGCATATTATCATGTGTTTCTGCTTTTCAGTCATTCATATAAAAATAAATTTTTGTATTAAAAATTCTGTAATTCTTGTTTGCATAAAGTTGCATATTTAGCAATGTTAGTTTGATAAATACAGTTTGTAATTTATGAAGTAAAATAAAAGAATATTTAATCATAGGACTGATGTTTAAAATATTCAGCCTTGATCACATGAGAATTTGTACATACTTCTATGCAATTGTACTTTGTATTTTTGAGAACATTTCTTTACATTTTTCTCTTCCTTCGAGCTGGTGTTGTCAGTTTAAATTTTTATAGTTAGTATCCACTGTCAGTTCTCAGGCTGTTCCCTTTGAGCTCACCACCTTATAGGAGATACTACATACATTTTAGAACACAGGATTTTTTTTGTCAATCTAGATTTAAAGAGAATTGTGGTGTTTCCATTACTACAGGCTTTCTGCTTCACAGGATTTGTTGAGCCAGCTGAGCTGCTAGCCCTTCTCAACATCACTGAAGGTTTGGAAGGTGGGAGAATGATATGACAGGTGTACCTGTCACTGGGGAAATCTGTCAGCCCTGACAGTTTTCACTAACTTCCAATGCAACGACATTGTAATGGCATGGTGATGTAAATGTCAACATTGTAACAGCATCCCTCTGGAAAATCTGAGTGGGCGCAAGAAATTTTTTTCACCACAGTCTGGGCTATCCCAGTTTTTTAGTTGGTGCAAATGTAGCACAGAATACGTGGGGATGAAAGAGACTGTTCTCTATGGGCAGTGTTTTGCAAACAAAAAATATAATTTTTCTATAGAGGTGCTTGAAAAGATTTATATTCTATTCTGTTCTCATATTTTCAAAAAGTAGTGATATTTTAATAAATAAAAGAAATTTGGGTTTGTTGTAGATTTGATCAGATAATTTAATAGCTTAGAGAATCGTTGAGTGCTTGCATTTATTATCCATCGTAATGAAATACATTCTTTAATAATTTTATACATCTTGCACTGCTAAAATACTGTTTATATAAAATTAAAACTACTAAAATATGTGAAATATATTCAATAATGCAATGCTTAGGACTTGCCAAGAAGAACATGTACTAATTCCTATCCACCTCCATTGTTACCTTAAGAGCAGCTCTCTCCATAGCAACTGAAAACTTTTCAAGGCAGCAATAAACTAATCCTCTCCAGCTTCCAGAGCACCATCAAGGAATTTTAAAAACATTGGACTTCCAGCAGCTAAATACTTCTGAGGATTCAGAAGGCCACAAAGCTAGATACACAAGCATTCTTTTTCCCTTCAGAAGGTAAGAAAATAACTTTTAGAAATAAATGCTTGTAACATCCTTGTAACAATGATACATATTCCTAACTGCTAACAGTAAAATATACCTAAAGACCAAAGGATTTCCTAACATTTAACCTTTATCTGAGTGAATGCCCATTTGAATTAAGCTGTTCTTTTTCATTTTTTCATTCACTTTGTTAACAGAGTTTCCTTAAAAATAAGATATGTCTTATACTGCAGATAGAAGAAGCTGAATGTATATGTAGCTGTTTAGCACATGTGCACTATTATCTGGGTGTGTATGTCACTGCCAGCATATGCCCATGAATAAAATCAAAACCTCTGTGGAAATCAGAAGTGAAACTTATTTTCCTTGTGATTAGATATTGAGATAGATTATTGTTAAAGCAGAAGTGATGTTTTATTAGTAAGGATAGTGACAGGAAAGATTTATAGTACAAAATGTCTTTTGCACCTAGAGTTAACAAGTTAAACTTGTTGCTTAGGCTATGTTAGCCTTGTTTACTTGCTGAGTTCTTTGAGTGAAACTAAGACCTCAGCTTTGTAGCTCTTTCATTTGATCATAAAATATCACTAATTTTTAAGTACGTCCTGTTCATTCTTATTTTGTGCTGTATAGCTTGAGTTTAGTAACATTGATAAAGCATTTTGAAAATATAACCTGCTCTGTATCATTGCTATGTAACATAATTACTACACATTCATATCAGTATTACACTAGTAATATTTATTTACAGCTATTTTTGCTACTAAAAACCTGTTTCATAATGGAATGAAAGTGAAAGCAATGGTATTTTCCTGTTTTCACCAAAAGGAATTATTAGTGAATGCAGTACCATAGCACTGGAGTGAAAGGCATACACTTTATTTTTAAGAGGAGGGAAGGGCACTTTCAGATGACCTCTTGTTGGTAATTCTACAGAAGTTTTAAGGCCATGGTTGTCTTAGTTTCCTGCTGTTCTGTGCTGTAAAGCCCTTACAGGCTCCCTGTTGTTCAAAAACAGCTTGTCACAGCAAATCAGCTTAGCCGACCAATTAATAAATCCTTTCAAATATATTGCATTCACACTAATTAAAGGGTTGGGGTTTCTTTTTTCCCCTTTACCATTCAGATTCCTCAGGTTTCCAGTTTAAGCTCTGAAGTGCAAACGACAATCCAACATTCAGTACAGATCCCTCACTGCAAGAAGAGATGTGGTTTCTGACCAAGCATTCATCTCTTGGGGTGGTATGTTCTGCTTTCGTATTCAGCGTGCTCATTGCTGAAGGACAGCCTGGGGAAGAGCATGGGCAGGATGGCAGCAATGCTCCCAGCAGAGGCCATCTGATGGAAGTTTTACGCGTTCTTTCAGCTGAAAACACTGAGCTCCACAAGAACCACTCACGAGAACTGGTCAAAATGTTACTGGAGAGAGCTGAGTGCCCACAGCGGATTTATGGCATGCAAGACGATTGTAATCTGGTTAGTGCTTCAATTAATGAGGAATATCTTTACAGCGTCGTCAGTGAGTTCTAACATTATTTATTAGAGTGATACTGTCCTGAATACAGAGCCTAAACATGTAAAAATCTTGTTACTGGAAAAAAAAATTGTCCCTGCTCTAAGTTTTTAATTTTGAATTATTTTTTATTGCTTGAGCTCGTGAAGAGATATTCCAAACATGACATGCATTCCTTAAAAATTCCATGCTTCTGTCACATAACACTAATAATTTTCCTCTAGAAGTTAAGTGTTTGTTTTCCAACAAAAAATTTCTTACTTAAACCTGATCTAACAATAAAGCATGAGCTTGAATTTTAGGCACAAGATTTCTACTGTGGAAAGAGATAGGTAAACACTGGGAACACCGAGGACCAGTTGTCCTTCTTTTTTTTCTTTCTTTTTTTTTTTTTTAAACTTTTACTTCATAAAAATAAAACCCAGACAGGATTGTCTCAGATTTATGTGCCACTTCACTGAATCATTCAAGATTTAGGGGAGGGTTTTGGTAAGCAGTTCAGGTCAAGGAAAATCAAAAGCAGAACAACGAATCCACAAATCCAAATTGAAACTGGAAATAGTCCAGGGTACAGTTTCACAGAAGGATTGGTTGTCTAGTTGTGTTGGGAATATTTGCAGAACTGATTCATGATTCAATGAAGAAAGGACAGACCCAGTGCTAAGTGGGTAACTTAGCTGAAAAGGACGACAAAGGGCTTGGTCAGTCTTGGCTTTCAATGACATTATTCTGGCTCTGGCACTGTCGTTCAGTGACCTACATACAGCAGAGTCTCACTTTATACCACAATAATAAGGGTGGTCATAAAGGTGAATGCTTTCATGAGGTACTATTCTCAGCAATCTGCCAAACCAATGAATTCGGGATCTTTTTATCCTATGCAGCTGCTTACTTAACTGATCCTTTCAATAAATGCTCCCATTTCTCATAGGAACCCAAATGTGAAATTTTGTGTACATAAGTAATGTATATTCCTGTTATTCCCTAAATTGATATATATTTTTTATGAAGGAGATTATGAACATGAGGGCAATGGATATGTATCAGATATGGATCCAGATCAAAAGCTGAGAATGTGTTAAACATGGGTCCTCCTAAATTTCACAAAACAGGGTTTTAGGTTTTTGTTTGCCCTCTTTGTTTTGCTTCTCTTGCTTGGCATATTTTTTCATATGTATTTGTGATGTATTTGTGGAGACTCTGCCCACTATGTCCTTGGATGGAAGAAATCTAAGGGAAACTTAGCTGGGACTTTCTTTGGTCAGTGCTGCTGCTCTGTTCAAGCTTCATCTTGGAAATTTCCTAGGGGAAGAATTTGAGGACTTTCACCATATGCAGTACTCCTCAGTGTTGGCTGAGTCAGAAACACTGCACACTGCCAGTGTTTAAGTGCCAGTGCCACAGGAACACAGTTGTCTACAGGATATCCATGAGAGAGACATGGCATCTTCAGTCACATGGAGCCCACATGGCACTGTGCTGAAATCTTCCATGATGATTTAACGAGATTTGGTAAACCAAGACAGCAAAGACTGAGCAAGGAGCACTATCCTTCAAGATCATCAAAATTTGAAACAAAATGCCCCACCTTAACTTGGCATTTTTTTCCTCATATTTGTGGGGAATCTCTAATTGATTTCAGACTCAACCTTCCTTTCTAAATCCAGGATTCTGTTTATACTATGACTTTGTTTTCAGATTTTTTTAATTATTATTTTTAATGATGTCTCTAATGGGCATTTAAAAACAGTGAAGTTTAACTTTTTTTTTTTTAGACTTCTTTTAGTTGTTAGATTCTGGCCCCAAGACTCTTTGGGCAGGGCTGACAGCTATTGAATGGCATCTGACACTTCTTTGTCTCCTATATTTTTTGCATTGGTATGACAACTTTTTCTGAACTTCTGGCTCCTTAAACAAAAGGAACTCGGAGTTCACTGCGCAGGTTCTGGGCTTCTCTTTTATAGGAAATAAGAATTTCTTAATCAAGGACATGCAGATTTTATTCCTCTAAAATATTAGTAGCAGAAAAGAAAAAAAACCAAAGCACTGATGAATCAATTTATATGCTCTTAGTACCTCTTCAAGAGTCACTCTCCATGGGTAGGCATATACTGTGGAGTAACTGCATCTTTTACAATGCACCTGCTTCCTTCCAATTAGCAATTTTCTTTTCAGTCATCTTCCTTGCAAGAGCAAACAGTGGCTTCAGTAATTACAAATTATCCTCACTGGATTTTGAAATATTACAGAAATCTTTGAAAATCTGCCACTACATGCAGAATGTTTATTGTATTGAGTGTTCATAAAGGCTGGTTGACTAAACTGAAGCCTTTAGGACTGAAAACAGAAGAGCCATATTCCTCCTAGCCCACATACTAATTCTCAGAGATATGCATTAGGAAAAGTTAGACTTACAGACCTTGATAGGCAACGTAAGCAGGACACAGTGGAGTATACTGCAATCTAGTTTATTTATGAGTATAAATAGTTAATTTAGATATAAATATCCACAGGGTTTTTCTTGGTTTGTTTTTTTTTTGGGTTGTTTTTGACTGAGTATTTTGACAATTTTTGCTAGAATTATTTATATTACAAAATAGCAGTTCTCTCAGTCCCTCCAAGGAACAGTGAGTTCTGATCATAGCACTGTATGTTTCATTAACTCAGCTTCAGTGTAGGAAAATCAACCAACATATAGGGTGAGCCACACTGACCGACATATCACACTGGTAGCCACAAACAATTTATTCTGACAAACTTGACTGTCTGTATTCATTAATTTATTAGAGTGCAGTGTTGATCCTTCAATGGTACCTTCATGTGTTGTAGTTTCTTCCCTGAAATGTGCAGTTCAGCTACTCTACCGTAATGGTTGAGATTAGCTGACACACCTGCATCATGCTTGGAAAGGAGTATGTTGGAAAAAAAGTAGATAAACAATGAATGACATTAGTTACAGAATCTCTTCAAGAAAGATTCTTTATTCTGGAGTTCAGTATCTTATTTCTCATATCCTGACATAGACCTCTATTATTCTTCTGTCTAATTTTAAAGACTAACTTATTTTTGAGATGGCAAAAGTTTCTGGAACCTGTATAAAAAAAATTGAGGTTTATGTAGATATATGTAAATATATATGTGTATATATGCATGTATTAAAAAATCTCTGCTCAGATAGAAAGCCTGCACAGGGTGAGTACATAATTTCAATCCCTTTTGAGAGGTATTTGTAGAACTAAATGGTGTTGAGATCTTGTGCTGGCTCTCTGCACTGGATTGCATTGTTGCAGTTAACAGAATTCATTGAGAAAAACATAAAAATAGCTGTGTGATTACAGGGTCAATTAATTCTTTCAACAGTGCATTGAATATGATGCAACTTTTGTTAACATACCCTGAATTAACTACGGGTTTTATCTTATGATATAAACACATATAGAATGCAGAGAGGAAAATAGGAATAGCCTCATCTAATAAACCTTATCTAATATACTTATAACCAGAAGTATAACCTGTTGAAGCCAATGGAAGGCTTTTAATCTCTACAATGATTGATCAGAGTTAGTCCTAATTTGTAGTGAGTCTTAAATCATCAAATCATTGAATCACAGAATAAACTCATAGAATGGTTTCTGTTGGAAGGGACCTCAAAGATCACGCAGTTCCAAGCCCCCTGCTATGACTAGGAGCACCTTCCACTGGACCAGGTTGCTCAAAGCTCTATCTCTAGGACATTTCTTAAAAACAAAAGTGGCACTGGACAAAAAACTACGGTATGATCTTACTGCTACAGAACGGCAATGAATTACCTGTACCTTCCTCCTGCCATTCCATCGCCCTGTGTCTGTTTAGTTTCAGGTTCAATCCCTTAAATATAAAAGTTGAATTCTTCTTTTGTCCTTCCTAATTGTATTTGCAGATGCCTGGCAGTTTGTTACTTGAGCTGAATTTAAATTTGTTTTTATTTCTTCACAGTGCCTTGAACCAGATGCTTTGTTACTAATAGCTGGAGGAGATTTAGAAGACCATCTCAGTGAAGAAGTATTTGAGAGAATTTCTCTTATTCTTCTCTATTACATTGTTCATCGCAGAGATGTATGTTCTACAGAACTCATCTTGAGTAATAAGGACTATAAATTTTACCTACAGAGTATGCTTAGTTTAAGACATGATGAAGACTGTTATCATTTTTCACGGAATGAAACTGAAGATATTTTAGCTGCAGTAAGGCAACATTTTAAAACTTCTGAAACACAGGTAAAGAAAACAGAAGTAAATACAGCTTCATAATTTATGACTGATATAATGCCATTTATGTTAGTGCAGAAATTGTGTCAGTATTGTGGTCTGCCAGAAAACCAGTAAATAACAGTGTGACAGCACGGGCTGAACACTGGTATGCTGTTATACATGCTGTTTAATGTTAGCCTTTTCCTTGAGTTGCTTTTGGCTACCTAGCACTTTCACAGTGTCTGCTGAGACATGGCTGGGGAGATACTGTATATTAGGCACAGTTCCCAATAGGTAATTTAGGTACAGTTGCCCTGCTTAAAGCAGATGAAAAAGAGCATAGCTGTGTAGATGCAAGATCTTGCACTTGGCTCCGAGGACAGAAAATACTTCCTCACCTCTTAGTATTCTATCATATATATATATATATATACAGTAGCAGTGATTGTATTTAAATGGTATAAAGCAGAACAGCTCCAAAACTGATGTGGCTGTATAGGAGAGGTAACAAATCATTTTGCTGTGATGAAATCTTTGCCAGGTTCTACACTTCCATGTCTATCCGAAGCAGGATGGAATAAGGAATGTATCCAAACAATGGTTTTCTTCAGTTGGAACACATAAATTTGTGAATAATTATCTACCAGCACAGATATGCCTTGTAGAAAGATTGATACAGATTACCTTAAAGTTGAAAAAAAAAAAAAACAAAAAACAAAAACCCCAACTGAGTATTTTCATCTAAGATCATCCTTACTAGAGTCAGGAAACGTGCAGTGAGTTTTCTCGCTGCTGCTGTTTATTATTCCTTACCTCAAGTAAGGGTCTACAAAATAATAGAATAATATTCTAGAGTTCAAAATTTAAGAAAAAACTGTTATCCTTGTAATGGGCAATAAAATAACTTTGTCAGTTAAGATAACTTCTGAAGTGCAGATTGACTTTCTGTTTGTAGCCCCTTAGATCTGTTCATAATATTAAGTTAAATTTGGTTTTCCTGCAAAGCTTGAATTTGCCCTTTTCTTTTTCTTATAATTAGATTTTAATTTACATTATACTCTAGTAGAGTTTTCTGAACAAACAGATGATGGGTAGGAGTGCTGGCTGTGTCCAGAATATTGAGAGACTCCAGTTCCTCTTTCTGTCTTCTTTATGTAATCATTTCCCATCATAAATTATTCATTGACCAGTACTTTTGTTTTTGAGTCTTGGTGAACGTGCTGATTTCCAAGAACTCCAATGGTATCTGAGCAACTGTAAAGAGGCATCAATGTGTATTTGGAATGTCAAGATAGAATAACAACCCAGAAAGTGCTTTACTGTGGGTTCTGTTTGTTTATGCTGGCAGTATAATCAGTTGTCAAGCCTGTCCAGTAACTGAAGCTTCACCAGTCACTGACCCGAGGGAAAAGAGGGGATTTTTTTATGAAAGTTACTCAAAGCATAAAAGCATAATACTTAGAATCACAACACCTGAGTTATGAAAAAGGGCCAGTGATGCAGGTAGTAACATTTGTGGTGACAGTGTTTTGGTTTCACAGAAGATATCCTCTTCTCATTCATAGCACCCAATATCTTGTTTGAAATAAGAGATTAAATGTTGGGTTGGGGAAATTTTGATGTGTAATGAATGAACAGGAAAAGAAATGCCAGCCAGCCTCCTTTCTGCAGTGTTTATGGCCTACATAAGAGAGATGAGTATGAATAAAATAAATTACTACTGTACTGGCTCACCTAGTTGTCTTTTTAGTTTAGTTTATATGAGTTAGAAAGAAATATTTTTTTCCTTTGTTGTTTTGTTGTTTCTTTCAAACCCCAATGTGTGAAGTGAAAACAAACAAGAAAGGCAAAAATGGAAGAAAACTGGGATAAATTTCCAGGTAACGGAGACAGACTTGCAGACATCCACACACATGGTTGTACATCACTGACAACTGTTTCTGTTTGGTCATCCAGCAGAGAAGTCACTCTTTATTTGCAAAATTATATCTTTCCATATTGTACCCAGATAACTACTCGATAACAAAATATTGATTCCATTTAATAGATAGGGAACAAAAAGCATTTAGAGAATTCTTACTGAAGTTTAAGATGAAGAATTAAAGTCTATATTATTTAAGTCAACTGCCTATGCCTTAACAAAAATTCCTCTCTTTTCTGCCACTCTCTGGAAGTAGATGTAGATGCAACTGAGGACACTGGAATAATAGAAACGTCATGAAAATAATGCTAAGAGAAAATAAACACTAAGCACAAATAACCTGAATGAAGGACTGTACTTCTTCCCCATCAGACAAAGAATAAAAGTTCAGGATTTTTACTTCTATGCCTGTTTTCATGAAAATGTCCTTTGTTTCACTGTCCTGTTGTCAGTTACAACTTCAATCTTAATTTTTTCTACTCTGGCTGTCTGTGAAAGTGTTCTCCCCAGTTTCTCCTCTTGTCACTCCGATTATTTAAATGGAGGTGACCAGGGCTGTCTTCATGCTGTTTTCTCCTGATTTCAGTGTGTTGATGTGAGCACTCTGGAGAAAAATGCTGATATAATGGACAGAGATGGTGCCGATGAAAACACTCTTCCACGCCTGGCTGCTTTAATCATTACTCTGGCTCTCCAAGGAGTCTGTATGGGGAAAGCAAGTTTACCTTCCCCAGAATTCTTTATAAAATATATCTTCAGTTCTCTAAACAGTACCACTGAACTCCAAGTGACAGGTAAGCGATTCATTAATCTCTAGTTGCCTTTTGCAACACACATTTCAAGTAAAGTATCTTTAAATGCCTAAAGGACTTTTTTGCACTTCATTTTAAATCTTTCATTTTGGAGTTTTTAAGTAGTTTCTTCTAAATTTAAAAACAAGGTTGGAAAAGAAACTCCTTATTTTGATAATTCTCTGAGAGGTATAAAGCAAATTGCTATTGAGATTATTACATTTTATTCAACATTAATTTAGGACTGAATTGCTCAGCACTGTCTGAACTACCCAAGAGAGCTCTGAGGGTGGTAATCTAGCTGTGAGGGCAGAGTTCACTTGAGCTTCATTTACCTTGCTTTATGCATGTCTTCATACATTGCAGGGATAATTCTTGTAATGTAGCCAGATTAGATACCTTAGTAACTCAAACCTCAGCGTAGATATACAGATCTGTTTGCTAAAGTAGCCAATAGAAAGTAGTCAAACATCTTATCAGAAGCCTTTTTGTAAGATTTACTCTTAAGATTATACCGTTTTTATTTTCTGATTAGCAACATTAAAGTATTATCACATGGAAAATTTCTTATTCTCATTGACCTAAACTCCTTTGAAATCAATTTGTGGACTGCTTTTGTTTCTAATGGACAAAATAAGGTTTACAGAAACTATCACTATTTTTATTTGAAAATGAGGTTTTAAAGAAGGGGACAAGTAAGATAGGATCAGGCATAACCCCTCAAATAACCAAATATTTCATCAGCAGAAGCACCCCTTGCACTCAAGCTGTCATGGGGTTCATCCCTGCATTATCTCAAGTTTGGATTAGGGATCCTGACTCCCTCCTTCCTATTTCAGTGCTATGAGCAGGCATACTTCCTGATTAACCAAAGGAGAGAGAAAATCTGCTGTCCTGTGTTCCACTTCTGAAATGCAAGAGCAGCACAGTGTCCTGAAAATTGACGTCATGACACCCTATAAAGGATCTGTGTTCTGATCTGATCCGGCCATGACGACTTAGCGTGGAGTTCCATTTGCACAGGAAAATTTTAGCAACAGTGAAGTTCTTTAGCAATAACTAGACAACTTTGTAAGAGATTTATGATGAAATGAAAAATGAATTGCCTTTCAGTCCCATCTGTTTTCTTCTGAGACAGTCATAGGCGAAACATCTGAGAAGAGCATGTAAAACAAGAAAGGCTGAGTATCTAGGTGTCTTGGACTTCTAGAGTTGTTAAGTTAAAATTGCCACCAGTACCAAACTGAGAAAAGAGTATTAAAATGAGGAATTGAAAAAATGTTATAGCTAACAAAATTTTAATAATTATTTTTGGTTTTATCTTTTAAATGTGTATTTTCCCATGGTAACATATCTGTTTTCTAATGAATTACTAGAACTAGAACAACTACTAAATGTGCTTACAGCCAAAAAGACCTGCACTGTAAATGGACAATTCCACAGTCACAAAAGAAGACGTTACAGTATGGCAATCAGAGATTCTGGAAGAAAAAATACTCCATTCAAAGGAAACCATACGAAAGGAGATTCTCTGAAAGGCTATTTTGAAGATCATGAAAGGAACACAGATTGGGACCAGGTTAATTTATTTTTCTGTTATTATAGTATTGGTCACAGAATTTCAAACTTCAAACTGTTTTGCAAACAGTACATAATTTCTGAGGTAAAATGTGTGAGTTTCAAAAAGTGATGTTGATACTGATGGAAATATATTTTTAAATAGTTATATTTTTTTAAATATCAGTTGGGGAAAGAACTCTATGGATGTTGGCTGGGTGATTAAAATAGCTGGGAAGGGCTAACAGAATAGTTGATGTTACCTGGAATCAGGTGTTTTTTTAAGACACAGAGGACTGTGTTATTAGAGATTTCTTGTACTCTTACGTCACAGAGCTTCTAGGGCCCCTTAAATGACCTGGTAGAAAGAAGAGTTGTGTTGTACTAAGGAAAACAAAGTAAATTAAGGTTTCTATGAAAGTTGCTTTTAAAAGGCTTCTGTAAACTGAAGATTGGGCATTTCCAAACTCTCTTAATAGCCATCACTGGAATCCAGAAGCTTTCTTTAGAAAGCATAGACAGAGTCTTAGCTACTACCCAATATCCTCTTTGATGACTTTGAAGGACACTGGCTCATTGCAGATGAATTTATCCTTATCCTAAGAATTTAAAAATAAATGGTATATATTTTGATGAATATATTTGAAATATATACTTCAAAGGACACATTTCTATTAATTTCAGGTTTTTACAATTTACGCTAACTCAGTGACAATGTTTATTCTCCATCTGGGAGAATGAGTGATGTGCAATTGACTTTTGCTGTGTGGTCATTATATGATGTGGAACTGAGACAAACTGCATCTGGTTAAATGCCATTCAGATAGATGTTTATCTGTGTAATTTTATTGAATTTGAAATGCATAATCTATCAATAGATTTCTTTATTTCCTGCTGACCACGAAAAAGAATCATGTTGATCATCATGATGAGGCTTTTAATGGGGTCTCAAAATTACTTTAAATTAAGGTCATTTTAAAGATGTTTCATATAAATTTTAAACTAGGAAGGACAGAAATCAGTTATGACACTGTCTGTAAAAGAAGTAAAATTGTTCTCCAGTAATAGAAGAATTTTTGAAGCTCAGTTTTTGATTTCTTGAACTTCTGAGAATGACTGTAGCTCAAATGATAAGTATCTAGTGGAGTTATCTGAGTCTGAGTAGTCAACTGAGAGCTAAATATATGAAAAAGAATCACTAAGAAACTTCTGGAGAGAAGATAATTGCTCTTCTGTATTAATTCCTGGTTTCTCTATTTTTTTCCCCATTCCTCTTCTTTCCAGCTATGTCTATTTTCCTTGACATATTTCATTAGAACACTTTGTGTTTCACTGTTGTGCTGCTAATTTTGTCCCATGTTTTCTGCACTTATCATAGTGATTGTTCTCCATTAGTAACAGATTCTGCTACATACAAGAAATTTGCTCGTTTATGGCTTGTGTTTACTAACTACATTAAGATCTGTAATTTAATTTTCAGATAGGAATCATTATTTGAAACATTATCACAGGAAAAATGACACTGTTTTCTTTTTAAGTCATCATTGCCTTTATGTTTAAAATGTGTATAAAACAAGAAAGTAGCAGGTGATCTAATAAGACAAGTGATCTTGAATTCCATTAAACTATGTCACAATATCCATATTCCTTTACTATTGCTCATTAAACAAACACGGATTTTGCAAACCAAAATCATCCATCCATCTAGTTTTTCACATGAAAATATGCAAATTTTATTTACTTGTTTCTTCAGTATCATTCTCCAGGAGTACACAAACAGTTGCTTTACTAATGTAGACTTAGTGCTCTGCCTCCCTAAGTTGAAAAGCTTAAAAGGCTGGGACTTGCAAGTGATGGTGAACGGTGCTGCATCCAGTTGGTGGCCGATCACTAGTGGTGTCCCCCAGGGACACTTCATGCAGCCCAGTGTGCAGTTAGTGGTTGTTGCCACCAGAGCACACTGGTGGCTCGCGTTCAAGTCATCCGTCAGAACCCACCCCAGGGTTTTTTTCTATAAATCCACCTTCCTTCTGGTCATTTTTCCCCAGCCTTCATTAATGCATGGGGTTATTCTGCTTGAAGCACATTTGTCTTGGCTGATCATCATGAAGTTCTTGTCAGCTCATTTCTTTGGCTTGTCAAGATCCCTCTAAATAGCAGCCATGCCAGTCAGCATTTCAACTAATTGTCTGGTTGGATTTCACCTGTCAGTGCTACCTGGTGCACTCTGTTCCATCACTCAAGTTGTTAGTGAAGGTGTTAAATAGTATCATTCCAGTTCCAACTGCTCAGCAGTGCTGCTCGTAATCAACCAACAACTTGATAGCCACCAACTTGATACCAGATGTTGGTGTTGCCTACTTCCAGTGTCAAAACCTCTGCCTAGAATAGGAAAAATTAAGGTCTTTTCCAATATGGTAAGTCTTGCATTGTCTTCATGCTCTCCTTTGCCTTGAAGGCAGAACACACTAGGTCCAGGTGACAAAATCATTTCTTATCCTGAAGACTTGAATGTGGTTTTCAAAATAAATTTATCAGTGCTCAATTACTTCAGCTTCTTAGTGAACTTCATGGCATATTTTACTTCACTAATGGATGAGCAGAAGTAGGAAGATGTTGGGTTTTAACTGGGTTACTCAAAAGTAACTATACTTAACAACTTTTTTTTAAAATTCATTTAAATAGCAATTTTATTTCAAAAGAAGCTTAAGCTTCAGTGATTAGGAAAAAGTATTTAGGTTCCCTTGGTTCTCAAATGTAGACCAATTTAAATGAAAGAAAAACATATTTTTTTAAATTAAATCACAACTCATCAGGTGAGATTAAGGAATGAAGATAATTCTTCTGAGTAATATAACATATTTGATCTGGACTCCTTCTCTTTAAAAGCATTTACAGAAATTTCAACTAGAAGTGTGTTCTAGTGCTAACTGGTCATGTTTTTTCTAGAAGTTTCATCCTGGAGACGGAAAAGCAATTCTTAATGAAAATTTGTCAAAATATAAAAGTTCCCAAGAAAAGCTCCTTCTTTTGACAAAGAGGTGTTCCTAACAAGAACAAAAAGTAGTTGGAATTCTGATGTACCTCTAGTAATAAAATTAATAAGCAATCTTTAGACCAAATATAGACTATGTAACATCTAGTTTGCTGACCTTAAAGTGACATGCCATTATTTAAAGAATTAAAAAAATTCCAGATTATTTCCATATCTTACTGACATGCCATTATTTAAAGAATTAAAAAAATTCCACTTTATTTCCATATCTTACTGAAGATCCAGCACAAGGACAAATCTAAGTATTGCTTTTGATATAGTATCTTATATTAATAACACTATTACTGCAAACAATGAAGTTTTACAGTAATGTCTAAGAATATGATTTGTGTTAGCATTAAAAAGAGGGTGGTTCGGCACTGGAACAGGCCCCCCAGGGAAGTGGTCATGGCACCAAGGCCGACAGAGTTCAACAAGTGTTTGAATGATACTCTCAGGCACATGGTGTGACTCTTGGGGATGATCCTGTGCAGGGCTAAGGGTAGGACTTAATGATCCTTGTGAGTCTTTTCCAACTCGGCGTGTTCTGTGATATTCTGTAAAATATTTTTCTTAGCACATATAACAATAAAATGTTGAGAGATATTATTTTCTCAGATCCTTATGATATTAATCAGCTTCCACAGATATTGTCCTGCTTCATCCCAAAGATTCCAATCTTTTTGAAATATTTAGTAGTATCAAGTTTAATTGGAAAAAAATTGGAATTAATTGAAATAATTGAACTAATTTAATAAAAAAAAGACTATACAAAACCCAAGTTTTTTCTAGGTTATACAACCTTGTGTTCTTCTAAGATTCCATATTTAACCTCAACATTAAGTGCAGGTACATGCAACACGTTCAGTAACTCTGTATACTCTTCTGCAAAGGTTTGTTTCTCTGCCAATGAACTTGTGAAGATATTTTTGAAAAATGGTTCTTCCTCCATTTCCAAGGATCACTTCAAGCAAATCAGTCCAGCTATCATTCAGCAACTTCTAAGTTGTTCATGTCAGCTTCCTGACTTCAAGCAGACAAGGCTACCACCAACAACTGTGGAAAGTGAGTTATGTTGTTATTAACAAAGTATTGCTTAAATTCGGATAAAGAGGTGCAGGGATTTATCTTCTGAAGACATTTTATTCATTAATAAACCAAAACATGAGGAGATTTATGCACTTTATAACTTTATAGCATACAGCTCAGATAGTAGTACTATATTGAAAAGTGAGGGGATTCAATGGTCTTAATTTTATATTAGATGGAATCTATTTCATTATGTAAGGTTTTAAGCTTTCTTCTCTCCATTTGAGGCCTGCTTGATGTTGGCAGCAGGTGGGCCATAGCAGGTCCTTGTCTGTGGGTTGCAGGGCAGTAAGGACTTACTTTGTGAAATTTTCACCAGTTTTATATTGGAATCATTGCACTGCTTACATGTATAGCCTCAAGGTTGCATTGCCTGGCATTTTATACCATGATGTGGCAACTGCCTGATATCGACAAGTTCTGCATGAATGTTACTGGTTTTTCAGCTTGTGATAGTTTACAGCAGAGAAGCTTTGAGAATGTTTCTGTGGGAAGGAAAACATCCAGAAGAACAGTAACAGGGCAGCAGGACTTGTGTGATGGAGCTGGAACAAGAACTGAGAGTACAATCAAATTGTTTCCAGTCACAGTTGTAGCCCTCACATATCACTGCTCCCAGTGATTTCTGCCCCATCTGTTCTGTCGATTCCACCTCTCCTGTAATCAATCTCACTCTACCTTATAAAAAAAAAAAAATTCTAAATCTGATATGACCTAAGGGCTTCTTAATGTGTTGGGGTTTTGTTTTGTTTTTTTTTTTTACTTTAAACCACCGATATCTGGGAAGTGGTTACAAACCAAGGTGTGCTGGCGTATTACAGGGGACATTAATTTTGGTGGATCATTTAGTAGTCAGGAATGAGCAAAAAGGAAAGGGTATCTAAGCATAATCACCTGCATCTAGAGCAGCATTTTTTAGGCTACAAATCAATGTTTCCAATACCTATGTCTTTTAGGAGCTATTAAACTTTCCCCACATCCTGCTGGCCAACAATCCGTATGGAACAGCATATAAATTTAAAAAGCATGGGAGGACTCTAATGGATATCCCAATAATGGTTATAGGAGAAAAAACTCATACAGAATAGGAAAGATCATTATGAGTCTTCAATAGGCAGCAGTGCTTCCCAATGAATTCTCTCTTCTCATTACCTGAACACTTTGCAGTCTTTACTGCTTTGATCTTTTCTATGCTACACAGATATGACGATTTTTCAGATCAGGAATCAAGGGAGAAAGAAAGAAAAGGAAGGAATTTAACCAGGTCAAATGCAAGGTTAATTAAAAATTCACTGTTAAGTAGGATCCTTCCAAGTCTAAAGCCATCAGCTTAATCAATGATATTTTAGTGATCTCATAAATGTGAGAGATGAGAAAAACTGAACTATTCAAGTGCAGAATGGAATTAATAAGAGCCCTTTTTGCAGCTCTTTTCCTCTGCTTTTTGACAAAAGAAGGTTTCTGTGACCACAGGAACACTTCTGCTGTCTTGATACAGATAAAGGACTCCATGTTTGACCTATGTGTGACCTAGTGATCTGAGCATGGGCTGATTAATTATATTCTCAGTTCTATTTTACTGACAGGCTGTGCTTTTTTGTCTAAGTCACCAAGACCTGACCTTCCATAAATATCTACTATACCCTGTATTTTGATTTGCAGTCTGTGAAATTTACTGTCTGATTTTACGAAGTGCTGAGCACTTACAATGCTTTTAAAGTGAGAAACATTAAGTGACAGTTTTGAATATTTTGGCATTAGTTCCTTTACGTGTGTTTCTCTTCACTGTTTTACCTCCACCATAAGATTTCATACAGATTAATCAGGATTTATGTTGTGCAAAAGGTTGGAGGTGTGAGTGGCATGTAACTTGGAAAAAAAAAATCAGAGTAACCTTCAAAAAAATCCAGGTAACCTGAGAAAAATGAGTTGGTGGTCCTGATGTGGTAACTGAAGGGATGTCTGTCCACAGCAGATTTGTAATGTAATATGGACGAAAATGTTTATGCTTACAACCTAAATTAGATCGCTACATCTATTTGAGATTTTACACCTTGGTTTGTTTACAAAAACACAGAGAGCAATAAAACCCAAGAGAAACAAGTGATGCACGACACAATTGTTCACCACCTGCTGATTGATGCCCAGCCCATCCCTGAGCAGCAATCATCCCCTCCCAGCAAACTCCCCCAGTTTATATACTGGGCATGACATTCTGTGGTGTGGAACAACCCTTTGGCCAGTTCAGGTCAGCTGTCCTGGCTGTGCTTCCCCCAGCTTATTCTGCCCCTCCACACTGGCAGAGCATGAGACACTGAAAAAGCCTTGACTGAGGGTAAGCACTACTTAGCAACAACCAAAACATCAGTGTGTTATCAACATTATTCTCATTGAATCTAAAACACTGCACTGTACCAGCTTCTAGGAAAATTAACTCAATCCCAGCTGAAACCAGACAATGAATCACTTCTCCTGTGTGCTTGTGCATAGAGGTGTCAAAACATACCCTCAAAAACAATTACAAATACGAACCAAATACTCAAACACAAATTCAAATACTGGATGATTAAAGGCGCCGTTGTTTTGTTTCATTTGTTTTCCCCTACAGAATATGGTTACAGCACTGTTGCTGTTTTACTTATTACTGTTGGATCTATGTTTGGTACAACTCTCATTTTATTTAACTCCTGTCAAGAAATCTATACACTCATTTTACAGCTGTTTGTCGGTTTGGCTGTTGGAACCCTTTCTGGAGATGCATTGCTACATCTTATTCCTCAGGTAAGTAATAGTGATTTTAAAATCTTGACACATATGCATGTGTGCATGCACGCACCGAAAAATTTTATTTAAACCTGGATAATGGTCATCTGTTTATAAATAAAGCTTCCCATGAAACCTACCCATCACTCCAGTTACATTTGCACTCTGTAGTTCAGAGAGAGGTTACAAGTAGTAAGAAGCTGAAATCTATGAATGATGAAATCAAAGAAAATAGGGTTCCTATTCTCAAAACAAACTTTTCAGAAACCCCATAAGTCCTGTGCAAGCCAAGTTTCTAGATGTGTAATAATTCCTTTCATGAGGCATATTCTGTAACATGTTTCAAGAGAAATTTTTTGAGGGTTGTATGAAGCATCCACAGTCCCCTCCAGATGTTTTTCCAGAGAACCAAGAGCTGTCAGCCTAGAAGTGTAATAAAATTGGTGCTATGATCTTGTCCTAAATTCATAAAATAAATTTTAAGAACAGGATGGCATGCAAAACAGAACGAAATTTTCCATTGTGTATTCATTTACTTTTGACTGAGTCTCCTCTGATATGACACAGATGTTATGAGTAGAATTCTAGTGGTTGTAGAAAGCAAGCTTCACAGTTTCACTTGAGATTCTGGTCAAAAAATTCTTTGTACTCAATGCATCATCTCTGGAAGCAAAACTGGGAGAATGGTTTAAGGAAGGCAATTCTCAGTGAATGTCAGACAAATGCATTTATTTTAGAAATACCTTTGGAGTGTGAAAGTATTCTCCCTCACCAGTTTTCAGTGATAACTCCAGTAGTCTTTAAAGAGCTCACTTTCAGAGCAAAGGGAGGGCTGCCGTGCTGTGCCGCTGGGGAAAAAATAGAAGTACACCCACCAGTAGAAATGGATTTATGCATTAGTTATGCGTTAATTAATTTATGCATTGTTTTCACAGAATCACAGAATAGTTAGGGTTGGAAGGGACCTCTGCAGATCACCTAGTCCAGCCTCCTGCCAAGGCAGGGTCACCTAGAGCAGATGACACAGGATCGCAGATGACAAGTGGGTTCTGAATGTCTCTAGAGGGAGACTGCACGACCTCCCCAGGCAATCTGTTCCAGTGCTCTGCCACCTCAGTGTGAAGGAGTTCTTATTCGTGTTGATGTGGAGCTTCTTGTGTTTTAGTTTATGGCCATTACTCCTTGTCCTATTGCTGGGCACCACTGAAAAGAGTCTGGCACCATCTCTTGGCACCAGCCTTTGAGATATTTGTATGTATTGATGAGATCCTCTCTTAATCTTCTCTAGATTAAAGAGGTCCAGCTCCCCTCAGTCTCACCTCATAAGACAGATACTCCTGACCCCTTATCATCTTTGTGGCCCTCTGCTGGACCCTCTCCAGTAGCTCCTTGTCTATTTTCAATATGAAGCTTACATACTAAGATGACGCAAGTAATTTTTTGTAGACTTTATAGACCAATTTACTACAAATGAGAGATATATAAATGTGTGTATATATATACACACACATATTTAAAGGGCAATTTCATAAAACATAATGTTACTTCCACCACTGAGATATGAGGAAATATAGCAGTCTGCTAATAATTAATTTCATTATCTACTATTCAGAGAATTAGCTCAAAACACAATTTAAATTTGAAAGAACTGGGGAAAGAAAATTTAGAGAATAAATTGAATTAAGACATGGTGGCTTGCTCTCGCAAAAATTAAAACATTGTCATTTCATTTTTTTTAACTCTGTTTTATTTTAGACTCTAGGTTTACATAAACATGAAGCACAAGACATAGAACATTTCTATGAGGGAAAAGAATATATCTGGAAACTTTTGGGAATAATTGGAGGAATCCATGGATTTTTTCTGATAGAAAAGTGTTTCTTTCTTTTAGTGACACCACGTGAACAGGTAAAGCTTTCTACAATTTATCCTTTAAAAATCTCTTTTGAGACTTTACAGTGCACAAAATGTTAAAATGATTGTGGGAAATAATTATTATTTGTGTGAGATAAATGAAGCATTGATAATTGCTTTCCTAAGTTCTTCTGACAGACTGACCTTCAGCTTCTACTTTGCTTTGCTCTATGGACTGTGCATGCTACATGAATATGCTCAATATATTTATAACTCAAGAAGGGAACAGTTAATCGAACGTGTTCCACAAGCATGCATTTACGACTCACATTGGAGCAGGTGAAAATTATGTATCCATGTGAAATAGCAGTTGTTTACTGTAGGCACTGTTTGAAAAGGAGAAAGACATAGATGTAAGCACAAGATATTTTCAAGAATTATATCTTTGAATTTCCAAATTGTCTTTGATCTCAATGCTTTGAAAATCTAAAATGTATGTTGCAGTCAGTAGGACCCAATCTCTTATATTAATACTTACTCCTTGCTCACTACCATGTTTACAGTAATTCTATTACTTTATTTCAGTGTGGATGGAGCCTGAAAATATGATTATGCACGAGGATATAATGTAACACAAACTGTGATGGCTCATTAGGTTTCTCAGCATGAGACACAATCTTAATGTCACTTAAGAAGGCTAAACCTTTGCTTGTTCTGTTTTACAGGGTGTGCAAAGAATGGCCTGATTTAGATATGCAGCAATGAGTCCCTATTCCCACTATCTTTGAGTCAGCCATAAGAATATTGTGTAAGATTAATAGAATGAGAAGATTTTTATGCTGGTGATGTTTTAGTTTTTTGGTAAAAAAGAAGTCCTTCTTGTTACTTTTTTGGGAGAAGGGCTTTATCATTATCCCACTTTTTTTTTTTTTTTAACTTTTTCTACTGAGAACTAGACTAATTCTCAGAGTTAGTTTTTATATCCATCTCGGCTTCAAATTTTAATTTGATTTTTAAAACAAATTAAGTTTTATCACACCAATATGGTTGTCATGGATTTATCTGATTCACTTTTCAGGGTTTTTTAAGAAAATAAGCATCAGGAAATAATTGATGCCAGCCAACAATCTTTTTAAATAGATTTTGTTTTGAAAAAAATTAATTCTTAATGCTAAATTTTCACAAAAGGCTGAGAAATACTGCACCTGTATTCATGGGTTTCAGAACTAATTGCAAAGCATCTTCATTCAGCAGGGCCTTTCTTTAGTTAATGGGCACTGGGGACATTCCCATGATCTTCCAGTGGAATCTGAATTAAATGAACATTCAGGCAGAGGCAAATCTACTTCAACCATACAGTTGGTAGGTTACCGATATGACATACTTCCCTGATTTTATGTTCTTCTTTCTCTATTCCTAAAAAAAAAATGAACAAATTAATGTAGCAAATCAGTAATATTTTTCAGTCTCTATTGATTTGTTGTTTATTACATTACATGATTATTAGGTATCTCTA
>JAYRBT010000082.1:19287268-19306107 GCA_036023395.1 Myiotriccus ornatus | reverse complement strand
GACTGTTTTTGGGCATTTTTCCACAGATTTGAGCAGTAGCATAAGCAAGTTGGATATATGGGAATGGTGCTTACCTATAAAAAGTTACGTGGCTTTATATTGGCCTGTAGATAGTATCTGAACAGACAAATCCTTGCAAACTACATTGACTCATAACTCTTAACCTGTATTCTCTTTTTTTTTCCAACAAATCTCCCCAGTTTATATGCAGTATCTATGTACACAGGTTATTTAAATCAGTTTTTCCAGAGATCCATAATGTGAACTACATTTTACTAATTTAGTTGTAATGGGCAAGAGTCTCATGAGTCACTGCTAGTCTTTAAAACACAGTTGGGAAACTCTCAATTGAAAACAGAGCAAACAGATGAGTGAAACATGTTTACTAATTTGTGAGCCACATCATAGCTTCCTGTTTATGATAATGAATGATCATGTCATTCCACTCAGCTGCAAGATCCACCCAAAGTTCTGTATAGATCACATGAATTATCCTGGCTTAGCTGGTTTGCACAAAAGCAGCCAATTTTTCAGAATCACGTGAGTAATACTAAGACAAACACTGGTTGACTAAGAAAAACTTATAAATCTTTCAGGTCAGTGATTAGTCTTGCAGTTTTGAGAGTTCAAAGAAGTGGCATGTGAATAAATATTATAGGAGAAGCGGAACAATTACTGGAATTCATATGACTGGCTGCAATCACAGGAATTAAAGATTTATTTTTCCTTTAAAATGGAGAATTTGAAAAACATTCTTTCTCCTTCTCTCTTCATACTTCTACAGCACATATCCCACATCACAAGCAAGCTAATATCAGCCAATTAATAAATTCTATTTTCCAGTCAACATGCATCTCTGCTACAGTTTTTGGAGTGGTAGCTGCTGTCTCTAACACAGAACTCCTGTGCTGTTTTTGGCTCTTCACCAGCTACCATAATAGGTATATATTCTGGGGGACAAAAAAGGCAATTATAAATTTAGGTTTTCTAGTTTCAAGCAAATAAGTTATCTCTCCCTCACATGAATTTCGAATAATTTCTCTAGTCAGAAAACAAAGCCCCAGGGAGGTAGGGAGAATGAGAGATTATTCATGTTCTCCCTTCTCTCCCCAGAGTTGCAATATCTGTTAATTAAACGTTGGGGCAGATGCATCAAATTAACTCTCTAGGATAAGGATGAAGATACTGCCTCTTCCTTTACTTGAAGTAAGGGTAAATGTCACTCCTTGTAGCAAAGTCTACTCCTGTGCTGCTATGCCCAGCCAGTGATGCCTAGTGCTGAGACAAAGCCCCAGATAAAAGACAAGAGTCAGGGCACTGGAGGCTGCACCACACTGAAGAAACCCCTCTGTATTTTGAAAGGGGGTGAAACCTACCTATGATCATCTTTCTTAGTCTTGTATTTTCACGGAGTAACTGTGAGGAACATGAATGCCAAAAAGATTCTACCTATTTTTCCTTGGAAATCCTATGGACACCTTCTCCATCAGGAAACCACAGTTCTAGTCATGACAAAATCAAAGCATATAATTTGAATCATAATCTCCTTTTTAGTCTTGCATTTGGCTCAGATTTGTGGGTATTCAAACAGATATGTGGTTTTCTTGGACTACAACAGTGCTTATAAATATCTTCCTACCTGAATTATGGTCAATAAATTATTCTAATTCTGTGCAAATAACAATTGACTATCTTTGATTCAAATAGCTTGAACTTAGTTGATATTTTCCAATATTTATAGCAGCAATTGGAAGAGCCCCTTAACACTGATCCATTATCTTTGCTTTTAACTAGAGAAGCCCAGAAGATTCTGAATCTGCTGAAGTTCCTCCGGAGAGCAAGGCCATCAACAAAAAAAGTTAGTATCAATAAAAAGACAAGACAAGTAACAGGAAAGTCCTTACAGACCTAAGATGGAATTGAAAGAGTGAAGCTGGCTTAGCTCTGTGTGTGCTATGTGCTACGTCACCACATCTGACGGCGCCTGGCTACATAATTTAATCTCTACTTAAAGACCTTCTCAGCTGCCAACCCTGTAATTGTGAAGTTCGCTAGCCTTATACTGTCCTTGCTTTAGGTTTTTGTTGTCTCACTCTTGCAATCTATTTTTCTAAAGCCTTTGCTTAAAGGGAAACATTCAAAAATTAATACAAACCAGATTTTTATAATTGTAAAACTTAGCTCAGGCTTTTATTTCTGAAGGTGGTGAAATGATTGCTTTGTTGGCTCACTATACTAATATAATTCTGCTTACTTCTTCTCTTACACAATAAAGCAATGTCCTCTTTAAACCAGTAATGATTTACTACAGGTGTGGAATTACAGGCTCATGATGGCTCTCAGTTTTAGTATAACCCATTTTCTTCAGACAGCTTCAGATAATACCTGTCTTCTGTGTTTTGCTGCTTAATAAAAAAAAAATAGGAAAATAGAGCATAAATCAAATTCTGCCTTTGACTGTACCTTGTGACCTTGGTAAATTCAGTAGAGTTGCAGTCATTCACCTGAGGGAATAATATTTTATTTGAAATCAGTTTATTTACAATAATCAACTCCTCTTTATTTTGTGATTTCAGATCTCAGGTCATCAGTGTGATTTATTTAATGATGTAATTATCTTCTAGGTTTTTAATCTTCTCCTCTGTTCTTGTGGACTTAATTTCCATTTCTGAGGCATTACAAATCTGGATTTTCATGTCTTCAGTCTCAACTCTCCAGTAGTACACAATCCTGTGCCACTTTGAGTGTGACTACATAGTTCATTTCTAGATATTTCCATTTAGTTCAATCATCATTATGTGTTAAGCATAAACCAATTTCTAGCGATCTCAATCTTATCTGTTCCAAGTAACTAACTTTGTGATAGTTTCTCAGTAATCTTCTTTGTTTGGTATCATTTTACCCTGATACCTCAGACTTACCTCCATATTAGAAATCAGTAAGTGAAACCTTAGATGGGAAGGGGGGTTATTTTGGGGTTTGGGGTTTGTTTTGTTTGGGTTTGAGTTTTGCTTTGTTGGATTTGGGGTTTTTTTGTGAATACATAATTTGAGCAGACACTGATCTCTTCGTTGAGTAGTAACAAGACCTGAATAGCCTGAAGTTATGTCTGGGGAGGTTTAGTTTGGATTTTAGAAAAATTTCTTCACCCAGAGGATGTTTGGGCACTGGAACAGGCTCCCCAGGGCAGTGGTCACAGCATCAAGCCCGACAGAATTCAAGAAGCATTTGGACAATACTCTTGGGCACATGGTGTGACTGCTGGGAATGGTGCTGTGCAGGGCCAGGAATTGGACTCAAAGATCCTTGTAGGTCCCTTCCGACTCAGCATATTCAGTGATTCTGTGAAAAGTTTTATTGTTAGAGTCCTTTTAAATGGCTAAGTGCATAAACATACTTGGGTATCTCAGTACTGAGCTAAATTTTTAGGTGCTTTTTCCCCAAAACTGTATGGAATCTACAGCTTTAAGACAAAAGACTGACATTTCCTCCACTGGGAGGCTTCACTGTAAATGTATGTCAAGTAGGACTGAAAAAGGAGTCAGTCACCTTAGATAGCCAGTGACTCAAAAAAACAAGAAGCTTGCTGAAGAGAATGATGTCTCACAGGCCCTCTCCTCATCTATCCACAGTTATTCTGCCAATATCTGAAAAGACCAAACAGTAGCATTTTATATTTGGTATACTCAGTGACACTTTACATTTGCTAGAAATATTTTTTCAGTGTGAGGCATTGAAACATTGGAAAAAGATCTATTTATGGATCAATGTTTGCTTTAAACTCTTATTCAAAACTTTAAAAGTGTAATCTATGATCAAAGTCCTGCACCCATTAGTTTGGGGTTTTTATGAAAATTATGAAATAGAATTTGCTATGAGTTCTGATCCCTTAGTTAAGCAGAAAAAAAAAATTAAAAGTAAGTGGCAGATTTTTAAAGAATGAGAGGTTTCGTAGAAATAGGTCAGATAATAAGTTTATAGTTAACAGTTTCTGTTGAAATATAACGCAGTGAGATAATTGCCAGTAACAAAGCTGCTTTAAAATAGGCTAAAAGTAAATTAGGATAAACATTCAGATTTGTTTATACATGCATCTTCTTAACTTTCTGTCAAGTAAGTTCACGAAGATTACATCTGTAATTGTGCCATAATGCTAAACTGATCCCTATGTTACATTACACACAATATGCTGGAGTGAATTCCAGTAATCATGGTATATCTTCTTCAACAATAAGGGCAGGCCACAATTTCGTCCTCACTAGCGCTTATTGCACATCACAAACTTAATGTAGTGCAGCAATCTATTATTTCTATCTAATTCATGCTCTGCACTATTGATTATAAACTGCCCATAGTGTTTAGAAAGAACTGTGCAAGCTGGGGACATCCACGTCCGGCTCTGTAAGCTGGCAGGAAAATCTAACAAGCCTGCCAATTCTTCTGAACCCGCAGAGCTCCCAGGCAACTAGGGAGGATTTTCTGAATACGGTTGTTAAGCTTTTATGTGCTGTGTGTTTTTTTTTATAATAGTCTGAAGACTTCATTTCTAGCCAGTTTCTGTAAGAAAAACATCTCCCCCGTAACTATAAAATAGTCATCTCTGAGAAACATTACTGAAGTGAAACCTTGTAATAACTATATTCAGGCAGTTTTGTGCAATTGCACTTTAGGTCCTTAGTCTGTCATATTATGACTATGAGGGGTCATCAGAAGTCAGGAAAATACATATTTAGGGCCCAAATCACAACCCTGCTTCTTCAGGCATGAAACCAAGCCTTTTCAAAGTGTTCGGTCCATTTTGTGTAGAGGGAAGCTGGATGAGTTTCCTGAGAAATATTAGTCAGTCCTGCTTGTGAGACTGTGGATAAAATTAATAAAACAAAGTACAGGATAGGCAAGCCAATTATGTGTTACTAAGTTTAGACATTGAACCTATATGGAGCCTTGTTGCTACTTGAAGATATAAACTCTCTCCCTGTGAATCCATTCAGCATGCCACCCGGCTGTCTGTGCTACCGGCTGGACAGAGAGACTGTCCCTAATTCCCTAGCTTCATTTCAGTGGTTGCATCCCTAGTAGCACCTTTCCACATATGTCATATGTCTGATCATGAACAGCCAGTATACTGTTCCACACTAAAATGAGGTCACAGAACAGAACAGAATGGGAAAGACAAACAGCGATCTGCACCCATGAGCGGTGCTCCAGATAGGAGTATTATAAGCATAACAGCCATTAATTGATTGGAACAAACTTTGGAAATAAGCATGCTGTAACCCTGTACTAATAGTGATACTCTGAGGCTTGTTGTCTTTCATCTCTATCTTTAACTGAAACACAGTCTTATAAAAAAACAGACCCTGCAAATATTAATTCTGTGTTAGCAAGCTTTACAGGATTAAAACAATCACCTGCCTGAGACCAAACATTCATCTTCACTATAGCTGTTCAATTTTGTGAGTTCCAGAAAAATAACATCTAGGAAAACTTGTGTGAATTTTGACAAATGAAAAAAAGGTTAATAGAAACTCTTGGGATGCATCCCGAGACTAGACTCAAACCTAACTTCTTGTCTAATAGTTGACCTAGTAAGAGTAAGGAAGTTACTTCCTGGTATTTGCATCTCTGAATTGTACTGCAACCCACTTTTTTTTGTTTCAAATTTATTGAAGGAAATATAATAACAAGGGAAAAGAAGTTAAACACTATTTTCCTCTGACTATTAGGACTTTTCATAATGTTATATGCAAAGTCACCAAAAATCAAATAATTTGTAAGTAACAAAAATTGCAATATCTGTTTGTGTTAAAACTTCTGGTCTTTTTATTTGTTTGTTTGTTTGTTTGTCTTTTCTGAGGTAAGAAAATCAGCTTGTTAGCAATAATGGTTCTGGTGGGTGACAGTCTTCACAATTTTGCTGATGGCCTGGTAATAGGAGCAGCATTCTCATCCTCAACAGAAACAGGTGTGACAACGACTGTTGCTATTTTATGCCATGAAATTCCTCATGAAATGGGTAAGAAATATATATGTGTATTTTTCCTGATTGGCTTTGTATTTCCAGGTTTCCCAAAGAGTTATTTCCTGTATGATATTTGTGGTAATTCTTCTTGGTTATAACATCATGAACTATGACATTAATGTGCGAGACACTCCTACTTTCTTTCCCCTTTCCAAAACCCAGGGGAGGCTTCTGCACTCATTATTGGATGCCGTCCCATCTCACTTTCTCCAAACGTAAAGGACATCAGGCCAAGGGTGACCTGTTATGTGTACAGAGATAAAAAATTACAAGCTGAGAGCAAGAGCCATGTGTGCGTGATGGGTATGCCTGACACAGTGGGCTATCCAAGACTTTCAATATGCAGCAGTTTCAATATTCCCCATGTTACCCTCCTTCCTGCTGCTAATCAAGAATAATAAGGTAATAAAAGAAAGCATATGACCTATTTTACCAGTGGACAGGACAGGAGGATTGTTCTATTGAATATTGTCCTCAATTAACTTCTTGTGGTAAAACTTTCAGCATGGCTGAAGCTGTTCCTCACATTGTGTTGATGAACATGTATGAAGTGGGAATTTTGAGATGAGAACTGCAGATTCTCATTTCCATCCTTAAATGACAGAAGATTTCATGTGCTGTGTAGAAAACTTCGAACAAAAAGATGGGATGGGGAATTCCTGTAAAACTGGTAACTCTTGTTTGCATACCAAAGAAAATCTAAATTTTCTTTAAAAAAAAATTTTTAAAAAAAATGTCTCCAAAGACAGACCTTCTTCATTCTGGGGCAGTAGTGCCCTGGGGTCAAAGTGGCATTTTTACAATCATAGAGTAGAATTCTTAAAATCTGATATTGTGGACCTGTTATGAAATCTTTTATTTTAGAAGAAATATCTGTGATGGGATTTTGATGTATGACTCACTACAGTTGATTAGGTCTGAAATCAGTGGAATTAAACTCAAACTAGAATCATGCTGGCATAGGTTACTCTGACTTGCAGCACCTGTAAAACACTCAAAGACCATGCTGCAAATATACGCACATGTTTTGAACTGGCAAGTTCCCAGTGGAGAAAGATTTAGAAACTCTGGGAAAGCATGTGACTTCACTTTTGCTTGTATCCAAGTTGGAAATGTCATGGAACATCGAGAACTAACAGAAAGCTGCTCCTGTATACTGTATGCTATCTTTAGGAACAGCTAAACAAATACAAGTAAATATTACTTTTTTGGTTTTTTTGAGGTTTTGGGTATTTTTTTCATACAGGATGAGTTTATAACTAATTCTACAGAAATCTAAAGGCAGCCCTAGACCATTCATTATCTTTTGTGCATTTCTTAATTATTTTCCTTCATGTTTTATTACCAAGAGTCTTCCAAATACATTTATCAGCTAAATAATAAATTTTCTTTCTTTTTCTCTATGCAGGAGATTTTGCTGTGCTGCTAAGTACAGGGCTCCCCACGAAGATTGCAATTCTGATGAATTTTATAAGTGCACTAACAGCATTCTTAGGACTTTATATTGGCCTTTCTCTATCAACTGACCCATCCATTCAAAACTGGATTTTTACTATTACAGCTGGAATGTTCTTGTATTTATCTTTAGCAGAAATGGTGAGAACTTCAGTCTATGGGTATATTTTCCTTTCAGCATAGCCACACATTATAGATGAGTGTCAGACAAATGCAGGTGGATGAACGTGGAGATAAAAAGAGTTCATAGGCTTGTAGGGAAGAGCATGTTGTCTGCCCTGTGTGTCTACAGTACTTTGAACAGTAATCTGGTTTTATTTCATGTCATTATCATGCTAGGTGTCATTAGTAAAGAAAAGGTGAAATAAAGGTCATTAAGAGGCTAATATATGAGAAAGGCATAAAGGACTTTTAAAGGGGGAAAGGTAAACAACATATTTTTAGTTACTTAGTAAAACTTAATTTGAATCTGCAGGGTTTAAATCCTGAAGAAGTTGGTTACTTTTTTGTGCCCTTTTCTTTATATATTTTTCATCCATTGTCTCAACATGAATGTGCTGTTTCTGAACTAAAATGCAAAGATTCTTATCCTGCACTCTTCCTTTCTGTCTTAGAGAGGTTTGGATGAGCTCCTAAGTAATTCATAAGCCATCACATTTCCTCAACTTTTTCGTATTTTTCATAATTTTTTTCAATATTTTCCAATATTTTTCATAATCCCAGTTCAATAGAAATGAGCTGACTACAGAAAAATAAAGTGTGAAGATATGCAGTAGGAGGAAGGTCTAAGGACTGTATAAAGACGTGGGGGCATCCTAGCTCATGTAAATGTCTTGGGCCCCATCATTTATTGAAGAGACAGCTAACTGTTACACTTGTAGCAATGCAGAATTTAATTGCTTCCCAGATTTGTCACATGGTCTTTCACCATCATGTGTTGATGTAAACTTGCTTACAAGCTCCTGAACAGAGATGGAATATTTTGAGTGATTAGATGAAGAGGGAGGAAAAAAAAAATCTCTTCATAAATTATTATTGTGTTTTCCCCAAGCCTGCATGTCTCTCAGTTGTGTTCACTACCACCCCCCACCTTATGCCTGAGATATTAGTTACCAGCTTCAAGCATAATACTTTAAACCTGATATTCCATTCCAGCATTATAACCTATTTAAAATCCTACTTATAATAATTGACCTTAGACCTTGGTAGTATTTATTCTATTTTTTGCTATTGTAACTAAAGCGAACATAAAGTGCTCCTAAGAGCTTAAGAGGGAACTGCCTCAGGATTGTGGATGTGTCAACAGTCCTGACTGAGGTGGTAAATAACAGACAAGAACACTGTGTACCAAGCAGCAGCTTGTTCTGACACTGAAAAATTTGGAAATGAGGCTGCCTACCTACTGAGTAGGCATGGTTTTACTAATAGGGCTAAGAATGATATAGACATATTTTGCAATCAGTGTAGGATCAGCATTCATCAGGGATCCACGAGCTTCTAGAACAATACCATGTTTTTCCCTGAGTCTTCAAAGCACTGTGCCAGCTGTAAATCCCAAGAGCTAATACAGTTCCAGGCAGAGACAGAGACATGTTTTCCCCTGTTCTCAGCTTGTCACCATAATCTTGGTCTTGATGTGAAGAATAGAAAGAAGAGAGAGAGAAGGGAGGATCTTATTTCTCTCATACCTTTTATTAGTAGGCTCTGTATATTCTCTGTATCTCTGTATCTATTTCTCTGTATATTCTCTTTGGTTTGCTCCCCTATGTTTGTCAGAAGTGTCAAATATCCCAGAGACTACTTTATTTTAAAAAATTATTCATGTAGTGCTGCGGGATCTGATAGATCTGAAAAGTTTTGTATTTTTCAACTTCCTGCTCAGAAGTAGCTTCTATTCTCTCGTGCATTTTCATCCACAAACAACAATCATCAGTGTTCCTGCCAATGGTGTACAAACACTACGGAATACAAAGCTTGACTGTAATTTTCAGTACTTGTTTTATGGGATTTCACATATTCATGTGCTTGTCAGAGCAGCAGTTCAGTAAAACTGAACAGCCTTCCTGGTTTCTGCGTTGAGGAACATCGAGGGGTATGAGTGGAGGTTTATCAGCAAAACAGCACTGTGAGACTGCTGCCACGGTCAAGTTAGTACAAAACTACTTCTGTGGTTGATTAAAGGCTTTTCATTTTGACAAACGGCATTCTATCTCCATTAGCAAGCAGGGTGGAATAATCATTTTAGAAATTGAAAAAAGGACAGAAGATAAAATCGTTTATATACTTCATCATTTTTCACCAAGAAATTACGCAAAACTGATGTTTGCTCTGACTAACCTTACAAATATTTTTGATTTTGAAAAGAAAGGAGTAGTGTTTAAAGTGATTTACTGGGCTGTTGCAGTGCAACAGTCATGCCATATATGCCCCAGCTTGGTGGAACTCCTTTTTAGCCAGTACATGGCTGAGAGCCCCTCATGCCTCCTTTCAGCATGCTGCTTCCTGTTTCTTATCTTTTGTGTGGTCACAATAACATGAGCTGGAGTGAGAATAGAGTGGTGCATTGATGCGGTGCCATGTTCCCTCAATTTCTAAAGTGGTTTGCATCTGCCAGTTGAACAGGCTTATGCTTCCTAAACAAGATTCACTCTGCTGTACCGCCCAGTTTGTCATTCAGAGAGAGTTGGGGAACAATGGCTGATATTGTGACGTCAATCAGCTTTTGTTTTTACAGATAAGCAGGGATGTTACACTAGGTATGGTTATGGAAATGGTCTGTGTGTTGATGATAAGCACATAGGTTAGATGGAGGGATCAGACACCAGCATTGGACATGGGAAGGGCACTACCTGAAGAGCACTCTTTTTGAAAACTATCTTAGAAACCTGCTGTGTATGTGTGTAACTCAAAAGTTGTCACTGACAGCAATAAGAGAAAAGACTAGATTTTGCAGTGGGAGGAGAAAAAGTTTGGAGAACTTCTTCACTCAGGCACTGGGGAAGAGCACAAAATAGACTTATAAGGATAAATAAGAATGATCAAATGTCTAGACTGGAAATCTAGATTCAGGCTTAGGTCCTAATTAACAGTTTTTGCTTAAATATACAACAAAAATCATGTGCTCTGGGAATTTACAAACTGTCAGTTCAGATCTTGATTTACATCAGAACTTTAAGGTGTTCTCACTTGCTTTGGATTAAAAGTTTCTGATGATCTTAAAATACAGATCAGGTATGAGTTTCTTTGCCATAATTTAAACCACTGCCTAGTTGTAATGAAGATCCAGGGCGTTTGGGTTTGCTTGCTATTTTCAGGCAAAACTTTAAAGGGGAGGATGATTTTCCATTGCAGTTTTCTTTTGGGCCCATGAAAACTTCCAGAGATAGAAGAGTGCAGAAGTGGCAGCCCCAGAGACGCCCTCACCCCCGACAGAGAAAATGACAAGCATTGCAAAAACTCCTTAGCCTTCTTGGTCAGCACCACTCCACTGTCTCCCAGTGGCTGCTGCTGTTACAGCTACTGTAAGAGGTTCCAAGGAGCAGAGGAACTCCGTAGCTTTACTCAAGTGCAGGCTGTGAGGGGAGCAGACAAAAAATCCCAACCAAAACCAGAGGTCAGCACCAGGCCATTGCTTTATATTTATTTCCTGAGTTGATGTGAAAGTATTAGGAGTCATTAGTGTTTTTAAGACATAAAGCAAAAATATTAAGAGAATTGGAGCCTGAGGCATCATTTCCACAGGCCCTATTTAGACATACATTTAGTTTAAAAGCTTTGATAAAAGAGACCATGTAGAGTGGAAGGTCAATGTAAGTAGTTTTTAATATGATTATAAACAGGTGCTGCTACTTTACTTCATTTAAAACTCAGAGAGAAAAATATTAAACACAATTTTTTCAGGCATATTTAAAAAATCCTGTCTTTCTCTTGTACATTTACTAAAGCCCAAGTAAATAGGAGTATTGCCAGTTATTTCAGAAAGAGCATGATTGACCCTATATTTAGAACTGAAACAAAAAATACTCCAACTAATTTATTCCCATAAAAGGGAATCACTAATTTTACTAAATAAGCATTTCCTTGCAGACAGCTATATGAAATTGCTACAAACTATTGAGAAGTTGACAATTTTTGGAATTTCATTTATAATTCTTGTCAGTGCTAGTAAAAGAATGAAAATGGGTAGAATTTGATTAATTTAAATATTTCACTGTAAAGATCAGCTTTGTTACAATGCACAGAAAATGCTGCATATTAATAACTAAATTCAGAGCTCAGCATTTTGAAAAGTTTTCATTTTTTTTAAATGAAGTTTGCCTTGTTTTCCCATAACTTTTTTTTTCCCACAGATGAATGTATCTGGCTCTCATTCTGGTGTCTTATTCTTTTTTTAGCTTCCTGAAATGACTCATATTCAGACGCGGCGACCCTGGTTGATGTTTCTCCTACAGAACCTTGGATTACTATTAGGCTGGCTTTGCCTCTTACTTTTGGCTATTTATGAACAGAAAATTAAAATATAAGTTTTCTGTTGGAAATCTTGAAGTACCACTTATGACAGTGGATAGCATTATTCACAATTCTATCATGTTTTCTATAGTGATATATAAATTAAGTTGCTGGGATTTTATATCTGAACAGTAGATAACTATTTTACTTTATTAACTTATTGTTCAGATTTTTAAATTTTTTTTTGTAAACATGAATGTTTAGAATTATGTTTTATTTGTTACTGAGTTTACCAGATCCCATGCTCAAACTCACAGGAGCTTTTGATTAGTTTTTATTGAGACTGTTCTAGTTGAATGCTCTAAGTGATCTCTGCCAGTCTGATTTGAAGAAAAGAATAAAGTATTTTTATATGCAATAATTAAAGTGGACTAACCATAGTAGAATAATTTGAGTAAGAAATGTTTTTTTGCCTCTTAGTACAAAAAATTAAAGTATTTCTATAAATCTAAAAAGCATAGGGAAACTAAACTGCTAAATGGCATATACCAGTCTCATAATGTCTGCACTATCTACTTTGTCAACATAAAGATCCTCAGCAGTCGTATCTTACTGGTTCACTGTGGCAGAAAAAAAATGACAAGTGTAAATGTTGAAGTTTATGATCTAGAAATCTTTTTGAACTGCAGCACAGTTTCTCATACACGTGATGGAATCTATGACAGTCAAGCATTGGACTACCTGCCTTTTGCATTATCTCACTCCTGGTGGTTGCTCATAGCAAATGCTTATGAAGGACTATAAGAAATATGTTTGTTTTTCACTGATATTCCTTCCAAGCTCCTCAAATGAAGGGATCCTTGAGCCAAATGTTGCTTCTGAGATATCACATTTAATAAACACCAATAGTGCCTTCCTGTCAGCAATTAGCTTATTCATACATATGCAATGCACATTCTGGAAAGAGCTTTTTCAATTGTCTAAAGTGCATGGGGCCTCACTGCAACTCCTCCCATCGCGAGTGATTTTTGTGTAATTAGTCCTCTTGATTTCTAGGGAATTCTGCATAAGTTGAAATGATTCATTTAATTTAGTATTGCAGAATCAAGTCTAGAACAAATATATAAATTCTGCTCTGATTCTGAGGTACTGAGAAACTACCAGGATGTACTGTGCAGCACTCAACTGTGTGATTTCAGGTATTTACACACTACCAAATTCTGATGTAAGGACTTCTCCCCTACCTAGTTTATAGTTTTGTATGTTGTGTTCTTTCTTTCTTCTTTGATGAGTTGTGGAAATAGGGAGAGAAAGTTACAGAAAAAACACATATATTCTTTATGCAGCAACTGGAAATTTTCATTGTCTTAACTCAAGCTTGAAATATGTCTACATCATGACACAAAATGACTTTCTCACAATGTGTCCTGTGGGTTTTTTTTGATATCTCCTAGTGAAGGTACAATTATTCTCATATTATGGATGGGAACAGTCTACCCTCCTAGAGTAAACGGTCAGACCTGTCAGTTCTCAAAAGCTTCACAGGCATCAAACTAACTTATCAAAAAAATATAAAGTGAAAACACAGCACCAAGCTTGTCTGAGTTCAAGAAGCATTTGGACAACACTCTCAGGCACATGGCGTGACTCTTGGGGTGTCCTGCACAGGGCCAGGAGTTGGATTCAATGATCCTGATGGGTCCCTTCCCCTTCCAACTCAGCATATTCTATGATTTGATGATAGCCCAGATTCATGGGCTTGTGATCCTAGTAACCCACAGAATAACCATAAGGAAAAAAAACACTCAAGGATCAATTTAAAGATAGATATGCACTCATTTTCAATGCTTGTTAGTAGCAAATACCCCAACACACATCTAAACGTGAACGTAGACATTTACATGCCTTCAGAAACCTTGTCCCAAGCAATTTATCCGCAGTCACACAGGAAGTCTCTATCTGACTAGGGGAACGAACTGAGCTATTTTTAAGCTCCCAAGTAAGATCCTAGCTTTTTTTTTATTTAGGTGTGCAAATCTTTTGACTGCTTTTTCTGTTGATGTAACTTTGAAAGGTGAGCTGAGAAGCCATGACTGGTGTTTATCTTTTAAAAGTTTACACTTTTTTTCAGGCAACTGGGCTTCCTTTTAGAAAGGCAAGATTTTTAAAGAGTGGTTTCCCACTATTGCATCCGTTTGTATTGGCACTGAGTCACTCCATGACCTTCAGCTGTGACAGTCAATTCAAGCAATATCAGGGCATCACTGGACGTAAGCAAAATCTATTCTTGTATCAGATGGTGAGAATGAATATTGGAAACATTTGTTATTTCAAAGAGAAGAGCTACCATAGTTTGAATGTTTATGTAGGCCTAATGTTCGCTACCATAGAAAACAAGATTACTGATATGAGCATGTTTTGATAGTGTTATTATATTCTGAAATATTTTTCTACTATTTATTAATGTGTCTGAAAGAGGAAAAGTAATTTCTGGCAGTGTGTACTTTAAAGTTGCATATCAGCATCCTGACATGATCTGTGAATATATTGTTTCCACATCTGTTCAGAAAATGCCATCTTTTGTCTGTATGTATTTTTCAGGTAGCTTGATCACATTAATAACCACATATATTTATACAGCTCCCAGCACAAGCACAGATATGTTCATGAGAATGCCAGTTAGTCCTTATTTATGCAAAAGAGCTCTTACACTTCTGTGGTGTTTGTCAGTCAGCGAGTTGTTCAGTCATCATTTTGCCCTGGTGTCAAATCCAAACACCTGAAGTCTCATTAGTTTATGGAAGTTTGAATTCCTGTGGGACTTGTGAGAGAACCTATCTCACTACTTACAGTTAGTGCCTCTACTGTAAATCTCTTTACATTAATGTCTTTAAAAAGATACTGAAGTTAAAAAAAGGCTAGACTGTATATTAGGAACAATATGTCATACAGAGGGCTGGAAACTCTTCCTATAGATCTCTAAAATAGAAAAGTAAATAAGTTTAAAACCAAAGAGATCCACCTGCAGAATTCATCTTTTCACTCAATGTTCTTTAAAAATTCCAAGAAAAATAATAGAATATAGTTTTGTGTTGTTACAAAAGGGAAGACTGTGCATAAGTATTCTCATGATGCATTCTCTGTTAGTTTAAGTTCTGTAGAGTTTGTTCATACAGATTTGGAACAGAACTGTTTTAAAGCCAGTTAAATGTCTTTCTCTTCCTTCAAACGTAATTGACAGTGAACATAATATGCCAGTGTTTTCACTGAGTCAAATCCTGAGTAAGGACTGCAGAACTTCATCACTTGCAGACCTTAAATCATGACTAGATATTTCTCTAAGAGGTATGCAATTACTCAAACAGATGTGCTTGATGGAGAGATTACTTGGTGTGGTTTTACAGCCTGTCAGGCAGCTCTGACTAGATAATCATAATGTTCCTTTGAAACCCTAAAATACATGAATCTGTAGATGCAGGAATTTTTCTGGAAGAAGCTGGTTAGCATGTCTCCCTTTCATCTGTTCTTAGTTTTCAGGCACTCTCAAGATGAAAAATATATCTTACTTTCCTACACAGAAAATTAGAGAGAAAAGGAAAGGTTGAAAAAAATTCGTTTGCCACAGTATTTTTTCCTGGAAGTTAAATGGCAGAGGGCCTCATAAAACATATTTCCAATTCCAAACTACCATCACTCCTAAGCATGAGAGCTGACCTTGTACCTCCCTTTTCTGTATATGTTACACATTACCCAGTGACTCCTAAGATAAATAGTACCTTCTTTGTAGCCAGCTATGCTAATGCCCTCAGAAGTTTCTGGAGCCCATCTGCATGTTTTAAATACTGCTGTCTATTCCTTTACTCTATTTTATGCTTTAAATATGATTGTGGCATTTTTCCGGAGAAAAAAAATACCTCTTTCATATAAGAAAAGATAGTTTTGATATTTATGTGTGTATTGTTTTTCTATCACCTTGCCATTGCATTTGAGAAAGCAAATTATCATTGTAACAATTTTTATCCTGCAGATGGAAACCAGGTTTATATCTGTCTGAAGTACGGATTAGGGCTGATAATTTTATGATAAGGGCACACTTTATCAATGTTGTTAGCTCTTCTTTCTTAATTGTAACCTTTTGTCATGTCTTCCTCTCATTTTGAAAATAAGCTGCCTTCTATTGTGAGTGTAGCTGTAGGAATGTGACTACAGAAAATACAAGCAGTTGTTACACAATAGCTTTAATCAAAACAAAAAGTCCTGCAATTTACTTTACTAGACCCACCTACATTCCTTTCTCCCCAAAAGAACAAAAAAAATCCACACATGAAACTGTTGCTTTGGGTCACGTAGGGGAATGTAAGAAGTGCCTCCTTCCTTTTATGTCTCTGATAACAGGACCGAGCACAATGAGAGACCCTGCCTAGACACCCGGGTGCATTGAAATCACTGCCAAGCTTCCATCAGAGGCAGTGGAGAACAGCGTCCTGGTGCAGGGGGTGCAGGAATTTAGAGGGCTGGTGCCGCTTCTTCTTGCAGAGGTGACAGGAAACAGAACAGGCGGGGGGACTGCAGAGGGGGGCATCTCAGGGTGACACTTCAGCAGCTGCAGCAGGATGATCAAAGGTTTTACACTGTCTCTGTAAGACTCTGCAACAGCTCACTTCAGGGCAAATTCTCAGACGTTCGTGTTGTCTTGGCTTTGGGTGTAAAAGATACCGCGGAAGCAGTCTGGCTGATACCGCTGTGAGTGCAGGCTCCAGCAGTGCAATAATCCACAAGAGCACAGCAGCCAAGGTGACCCAAGGGATTCCCAGGGTGGTCCAGCTCCACATTACAGCTGCAGGGCACCTAAAGGGAGCACATCTAGGCAGTCTCTCCTCCCCATGGTTTCAGCTCTGACATTGCCAGAGAGCATTAAACACAGGATTACCTGACACCCTAAATGCACCTAAATGCACATTTACATACTGGCCCAAGATAACACCAACCAACCGCTAATGCAGTGCTATAGATATCTCTACATTTGACATCATTTTTTCCTCCTGTAGCTGTCTGGGGGACCCTCTCTCATCCTTTTCCCAGGGGTCAGCAGGACCTAATTTGACCTATCCCAGAGAGATGACGAGAGATATGCATAGTGGAATAGAGTAGTCAATTATTATGACATATTCCAGTCTTAATTTAAGATCCTACCAACTTCGTCTCCATGGACTCTCATGCTTCAAGGAAGGCACCAGGACAACACCTGCACTGGTGTGTTTAGTAGATGCCCAGGCTGTCCTCTCTGGGGTATATGGAAGGTGAATAGCAGCCATAGCTCAGGCCTGACAGTTGTTTCAGAGTATCCCAGGTGTTCCTGTCATTGCATCTGCCAGCCCACCACCTTGCAGGAAAATTAATTTTAACTTTTCCAGCATTTGGACTTTCTAGCATAGGTCCTATGACCTGCTATGCAAATACCATAACCCATATGATATGAGCTCTTACCTGTTCTCCTCCACCACCCATGCTGGTGGTTTTGGACCACTGTGTTGCAGCTGTTTGTGAGTTCTTATGCTCTGAAAGGGAAACAGAATATTGGAAATTTCACTGAGGATCACACAGAAATAGATATTATTGTCTAAACAGTGGTATCAGCAATGCACCTCTTATTGAATAAACACTGCTGTTTGTACTGAACACAATAAATCACTCTTTTGATTCCACACTGAAGTGTGTTGGTGGTGTCTTGGTGGTCTTGGGTGGTTTTATCATTAACAACTGGTAGTTTGTCCTGATTTCATGAGTTCATAGGCCGTCTACATATTCATGTGCAAAGGTGCAGTATGAGCTCTGAAGCAAGAGTACACCTACTTTATGGCTGTCATCCCTTTCCAGAAGTGGGTGGGTATTGCACGTAAGTATACAACCTAATGTCAGCTCTATACATGGTACAGTGACTCAGCAGCAAGTAGCTATAATTATCAGCAAGTTTAGAAAATTGCAAGTGGACAATATATATCTGGTAGTGTAGTATGACCAGGACAGCATAGCAACATTCAGAAAATGTGACATCCACACTGAGCTAGATCCATTAATGCAATTCTTTTCCCAGGTACAATCCACATGAGAAGTCCCAAGCACATTAGAATCATTCTGCTATACTGCAGAACTTCAATCATGATAATTTTTTGTGCACTTTGCACAAGGCTTCAGAATAAAAGATGCAATGGAAAATAAGGCCTCTTCTTTAATGTGGTAAAGAAATGAATACAAGTCTTAACACACTCTAAGTTGCACAGTGACTAATCATCCTGCACAAATGCAAAGCATATCCCTTTTCACTTTGAGACAAACAGGGTAAAACAGATACATAACAAGAAAGCCGGAACTAGGAAGTGTCCAAGAGAAAGTTCTTTTAGATGAAAGTTTAAATGACAAAACAAAAACCAAATACCTAAAAAGTATTACTCTCTCCTCATTGTTGTCCATTCTCATCGGCAAACAGAAACCCCACACAATTCTCTCAAATGTTTCTGGAAAATATCGTGGCTGAGAAGTCAAGCTTTAATACTGGAAATAGTTCACATATTACTAAACAGATGACTTTTAATAACTCTTAAACTTGAGACAGGCATTGAAAAAAATATGATCCATATGTTCATAGCCATATAGTTTGGAAAATACATATTCATACTTGATGAAATCAGTATAATTTTTTGTGCAGGATTTCAGTTCCATCTCAAGTAATGAGAAGAAAAAAAAAGCTTATGAGAGCATAGACCATTTTCTATCATTTTCTACTACCATAAAACCTAGTTTTCAATTTGGCTTTCTTTACTTGCAATTAGCAAAAGTATGCCATTTGTTTTCTCTCTAGACAACAGAGTAGCTGAGTATCTGGTGTTTCTGGCATCATTAGGGTGGACTAAGA
>JAYRBT010000082.1:19268204-19287168 GCA_036023395.1 Myiotriccus ornatus | reverse complement strand
TATGCCATTTGTTTTCTCTCTAGACAACAGAGTAGCTGAGTATCTGGTGTTTCTGGCATCATTAGGGTGGACTAAGAAAGCACATGACTATTTGCTGTAAATTCCTTTCTATCATGTAATATTTTAATACATCATAAAAATTCTTAGGTTGGGTTGCACATAATTAACCCTTCATTCTTGATCCTGATTCTCCTTCATGGAAGTAATTCTAGAATAGAAGTGTTTTCTAGAAGGAATTGTTATGTACTTCATTTGAGTGAAGTGGGGCTTTTTGCTTCCTTTACTTCCTTTTGTTTCATTTCTCCCCCTTAAGAAAACTTAATTTGTCAGAAGAGCTTCCTATCCTTTTCTTTTTTTTTTTGGTTATCAGAAAGCATACTCCATCTTCAAATCCAAAAAGTGAAGAAACAGTGAAAAAACCCCAACAAATTACTTAAACCTCATGGTGTCATGGTGCAAACACCAACACTGGTATTCACCAGTCAGTTTACACCAGACTACAAGTGATCAGGTCTCCTGAATGTCTTCAATCACTCTTTTTTAAAGTTATTGCTTCTCAGCTGAGATATATTAGCTGACACTGGGCATGTGCCTAACCTTTTGCGAATTCTCAGTAAAACAATTGCTAACCACTTTCACTTTTACAGCCTACTAGTACTACAGACAAAGACATCGAAAAATAGTTTCTAATTATGGATAATTATTTGATTTTCGTAATATAAACTGAAAATTTCTAAGAACTTGAAGTAGATAAGAGCTTGCAATATGTTCGTGCAGTTTGTAGTTCTGGTATGAATGCAAACCACAACAATACCAAGAGCTGCTTTTGAATATCTCATATTAATGTCATATAAGAGATATTCCATACCTTTCTTTCTTCCTTCAGAATTCACAATACAAAAGGTATGTCAGATGGGAATTATATTTTTGTAGTTCAAAATGGCTATTTGAATAGTAAAAAGGCCCTTTCCTCTCTCTGCACTCTTGTCCCACATATTTCAGGAAAAAACACCTTTTACAAAGAATTGCCAATTTTTTTCCTCAGTGAAGTTGGTGGTTCACATGGTAAGACACACAGAATCTTGGCAGAAGAGACATTCACGTTCACTGTACTTATGGTTACAAAACAGCATCAGATTTCAGGTTCAGACTTTGCTCCCTTATGCTCCTAAAACCAGTGCTTACTTTGTAGCATGTAAATGCATAAACTACTTCTGAATTCTCAGGTTAGTTTTATATTGGCAAAATTTTACTAAAACAATATTTTCTGCTTCATGCTATTTTAAACAAAAGACAACATGGGCTTTTGCATTCTTTATAACAAAACCAACAGGTCTGCACAGTGCCTCTGTTACTGAGATCTACATGATAAGGAGATCATCTGAAATACAGCTGGCAACCAGCACTGTTTCTCAAGTACTAAAAGTTCCTAGGCAGTATGTTTGATGAAAAACACATTGCATGTTCATTTATCCCCTATGTCTATTTAAAATGTAAGATATAAACATCTCTTCTGCAGACCAACTCAAAAAACCTATATCTGGTTTACATCCTTCAGTCACTGCAATGACATTTCATTAGCTAATCCATTGTGGAACTGATTTTTAACAAAATAGAAGCAAATTTGATTTGTTAAGTTTAACCAGATCATGTAATACCCTTCCAGTAAGTCTGCCCCTACAGTTCTAACTGCCTTGTGTTATTGTTTTCTGGTGACAGATAGGCTGCTGCAAATACTTCTGCCGTAATTAATCTGCTCCAAGGGGAAGAAAAGAAAAAAAGAGTTGAAAGTAAACTTCTAAATGACATGGTACTGCACCTTACAGTGTAAATGAGTCCTTGCCGTTTTTAGGTCTATGAAGATAAGACAAATGAGACAGAACAAATCCCCATGCAGTGACATGGAAGGAGCAGTGTTGGTATCTCTGTGATGCTAGATAATAATCATCAATGATAATGTAACAGTTTTGGCACTAGGTTGCTCGTCTTTACTATTGTTGGCTACATCTACCTTTTTCACTCTTTTCACTCTTCTGTTCCATATTACCTACTTAAATGAGAGAATAATCAATCAAACTCTCTCAGGGACAATCTAATGAAGAAGAGAGTTCCTTCCCAAATGAGATTTTGCCATGCCCTGTCTATCATGTTATCCCATCAAGGGAGTTCTGCAGAATGATGAGAAAATGAAAAGACTTCTACTACAGATCAACCAAATACAAAACTCAGAGAGTTCCAAATAGTTTTAAGCAGCATCAATGAATGTTTCAAGTAACCTCTAGGGCTTGGTAAGTTTGTCAATTTGTCTATCAGTAGTTAGATACAACTCTTATGTGTATGGTCTTATATCTGCACTAAACTTTGCATGAAGGGCAATAGAACAGAAAAGAAGTGCCAGTGAAAAGCCCCAAATATCCTGTACAGAAACCATCTGTTTCTAGGTATGGCTAATACAAAAAAGAGCAAAATATCTTAATCTCACCTTTCTCTATATAGTTCAGAGGCCTTGGAGATTGCAAGCATAATCCTTTAACCAGTCTGGGTATGGAGAACTGGATCTAATCCTCTCCTGAGAGCACACACCATTTCTATTGAAGATCTAAATGTGGTTACTCTTCCCTTTTAGATATTGGCTGAAGAAAGCAGTTCTTCCAAATTGTATAAAACATAACAGCAGACCAGAGTACTCAAAAACTAGCTAATACCAATTTCAGGCACTGCTTGTGCATTTTCTCCAAGTCCTACAATTTCTTTGAGCAAACACTAGAATCCACAAGGGATAAACTACTCACCAGGCTGAAGAGTTACAGATTCACAGAAGAGCTGAGGTGGGAAGATGCCTCTGAAGATTCTCTAGTCCCTCCACCCTTGCTCAGAGTGGGCTCAGATAGAGAAGGTTGTCCATGGTCTTGTACAGCTAGGTTTTGAGGATCTCCAAGGATGGAGACTGCACAACCTCTCTGGGCAACCTGTGCCAATGCTCAGTCACCCTGTTTCAATTTGTGCACATCACCTTTTATCCTATCACTAGATACCACTGAGAAGAGTCCAGCTCCATCTTCTTCAGAACAACTTAGGTATCCATACTCATGAATATGATGCACCCAACTCTCCTCTGATTCAGGCTGCACAGTCCCAACGCTCTCAGCTGCTCCTCATGCAGCAAATCCTATGAGCCCTTAACCATCTTTGTATATCTTTGCTGACCTTGTATGTCCAAGTGTTGTCCTGGGAAGTTCAGCACTGGACCCAGCTCTCCGGATACATCCCATCTACTCATATGGCTGAGTAGAGAGGAAGGGTCACCTCCCTCAGCCTGTTGGCACTGCTGATGGACAAGCTGGATATGAACCAGCAACATGACCTTAGATCAAATAAGGGCAAAAAACCTCCTTTGCAAAGCTACTTTCGAGCTTGTTCCAGACTGTAACGGTGCATGGGGTTATTCCTCCCCAGGGGCAGGACTTAGCATTTCCACTTGTTGAACTTCATGAGATTCCTGTTTGCTTGTCAAGGTCCCTCTGAATGGCAGCACAAGTCCCAGGCTCTGCTGCCAGTCTCCCAGTTCTGTACCACCCACAAGCCACATTCTTTCTTTTCTCTTTCTCTGACCTACTACCTTAAATTAATTCTTATGGAATTCGAATGAGAGCAGAGGAGTGTTGCTCCTCGGCATTGCCATTAAGTGTGATGTAAACAGAGTACTTCGGGGAGTAGAAGACAGGGATTTCAACCTCCTACTGATGAAAGCAACGAGCCAATATCTCCAGCAAAGTTCTTAATACATTAGATATCTTGTCTAAGCATAGGGATCTGTATTTCTCCCTTAACCATCTCTGGAAAGGCAGCGATCATACATTTTGCCAAAAGACAGTTCACACATTAGGCAGTTTTAAAGCATGTCTTAACTGGACCCTAGAAAATGCTTAATTTCTAGGTCTTGAACCCTTGAAAGATACATTCTGAATTGCTCAGACTGTGACAGAAGCCGAATCTTACGGAGTTTACAAATCAAAAGGAGTAATTTAACAAGCTTATGTAACTCAAAAAATTATGCATATATAACAGCTTTGCCCTGACTTTGTTCTTTGCATCCAGCCTTATAGAGCCCCCACAGTGTAGAGTATTCTCTAACTACTGCTACAGACTCTAGAAGAAGGCAGAGAATGAGATGAGACAGATATTGCATAGTTATTTCATTCTGTCTAGCACTCCCAGCTAGTCCCCATCCCTTCAAATTAGTACAGTTTATCCTGCACAAGAAACATTAGAGCTGCAGATTTTCATGTTTAAAAATTTAAACAAATAAGCATTTTTAAAAAATAAAATAAAAATTGCAAACTCTACTTACTACTGTCTTCATTTCTGCCAAAACTATGTCTATATGTAAAGCACCCAAACACTGTCTCATTAATAAGCTTGTTTAAAAACTGAAGTTCAAAGAATAATATTTTCATAGGTTAACAGTTTACTTGCTGTCAGTAAACTTGTTCAGTTTCCTGCACTGCACAGATTTGACTGTACTATGAGGTTTCCATGCTCTTGTTAATTCCAAAACTTGCCCATCAGATAAAATTTTCTATTTGGATAGCACTTCTTGTCTTTCCGAAGTGTTCATAACTCTGGAACATGAGCTTCAAAATGCCAAGTTTGTAAGATGCCTCTTTATCTGAGTGAATGTGTCCCCACTTAAAGCAATAGCCCCTTATATTTCAGAAATTGCCTTAAGAGAAATGGGGAAGAAATTAGAGATAATGTGAGTGAATTACAGTGGTGAACTGAATACATCCCAAAGATGATCAGACTAGACAGAGCAGCACTAACCCCACAATCAAATGTAAATATTTTTGCAAAGCCTGGTTTTGTATATCCAAAATTTTAAGGATGACAGCCAAATGTCTTGTCAATTCACTGGGAGAGCCCACAGAGAAACAGCCCTTCTTTGTTCTGATATCTAGTGCATAATAATGGAGTAAACTTTCCTGCCAGAAAAATACCTATTAATTTTCTTTTCTGCTATCTTGCATCTGGCCCAGCTTCCTCAGCCACTCCTCCTACGACTTGTGCTCCAGAACCTTCACCAGCTTCGTTTTCACCAGCCCTTTTCTGGATGCTCCCCAGCACCTCAACGTCCTTCCTGAATTGAGAGGCCCATCTAGTCTGGCAAAAGCCTAGAGGGGAAGTGCTATCTGAAATATAATAGCAAGATTAAGTCTTTTGATGAATCTCTAATGAAGAATTGTGCTGTATTGATACTGTGTTTGTGTTTTGTAGACTGAGTGAATTTAGATTACTTTTTCTTTATAAAGTCTTCCATGTTCTCAGATGATCTGTATGTCTCTAGCTACTTTTAGAGTTATACAGACAGTAAAAGATATTTTGCTTTGGTGTAGAAAAGAGTTATGAGACTACTGAAATCATAAGATTATTTTAAAAAAATGAAGAGAAAACATTATCTCTTTCTAAGTGTAGCACTCAGTTCATAAATATATGTATTCACAAAAAAAAATTGAATTGCTTATTTCTTCCTATCAAAAATTTATCACTACATATAGTTGCAGTTGTAGCTGCATGCCCAATATTTCATTTGTAGAAAACTAAAATTAATAATTTCATTAACAGTGAAATGTGTTTTTTGAAAGTTCATAAATACACACTTCTATGTTGTTTCACTTACATTTAGTACTTTGGTCACACACTTTCTCAAAGGTTTATCAGGCCATTACAACTAGTTGGCACTTCACAAAGGTGCTACAAGGTAAAGTGGAGGGTATTCACTGGACTTATTGCAGCAGCATTTACTCCCGTTGATTTTTTTCCAAAATGTTCAACATGTGGTTCCTCCAGGGAAAGCTCTTTCATTTGCCTTAAGGTTTATATTTTACTGTGATACAATGAAAGACAATCTCTTGTTATATAAATAGCTACATAATTCCAAACAACTTCTATTCACCCAAAGAAGGTTATGTTTCAATAATATTTAATCCCAAGTAAACATTTAATGTTAAATCTTTAAAATGCATTTCCTTAAGAAGTGTAATTCCTATCCTTCTCATTGTTATAAGCTCACTGGTTTGCAATCCATAGGATTTTTTAAGATATTGTTTCTTGACATCTTTTAGTCATAAACAATATAAAACAGAAGTAGATGATATGGCTGCTCTAGAGAAACTAATATCTCTTTTCTGAATGTTGTAATTTTTTTCTGGGTTAGATACATGTTGGTCATAAAATCATAGCAAATATCAGTTCATATCATAAATCATACAAAAATACTAACAATTTTAGTGGTGACTCTACCTGTATATTGCATGTCGGCCCTGAGAACACATTTATGGTCTGAAGAAAATCTGGAAATAATGAAGGTAGTAGTAAATGCATTCTTACGAATACTGTACACTTCATACTAACCCCTTATTTATGGTGTGGGCCAGATGCAAGATAGCAGAAAAGAAAATTAATAGGTATTTTTCTGGCAGGAAAGTTTACTCCATTATTATGCACTAGATATCAGAACAAAGAAGGGCTGTTTCTCTGTGGGCTCTCCCAGTGAATTGACAAGACATTTGGCTGTCATCCTTAAAATTTTGGATATACAAAACCAGGCTTTGCAAAAATATTTACATTTGATTGTGGGGTGCTTTTTTAGCTTTGTTTTATTTTGTGTTTTGTTTTATTTTAATATAAAGCACTGTACCAAGACCGAATGAGAAAAAGAGTTTGGACCTTCAAAAAACATTGAAGCAATATTTATCGTTTCTTATTTTAAAGCATTCCTCTCTTTTAACCGCATTTTTGCTTGTCACTTGGGAATTCCTAGCAAGATAAAATTGTCTGAGGCTTTTAAAATAACGGAAGAGAAGATTTGGGAGCTGCTGTGAAAAACAGGTTATTATCATGTGAAGCCTGTTTTCTACCTAAGATCTTACAGAGGTCCAGCAGCTTAGGTGGATAATTCATGTCGCTTCAGTGAGTGTATTTTGCAAGGAAATAATAATAGCTATCTGAATAGATCCCTCTTTCAAGGTTTGTGTATTGAAAACAGCAGCTGGTATAAAATCTTGAAGTGAGATTTTTATCCACTTATTTATTACCAAAGTAAGCTAAGTTGCATTCATGTGAAATTACTACTGAGAAATGGAAAAGATGGTGGTAAATGTAACTGTAGCATTCCCTGCTTTTTTTCTTCACTGTGTAGTGCAATACAATATCAGAGTGTGAGTAGTGGCTTTGCCAGGAGTGTCCAGCTTATGACTAGGCAGTGCACTGCTATGTTACTTCCCCAGGTTCCAAAACACCACCAGCTACAACTGTACAGGGGAGCTGTATTAAAATGGGAATCAGATAAATGTGTCTCTCAGGTTTGGTGATTAGAACTCAAATTTTGATTCTTTAGTATTATGGTATGGCATTGTTGCATCCATATAGGGGAGAGGTGTACACTCAATATTTTGACCTTGGTTTCAGGCTACTATGCAAAAAGGGCTATCTAACAGCTGTCAGTGTCATAAATTCTCTGAAGAGCAATAGTTTTAGCAACTTTAAAGAACTGCAATAAACCAGCTTCATCTTATGGCAGTTTTAATACTTGATAGAAGCCCAGAGCACTGCAACAATCAAACTAGAAAAATCTGATTTCTTCTCTGGAGTGACTTATGTGGCAGTTCTCAGAGAGCCTGACCTAATTTGAGCTATGCTTCTTGCACTCATGCTAATATGAAATGTGACGAGAGCACTTAAAAACTATTCCTGATAAAATCTCAGGGGCGAGGGGTGACCGTATCCTATCCTATTACCTCAGCAGGCAACTCTACAAATTGAGCTGTCTTAGCTGGAACCCAAATGACTCATCACTTTAAGGACAATTACAATTTAAAGTGTGCATTCTATAGTAGCCTGAAACACTCCCTACAGCACTTAAACGAGATGACTACAAATAAGAGTGCATATTGATATTGTTAATGTCTTCCTTTTCTCTTAGAGGTTTATGATAATAATTCCAAAATGTTCATGCTTACAAAATACATAAGAAGAGGGTTTTTTGAGATTGATTGTTTTAAATTGTTATTAAAAAAAATAGAACTTGCCTGGCCTCTGCCTCAATTCAGAGCTCTCCTATGGGAGTTCATCAATTGAAATAACAAATAAGTTATCTCATTATCTTATCCCTACCTGGCTGTAGTCATTTTAGGACATCTGATGTCACCGAAAGGTTGTGGGGTTTTTTTTATTTTGTTGGTTTGCTTTGTTTGGTTTGGGGGTTTTTGTGTGTGTTTTCTGTTTGTTTGTTTGTTTGTTTTAAAATTTTCATCACTTTTTTACTAGCCTGCTTGCTAAGATATCCTTTACTAGACTGTACTTATATTTATGGAGCTGAAATAAAATACCGAATTTTAAAAAAGTTATGCCTAAACCTGATGCGGTGTGATATGATTGTCTGTGACACAACCAATAATGTGGGTATGATGTTTACAAGTCTCTCAGGAGAGTTTCGTTGCTCACAAGTAATACAGGTGAAATGTTATTTTGGGAAGTGTTGTCATATGTAGTGTACTAGCAGCATTCTTGAGCATGAGACTAGTGCTGTTAGATATGTGTTATTAATCTGAGAAGCCTCTATAAGTCCTACAACCAGTGTATGCTTAAAATAACCAGGATACAAGAGCTGTAAGACTCTAGTAATAAAATTGCCAGGTAGAAATGAGTTGATAACAAAAATGACAATCAGAATAAATACCAAAGTACAAGGGTATGCAATAATATGGAAAAATATGAAACAATATGGAGCAATAGAGAAACTGCTGCTTTGATGAAAAGGTAAGGAGACACCAGAGAGCAGACTGTGGAATTTTAGCCTCAAAGAAGCGATAAGATTTGGTAGTCAACAAATTATTTTCATTCTATATGGTGGTTTCAATGGTATTTGATCAAACGGTATTTCAAAACCACAGATATGGTTGCTTGGTACTCAATATGCCAACCTGGTAGGTATGTATAAGCAGTCAGATAAATTCAAACTCTGAAATGCAGGATCATACTTAATCTCTGTGTCAATGAATCTTATTTTTTTTATGCTGCTCTGCTTACAGCTAAAAATTTTTCTGTGGTGCCTCTCAGCACAGTGTAGCTTTTTGACATTTTGACCTTCTTCTAAGTGGGATGTACAGCTCCAAACATGTTTTTCTCTTAATGAAAAGCAACCGAGGAGCTGTGGAAACAAAGGCCTCTTGGCATATACGTACTTACTAGAATTAAGTGGAATTAGTTATAAAAGTAAAAATTTAAAATCCTTCAAAACTAAAATTAATTGCCAGATGTTCAAGAAGCTTTATTATCAGTCCAGTCAGTCCTGTTGTCCTTGCTTTGTGGTATATGTGGTTGTTGCTTTTTTGCCACTGTATATTATTTCCTGTAGGGCTGAAAGGGCTGCAGTTACATGGCTCTTTGTACAAACTGATTTTACTGCACACCTTTTTAAGCTATTGGAAATATAAGAAGTTTCTATAGTTTCTCTTGATTAGAAAGCACTGTCTGGAAAGTACCACCACAAGAGTCTAAACTGTCTGTGCTCTAAATGCGTGGGCATTAGTGCTAAAAGAAGTTGCAGGTGAGACTCACTCACAGGATCCAGAGAACAGCCAAGCATCACTTCCCATTCATGACATTCTGCTGTGTTTATCTGAGGGCATTTTGACCTCAGAGTTTCCATACATGAAGTCTTATCCACATGTAGCAACCTGCAGTTAAATCATCTTCCTTCTAAAACAATACGGCAAATGAACACCAGAAAGATTAGATTCATCCTGAGAGCCTCACATTTAGCCAACCTGTGAGTTTCAGCTCATATCTCACCACAGCCAAGGATGACACAGGCTGGAGCTGTAAATCAAAGGTAGTGTCATGAGAGCCGGCCAGCACAGAATAAGCATGCTTGCATCAGGACAGAGTGCAGTATGTGCCAGCCACATGAGTACTACCAGCTTGCTCAGGCGGAATGTGCAGCCCTGGCTGAACCCCGATGCTTTCCTGTCTTCCATGCCAGCTCACTTCAGCTGTTTGCAGTACAGACCTCTGGCTGCCGGGGACAGGCTGTGAGACACCTTTACACACTTTGCTAAACCACGTTGTCACAGAGCCACTGTTCCAGAGCAAGCTATTGCTTACCCTTGGCTTCATAAATCTTCATGGATCAGCAGTAGCATTTCAAAAAAAATTTGAAGCAGGGGAGAAAGTGATGAAATAATTTGGATTTTCAATCTGCAGTGTTTTGCTCTCAGCAAAGCCACTGACTGGCAAATATTTACCAGTTCATATGTTTTATTCTAGAAATGCAAAAATGCAATCTTTCTACAAATGTAATTCTTCACAGCATTAACATATTGTTGTTTTTTTTTTCAGAGAGCAAGGGAAGTTGAAATAGAGATTATGAAAATGCCTCTTGACAAAGCTGGTTCTTTTTAATCAAATGTTCCACAGAGAACAGTAATTTCCTACTGACAAAGATATGATTCAAAGGTCATGTGGTCCCTGTCACCTAACAAACAATGAAGGCTGCTGATTTTACTTCTGCAGCAGATGTACGTGCTCTGTACTGTACAGCCTGAGGCCTTCACACTTTCTGAGAACTTATATGACTGCTCTGATACCAGTGAAATGAGAAAATTTAGTAAAGTCCATGGCCTGTTCATGTTAACAATATGATTTTCCTATTGCTAGCCTGAATGGTTAAGTAAAGAGTAAAACTGCTTGGAAATTATTTTATATTCTATAGAAAACAGTTGCTTTTTGTCAAATGTATTTCTGTCTGTGCTTTCACTTTTCAAGCCTTTTACTTTAACCAGAAATTTTATTTTGTCTCTTTCTTTCTTCTATCTTTATTTTCCTTTTTTTTTTTTTTTTTTTTTTGCCAAACTTGATTTTGGATTACCTAGAGATGAACCTGGGCTAAGGGTTACAAGTAGGGTTTACTACGTGGTTCTTTGCCAATAAAGTCGGCCAGTCAAATCTAGTCCTCCTTTTTTGTACAATTGCTAAACCCATTTATGAAGTAATGGCATTGAATTATTTTAAAGAAGTTTGATTCCACTTGTCTGGGCAATGACAGTGGTAGCAGCAAACAATTTTAAGATACTAAACCTTGAAAGATTTCATTTTGGTTTGGAGTGGGAAGGTGTTTTTGGTTTTGTATTAAACTGATGCTATACACTAGTTGCAAATGGTTCCCACTCTGATCATTAACTTTGAATGTAATACAGTGTTACTTCTAACTCTCTGAGCTCTGAAAATATAAGCAAACTACATTTTCATAATATTGTAACTAAGTTTATTCTTCAATGCTTTCCCTACTAAAGCATCTGTTTAGTAAAGAAGATGTGAAAATGCTAATGAACTCTGAATGTTCCTTTGCACTGGTAGGTTGAAACACATCGTTTTACTTCTTGGACATTTTTTTTCAAGATTTATTTTGGTAAAGGAATTATTTTTAAAACATTTTGCATTTATAGTTTTTGCACTTGTATATTAAATTTACAACCCATCTATCTTTTAATATTTATGTTGCTCATTACTAAAAAACATTGATGTATAGACCAAGTGAACAAACAGTAACTGTGCTGAAAGAGCTTTTGTTTCTGCTTTTAAGGATATTTCAGTTTGTAATCTGATATCTGTTTTATTACCAAAAGCCAAAAAAGGACATTATTCTGTGTGTTATATCAGCTTCGTTTACCACTTATACTTTTTGTCATGTTTTTCTGCTTAGAATTGAACTTTTTTTGTCAGTTTTAACAATCAGATTGGATTTCCTCTAAAAGATTTTGTGTAGTATCTCTGAAATTTGAGCTACTTCTAAAATGTATGGGCTGATCTAAAAGTAGGATTACTCTCATAAAATGGGATCTGAATTGAAATTCAGCAGTAATAAAGAGTAAACCTGAAAAGCCCTGCTGGGGTGCCAAGTCATCTCAAAGGCACTCAACGGATTTCACATTACTTTTTCGAGCTACACTCGTGAACAAAGACTAGATAACTTTTCTTCCCAAAGAAACAGTTATAAGGTTGCTTAGATTCACATCATTTATCTGTCGGGGGTTCCTGTAACCGTTACAAGCGGTGGATGCCCCATCCCTGAAAACATGCAGAGTCAGATTGGACAGGGCTCTGAGCAACCTATTCTAGTGGAGATGTCCCTGCTCATTGCAGGAGGGTGGACCAAATGACCTTTAAATGTCTCTTCCAACCTAAACCATTCTGTAATTCTATGCTCCTCTGATCATGAATGGTCCATTCTGAAAACACATTTTCTTGGGACTAGGAATGAGAGGAAGAGCAAATATTAATATTTAGTCTGATGGTTGAATATTCCAAGAAGTTTGAAATATCCTGAGATTTGATTCCTTTTCTTAAAAGACATTCTAATTTATCCAATGGCTATTTTGGTTAAAAAGACAGAACATTGTCACCACTGAACTCTTCTGTACCTCTTTTTTCTGATCTGTAAGTTATAATTTCACTGTCTAATTATAGTATTATTTCTAATCAACATGATATATAAAAATGTTTAAAAATTTTAAATTTTACAGCACCAGACTTATGGCAAAATTAGTAATTCTATAAGACATTCAGTACTGAAACACGTCCTTCTGCATGAAAGACACCACTCTTAAGGTTGCTTTTTCCCTTTCTAATTGAAGCAGAGTAGCAAATGAAGAGTGGTGAATTTTCTTACAACACACAGAATGTAGCTATGCACATGAAGAGAATATATATAAACAGTATAGTAGATTGTGGTAAATAAACTTTTATTGCAGTGGCAAACAGCAACATGAATGCTAATTAAAGAGAGTTTATGAGCTTGTTGTACAACAGCATATGTACAATCCAAGAAAAACAGAGCAGACACTCAGCTACATAGTGATCTAAGGCTCAAGTGTGGAGGAGCACTTATGGGCAGCACCCAGTCTTCTGTTTCTGACATCTCAGAGCAAGAAGGGTACAAGAAATTTCTTTCTTTTACATGATCTTCATGTAGATAGTTTGGTGTGAAATCTGTTTTCATTTGCTAATTGGTAAAAATTACATGTAAAAGCCTTTGTTACAACTTTAACCTTGTTTAATAAATGAAAAAGAAAAAAAAGAAAAAAGAAGAAAGTTTACCCGGTACACTTACTCTGGCAAAGGTTCCTAATAAAAGCCCTTTTAGTTTACACTGGTGGCTGAACAAACACTGCAGACAAATTAATACTTCTTCCAGAAGGAACTACAGAGCAAATGAATTTGGAATCACTGAGTGGGTGACCACACTCAGCTGGTCACTTTGCTGCTCTAGGACGTTGCTGCTTCAGCAAAAAAGGATGGCCAAATGGCTACTGTTTGGAGAACTATTACACTCAACATACAAGTGAGAACCAAGAATTAATTTTGTGTTAAATTAGCATACTGGATTTAAAACAGCAGGAATTCAGGGGCTTATTCACAAACAATAGTTTGGCTACAAACAGCTAAAATTTCTGTTCTGACTATCTCACTGTGTTTACTGTCATTGTTTCCTTTATGCTGGGTGACATATACAGCAAAACTAAATAAAACAGTATTGATTTTTTGTAAGAGCACGCAATAGAGATTTTTGTCAAAGAAACAACCTCACAGTGAACCAAACAGCAAACCCCGGAGATTCACACTAATAACTAATTCTTATGACATTGGCCATATTACTTATGCAAGCAGCCATTCACCAATGTGTTATTCTGTTGTTAAGAGACTTACTTTAGAATACAGTGTTGTCTTTTTTTGTGTGATCTATTCTAAATATTTTGTGTCAGCCTCTAGAAATGAAAACATTGGGGTTTGCTATGTGTTGAATAGTAGGTAGCATTTGGAAGATACAATTGTATTTACTACAGTAAATATTGAATTAATTGGTATAAAATGGTAGGGAATATTTTCATGAAGTAAGAATTGTGTTAGTGTTTATAAGCCATACTGAAATACGTGAGAAAACACATGTGGGACTCTGGCATCCAGTTGAAAATTAGAGCACCTTGTAACTCATGAAAGGTTCTATGAAGCCAGTGAAGCTACTTCCATGAATGATTTTCAGGACACCTTTTGGTGCTTTCACATAAAGCTCATTCACAAATCTCGGAAAACTAGAACTAAAGTAATAGCTGAACATGAATGGTTCTGGTTTTTGATGCTTCAGGTGGGCATGAAAGATTGAAGGACTTCATGAGACTTGAGAATATAAACCGAGGCACAGTGTTTATCCCAGGAAAAAAAAAAAAAAAGGAAACAAAACAACTGTGTGAAATTTATTTGAATATTGTCCAAACAAAGGCTGTAAAACCTCATCCTGAATGTATTTTGCTCTCAGGAAAAATCCTTTATGGCTGATTACCAAAGCCCATGATTCGCTTCTTTTCTTCAGGAGGAAATTTTTTAAGGCTTTGCTCATTATCACTCTCTGAAATGTATTTTTCTTCCTGTTGTGCTAGAATATGCTCCACGCATCTTCGTAGAATTAGGTCTCTGGCTAACAGTCTGTTTCTTTAGTATTTGTTGCCATGGAGCTGCCTCTGCCTATTGAATTCACCTGGGCAGGCTTTAGACAGCGCACCAGAGGTGATACAGCCTGTCACTGACTCATGTCTTCAGTGACCACAGAATTTCACAAACACCATAAGGAAAAGCAAGTCCTGATCAGATTTCCTATTAAGGGATTGTTTTGATTAATACTAAAGATTCAGGTTTTTATAGATGCTTTGTGAGATCAGTAATGGCCTGAAATGCCCTCCTTGAAAGAGCAATGCTTCGTCACTTTTGTTCTTTGCTGCCTTTTTCAGAAATACCCATTCAGAAAACTAACCCAAGAGAGATCGTGGATGTGTTTCACCGTGGCTTTCACTGGAAGCAGAAGCTCATGTACTGACTACCAGAGTAGTGCAGCATGGTTTGATTTTTAATGTCCTGGGTGGCACTGGCTTAAACACCAGTTACATTACCCGTTTCTTTTAATAGATAGTAATTTTAAAAGTTGATCTTTTCCTATTATTTTTATCAGTATAATTCCATCATGAAAGAAAAAAAAAAAAAAAAGATGCTATGTACTATCTCATGATACAAGGAAACAATACAGTTCTGAGAAACATGTCAGAGGAAGTACTTGAAAGCATATTTTAAAACACATGGTTCCAAAATAATATAAAAGTATATATTTAGTTTCAAAATGTAGAGTAAATTTTGTTGATACTGTCACTCTTTTCTTCTTTGCACTGGGATCAAAATGTTGGTATTAGGCTTTTGGCATTTTTTTTTCTAGACAAGTCATATGGAATACTCTTGTAATGTTAAAATAGAAAATTAGTATTTCAGTACAAACTTGGTTCTTAGGCTTTTGAAGGTCACTTCAATGACACTTATCTCACTAAAATTTAGGGCACCACAGTCAGAGAAGATGGTGAAGTTTTATGCACCATGTCGTGTTTCAGGGGAACAAAAATGTCCCTCCAAAATTTTTTCCTAGATATTGATAAGATGGTTTTGATGGCAATTAATTGACTGTGGCTATTACAGAATTTACATCACAGTATTAATGTGACTGCTGATATCTTATTTTTCAGAATGATTTTTCTTATGAAACTTGAACTCTGCTTCATTGAAAATTGTTTTCTTACAAAATGAGACCTTCAATTTTGGTACAGATTGTGGGAAAGTTGCGTAAAAGAGGCTTAGAAATAAGGGAGAAAAAGGAGGAACAAACTAAAGTTTGAAGACTTGTCTTTCTTCCCCCTCCTTTTGCTACATAAACTAAAAGCACTTACCAAAAATTACTTTTCTGAAACAAAATCAACGTTATTCTGCAGTAACGTTCTCAAAACCAACCCTGTTTGCAGTTTGATGTTTCTAGCTCAGCTGCTTTAAGGGTTGGTGTGCTGCCAGGAAGGAATTTTTCGTCCCTGCTCTGAGTTGTGTATTCCTGCTGTCTCCCCCTTTCACTCTGGCAGCTGCACTACTCGGTCTTCATGGTAGGATGGCTCATGGAGATAAAGCAGCAGATTTACCCTATGGAAAGGTAATTCATTTTCTGCTGCATTTTACCTTTAGTTCTGGAGTGGAATCCCTCATGCTCAGAGGCACAAGTGTGTGCCATGGAGGATCAGGTTAGCACAGCCAAGGCAAAGAGGGAGCGTAATGACATTTGGCAAATGTTCACTTTTAAAATCGACTTGATGGCAATATGGAGTAGTGCCATCAGCAATCTGCACTTCAGATCTGTGCATGTCTAAATTGGCGAAGAATTTGTAAACTCCTAGGCATATTAACACTGCCAGCAACCTTGGTAATGATGAGTTAACTGTCAACCACCTTGAAGGTTTTCCAATCCTCACACAGATTAGAGGTTGTCATTGTCTTTTCTTACACCATTTATTGTGAATGAAGTTTTAATTCAGTGCCACAAATTGGGTGGGAAAAAATTATCTTCTCAAAACCAGAGAAGTCCAAGCTGAACACAGGGCTTAATGAAGGGTGGAGGAAAAGGCCAACCTCAAGAAGCTGAGGAGACCTCAGATGCTGCCCTTGGACATAGGCCGCACAATCTATTAAAAGTTGTCTCTCATGCCAATAACTCACACAGGCTGAGCATATTTGTGGGTGAGAGTGCTATAAAGACTTGTAGTGCTCTTGTGATTCAAGTATTTAATAATAAGAGAGTAATAATACTATAAATAGGAACACCATAGTTGGTAAGGACTGGGGATACAAAAGGAGATATGCAGTCTCAGTTATGACAGGAGGGGAAAGAAAAAAGAAAGAAACTATCAACTGAAACTAGCAACTTCTGCAGAAGTGCTTAATCAAACATGAACTTTGTATACAACCCATCGACAGCAAATTTGCCTCTCACAAAGTGAACAGCTTGCAAGCAGGAGCGTGCCTTTTTTGGTCACGTTTTGCAAAGGGCTGAAAATATGTGCTTAGTAGGTGTTGTGGCTTTTTCAAGTATCATGAGCCTTTCTGTGCATTAAAAGCATTTTTGCCAGTGTTTATATCTTGTTTCTATCTTCCATCATGCAGAAACTTTCCTCCCTCCGATCCCGTCTTCCCTTGAATATATTGTAACAATATCAATCAAGACTTTTTTGCTGCACGGCACCTATATCCTAAAGAATAAAACATAATAAACACAAGGTGGAAGAATGGATCAGTTCGTTAAATTCAGCCAAGTGGTGTTGTGCTCTGACAGACTGATAACGGATTCATAAGTGAATCTGTTTAGAGTGGTTTTGTTCAGACTTGTGTGAAAGATAAAGTACAAAAATAAGGTATCCCTTCAGTTTGCAATTGTGACAGCCAGCTCCCAGTTTATCATTGGAGAAGATGAACTATGACTTTTTTGAGACATTAAAAGCAGGTAATCAAGTGAATTCTTCTTTTCACAGTATTGAATTTCTATCTACAATGGATTTTAAGCAGGATGTGGCAGCGAGTAATAGATGGCCAGCACTTCTTTTTAACTGATAGTCCTAAAGAAATTTGCTATATCAGGGCTTTAAGCATATGCTCAATTAGAAGCATTTTAGTAGTTTCATAAGAGTCATTGTAAGCTCACTGATCTGTATTTACTCAAGTTTTTAATGAAATCCCTAGGGTCTCAGTTATAAGCTTTTAGCTGCATTTGCACAAATAACAGCCAACCCTCCTAGGCCTATTTTTGCACATTCAAGTAATAGTTACAAACTAAACCAAACCTGTACTTGCTATACATATATAAGAAGGTTAGGACATGGTGCTGACACCAATCTTATCTTGGTGGTAAAGAACATTTAAACCTTCAAAGTAATACAGTCCTCCTTGCTCTAAAATAATACCTAATCTCTCATGCAACAAACCCACCTATTTTTTGGCACCCCAATCAAGTTATCTTCTTTGTCAACCTAAGGTTTTGGGGTTGGTTTTTTATAGCAAAACAAACAAACAAACAGCTTCAAACAAAAAAGCTTCTATTTTCACCCAGTTTTCTAAAATTTACATGTTTATCTAAACCCAAATAAGCATTCACAACACCTCTCCATGGCAGATAAAAGTGTAAATAAATGCAGCAGTGCGGTTTTCTGTTGAGAAGTGGCTAGACATACCAGGTTGCTTTTCCTCTTAAGAAAGAACAAGCAATTTAGAACCTCCGCATACTGTTTTTACACATTGATCCTTATCCTGGAGCAGATGTGGCCAAAAACAGGATACAGAGGGATGACTGCATGTGTATGTGTTCAGCTGAAGGATTTTCACTGCACACTTCAAGGTTAGAGAACACCGGTCAACTGCTAAACAAAAGGAGTGAAGTGTAGTAAGATACTTGCAATTGTGTTTTTAGGCTAATCTTCAAGCCATTCATTACTTCAAGTCAACAAATTATAATTGCTGCTAAAGAACAGTTAGGTTGAAGGTTTTTTCTCAGGAAGAAAACCAAAATAAACTTACTAGCAATTCAGATGTGATTAGTGTGTGCTGGGGGGGTTCTTGTGGGTTTATTTAGAGAAAAATGTACAACATAAATATTTAAATTTTTTTTCCAAGTAAGTAGTTTTCCTTTTGTTTATTTGTGCCTTAAAAACCTTTCTCCTGCTTTCTACAGCCCCCATATCTGTGTACATAAAGAAGCAAAATCATGGCTGTTATATTTTTATAAAGGAAAGAAAAAAAGAGAAATTAATCATAAAAATATAAGAAAGCGTACCCAAAAAATGAACTTTGTTTGATATATTCAAGCTACAATTTATAAGGGAGTAGAAATACCCTTTCAATCCAGATGTGCAATTTATGGTTTTAGAAACTGTAAGGTTTCCAAAATGGTCACTGCTACTCTTGAAGAGGGATGGTATGCTCGAAAAAAACGTTGTCATTCATATACCCTTTAAAAAGTGAAAATCCAGAAAGCAATGTGAAGGACCACTGTTACACGATTAAG
>JAYRBT010000082.1:19248340-19268106 GCA_036023395.1 Myiotriccus ornatus | reverse complement strand
CAATGTCTTTCGATAACAACACTCAGCAGTCATTAACAGGAATACTGTGCTTATGTTTTTCAGTAAATTCCTTAATTATGATGATGGTCACAAAATGTAATTCCATTAAAACAATCTAATTTGGAAGTGACAAAGAAGTACTCTGAGGGCTATATTAGAAGGCAAAGTATGCATCTTTTGCACAAAATGTTTCAAGAGAAAATGTCTCTTTTAGTTATAACGACTAAGAAAACATCTGAAAGCAGTCCAGGCTCTAGCATCTTTGTGGTTTCAAGATTGTTGAGCATCTCTATTGAATTATTTGAATGAAAGTTAAGCACATAAAAGACATTCTTTTCACTTAAAATTAAGGTTCTATTTTGCCATAGACAACACTAAAATTCTAGAAATGATTTTTGAAGAATACTACTACAGCATTTCATAATGAAATGTGAAACTTTTCAGACAAGTGAAAGTTCTCAAGCTTCTTCAAACCTTGGAGTATTTCCACTTGCAGAGAAAGCCAATTTCTTCACCAAAAAAAAAAAAAAAAAAAAAAGGGCAGTCCCTGTAGGATTTTCACTATTCATATGAGAAAATCCATAGGGGTAAGCTAATTCAGAGGGAAAATTTATGAGCTATTACGAAAAATGAAATAAATCAACCATGCAGTTGGAACAAAGCATGAAAATACGTCTTGAAACTGATCTGGCTTTTGTGCTGGATTTGCTTTACTCGTTTCTTTTCCCGTAAGTGACTATTATATTGCTCTTAGTGATGGTTGTAATTTTAAGTAAATGACACTAGTCCACTTAATTTCTGCTCTGACTTTTCACTGTTTACAATCAGCTGATAAGAGATTTCACAAACAATTATGAAGGGATACTGAAAACCTAAGGTTCCCTCTCATGCTTCATGGAGCACAGCTAGGTCCAGCCCAGTGATGAAAATGAAAAGTAACAAGACTACAAGTGGGCTTTATTTGGTCAGAGAGTTTAGTGTCTATCAAGACGGTCATTAAGTTGGGTGTAACAAAGATTTCTTATGAATGACAGACCATCTCAGGGGTGGAAGGTGATTTTCCGGGTCAGGTTTTGAACAGATCTTTCAAAAGCCTCCTGTCGGGTACCGATGGCACGATTGAGATCGTGCTGCTATACGTTATACAAAATTAAACAGTGGGCTTCATCTCACTCACCTCTTGTTGATATGTGCACAGAAAGCTCCAAGTACAAACAAAAACCGTATCAACACGACAAACCTATGGAACTTTCTCTCTGAAAGTGCCGGTTTCCCCACTAAAACCGTGGATTGGGTTCAGACGCGGGCTGAGGCAGGGCTGAAAGGACAAGCAGGGCCCGACCCCTCCCTGGTCCCCATCTCCAACTTTCCCGCTGGCCTCTCCGCCGCGTCCGCGCATCCAGGAGGGGCCGACGGGCAGCCCTGCCGGGAGCGCGGCGCCGCCCCCGCCCGGCGCTGCCGGGAGGGAGATGCTCGCTGTCACTTTCCCTCTTCCCCAGCGCCGCCCCCTGCCCTCCCCGCGCCCGCCGCCGGCGCTGCCCCGTCCCCCGGCGCCCAGTGCTCTCCCCGCCGGCACAGCCAGGGCAGGGCAGGGCAGGGCAGGGCCGTCCGCTCCGCGGCATGGCCGGGCGCTGAGCGGCGCCTGCCGCCCCGGCTCGGCTCTGTCCCGCCGAGGGGCTCGGCGCCCAGCCGCCCGCTCTCCTCGCCAATGGTCCAGAGAGACACGTCCAAATCGCCTCCCAGCCCGGAGCAGGAGGTGCAGATGGAGCTGCTGGACAACCCCCTGCCCGCGGCGGCGGCAGCGCAGGTACCGCGGGGCTCGGCCGGGGCTCGGCCGGAGCGGGCTGGGAGCGGGGCGGGGGCGCGGGGCCGGGTCGGGTTCGGAGGCTTCGCCCTGGGGCGGCGGGGCTGCCGGAGCTTCCCGTCCTTCAACTTCGGTCCCCGGCGTCAGAAAAGTTTCACAGCTCCCCTAAGGCGCTCGAAACCCCTGTTCTCGCCCCCATCCCCAAATGCTTGGTAATTAACATACATGGGGTGCTCTGTACCATAGAAACATCCTAAGTCAAAAAAACCCCTTGCGGTTATCTGGGGGATAGATATGTAAGAATACGTTGCTATTGAGCTGCTTTTCTGTGGATGTGTTGCTCCCAGGTTACGGCTATTTTCCCCCGTTCCAGTAACCTGTTGTATCTGTACCTGATGCTTTCCACGCACTGCTGAAACCTCCCTTATCTGTTACGCGGGCTGGTGACAGTCTGTGTTGGTGGGGGAAGGCGATTCACGCCGATTGTTGAGCAGGAATTTTGGGGAGGCTGAAGGTGTTGAACACACTGCAGATTTAAGCTGCTCGATTTCTGTGCAGAAAGGTGGTTGTACAGTCATCTCTGAAATTTTAACAAGTCGGTCCATGTGCACAGTGTTCAGGTGGATGAATGATGAGAGGGAGGCAGGGTATGGATGCTTGCACACTTGATAGACTTTATATTTTGAGAGGTTGTTCCTGTTTAATATATGAATGCATAATGTCTTCGAGTTTGCAATAGTTGGCTACAAACACTTAACAGTACTATTTTTAAACCCAGTAAAAGGGTGGTAAAATCTGATTGTGTGCAGTTTAAATTACAAATATGCATGTTCTTGTAGGACAGAATCTTCTTCCTTTTGGGGCGGTAGTTTTTACTGTTGCTGCCAAAGTTATCTCTGCTGCTTTATTTTCTTTGAGAAGGTGGTCGAGTTTCATCCCAGAAGTGCTCTGTTGACAGAGGAAAATGCTGTCAGTCTGTCAAAAGATTTGCTGATTGATCTTTACTTACTGGGGACTGGTGACAGCAGAACAAAATCCAGGCACTGAAGCAGAGACTAGGTTAAGCTAAAAAAGAAAAAGTGTCTCTTTGGATGTAAATTTGTCTGCAGCCTCCAAGCGCTGAACAGACATTTCAGTAGGGCCATATGCTTTGCCAGCTTCTCTAGAAGCAGTGGCAAGGGAACTAATTTTTGACCTACAAATCCCCCCCTTTTTATATCTTTTCAGCCCTAAGCACAGAATTGGCAACTGTCAAATCATATGGTGCCTCTCTGCTGTGGGCAAATGTCAAATACTGATCATAAAATTGATTTCTCGCGTCTCTTTTAACTAAGAACCTCTGTTTAGAGCATGAGAATAGTTTGCTAACACCCATGTTATGTTTCAGGTAATGGACTTAGATTCTGTTTTATAAAATAGGTTTCTGAACACTCACAGCCAAAAAGATTCACTTTTTAAGACAGTGATAATGCAGCTTTTTGTTTCAGGAATGTTTTTCAGTTTTAGAATCAAAGATATTAGGCAAAACAGGAATCATATCTTCTCAATAAGTACTTATTTTAGTCATACATAAACCTTTGGTATAGAGGAAATAAGATTATGGAAGCAAAAGAGCCCTTTGTCTGAATAATAATGTAAGTTAACTCCTTAGCGTGCACTGCATTGAGAGACAATTATTTTGATTTGAATTTTTGCTCCATTAACATGATCTAAAAAAAAAAATCAATATTGTAGAATCTTGCTGCTTTAGAACACACTCACCGTGACAAGGAGAGGCTTAATGAGGACATGTGAATCATCAAGTAAATTGCCTACAGGTACTTCAGCTATGTGCACCACTGTCTTTTTCACTGAGGTACTTGAGTAGCAATCCTAGAAACATTTCATGCCAAGTAATGTGTCAGGGGAAAAAACCTCAACATGCGAGCTTATGGAGCGATATCACTCCTAAAAGTATTTGCTCTGAAGTACTACTTCTGGGAATTACAATTTAGCAAAATATAATTGAAGAGCATTTGCAGAGTTGTAACAAGCCTCAAAATTTCTCTTATCCAAGACTTTTGCAAAGCTGAGATTTGTTGTAACCTAGCTGAACATCACGGTTGGTATCTTTGATTGTGCATATTCATCCGTTTTGGTGAAACTTGTGGAAAAAGGATTGAATGTTGTTAACACTCTGGAAGTAATACACTTAAAAGCTAGTTAAATGTGTGAAATATTCCTAGGTAGCCTCTGTGCAAAATCTATTTTTTATTTTCATAATGCATTTTCCTTACAAGATCTGCAAACAAACTAAAATCTCCTTGGGTGTGGATCATGACAGTAATACTGTATTTTCCCTGGGAAGTTCTTTGCAATAGGAACTAAGATATTGGGCTATTATTCTGTATTATTATTATTGTCTGTGGCTTTTAGATCCGTATTACTGTAAAAACATAGTTCTAGGTACACACTGTGATCCTAGTCTAGATGGGATTGCAGTATATTTTCAGATGTCCAGTTTTATCCAGGCAAATGTACATGCCAACAGTTACACTGTGGAATTATTCACGATGTTCAGGTATATGTCAATGCTAAGTGGTAGTTTTAGGTGTGGTCCTTTTGTAATAAAATCAACATGTGTGATTTTCTACAATCATAAAAAAAGCAAACTGTTCAAATGCATCACTCTTTGATGATCAGTATCTTTTTTTACAAAAAAAATCGACTCTACTCCTCTTTTTAGTTTTTTATTTCAAGAGCCCCTTCATTTTAGGAATCTGAATTGGTAGAATATTGGATTTAATAATTTTAATTAACCCCGATGCTATGTTGATTTGTTTATACTATAACATGGCATATTAATGCCTTTCATGGTAACTCTTGGCCTCTCTTTGTTTTTCCCCTCCCTCCCACGTAATTTTCTTATGATCCTTCTTCAAAGTCCCTCAGTCCCCAGAAATCATTAGATTCAATTTCTGTTGCTATTTTCTCATGATAAAGTTTCCTGTGTTGTGCATTAGGAACAGTCACAGCAAATCAGATCAGTAAATTACACAAGACGTTTCAAAGAAAATATAATGAAACCTTCTATCAAGCAAATACAGACTATCTTGTGAAAGAAGATATCTTACTCTGGATGAATTCTTCCCTATTCCTCATTATTATTTTCCTCCTGTTCTTTTTCTTGCCTTCTTATGCATCATCTGTCAATGCAGGTCCTAACAACCTGACACATTTTAAATGAAAACAATTCTCTTCTTGATTGTTTTCTTCAGCTCTTTCCCTTCTGCTTTCCAAGTCTAAAGGTTTCATTCTCCCTGGAGTGCTTGACTAGTTTTTTGCACTGCATTGCTGAAAGTAAACTGAATGCATGAGGGTTGGGACAGGCTTGTCCAGTTTCCTCCTGTATCAAATACAGTTGATGTTAGTATGAATTTTAGAGTGATGTGCATGTGGTGACTCTAAAACATCAGCTTAGTTATTTGTCCTTTTCACTGACTGTTGTCCTTCCTTGATCTCCAGCTACCATCCCAGTTGCATAGCACCATCCCTTCACTACCTGTTTTGTGGTAATGAGGGATGGAAAGAATATCCAGAGATTTGTTCTCAGCAGATTAATCACACTGCCCTCTGCTGCTCTCTTTCAGCTGGGTTGATTTATCACAGTTCATGCGTGTTTATTTTTTCTTCAAACAAACATTTTGCAACAGTGTATTTCCCAGTACTGACTTGCAAGAATACTTTGTAAGCCATAAACAAACAAGAATTATATCACTTTTATTACTTTAATAATAACAGCACCCATTCATTATAAAGGCACGGAAGGTTTTACTCTCTTCTGGCAGCATCCCTAGAATCCAGATCCAGTGTAGCAGCAACTCGGTGGAATATATACGGAGATAAAGTCCCCTTCCATTCATTTGACTTTCTCATAGTCCTCAGCAAGGGGTAGTGTTTTCTCTCCCAGTGTGGTAACCTCCTTTCAGTGTTGTACTCCTTACTGACAAAAATAAATTTTAGTAGTCCTTCACTGAAGAAAGCCCTGTCGATTTCAGCTATTACTTTTCTGATGATTCTTCTCTGCTCTTCGGGTTTATTTGTCCTGAACTCTATCAGTAAAAAGTGATTTTGCATGCTCATCTCTTCCTGAGACATTTTCTGTTTGGGTATTGCACATGATCAGCATATATGGGCTATAATAATTGTTCTTTGCATTTTCTTGGAGCGTAAAATCCCTCTGAAATAATTCAGCAGTTTCAGTCCTGACTTATTTGTGTATCTGGCAAGTGTCTTCCAGAGGCAGTCTCTGGATTTGTCTTGTTTTGTCTCTATGTTTCTAATTTCGCACAGTTATGGATGAAAAATTCCTCTATTCTTCCAAGGTTGGCTTCTCTGGAGTCTCAGTTACTTTTCTTCTGCTTCTTTTACTCAATTCTTTCCTGTGCCAGGATAGAAGAGCTTCCAAATAACACAAAGCAATGAAAATCACCCTTTCTGCCCTCCGAAATCTTGGTTTCTGTCCCCAGGGCAGCAGACCCTTAGCAGAGGTCCTCGGTAGTTGCCCCATAGTTGGCTCTTGCTCCCTCCAAATAACGTTCTGTCATGGAATCAGATCTCTTTTTCTGTTTGCTTGTGTAAGAGAAATAGAGAGATCCATAGAGAGCAGGTGGAGATGTGCAGGCACGTGGCCTACAACTGTAGTTGCCAATCTTAAAAAGCTGCAGGAAGCACAGAGTGGTTTGGGCATGAGCTTCAGCACCTTGTGCTGTTGGGAACTGACATCTCCATCACTGGAACTACAGATACACGTGCAACAGGTTTGCTCTGAGGTGGGTTTCCAAGACACTGTGGAGGAGGAGAGCAGGCCAGGTTCCCAGCTGCTTGTCTGGCAGATGGAAACTGCCAGGTGACCTGGTCTGAGGCCAAGGTAAAAGCACTGGGAGATGGCTTAGCAGTGTAGGAACTGGTGAGAATAGGACTATTTCTAGCTGCAGTGTTGGCAAGGCTTTATCACAGGCCAGCAGAAAGGATCATCTAAGATGTTAACGCTGTTACAGATTTTTCAGCAGAAATTTTTGGGTTTTTTTCCTTTTTACATTGGGGGGGGAAGCATGTGTCAAATACTTATTTGTGTATTATATATGCAAGTTTGGAGAAAGAAATTGTTTCTATAGATTTTTTTTTTGGTGTAGGTGGAGGATTTTCTAAAATGTCTGTGGAGTGGACTTTGCAGAGTCATCACTGTAGCTTGCATGAACTTGATGACTGTATATGGAGATCCTCTATTTGATAGGATTCCTGGAGGGGAGTCTTTTCTGAATGGTGTCCTTATAGCAAATGTTGTTTGTTTGGAGAAATCCAGGATTTGAAACCTAACCTGGGGATTCTTCTTGCTACTGGGACATGAGTCTGTGCAGCTCAGGCAACTTCTTTGCTGAAGGTATGTCACAAGACATACCTGTCACAGAACTGCACTGATGTAGGATGACATGAAACCCTGGCCCTGAGATGGAGGCAAGCCAGAAGATACTACTATGTTCCAAGTCCCCATAACGGAAGGGAGCTGTGGAGTGCTGGGGAGCTCATCACCAGGGTCTGTGTACAACTTCTAGCCCTTGGCTATGCTGTCAGAAGGCTGACCTCATCTTCTTTATGAGATTAGTGGGATTTGTGGTGCTAAGATCAGAAATATTCACGTGAGGGTGAGAGGGTTTACAGCCATGCAGCTGATGCTGGAGGCTACACCATCCAGTAGCTGAAGGCTATCATTTCTGAGTGTCCACAAACCTGGCCATGGACCAGAGAGAGCTCAGGGGGTCTGAGCTACGGGAACATTTGTTGCCATATTATTATTCCAGTAAGGAATTGGTTAAAGTGGCAATGGCTTATTCTTCTAAGGGAAGGATAGAGCTGGATGTGTATGTTCTGCACTATCCCGACTTGCTATCCTTTGACTAGAACATGGGCATTTTTAACTATTTTCAAAGCTTTCTCATGGGAAGGAAAAATACTTAGTTCATTCTTGCATTTCTGACATTTCTAGCAATTCTCTAATTCTTCCGGGGGGTCACTCTTTACCTTTAGCTGTTCTCTTGATCTTTGTAATTGGTCACTTGTTCATCTGAGATCATGTAGATACATTCCAGCTCTGATTTTTTTTTTCTCTCCAGTTTCTGTCTTGCATCTTTGTTTAAAGATCTGACTTGACATTAGTGACTCTACTGCCTAAATCTTCTACAGCTTTTCACCATTCTTGGAATGAGACCAGTAAGATATTTTTTAAGGAACTATTTTACCTATGATAAACAATAAGGGTTCGGGCTCACTCTCTGCATAGTCCTCACTCCTACTTTGATATAAAATACCATGAGAGTGGTTACTGGTAAAGGGCATTTTTCAAGATTCTCACTGAAGATCAGTTCCCTGGATGTAGATAGTTGGTAATTTTAAATGTTTTATATTTCCTCTTCCAGATGATAGTATTTTGCCTAAAGGGATAAACCATGCTTTCTGCTTGTCATGTGTGTTAGAGAATTAAATCTTATGGATGCATGCTTTTCATGTGTTGAGGCAGAACCTCATTAAAATTAAAGGGTTTTACTGAGAGACATTGATCTCATCTGTTTGCAATAACTAGTAAATGTATATAAAACTGTTAATTATCAGAAAACTGCTATATATGCCTTTAATGCTTCATATGATTCCCATATTTCATTTGATTACATGGGTTGAATAATGATTGCACAATGTACTTTCTAGTCAGAGCTGGAGAGCAGAGTCTTTGCTTTGTAAAGACTTTGTTGATTAAATGTTTTTTACAAAGTTAGTTTGATGGATTGTTTTTGGTTTTGTTTTTTTTTGTAAGGTTTCACATTGTTTACCAGGTATTTTGAGAAGCTGTAGAACATAAATGTGTGCGTTTTGTTTCTTGTCTCTGGCAGCTCAGACAATTTTAAGAGAATTTCACACATCTGACTAATGAACCAAGCTACAGTTTTGATCTTGAAAACACTTAAATGTATTCATAACTTTATGTTTGTATAAGATGTTCTGCTAAAATCCAGTGAGAATGTGCCTGTCAGCAAACTTTTTATACAAACAGGCTTCTTTGTAGGGCTGGCACTGGTTGTATTCAAACTAGGTGGGGCAAATGCTGGTGTGCCATAAGCACCTGCCTCTGCTGGGTTTTGGGATTGCTACCATTGGGCACTGTAAACTGAGATGCGGAAGCGTTTGATCTCCAATGGTTGTCTCTTGGGTACCATATAGGTTAAGAACAATTGTCTCGTGTTGCTGCTTTTACTGGCCAATGTCCACACATCATGATTCAGCCCTTTATTTTTAGCTACTAAATTGCAGCCAACTGCTGCACAGAACACAGATAAGGCAGCTAATTTTAATATGAAAATCACAGTAACATATTGGCTTCATTGTTAAAAAATTCTACGTTTTTTTATTCCCAGGATTGAAAGTAACTGGTAGATTTTTATTTTTTTTCCTACAGAGGTCTTGCTCTCACATCAAGCTCTTATGGAAAAAAAATACACTTAAAAAAGCAAAACTTAATGATTATGACAGGATGAGTATTCATGATTCTCCCCATGACAGATATAGTTAGTGATTTTTAAAAATATATGACTGCTTTGTTTATAGAAGACTTATCTTATTTTCAGAAGAAAATTTCATGCGTTTTTGACTGTGGGAATAAGCTTGAAAGGCATAGAATACAAATGTAGTCTCTGATTAGCATCCTTTAAAATAATGAAAGGAGTAATGAAATCCCAGTTTTCCCTTGTGCTGAAGTTGTCCCCATTTCCTCTGAGAATTCAGTCTGTGCAAAGAAGCAGGTGTAAAAGTGACTTTGTCTACACTCTGCAGCCACAGCCTGCCATCATGTCAACAGGTTTTTTGCATTTAAAGTTAATATTTAGCTTGTATTTCTGAATAATTTCCACTTATAGAAGACTAGAACAAGAACATATGTGCGGCCATGCAAAAAAACTCTCAAACTGAAAAATCAAGGTGAGCTTCAGTGTGAGCTGAATTTTCTGTGTGATATTGCCAGAAGGAAATGCTTTTAGTCGTTGCTATGCAGATAGGGAAGTGTATATTTTATCTGTGCTTGTACCGCGGTTTTATTCTGCTCTTGTTTGTTTTATCCTCATCACTCTAGACTCAGTCCCTCTTTTGCCTTTGTTGTAATTTTTTTTGTGTTATAAAAGTGAACACTATGACACTGTAAATACAATAATATTGTAGAAACTGGGGACAAATACAAACAAAACATGAAAGAGAATATGTGTACTTTTTTTAGTATCACGTTGGGAATCACACAATACTATACTGTACACCATTTATGAAATTGCCTATATAGTGTGATGCTTATATGGATGCTTTATATTCTTGAGCTCCTTTGTGAATGTTGGAAATTCTTATTTTTTTTCTAAGTACATTTCTATTTGCTTCCACAAAAATTGTAGAAAAGTGGTTCAGAATGTTTGTGGGTAACCAAAGTCAGTTACCTCAGTAAGAACCATTTTTAAGAGTTAAATTTTGATTTAAAGATGTTGTATTTGAGAACTACTGCTACTAAAGATACTTTTAATGTATTTTAGGTACTTTAATGTCATATTAGGTGAAATATTATATTATATGATATTATATGGAAAAAGATGGTTCTGATAGAACTGTCTGTTCTAACTGTAACTGGAAAATATTTTGAATAATTTGCTGATAATGGTGGTTCCAACCTACTTTGTATTCTTACTGTTCTATGAAGACCTTTCTATTATCAAAAAGTTCTTCTATTATCTAAGATTCCTTTTAGAAATGCAACCTTGTGAAACTATTCCTCATTGAAATTTAATTTTACATTTTGAGACGTGCTGGGTTACAGTTCTGGACTCATCAGCACTTCATTGGCGTGCTGATTTTTCTGTGGTCGTGCCTTAACCAGAATGTGTAGAATCAATTTGTGTGCCTTTCAGAAATTTTTTACATGGCTGTTTTACAGTTTTGAAAAAATCGTATGAGCTTGGCAAAATATCTTTCCCATAAATCTGTATTTTTAGGCACAAAGCATTGCTGTTGTTGTAGGTCATTGTTAGGTCAGTGACATAACAGATATTATTTTTGCTGAGAGTGTCAGGCTAACAGAACTGTTGTTGGATGAGACACCCTTTCTAAAAGATTGGTATGTTCTGTTTCAACCAGTGCTCCAAACTTGCCCAGAATCAACACTTATGGTCCAGATACAGCTTGATATTCTGCTCTTGCATCTTGTCGAGGCAAGTTACCTGCATTTGTCAAACGATCTGAAGTTTGTAGTGGCTATATGTTGTCTTCCTCAGTTACTCTTAAATTGCAAAATATTTCACCATACTTACCATAGGTGTTACTACTAAGAACAACAGTTCAGATTTTGAAGTCATGATCTGAAAAATCTGCCATTATGGGATTTTAAGTGTCTCTCTGAGCTGGCACTGTAGCCCATCCATCCCTACCATGAGAACCAGAGAACTCAGGCCCAAAGTTTAGCATGGTGCTCTGAAGGTTACTCAGGCCCAGGGAAGGACACACCTTATGCACCAGGCAGGGTTTTATCCCAGGGTTTGCTGTATTAGGGCCAGGTTATCAGGAGGGCTGTGCTGTAATGCATGCACAGCCGTGTTCTCCAGTAGGTTGATCATAATTTTCTCATTGTGCCTAAACCTGAGATCAAGAGTGACTTATGACCAAAGTTAACAGCAGGATGTGGATGCATGGACTTGGAATCCTAGAAAGTAACAGTAGATAAATAATATCCTTTATTAATATAATATTTTGAGATACACTAATGCTTTATTATTGAGAAGATTTTTTTTTTTTGTTATATATTTAAAGGAGAACAACAAGATTTCTGTAAAGGAATTTTTGTCCCTGGGGGAAGGATTCCAAGGTTTTATGGGAGAGGATATGAAATTACTCTCTGAAAATTTAACATGTTGGTGATGGAGAGTGGTGTTTGGTTTTGTGTTGTTTTTTTTTTCCCTGAGTTATTGTGGAATTCAAAAGTTGAGTGCTGAATGCAGGATAAGAGGTAAGATTGGGAATAGGCCAACACAGACCTTGAAAGAGAAGACAAAGACCCTGTTTATTTCAGGGAACTGTGGGAGGTATTTAAAGAGAGGAGACATGATCCAGAAAGATGGATTAGTAAAATGACCTTTACAGCAGCATGATGAGTGAGGAAAAAATTGTGTTTTTCAGCCTCAAGGAAAATAATGTTTTAAGTAGTCAAGACATAATTTTCTTTTAAGTTTAGATGAACTTAAACAATTGCACTAGCATAGGAAGAGTTGTGTTGTAATGTCATTGCTATACCTGGGAGGATGCCCTGGTCAGAGTGGTGACATGGCACACTTTACAGTGGCCACATAAATAAGCAATTGAAAATAACATAGTTTTGAACTCTTTCATGTTTTTAAAATTTATTTTAATTATATATATTGATGATCAATATTCAATGCACAGAACAAATAGGGGTTTTTTTTGGGTGGAGGGGACACAAACACACCCATTTGCTGTGTTTCTAAACTATGGTTTTAAATTTTTGCTTAAGCCAACCATAGCTTTCTCCTGGTGTCTTTTTAAATTCCTAATACATAAAAATGATGCCTTACTTTTTAGTTGCATTTATCCCTTTTCCAGTTACACCTGTACTCCTTTTTTAGTGTTATTCTGCTTTTACTTTCTTCGACTTTTTGTAAAAAAAAACTTTATTGTGAACTCTCCCTGGGCTATAAGCTTGAATCTCAATCAACAAGTTGTTGGTCACTTCTTGCTGTTTAGTGTTCCCTCAGCTGACTCGGCTCATTGCTGTAGTGTACTGGAGACTGTTCCAGTATCTCCTTTCCTACCTTGTTTATTTAAACTAGCTGCAAAACAAACTGTGCTTTTTAATCACTATGACTTGAGTGGATAATTCTACATCTATACAAGTCTATAAATGCTTTTGCAAACCCCAGTGTGAAAAAAACCAAAAACAGCAAAGCATTTAGGGCTCCATTGATCAAACCTGATAAACGCTGCTCACATCCCATCAGTTGCTTACTGAATATGTGCTTATTGATTGTCACAAAGCTGATAATCTGAATCCCTGCTTGCCTGGGAGACACTGAAAGCTTTATGTGCAACACAAACTGATGTTTTAATGCTGTAATGCTGTTTCTTTAATCTGTTTCTTTCTTTTTTTTTTTTTTTTTACAGTCTTACGGTAAAGGGGCAAGAAGAAAAAACCGATTTAAAGGATCAGATGGGAGTACATCTTCTGACACTACCTCTAACAGTTTTGTACGCCAGGTATGGGTTTTTCAGCTTCTGAAAGACTGGATGGCTTACTGATGTAAATGTTAAAAAAAATTTTTTTTTTTCTTTAAATTGTCAAATCAAAGAGTGATGCTGTAGCCTGAGAAATTGCAGAAGTCTTTCCTGGCGCAATGAAAAATATTTGGTCGCTATTGTTTTGGTCTTGGCAGGAAAATACTTTTTCATTTCTCATTCATTTCCATGTATAGTAGTTTTCCTTATTTTTGTTACTCTAAATCCATCAGGTGATTAAAGCTGGAGGAGGAGGCAGAGTCTAATGGGAGTGCCTAAAGTGGCAACATTTGGGAGAAAGAATCAAAACCCTACCAATCCTCAGGGTTTTCCAACTTAAAATAGTCCTGTGTGAGGCAGTGTTAACCACGTTGCTTTCCTCCCACATCCCAGTATTATTTTGAGGCATGGTTTGGAGGGGAAATCCCTGGCAGCAATTGTCCCCATTGCACTGATGCTGTAAAAAGCCTGCCAAAGATGGGGCGGTGTTGTAGACTCCCATGACCAGTGTCTGCGTGTCTCTCCCTCAGAGGGAGAAATCCAAATGGAACCTCATGGGGATCCCAGCCCAGTGTGGGTGCTTGGAGACAGCTTAATCTGGCTGACAGAGGTATCTGGGAGGGTATCCAGAGCCCACTATGGTCTTTGGCTGCTGAATGGTGCTACTGAGACTGTGCTTTTGGGGAGGGAGTGTGTGTTTCGATGTGCTTGTGGTTGTCAACAACTTGGAGAGCAGAAATGGTACCCAGTGACTGAGCCTGTGCAGAGTCTGAAATACAGTTCTTCATGTTCTGCTGATTTAAGCCATGATATTGTAAATGCAGACTTTGCTACCTTTTTTAGAGGGGTTCTGGAATTTGGGAGTTTTCGTAGCAGAGTTTTTGGCTTAACCATAAGCAAGCATCACACCTCCCTCTCTACTCGCTTGTTATGCATGCTCCTTCATCTCAAAACTGCATCTCCACTGTTGTTGCATTGGTTGTATCAGTTCACGTCTTCTGTTTGCAAAATTCTTCTGCTTTGTGTTGATGTAACCATGTTGATAGGTTTTGTGATAGCCTGTGGATTTGATAAAGTCAGATCCCTATTGCGTTTCAGTATCTGTTGGACATATGTATGAAGTATTAATTGATCATAGTAGTTTTTTAGTGGCAGTAAACAATATCAAGGTATAAACCCCAGATCAAGTAAATTACTTATTTGTGACGTTTTGTCCAGTCTTAAAATACTCTGAAAAAACAGTCCAAGTAGTCTTTGAGAGCAGCAACAGGATCTCCCAGTTCCAAGGAATCTTTGTAAGGAATTCCGTGTTGCTGTTTTCCTTAGCTCCTCGTGGATGTTGAATTCAGCCTGGAACATTTTGAGCAGAGTATGTGTGTTTATTTTACACCAGCTGCACATGCTTCTTTCTTTGCCTTTCTTGTTTATCTAAGTGAAATCTGAAGTTGGTCTCAAGTATCTCCTCTTGGTGTTATGAGGGGGAGCAGGACAAAGAGGATGTGTAGCATAAGGAGGTGGATCATCAAACAGTATAGAGATGTTGAGGTGGACTCGTGTAGTCAGTGGAGACCTGACTGTCTCTATAGACTGCTGAGGAATGATTTATCAAATCGTTAAAACAGACGTATGAAACAGGGCTGGTGAGCTATAGTCTAAGTGTGCCTGTATCCTTCCAAGGGCTCCAAAGGGAGCATGGAGTGTGACTTCCTCAAGTGTTGATTTTTACAGAAGAGATTTATATATTTCCCTGAAATAAATCCAAATTTAGTAATTACTCGAGTGACACAACACAAATGATTGAAAGATGAGTAGGCTTCTGGGAAAAAACAGAGATTTCATAGACTGCTGAAGCAAAACTCAATCTTCCAATGATATTGCCACTGAAGATAATGAAGGGATGTTAATGAATAAATGAATTAATGAATAAATGTATGTTATGTGACATTGTCCAGAATAAATTTTTAAAAAGCCCCACTAAGCATTCCAAGCAAGTAATGTGCAGGCAGAACTGTTCAAGTTGTAGCAGATGTATGAGAGACATGTCTCTTCACAGTTACTTCTGAGAGGTTTATTTCAGAGTTTGGCTGCATGTTCAACAGGCTTTCCTGCTCTGATTCTTTTTCTGGGACAGCTTGGTTTCTCTTGCACTAAGAATTGCCACCAACGTGACCAGGGTGCCCAGTGTCTCAAATATTAACCAGAATGGGTGCAGTCATTTTCGGGCTCAGCTGCTCTGTCCTTCCCAGAAACTACCTTTGCACTACATATTGCTTGTTCCTGTCTGTCTTGGGGGATATTTTACCTGGTATAATTGAACATAATTGTTTTGCAATAACCATTTATTTGCAGGAGAAAATGTGTTTCTCCGAGGATAGATGAAATTTGCAGAAAAGCAGAGTGGATAAATAATACAAACCCAGTATAATCAATGATGGACCCTTTATTTTCCGTTATTTTGTTCTAGTTCTGTCTTAAAACCAGGAAGTCAGTTTTTGGTTAAAAAGGGATTTGTGGATTTATTTGGCACTGGTTTTGATCCAGACATGGATACACACAACCTGTTTATTTCAACAATACTTGTGATGTTTATAGCTGCTTTTTTTTTTCTCCAGCCTCGTTTCTCCTCCTTGGTTCATGTCATCTCCTTTCCCATTTACTTCTTAACTTGTCCTGCAACTTTTGTGTGAATCTCTACAAGTACTCCCTTCTGCACTCAAGAAAAAATCCTTGGATTGTCCTGAACATTTATCACTAAGATCTGTCTACATTCTTCATAAAGAAAAAAGAATGTTTGGAAGGTGCTTTTGGGTCGTATTTAACTGGCCTGTCCTTAAACTGGGAGAGCTGTGAGAGGTGTGCAGGTTGTCATCAGCACCAATGGGAAGTGGATATTTTCTAACAGAGAAATGTACTGGCACTGGATAAAAGAGACAAATACGTCTAGTCCTAAAGAAATGTTAGGCAAGGTGAAGGGAGTGGAGGTATTTGGTAAGAACAAAGATATAGGATTCAGTCTTTTGCACCCACAGAGCTGCTGGGCATTTAAGTTAGAGCTGCTAGAGAAGGGAGGAACTTAGTGTCTGTTGCTTACATTGATAAAGCTTTATTGTGTCTGCATTTTACTATTTCCTTAAGGACATATGCACCTCTAGCTCCAATATATACCTGGCAAGCTTCCTGTTATGCATGCAAAATGCTACAGTAGTAACAATAACACCAACTTAATTTTATTTGAATGAGAGAGAACGAACTAATATTTTACTCAAATTGCTTGAAAATTCCTGCTGTTGTATAAGAAGAAAATGTACTCTGCAAATTCTGTGCACAGTGATCTTTTCCTTTTAAATCTGTTTTGCACAGTGCTGAAAGAGAGCAGAGCAATCTGTCCAGTATTGTTTTTAATGTGTATAGAAGAAGCCTTAAACTGGAGCAAGAGCATCTGTATATAATATACAAATTAAAAACCCCATTATTTTCAATCCAGTTAAAACTCCTTTGTACTGGGAATTTTATGTATTGATATAGATTATTATTTTAATTTTTACTTGTGACATTATAAAACCCAAGAGATTTTAGAAGAACGTTTTGGATCATGTTCTGTTTGTTTGTTACAAGAGAGTGTTTGTTTGGTTTTGTCTCCATTTATTGATGACATTGAAGCTTAAAAAAATAACAACAACTTGGCCTTTCTTTCACTTGCCAGCAGCTATTGCTTGACTTTTCAGTAGCAGGAGAGGGACATTTTCTTTTCCTCTCTGTTTTGTTGTGAAGTTGTATTGGCAATTAAGCCGTGTGTTTGGAAAGCAGAAGCATCATTGCTTTCCAATCAGCTCCTAACTGAATTTAATCAGTTTTCTTTAGGGAGCTAAAGGACATTGTGTTATATAGTTTTCATCATCTTTTTTGAGCTTTGGAGTGATAAGCAGCTTGTTCTTAGGGTTAGTTATGAAAGACTGAATTGGATCTGATCTCTACTTGTTGCCATTTTGACTGATGCTTGGTAATGATTTTGTTCCCAAGGGTTTTTTCAAAATACGGATCAGACAAAATATTTTGCACACAACACTATAGTGCTTCCTGGGAGCATTATTTTAAGCAAATTGCATGTTCTGATATCATTACGTATTTTGTGGTTGTGCTTCTGGACCTGTCTTTGTCAAGGTTTTATTTTAAATCTTAATGATTAATCACAGAGGCAGTCTGAGTTGTTGGGATTTTTATGTATTGCAAGGGCAGATTAGATTGTGAAATAGGCTGTAGTCTATGGACTGGCTTACAGAAATACTTAAGGCTTTACAAATCTGGTTTTTTGCCTTTAAATATTGGCTTGGTGCCTGTTACACTGTGTTCACTCAAAAACATAGCTATAAATAATTATGTAGGGAATTCATTATTCTTCTACTTTCCTCTAAGGACATTTGCCTAGCTGTGTAATTACCTATTGAATTTTATGAATAGCAAAACTAAGATTTGCACTAAAACCCAATTCGAAAATATTGACTTAGTTTTGCTCATAAACATGCCTCTTAATCTTGATTTCACCAGGGAACTGGGCCATGTCAGACGTGTATTCCTCTTCTTTTAATTGCCTTTTTTCCCCCAGATGTAGAGCTTATGTTTGAGTTTTTAATTTTTCTTTTCTTTTTCACAAGGGGAAGAGCTTATATATTCAGCTCATACATGCAGCCTACTAGTGAGGCAATGCATTTACAGGCTGAGCCACCAGAGCTAGTATAGAGTGGGCACAGGTATTAGCTTTGGTCTTCATGCCCAGTATGCTGAAAACCTGCCTATGCTTTCCCTGCTAGGACTATTCCTGCTTCTTGAAGACTATATGTGAACAAGATTCTGGCTAGCTGGAAGATCTAAATAAATAATTACAAAAAAAGCTCATTTGCAAATTGATATATTCTTACATTCTTTGTGTGCCTCAAATGATGAGACATGTTTTGCTTCCAGAGAAAAAAAGGAGCTTTTCAGACTTGCCTTTAGCTTTTACCCATAACAAAATGAAGTATGTGAGGCATTTTTAGAGGTATTGGGCAAACACTGATTTTAATACATGAAAATATGTACCTACTGCTCAGCTTAATTTTGTCATCTTCTGTTTCTGATGCAAATGTCTGGGGATATTTTGTTAGGTTCAGATTTTTTATAATCTCTTTTTGCTGATTTCACTGAAAGCCACAGCAGTGATGCTGGTGGCCCATGCTTGCCATTGTGGTTACATTGAAGCCTTACACAGGTGATAAATACTATTCAAAACACATCTGAAACACATTAAAACTATTATTTCATGGGCAATTGATGGAATTGTGGTGCTCTTTGTTTTTCACTCTAAATTATAAGGAAATGTGTTGCACTTGGATGAAGCCACTGTGTGACCTTAACTTATGGGCAGACAGTGTAGTTTCAGTGACCTGCTGTTTGTATCAAGCAATAATCAGTTTTTAGTCAAATTCAGTGAGACTGCCTTTATTATGATACAAAATTACATAATGCCACTAGGAGTAGTACTAGTACGGGAAAGCAACTGTTTTATGTGTATTTGTTGTATGTTCTATGTTGTATGTAACTTCACAGCGAAGGTGTGCGTGAAGCACTTAGAACAGTGTAGGGATTCATAAGAATATGTCAGTTCAGCAGCTGATTTAGAGTTTCGTTCATGGCTTGTATCTGTTCCTCAGTCATGTGGTAAGAACCAGCAAGATGGGGAGTGGGAGGAGGACAGCTTTTAGAAGAGGCCTGGGTTGGGAGTGTATGGCTGCAGAAAGGGAGGGAGGAGAAAAGGACTTTCCTTTCTGATGGCAGTTGTGGAGTTGCAGACATGGGGGAAAAAATTGCATTAGGCTCATTGAGCTATAGATTTTCTCAGCTGTAGTAGGAGTTTGAAAAGTCTCCTTTTTTGGCCTGGAGAGAATAGAACAGATGCCCCTGTAAAGCATGGGATTTTGGCAGGCATGACTGGAGGGGAGATGGCTGAGAAAAACCCAGCAGAAAGGAAGTTCATTTGTGGACTTCAATTCTTTCATGGGCCCTTTTTTGCCTCAGATGATTTCTAAGAATAGAAATCAAAATGTTGCCATGTGTTTAAAAAAACCCACACACCCTCTAACCAAAACAAACAGGCAAAACATCATAAAGCTCTTCTTAAATGTCCATTTACTCTTCTTGTAGCAGGGTGTGAGAAAATTACAGAGAGGAACAACTGAATAATGCTTTATTAAAGAGTGAAGGATAGGAGTTCTCTTTACAGCCTTGAATGGGTGTACATGTTTGATGTTACGCTGCACGCAGCTGAAGTCAATGTATCCTTTTCCAAGCAGCAGTGGAAATTTCAAAGATGGGGCTTATATGTGATGGCTGCTGAGATGATTGCCAGCCTTGCTTTTGATCTTGCTAAGGTGATGGATGGCTGTTGCAAGGTGTCTGAGAGGTCCTATGTGGCCTCCTGCAAGAGAACAGGGGAGATGTGAGTTCTGATGGGGGGTGGGTGGCATCCCTGCTAGTGGCAGCTGTTGGAGCTTCTTCAGCATTTCCCATTTCTGCTGTCTTGCATGCTGGCTATGTGCTTCTCCTCTGGGTCTGTCAGGGAGAGGAGAAATGGGGCTTTCCAGTCGCT
>JAYRBT010000082.1:19225826-19242744 GCA_036023395.1 Myiotriccus ornatus | reverse complement strand
TCCCTGGGCAGCCCATTCCAATGCCTGATTACCCTCTCTGTAAAGAATTTCTTCCTAACATCTAACCTAAACCTCCCTGGCAGAGGTTAAGACTGTGCCCTCTTGACTTAGTGACAGCTGCCTGGGAGAAGAGACCAAACAGTGGGAAGCCCCTGCCCACCCTACCTGCATCATGACAAGCAGAAATGTGTGTGAACAAGACTTTTTTTCTCACCTCTTTATTGTAGTTTTCCTGGAAAGAAGTGAGTTTGTAAGAGACCCAATCTGCTGTGTGTCCCAGAAGGTTTGGGCAATGGCTGGACTGTTCTCTCTCTGGGACCGCTGGACATTTCTCCCATAGGTTCACACCTGTCTTGGGGGCATGGATGTCCTTAGCTGCTAGCAGGAGAGATTAAATCCTGTTATGAATGAATGTTTTGACAAAAAGTGTATTCTAAATTGTGATGCCAGCATGTGTTCAGTAAGAGATATGTCAGGAAGCAGACATGGAAATTAAGTTATTATATAAGCACAGATAAAAATTCTCAGCCTTTTTAAGCAGAAAACATAGAATATCAGGGTAAATGAAGAGAATTTTCCCACTGTGCCTACAAACATTTTATACAGCCCATTTGCTGTATAGAGTATTCTAGGGATTTCTGAACAGAACTGATTTATCAGATTGCTAGCAGTCTGTTGTTTGTTAGGTCTCTAGGCACCATAAATGAGGGTGACTGAGGCATTTGGATAAATGTTGTTTCTTCCTTATATGGTACATCCTTACTGTCTAAGAGAGTATCTAATAATTACTATCCACTTTGCAAACTTGTCTGTTTTTTCATGAGAAGATAGGGTACAATTTGAACTATTCTATTTTTACAGTCCTTTTTTGCTTGCTTTTATCCTGCTTTTCTAGGAGAAATGGAGAACCTGGTACAGTCTCTGTTGCTTAGCTCATTTTGTCAGCCTTCAGTGAATGCTGTTGGCGTCGGCTGGGGCAGAAAGTGCTGTTTGAGCTCTCACCCAAGCTAGCAGCATTCTTGTGTGTGCTTGATTATGGAGACAGGCCATCTTTTCCAGAAGTTGATTTGTATTGCCTAAATTAGTCTTCTGCTGTGAATTACTCTGAGTTACTCTCCTCTGAGCACAGGGGGAACATCAGCAAACCAGCTTTCTCGTTTAGCTGCCTGTGGCTGGTTGCTGTGAATAGTGTCTTTTGCTCATACCTGTGTCTGATGGCCGAACTCTTCTCAGTTGATGTTTCTGGAGCTGTTTAGCATTAACAGCACCTCTTTAGCTATTGAGCACAGATTTAGCACACATTGCTACAGTGTTTTCTGTGTCTATGCAGCTTTCTTATTTCCGTGGAACCCTTTTGCATCTGTTCTGCTCTGTTGAAATCCTATGTTCTATACCTATGGGGTGTAGAATACAGCAGCACATAAGCTGTTTTTAATTTTGTTGCTGTTCTGCATTTAGGAGTGACTCATTGCTCTGGAGATTGAGTTGTTAAAACATTTGTACGTCTCATTAATCTAATACTGTAATTCCCAAGAAACATTACACTGTAAAAGTCTATTGGTAAGATGGTGCATGGTGAGCTTTCCCGTATTGACAGTACTATGGTCTGCATGTAACAATCCTAGGTCTAATTTTCTAGCAAATAAAGATACGATGCAAGGACTTCTTCAGAGAATCCAAAAAGTGATGTCTTACCACTCAGACCTCAGAGAGCATTGGATCAAGAGTTTGAAAAGGCTGCAGTTTCATTTTGTTAGTCGTACCTTTAATTGTCACTAATATCAACTTCGATGCTTTTCTGAGCAGTAACACTTTTCTTTCCTTTTCAACATAAATCTTGGAAATTGGTGACAACCACCTGATTCAACAAGAGATAGGTTTTAGAACTACTTTAAAGCTCTTATTTTATGTGATAGTAGTCCATAAAGTCATACAGAATAATAAAAGAAATGCTCCCCTGTAGTTTTATGATTCTCATTTAGACAAACATTTTAATGCAGAACATAGCTAAGGGAGCTGCTTTTTAAACTCTGAGCACTAAATTGATTATCTTCTTGTTTCACTGACTGTTTTTACTTGTCTTGGATATAGTGTCTCATGTCTCCCCTGCTTCCCTTCTCCTCCCAAAGACTCCACACAAGAAAGAGCTCATGAAGGATCCCTACAGTCCCTCATTACAGTATAAAAAATTCTGGAAGTGAGGAGAAGCTGCAGGTAACATGTGACATGGCAAACAATCATCCCAATACTAATTGTAAAGGAATGTGCTTTTTGTAGAAAGGCCAATCAAAAAGTAGGAAGCAAAACCACTGGAGAGTCCTCTGGAAAACATTTTACTATAGTCAACCTTCAAACCTCACTTCAGAGACAGTAACACTAGGCCAGGCTTCAGAGCGACATGTTTCCTGGGATCTGAGCAGCCTGCCCCTATGTGAACTTGAAAACTCCCTATGTGGAGCAAAAGCTTGGTGTTTGCTGTAATATCCTTCATGATGAATGCTAATTTGCAGCATTTCTGTGTCTTCTGGGAGTAATATCTTTTTAGGTAGTAAAGTTATGATAACATACCAAGGGTGAAAATTCGGAATGTGATAAAATGTATGGGCTATTCTTAACTTAAACCAAACTTCCTTCGTGTAATTTTTTTTCTGATATAACAAGATCACACGAGGAAGTACAGCACCTAAGAAGATAGCAAGCTGAACCTGAGCTTTTTTTTTTTTAAAGTTATCCAGAGTGTGTGTGTATGTGTGTATACATGATTTATTTCCTTTTTGTCCAGAGGACATAAAAATAGTTCTCTTGTCTTGAAAGTTGTGGGCAGACTGGGGAGCACCTGATGTGTGAATTTGCCCCACAGTTTCTGGAGGGCAATGTTCTCCAAGTCACGGTAATTTTGTTCTGTTTTGTTTTGGCTCATGTAAATGACATCTGCTCTGTTCAACTTTGTATGAACTTTCTGTTTATTGCAAATATAAGACTAGGCACAGAAACTCAACTTCCTATAACTTGAGAAAATGACCTCCAGTTTAGGTTGGGGAGTGTACCTACATGCAATTCAGCCTAGTAGCTAGTGTTTTAAAATTTCTTGGTTCAAGATAGAGAAATGTAAATGAGCAAGTGGGGAACAGGTAAATATTATGGACGTAATTACCTGTAGTAAATTGATTTTTAGATACCTGAAGTCCACTGATAACCTTGTGTATTTCTTCTGCATCCTGTCCATTGTCTGCCTGGGGTTCTTAACCTCTAGACTAAGATAAATGCCAAGATAGTCACCTTTTTTCTTTTTGATTAGTATGTCCAAACCTTTATTCTTTTTCACAGCTGATGACATAGTGTTGGTTCGTGTATAAATTCTAGTTGAAGTTCTCCTGTGCAAAACAGGAAAACGTGATCAGAAAGTTATGTCCTAAATATTTGCAGTTTTATAGTAAGAGAAAAAAAAAAAGAAATATAAATATATTGTCCTATACCTTGCTTAACTGTAGATATGTTTATAATCTTTTTATCCAAGCTTTATTGTTTTTTAGTTTCCACAGAAATGTCTTTTTTAACTGTGAATAATATCATCATCTGTGTGCTACAGGCAGTAAAATAGAGTACATAATATTTCTGGAGTGTGTCAGACACCTGCTTTCAGTGTTCTTTAAAATATTTGTGAGAACAAAAACAGGTTGTTTTCAAAACTTTTTTGAAAGTACATCTTCTTCAATTTTTCATATCCTTTTTTTTTAAGTAAAAGCTGTGTTATTATATAGCCATCTTTCTAGTACTGGAATTTGTCTTTGTGTTTCTTCTTCATTTCAAATACGAAAAGTCTTTCAGGATGGATTTATATAACACCTTTTTATGCCAAATGTCTTGCATATTCTTTAAAAAAAAGAAGGAAAAAGAAAAAGCAGTATATTATTACCCAGATGATTCAAATGTCTGCTAAATTGAAATATTAAATTTGATATTGAAACTCCTGCCATATGTTTGGGAGCAAGGAAAATAGTGAGAGGAATGAGAGGGAGTCAGAACATGATGAAAATTTGGCAAGTGCTGAGACAGGTGCTTCAGCACTGGGACGGACTTCATGATATGTGGGGTGTGGGTGAGTTTCCATAGCAAGGAGGGCCACCCTGGAGCAGCCTTTGAGGTGGGAAGCAGCAGCCTTCAGTAGTCAGGGAGTGAGGAGAGGGTGTGACCCAGGAGCAGGATACCTGAGGGACTCCTTGGGGCCTGCTTGAGCCCTTCTTTCCTCAGGGGCTGGTGAGGGGCTTACCCTTGAGCAGTGACATCAACAGGTAAAAAGAAGGTTCATATGGGTGGGAATAACAAACAAGGGGGAAGTGTGGTCTTTCATGCTATCTCTTTGGTGTCCTACCAGCATGGGGACAGCTCTGTGAAGACCAAGTTGATCATTGGTGTCCAACCAGAGAAAATGTATGCCTTGTTTTGTTTTCTTCAGCTTCAAAAGCAGGCAGGAGTGTTTTCTTCACAGCCTCTCTCAGCATGAGTGCAAGGCACGTGTGACAGGCGGTCTGCCACGTGAGCGGGGAGTGGGGGGGCTCTCCTGCGTGCGACCCTGTTAATTGTGTTAAATGGGCAGGGAGGGAGAGAAAAAATATGAAGTTCTTGAACACCTGACAGGAGCATTTGGTGTTTAATATCCTTATCTGCTCAGAAATTTAAGGATTAAAGAAGCACGATTTGTTATAGCCATTTTTCCCTCTTGGATCTGTCATCTTGGCAGTAAGTAATGGATTATTTTGAGGAGGAAAAAAATACCTCAAAGGCACAACTCACTGCCTTCACAAATGACTTTATACCTTTTTTCCATGTATGTTTGAATTACCTTTGTCAGGATTCTGAAATAGTGCTCTGGTACAAAAGCAGTGGGAAATGGTTACAAAGGCTGCAAGCTTTTTGAGTTTCCCTGATCTTGGTGGAACACAGACTTGATAGACACAAGTGAGAGCTGCAGTATCTTGAAGCAAGGGTCTTGCCCCCTTGAAGCAGAGGCAGTTGATGCCATGCAGTGACCAGTGTCACAGTTTTGCATGGGCTGTGAGCAGCTGTCCCGTTACACAGAGGGGATGTAGAGGCATCAGTTTGTAAAACAGTGCATGCTACTCTTGATCTTCCTTTTTGAGGCCTGTTTCATTTTATAATGCTTTATGCCATGGCATTTGATCTTTTTATCCTGTGACTGTATATATAGACGTATCTGTCTACTGTGTTAAGAACAGTAGTGCAAGTGTGCATAATTTACAGAAGAAAATATAACATTTTATGCATTAAATTTTTTAATGAATTACTAAATATGTATTTATTCAAAATATTGGGGAAATTTCTGTTTTATCTAGTAATGCTCTGCAGTTCTACCTCCTAAGCTTCACATATTGCTCCACAGTTCCTGTGCTCCAGGTCTTTCCCTTACTGTGTCTACATCACATTGTCATCCATCTGTTTCTTTAGCTGGCAGCATACAGCTATTCACAAAACTTTGATCAAATAAAGGATATTGAGTGGGGTACTGATTATGTCTTTAATTCTGAAGGTATGTTTCTTTGGATTCCTTATACAAAGCTTATGCTAGTGCTTTTGTCTGTGGAATAACCTGCACTTTCCACTCTTATCTAAAGATGTTGACTGTTATGGACAACTTCTAAAGGCTTGTTAAAGTTAAACATATTTCACTTTTAGTCTTACTTCTGTTGGAGTTTTAGATACACAGATTGGCTCTAGTCATGATGCTTTTAAATTTATGGCTTTGTTTTTACTTGAGAAGAAAGAAAACAAAGTCTATAAGAAGATAAAATATTCTCTTTGCTGAGATCAAGATGTGTTATATATAACATACTATGCAGAAATCTGTACATTGTTTTCTAATTTATATGTGATTGTTTCCAAAAGTAAACAAAATTGAATACGAACTAGAATGGAATAAAATAATAAAAAGATGAGGTTTAAGTTTTCTTAATAACATCAAAAGCTAACACAATAGGTGTCTGTTTCTAGATACGGGAGGTATCACAAAAATATGTTTTGATACCATTGCTACTTATGATGCCAGGTGGCATTTTTCATTGCTACTTATGATACCAGGTGGCATTTTTTATTTTTCATTTTCCACGTCTTTTCCTCTGAGTCAGTAATCCAAACTAATTATCCTACTGTTTTTAATATTTATGATACAGATTCTGAGATAAATATCTGTCTGGAAAATTTGTGATAGGCAATGAGATATGTGTAAGTTGTCCTGAAGAAATAATCATGGACTGACTAAAATTTAACCCATGTTAGCTTGTTGTTTCATTTTCATGCTAAGTAAATAAAAAAAATTTAAGTATTTTGGTTTACTGTTAATCTACATGCATTATTAATATAAGATACCAGATACTACCTCTTCTAATTAATCCTACAGGAAAATAGTTGAGCACTATTAGCCATATTACTAATAATTGATAGTAACAACTATTAAGCTGCCATAATACTTTCATAATGAAACCCAATTTGTGTAACTTAACTTTTTTATACATATGCTTTCACCTTAAGAAATGTGGCAAAAATGGAATTTTCTTTTTTCCTAGAAAGTAAAATAATATATCTGTTTTCATTGCAATTCAGGTACTTCAGAAAAATGCTAATTAGATACATTCAATTGATTGAAGATGTAGCCAGGTTTTGCTCTTTGCCTTTTCCATTTGCCATTTCCCTTGCTCTTTTCTAGCACTACGTATTTGGCCACACACATTCAATAGGTAATCTCCCTGTCAGAAGCTTTCCTCATCTTCTACTTAAACTGCATAGATCTAATTAGCCAATTCCTACTATAGCATCTTGTGTTTGATGTACCACTAAACTGAATAACCACTGGGTAATTGTTCTTCTTCATGTTACTCGATCTTTGAGCTGAGAGCTCCAGCAGTGTTGCAAGTTCCATCATACTGGACAGAGTTTGGTATCAGGTGTTTCATAGAATCGTGTGATAGTTTGGGTTGGAAGGGACCTTTGAGGGTCCTGCAATGAGCTGGAACATCTTCAACTGGTTCAGGTTGCTGAGAACCGCGTCTAGCCTGGCCTTGAATGTTTCTAGGGATGGGGCATCCACCATCTCTCTGGGCAACCTGTTCCAGTGTCCCACCACTTCAGTCATAAAAAAATGTCTCCCTTACATCTTGTCTGAGATCTAGTTTCCTTCCCATCTGTGCTTATTGGAAGAAATTTCTTTCCACATCTGTTCCTGTCCCCATTTTGCAGTTACTTTGAACTCTAGAGCTGATTATTGAGAGCTTCAAAAACGCTCCTTGGATCAGAACAATATCAATGAGCTGAAGTTTAGTAATCCTGAGTAATTTGTGTCAGTTTTCTCTCTGTCTCGCTGCTGCAATGTCAAGAGCTCTCCTATCAGAGGACCCACTGGGCTATTTTTTACCTATAAGTCACTTTAAAGATAATTCTTTCAAGTAAAATGAAATCTATTCTTTAATAGATACAGCTCATGAGTGAAATAAAAGATTACTCAGAGTGGTGATTTTAAAATAGGGCTATTTTAAACCAGATGTGTTTTTTGTTTTATTTACTTGCAGGGAGCAGGGTTCAGGTGTCTGTAATCGTTCCCTGTGAGTGACAATGCTCTAGTTACCAGGTTGCTTTGCAAGGAACACTCTGCCTTTCTCCGCACCAGGGTGGGCAATGGAATCGGCTCTTGGAGATGAGGCCTGGGGCCCTACACCTGATAGGCTGCAGGAATCAAATATTTCAGACTTTGTGGAGGACACTCTAAGTCTTAGACCCAAGGATGAGCTGGAAACAATTCCTGTGGAAGAAGTTCAAGACCTTAAACCTGCAGATTTGCAGGAATCTGCTCCTGCTGAAGCAACGCAGGACACTAAACCTGGGACTGGGAAGGTACAGCAAAGGGATACCATAGGTTAAAGATTTGGGGCAATTTTATGTCTACAGTAATGTATTTATTAGCAATTATAATCTTACTGTTTTCTCAATTATACTTGAGAAGGCTTGCTTGAGTTTTGTGGATTCAGCCTTTTATTTCTAGAGGTCAGATCTGTGAAGCCCCAGAAAGGCAGTGCATGCCATGCAAGCCCTTTATGCCCTAGCTAGGCAGAAGTTTATGTATGCCCCATATCTTCAGGTGGATTGAGTAGAATGAGAGTATCTGTTGCAAGGTGACCTACATAGCCAACTTCTAGGGATAATGCTGATGGTGGATAAATTGAAGGTATCCTAATGTGAGGTAGACTTTTGTGTACAATTGGATATTACTGGCCTCTGTTGAGAGTGAGGATAGAAATATTTGTTTGAGGCTAGAAATATATGTTTCTATCTGTGGTATATGTGGTATTGTGTTCCTCTGCAGAAAACTGTACTCCACTTTGATATGACACAGCTCAAGGAGAAACATGAATATTGGGGGCTTCAAGTACAGCAGATGTAAAATAGGTTTTTTATATTGGAAAAAACTTAAAATCTTTTTCAGTGTTGTTCCAAACAAGTGAAAAAAAGATATCAGAAATGAGAGACAGGCTTTGATAAACAGTCCCAGTGATCTGATCCTTCACTGTAAAACAGTGCTGCAAGAAGCAGACGTATCCTAAATTCTGGACTAAATGATGGATGGGGCTCTGCTCAGAAATTTTCTTCTCTTAGTGTTTCTCTGTAAAATTTCCCCATCTGTATGAACTGTTTAGCTGTCTCTGTAGCAAGCATTTAAAACCTCTCCTATGCATCAGGTGAGTGTCCTACTCAACAGGTGACTGCGTCTGTGTCTTTTCCTCCAAGACAATAGTCTAAATCTACTGGAAGTTGGATCTCAGCCTGCTATCTATATCATGCATGGGTGTCTTTCTGTTACTTAAATATTTGTTTTGTGATAAGTGCTTTGATGTTTTTTTAATTTGAGATTTTCACCAACAGTCCTATCCAGAACTTGAGAAGTCTGTCCCAAAGAAACTTTTGTTAAAAATAGAATATTGTTGCAGAAAGTCTAGCTGACAGATTAACTGCTTTTATCTACTGTGTTGTTCTTTTGAAAACCTCTTAATTGAGAAATGTTAGGAAGAATTCCTTGTCAGAGTTAAAAGATGAGTCTTGTTTCTGGATGAAAGAATACTTAATAATACAACAAGAAAATTAACAAGTGTCTGACATTATAGCAATTCATGAATCTGAAAACATTTTTTACAGAGTGCCTTGACTCTGTTGGAAAATCTGAACTGATATTGAGTGTTTTTTCATTTTCTTTTTGAGGGTTTGCCTGAGTTTTAGAGAGAAGGGTCAAGGTGGGATGTGACATGCTGTCATGCTTGCCAGCAGCCAAGCCCCACACAGGCACTCACTCACTCATTCCCCCACCAGTGGGATCCGGGCGAGAATCAGAAGGGTAAAAGCAAGCAAACTCATTGACTGAGATAAAGACAGTTCAGTAGGAATAGGAAGAGCAAAAGCTGTGCTCATAAGCAAAGCAAAACAAGGAATTGATTCACTGCTTCCCATGGGCAGACAGGTGTTCAGCCATCCCCAGGAGAGCAGGGCTCCATCACACGATAACAGTGACTTGGGAAGGCAAACACCATCACTCCAAATGTCCCCCTTTCCATCCTTCTTCCCCCAGCTTTTTATACAGAGGATGATGCACCCACAACTGCCTTTACCAGTGTGGCAATATGAAAAGCAGAAAAGGCCTTGGCTCTGTGTAATCCCTGCTCAGCAATAACAAAAACATCTCTGTGTTATCAACCTTGTGTTCAGCACAAATCCAAAACGCAGCCCCATGCTAGTCACTGTGAATAAAATTAACTCTACCACAGCCATAAACAGCACACATGGAATAACTCCTGTACTAAAATTTTGAAGAACAAATGCTTCTGGAACATGGTTTTCTTTCTACTTCTAAAAAATATTTCTTGCTATGAATAGACTTCACTCTAAATCTTGGCCTTTAATGGTTGATTTTCCTATTTGTCAAATAATTTTTTTATTTACTAAATGAGAATTTTTTTTCATCTGCAATATTAAACTGTGAGGGAATTCTTTAAGTTCCGCTTTAACTATAACTTTTTATCCAAGTAAAATTAAGTGTTGCTGAATGTAAGAGTGTGATTGATTAATTAGCAGTTGGGATCCCATTACATATGTCCTACATTCTTGAGGCTGGTTTTGAGAGGAAATAAGCCCTAATATGCATCTTCAAGTATGGAGTAAAGAAAGGACAAGGGCTATTTTCAAAACCTTGTGATCTAATCTTGGCATACTTTATTGCTTTGCTCTGGTGCCACTGAGCATACTTTTTCAGACCGTAGAAATACAGCTCTGTGAAAACACTCACTTTGGCATAGCCTTCCACTTTTCTCCCTCTAATAGCTGGGAACAGTTCTTGCTGTTTAGTTCTGTAGTGTTTCCTGAGTTGTTTTTGCTGTTGCTGACTGCATGTGTGGACCTCCTGAGTTCCAGGGTTGTATGTGTATGTGGCCCCTTTCAAAATGAAACTATTAATCATGTTGATAAAGTTGCAAAATTCTTGGCACATGCTCAGGAGTACTTGCTTATATTCAGGAGCTCTTTTTATTGTTTTTAAAACTCATCCCAACGTTTCTTCAAGCTCTGTAGTGAACATTTAATTTAGCTAAGAAAAGAGGGGATTCATTAGTAAATATGCTCTCTCTTAGGAAATTTCTTAGTCTTAATACTTTGATCTTGATATAAATAAGTTTAGAAATTATTTCCATTAGGGTTTTAATGTTAGGTAAATAAAGGCAAAGAACCATTTATAAAGAACTAAAGAATGCTATTGTTAGTAATGATACAAAATGCTCAATCAATGCTTTTAAAAATATTTCTGCCTTTTTAGGACTGTCAAGAGGCAAACTTTCAGTGTATTCTGGACACTAAGTACTTGCATTATATAATGATGTGTGTAGTTCTTGAACTTTTAAAATAATGTTTAGTTTATGAACTTTTCAACTTGAGAGAGAGCAGATTCTGCCTGATGACAGAAAGTAAACAGAAGTCAGAACCTGCAGTTTCATTAGCTGCCTAGACTAAATACAGTTTGTTTTCTAACACGCAGTATGAATGCCATTCATTCCCCAACCTTTATATTCAGGGACTTCTAGTAGATTTATGGATCTTGAGTGTCTTTTTCTTTCTGTTTCTTGGTCTCATTCCCTCCTTTCCTGGCATCATTTTGTAATGATTCAAATATTCCACTATTCTCTCTTTAAAGTGCCAGTAGTGCTTGCTAGAAATGCCAGTGTAATAGACTAGGAAATTCTGACTCCTTTTTTCTAGAAACAATCCAGACTAGGCAATGGCCAGCCCAGCATCATCATATAGATGAAAAAGCCACCATTTCTTACCAATCTTAGCCTATGAGTGGGGAATCATAGCAGCAAATAACTTCCCCTAATAATAACAGACACTCATACTATTAGGGGAGTGTAGACTGACTGGGGTACAGGAGAGGATTGTTTCCAATGAGGTTTCCTGTAAAGTGTGCGTGTGCTTAAATTAGGACAAGTGACATGCTCAGCCAAGTATTTGGGTTTTATTACTCTCTAGGTGTTATTCTGCATAGCCCCTTGTGATTTCCTCTTCTGCACTGTTGTCTCTGCTCCCTTCCTCCATGAGAATAACTTCATTGATTGCTCCAAGTTAGTTTAATAGATCTCACCTAAAGAAATTAAGTTTGATTCAGACTGGCTTCTTAGTATAACTTATACATTCAGTACCACTGATACTGCTGTCAGTGCTTTCTTTGCATGCAATCAGAAAGCAACACTAAAAGGAGCTGCAACATTGGCTCATTCCCAACATTTGTTACATCATACCTTCTTCAGGGAGTGCAGTCGTGTGTCATCTTCGCATATGGTCAGGGTACGTTATGGGTGAATGTTGCTCTTTCCCAAAGAATGTGCAGCTGTTTTTAATGTTTGTGGTCAGGAGCAATTTAGATTGATAATATCCTTGGAGGAAGAAAAAATATATTTGTGGTGATAGATATCGTGCGTCCAAAGCAGTCTGATTTCTGTTCTCTATTCTCTGTAGCATCTTACTTGTAAGAATTTGCAATGCCTGTGATAATGGCTTTCTTTCCTTAAGGCGATTCATGTACAAATTTTGAATCATGTACAAATTCATGTACAGGTCAGACTGCCTAATGCTTCCTGAGTTTTTATGAATTACTTTAATTTTAGCTGAGATAGTTCTTGTGATTTTTGGCTTTTCTTCAAGTCTGAATTAATGGAGGGAAGGATCATTGCCCTGGTCCTGCTGGCTACACTGTTCCTGATACAGACCAGGATGAATGCCCTATATCATTGGGATGAATGTTGTTTACTATTGCCATTACTGACATAAACGAAGGGATGGAGTGCACCCTCAGCAAATTTGCAGATGACGCCAAACTGGGTAGTGCTGTTGACACACCTGAGGGATGGGATGCCATTCAGAGTGACCTGCACAAGCTCAAGAAATGGGCCCCTTGGAATTTCATGAACTTTAATAAGACCAAGTGCAAGGTGCTGCATCTGGGTCCAGGAAGCCTCTGGTTTCAATACAAGCTGGCGGATGAAGGCCTGCCAAGATGGACTTGGGAGTGTTGGTGGATGAGAGGTTCGACATGAGCCAGCAAGGTGTGCTTGCAGCCCAGAAAGCCAATTGTGTCCTTGGCTGCATCTAAAGAAGCATGGCCAGCAGTTGGAGGGAGGTGATTCTGCCCCTCTGCTCTTTAATTCTTTGGTGTGAGTGTGGTGAAGCACTGCAATAGGTTGCCTAGAGAAGTTTTGGATGCCCCATCCCCGGAAGTGTTCAAGGGCAGGTTGGATGGGGCTCTGAGCAACCTGGTCTAGTGGAAGGCGTCCCTGCCCATGGCAGGGGAGTTGGAACGAGATGATCTTTAAGGTCCCTTCCAAGCCAAACCATTCTATGAATCTATGATGATTGGCACATTCTGAATGAGCCCTGCTTTATAAATGTAACATCTTGAATCTCAAGCCAGTAACTGGAACTGAGTTTGGCTTTTCAAGCTGGTTCTGTAGTTTACTGACACATTACTTTGCAAGTCTGAACTGAGGTAAGCCACTGGTTTTGAAGCTGAATGTTCCATCAGGAAAGAGCTGCTGCTTACAAGCTGAGTTTTGCTGTTGCTGGCCATGGTCAGTTAAGCTGGTGTTAGAAGAGGCAGAGCAAGTGTGCAACATGACTTAGCTTACAGTGCTAAAGCCCTTTACAATCACAGTCTACCAAGTCCTACGTGAAACCTGTGTGAGCAGCTGGAGAATTGTGATCATTGCTCGTAATGAGGAGCCATAACTTAAGCAAATATAAATGGTGACTCAGGGGAAACTGTGAACTGTAAAACAGAGAACAGCAGATTAGTTTCAGAGGGGCAGGTAGATGAATGCCCAGCAACCTCCCTTCAGCAACCCAAGGAGTGGAAAATGGCCCATTAAATGCCAAATGATCCAAACCACAAACTCTAAATATATGCATGATTTCAGATTCTAGATGAAAATTAGAAGGTTTCATAAATCAATACCAAGTTTTTAGGAGAAGAAGAAAGCATGAGGTTGAGATTAGTTTACAAAAGGCTTTTTTTGAGATCAAAGCATTGTGGATCAGGTTTATTACATTAGTTTAGAATTACTTAAATAATAATGGAATAAACTAATTACATTAGTTTAAAACTTACATAATCTGTATTACTTGAGCACGTCAAAAGTGTTTTGCTACTTTTCAGTATTTATGTGGTTAATGGTGATCATTACAAATTTCTACTCTTCATTTTAATGCTAAAAAAAAATCACCAACTTTTCTTCCCTCCTGTCCCCAATAGCCTCTTCCAGTTTTTTTAAGCTGTCATCTACCTTTATTCTTAAAGACTGTCCAAAATGCAGTTACTCTCACCTAATTTGTCTAGCTGCAGTTTCTAATCCTTTGCTTTTGTTTTGACGTTTTCTACCAGATTAACGACCTGTTTACTGTTATAAACCCTTCCTTCTCTAGCTTGTGGGTAATCCTTGTTCAAGTCATCTCCAGACTTTCTCACTACAATAAACAGACTCAACTGCTTTAATGTGCCCAAAGTAATTTTTCCATCACTCCTCTAAGATTTTAGTTTTTAGTGGCAGCCTAAAAGACGTGGACGCCTGTCCTGCACATATTATCACAGTAACAATCTTGCTAATACTCCAACATCACCTACTTGCTCTCTCTTGACATTTCTTTATAGGTTCAAGTAGCATGCTGACCTTCTAAGATACAGACTTGCAAAGAGTGAAACCAGTATTGTTCATGATCCCTTCTAGATTGCGCCTTTCCAAATATTCTACTATTACCTGGTTCCCCTTTTAAAGAGGTCTGTGTGTTTGGCTTTAAGTAATTTAGTCAAGTCAAATTCCAAGTAAGTGAATCATCTCCATCATTGTTTTTGCATCCTAGGGTTTTCAGATCAACCTACCAGTGAAGTGGCCACTTGGTTGATTATCCTTTTCCTGTAAAACCATTGCCTTAATCCATCAAATTTGGCAGAGTGGTGGAGTTCCCAAAGTTGTTAATTTTATGCTGAAGTTGTGAATAAAAGAGCAAGGGCTGTGAAGCAGACAGAGAAGGATAGTTCCACAGTGAGCAGATGGGTGCAATCTGACCTTTGTCCCCTGTGTATGGCAATGGTTGGATGGAGGGTAGATGAGAAGCTTGTTGGGGAGCAACATGCACATGTGTAGGTTCAGGACAGTTGCTGTCATCTGAAGTTTGCTCTTGCAGAGGTAGGAGAGGATACTGGTGAAAGCAGGGAGCACTGTGGTGCTGCCAAGAATAGGAATTTGGTGCATGAGGGGACTTTGGGAATCGGGGACACTGGGCTAATGCAATGGATGGGATGGGGAAATGCATAAGGACTTAAACAAATGCAGGTTTTGTTGTTTTAGGCTGCCATTAGTTTCACTGAAATGGTTTAACATCCTTATGTTCACATATTAAATGTGTCATGGGTCTGGGCTGCATATTTAGACTGAAATGTCATTGTTTGTCAAATATTTTTTGCATGTCAGTGTACTAAACACCCAAATCTATCTGAAAAAAAGTATTTTTATTTAGGTTAAAAAAATGATTGTACCATCCTAGTTTTTCCCGAAGAAAAATTCAAACAGGAGGTAGTCACAGCTAGAAACACTAAGCAAATATTTTAGAGCAGCAGAAGAAACCTAGTGCTGTGTTACTTTGGGTACTCTATGACAAAATTGATTAGAGAGCTGTTTGAGAGCTAGCCTGTATTTTCAAAGATAAATCCTACACGATTACACAGCTAATGCATTATTCATGTGATTCTAGGGAGAGGTATAGATTTCTGCTGATAGTTACATATGGCCAGCCAGAGTAGTAGTATGTAGTCTTGCCATTACTTACCATGGGGAAACATGATCAGGACTCTCTTGTGCTGTGGGGCAGTTTAGACCCCATCCTCTGCTGTACCGAAAGCCACCAGACTGTAAAGTGCAAAAAAGGGAATGGCAGTAAGAAGATATTAGTTTTGTGGATTTTTTTTTGATGACAGTGGCTCAGTTTTGAGTAACACCATTTTATGATTGTGGATTGCTGTATTTCATATTTTTGTCAAAGTAATATTATATTTCTTAAAAATACTGAAATGTTTCTAAACATGTATATATAGAAGAAACAGATAAAAATATTATATGGCCTTCAACTGCATCTTTTAGAACAAGTTTTCAGGAAGTTACCAGGCTAGATTACTTAACTTTTTCTGTGTTACTTTCTCTTGATTTTTTAAAAATAATATCTTTTGAATAATAATGCGTTACGATATATAGACGTTAACTCATGTTTCATGCCCTCTTTAAATGATTTGCTCATTGAATTTGCTCTAACAAAGCTATCTGTTATAAATATTTTGCTGGTGTCCAAGCGCTATTCAAATAAACTTTCTAATAATGTCTCTGAAATAGCAGGTGATTTGTTATGGTTATACAAAGGTAGGACTTACACGATTAAGACACTTGGCCTTGGAGCATTTGACTCTGAAGATCAAATGTTCAGTGTAAGTGTATACAAAGATGGTGTGTTATTTTTTAGTTATGGAAATGAAGAAAATTGCTGTAAAAGCAGATCATTGAAATATTTTACTGTTTCTGAAGACTGCGTTTCTTGATGGTTTGGAAACTGGGTCAGTTGTATTTCCCCCGTTCTGTTATCCTCTAATGTCCAAATGATTTTAATTTCTACTCCATTTTTACAGAACTTACGAGATCCATTGCAGATTTAACGTCCTTCTCTGAAGAAGTGTCAGGAATAGTTTCAAGTACATTAAGACCAGCATTGTATAATTTCTATCTATGTGGTGTCTAACAGATCAGACTCTTACGTTTATTTAATTTTTACAAGGTATTTTAGACTAAGTTTTTATTATGCCTAATTGATTGGAGAGTCAGCTTATATTTTTCCCATTTAATAATACAGCAAATTTAATGATTTTTGTTTGTTTGTTTTGGTACCAAAACTTCAAAATATAGCCACAAGAATCCTGTTTTGCCTAGTGAATTTAGTGAAATACTTTTGTTTCTTGTGATTCACAGAGATATCTCTTTACCTTGTTTCTTGTGGTTCACAGGGATATCTCTTTACCGTGCAAGGAAATTGAATTAAAAGCTGTCAGACTTCAAGAGAGTTTTTTTTTACAGCGGGCATGTGATGGAATTAAACCTAGATTGCAAAAATTAATAAATACTGTGATGTTAATAAATTACCTCACCTATTGGCTGAGCATACCCCTTTGGTTGCCTCAGAGTGGCTGCCAGTAGTTCAGATAATCAAACTGTAAACATCAGTGTCCAGTGATCTCATCTTGGTCTGCTTCAGGAGATCTGCTAGTCATATATAAAGCAAACACTAA
>JAYRBT010000082.1:19205840-19219202 GCA_036023395.1 Myiotriccus ornatus | reverse complement strand
GCCATAGGAACATGGTGGCTCTTTGCCTCCCCTATGGGGTGACCAACCCCTTTAGGGGCTGTGCTGGGCGGGATCAGGAGTTGGGTTGGTGCTGTTGTGGTGGGCTGGCACAGCACCTTGACCTGCAGCGCCAGTGTATTCCCCAGGAGCAGATTCTGTGCATATAAAGTGAGTTTCATGGAGATTTCATTTGTTCCCAAGTGTTGCCACCCTAGAGAGGCTCCAAAATCCTCATCCCACTTTCCCCACATAGTTTCAGTAATAAACAGCAAGGAGTGTTTAGATGATGCTAGCTACGTCCTGAAGCTTCATAAACCCCCTGCTCTGTGGGCTGTCTCTTCAGGTGGGAAATGGTATGATCAGGATGCATCTGCAGATGCTTTGGTAGAGTTTTCAAGGGAGAGACTTTGTGTCATGAAGCAAAACTGAGACAGTAAAGCTTAATGACAGTCCCTTTTCAGATGTGAAATTCCACTGAAGAGCCAATACTGTATTGCAGACTCTCCAACAGTAAAGTAGTGGACATTTCAATGTAATTTTTCATATTTAAAAGTTAAAGTCTTATTTTAATAGTCTTCTTAATTAAAAATTAAATCACCCAAGACACTACAGAATTGAAGAAAGCTGTCTGAAACTGTCGCTGTAAGAGTCAAAATTGAAATGGAGGGTAACATATGTTTTTGTTCTATCTCATTCATTCTTTTGTTGTTTGCACGCGAGCTAATGAAAATGAAAGACCTCTAATCTAGATAATTGAGCCTAGTCAGCCAAGATGCATCGAGAATCTGACATCTGGAAACATCAGAGTGTATTAATTTTGTCATTTTAAGTGGTTATGTTTCAGACGACGCTGCTAAGACTGCTATGCTGTGTTTATGGCTTGGGCTGTTTCCAAAATCAATCTTTGTCTTAAAATATATGTCCATGTGGATACTACTGAAGGTAGGTATGCAGATGGATGCTCATCTGGTGACATATAAAATGTAATCTAGAGATTGTTCTTAAAACTTTAAGGTTTTATTTTTGAAGTCCAGATTGAGTTGCTTCTTTGTACTGCTGTTATCTAGGGAAAACAGAAAAATCATAGTAACCACTAGAAGTCACAGTTTACTTCCAAGTCAAAAATAATGTGTTCTTGAGCAGGAAATGTTACTTGCACCATGCTGGCAGAAATAATTTTCAGTTATTGACTGGGATCCATTAGTTCAGGTATGCCTTGATAATTTTGAGTATAGTTTTACTTTTTGTAGCAATGTAGCAACTGGATAGTCTTTAATCACAGATGAGGTATTTTTAATTTATTTCTTACCGTTTGAGTCTGTTTGTACTATTTTAATTCTTAAGCGACTTGTTAAAACACCTAAGACCCAACAAAAATCATTAAAGGATTTTTTTAAGAGCATAGTCTTTATAGCTTATGTACCAGACTACTTCCTACAGAGATTTCCTTTATACCCTAAAGGAGGCTGTTGCATTACTAGATATCTTTGTAGCTCTCTTAATCCCTCTTCAGCAAAAGAGAGACATCTCTTGCTTCTTTGGTTGTGATGAGCTATACTTGCTTTTAAAAACCCAGAGAATATTGTTGTAGAGTTGGAGTAGGACTGCGGGACGGCTTTATAGGGTCAGAAGAGGAAAAAGAGCTTGTTAATGCCACTTCAGGAAGAGACATCTAGTGTCTGATTGCAAATTAGCATGGAAATAACCTTCCCCCTTTTTTTTTTTTTCTTAAAGAAAGGATAGACTCAAAACAGCACCTTAAGAGCAGAACCACAAAATTATGCCCATGTGATTTGTGCGGTTTAGATTGGTGCTTACTTTAGGCAAAATATTACCAGTAGTGCAGGTTTTTTTTTTTGTTGTTTTTGAGAGGTGCTTGATGCTTGATGTAGTAGTGCTTTATAATTAACTGTGGAGGTAAGTTTCTTTCACATTTGTTTCTGGAGAATATTAGATCTGGAATGGATATTGTATGCACTTGTATTTCTAAAAGTGAAAGTTTCTCTGTTGAAGAGTGGAGTCAAAGTGTAATGAAGCTGCTCCTGAAATTACATGTTTATTGCATCTTTGATGAAAGTGGTAGACTTTTGATTGGTTTTGCTAAAGTCTTTCTTCTGTCCTCATGCTATCCCCTCCCCCTGTCCTCCTCCCCCTTCCCCTTGTGCTACTTCTTAAAATTATATTGCAATCTTTTTGGAACACATGCTTTGCTCTGTTTCAGTTCCTTGGAGTACTTTACACAGTTGGGGCAATGAAAATTATCAGGTGTTATAAGTAATACCTCAATTCACATTCTAGATGGTGAAAAATGGACAAGATTAAACTAAGGTGTTCTTTGTTTTTTTTTTTTTAAAGGAAGAAAATGGAAAAATATATTTATAACTTAAAAAAAGGGAAAGAAAAAATATTCTTGTTTTCTTCCAGAATTCAGGAGCCATTTTGGACTTAATGTAGCATCCCCACCACTGCTCAGCTTTTACAATTTTTATGTAAGATATAGCACACAGAACTAAATTCAAAATCAAATTTGCAGGAAGCAAAACTTACTTTGCTATATGTTAACAAAAATAGTGAACGTACTGCTGAGGTTCCTAGTGGCAATTAAATCTACATGATTTGCTGGAGCACAATATAAATTCAAACAGCAAGTCCATAAGTGTGCTTGACAACTAATTTCTTCATTCAAGAGAAAACTGCCTCCTCCTTTGTTTGATGCCAAAACCATTCTGTGCCTATTGTGTGTGCGGCAGCAGCTGTATAAAACCATTTCCTATACTGTGAATATAGTTAATTGCTGCAGCTATCATTTCCCTTGGTGGAAGAAAAGTTCCATGCCATCTGAAGGGGAAAGGAGAAAAGGAAAAAAAAATCCTTCAGGACTGGAATTGTAATTGCAGGTTTGTTTTCTCTTTTCTTGTCAAGGTAGTTTGGTAGTTTTGAAAAGATAAGCCTGACAGTGAGCTGAAAGTTGCTGGTGCATTGGAAGGTCGCTGTCCTTATGATGAATGCAATGCCAACAATGTGACATCTGTGAACAGTGTAACAGATACTCATCTCCATGAGTCATTGATGGCGAGTAATGTTCTTGGTTATTCTAAGATGTAGGACTGTGTTAAGAAATGTCTTTCTTTTTCATGAAATACATCTTTCTCCATAGTGTGGACCTGTTTGCCACTTCGTTAACATTGACACTGTCTTTAATTCTGCTGAGGGAAGTGACAGCTTAGTACGTATGAGGCACATACTCTTTCACCTACTCTGCAAAAATGTCAAGATGCTCAAAATGTTGAAGATGTGTTGGACTCTTTCTTCCTATCTCCCATTTAACTTGCTTACTTTTCTGAAGATGAAGGTTAGGGAATAGACCAGTGTGTAGATTTTAGCCTCTGTTCCTGTTTCACTTTAGTCTTTTTTGCCATTTTCTCCCTATAAAATGATTATGAGAACAGATAGGTATATAAAACAATTTTTATATTGATTACTGATACTCCCTTTAGGAACCACAATTGTGTTTCAAAGGAGAAAGAGCTGTAAATTCAGAATCAGTTTCAGTCTCTAGTATGAAAAGGTAAAGCTCTAAAATATTTTATTAATTCCCCTTCTGAATATTGTGCACTTGTTAGTTTGTTTTTTCAAAAATAAGCTCACTGACTTGTTGATTATTGGTGTCACATTATGGGCAAGCTGAGGGTGTGACTAAGCGGAAGACTTACAAGCTTTCCTGTGTCTGTGATCCTGGACAAATAGAATTTGGGACAAATCCTTCTGAATCATTTCATCAGTGAATGAAACCAAGTTAGTAATTGTCCAGGAGTAAGCGTTTGGTGTGTGCCACATGGTAGTGGTGCTTAGCCTTTTACAAAGTGTCAAGACTTAGCATACCTGATGCTGCACAGGAACACATCTACAATTGATCTGAATCCAGCTGTACTCTTTGTTAATGTAATTTATGTGCTCTGTCATAACCAAAACACTATGCAGACATAGTCTAAATCAACCATTTTGTAAGTGAAGTAAGCTGCACTCTGTGGAAAACAGTGAAGACATAAGATTGGTCCTGGAAGGTTATTTTTGTCTTTTAGTCCTATTTTGCTTTTAGTCCTCTTTACAAAGTGCATTACTTATTGCATGCAGTTAGATGACATCTAACTTCTGCCCTCTGGAATATGTGAAGGAAATTCTGTCAAGCCTAACTATAACAATCATTGCTTTTGTAAGAGGAAAAGTCCTAAAAAGAATGAATAACCTCAAAAGATGAGAGAAAGCAAGATTTATGTAACCACTAGTAATGACCTTGTAAAACTGTGATGAAAGCAGCAGAAGTACTGTATTGCTTTTTAAAAGAGCTATAGCAATATCATTTTGAAAAGAGTGTCCTCAAAAAAGGATAGTCACTCCTGAATTAGCGGAAGCTAAGATTCTTATGCATTGTGAAGAGTAGGTGAGAGACTGGAGAGGATAGCAGAGCATCTTTTTGCATAAAGATTTGTTCTCTTTTGACTTTCATGAAGCAGAGACTGAAATACCAGCCCTCAGGTACTGGCATAGAAGTGTGAAAGGGTATGCTGGTGTTTCTTAGCCATCTTCTAACCATTCATGACCAAACTCAGTGGTAGTGTTGAATAGATTGACATTAGATATTCTTGGGCCACCCCAAGCCTTCTACCAGGGAAAATATAAAGTGGAGAAAATTGGGCCATCTGCTCAGGAGCAGATCCCAATTCTGAAACTCCTTCAGACTTTAGCATGGGCACAGCAGTGCCAGGGACTGCGCTGGGCAGCCCATGGTCAGGAGATGTCTCCCTTCCCAACTCTCCTGTCACTTCCCTTCCAGGTTGGGCTGCTGGCAGGGGTGGGAAGGGGCCTGTGCTTATCTCTGAGTGATGCTGATGCCAATTCCTGGTCTTTCCCCAGGCAGGAGATGGTGGGCAGTGAGAAGGCATTTGGCTGGCTGCCAGCATGGCTCTGGAGGATATTAAGCTACATTTTAAAGTAGTAAAGTTGGTGCAAGGGAGTTTAAGTTCTGGCTTCAAAAGAAAGTTTTTATTTTCAAGACCAACTGTATTTTTATTTATTTTTTTAATTAAGTAGTTCAAGAATACAGAAACTAAACATTTCATTATAGATCAAGTAAAAGGTTTAGGGTTCTTAATATAGTATTTCCTGAACTGTTCATGTCTGTGTAAACAATCTGATTTTTTCTTTTTACTGGAAACCAGATTACTTTCTTAATTTGTAGCAGTCCAAAACTTATTTTATGCAGGACATCTTGTGAATTCTGTCATGATTTTAGTTATTTGTGCTTGTTCCTTCTCAAAATGGAGCTGCTATTTTTCAAGTATTTTAGGCATCACTTCATGTCTAGTGTTATGTTCGTTTAGGATTCGAAGGTGCATCTACAATGTAAAGACTTAGGAAATGTAAAGGCATTAGCCGCACATAGCACTACAGTTTGCCTTCTATATCATACTTTTGTTTGTAACTGGTAACACTTTTTGACTTCATTATGCTTCTAGGAGAACAATAATGTGCTGTCTTCTTTATTATATATATATTACATGGCTATAAAAGCTACAGTTTGTGCTCTGCTACTCTTCCCTCATTCCAGGCCGTTTGAACTTCTGATTGCTCTGTTGTCAAAACAATATACCATCCAAACAGAGAAGTCAAGATTAGTCAGACTTAAGTTATCATGTATGCAGGCTGTCTCGGGAGACAAGGGCTTCCTGACACCGCATCAGGTTTCAAGCAAAGTAGGACTGAGAGGTTTAAGATGTTTTCATTTCTAGCAAAATGCTTTAGTGCCATCTGAATTTATCCAAGCAACAAGTAGCTGGAGGAAGTAGAGATTTCATTAAGTAGCTGGAGGAAGTAGAGATTTCATTAGGTAATACCCCAGGGATGTCTTATTTGAGGTCACGAGATGTGCCATCTGGAAATTCTTGTTCATTCACATGCTGTGTCCTTTTTTGGACACTGAATAGCTCTGAGGTGCTTGATTTGAGTTGCTTTGGAAGTGCCTAAAATAAAATGGGGAGAAATATTTTAAAGTCTCTATTAAAAAATAAATAAATAATAAAAAGTCTGTTTTCATCTGAGTTGCCCAGGTTACCCTTCTCTGCTATGAAACTAGTCCAAACTTTGCTTCTCCTCACTGCTATGCTCCAAGCACTGCCTCTTTTTCTTCTACTTTTCATCCAGTTATCCCTTAAAATTCCTAATAGGCCACTTGCAGCAGCATATCCTTCTCTCTCCCTCTCTTTTTTTCTGGCCCCCCTTCACCCACTAGAGTCTCCAGAAGGGTTTATAGGAATTTTGGGAACATTTCCAACTCCAGACAAGCATTCTCGGCCCAATCATTGCAACACTTTGACAGCAACCCTTAGCCATCTTGCTTGTCATTGGATACGTTTGCTACGATGAAGCTTGGGGTCTCCTGGTTCACTTGGGTTTTGGTTGCAAAATGCTAATTTGGGAAAAGTCTTTGATTTGGCAGACCCTGAGGGCCGTCAGAGGTGTAACTTAATGGTTTGCTGTCTCTCTTTGCCTCCTATCCCAGAGCCCCAGCCTTGCAGCTCAGGGGCTTCTGGGGTTTTATGGTCTGGGGTATCGTAGATGCCCATGGAGCCAGAGGTTGGGAAATCTACATCCCCCCAGAGACTGGGAAAACTCAGAGGGTGCTGCAAAACTGGTAGTAACGTGTTTATTTTCACTCACCATTGCGTAACAGACATCCTTTTTGGGCCCTGGGTCAGGTTGGAGAAGAAAGAATGTTTTGAATTACTTTAATGAAGTGTGCTGAAAATTCAATAATAAAATAGGATTTATTTTGTTATTTCAAAATCTATTTAAATATATTTAACCCTAGTTTCTAAGGCATTTTGTCCAAAATTAAGGCCCTTTGTGTAATGGCAACCATGTTTATCCCTCAGTGTTTTCCGCAGAATCTACAGTTTCTTTTTAGTTGGCTACTCATTTGAGGAAATTTGTAGGAGATTAATGTTAAGTGAAGTTCTCTCCCTTAGTCAAATATTACTAAAACTCTCAAATGAGCCCAGTACAAAGAGGGAGACAAGTTTTGTTCTGTTAGGAAGTTAGTCTAAGAGGTAATCATTTGTTTACTTGTGTTTGTTTGGAAATAGTGAAATATTGCCCATCATCTCTAGAAAATCCACTTCATATTGCACCAGCTGCTTTTACTGTACCGGATTTATTTTCCTAGAAATGTTTCTTTTAAATAAGCTGTGATATATATTTTAGAAAAAGTTGGAGATTTTGTATGTTTGTTTATTTTGTAAGAAAGAACTATCGGGGAATTTAACTAAGTACTGTGAACTTCTTAAAAGATATGATTCGTGTTGCATTTGAAGTTTTCTGTTCCTTATTTTATGGTTTGCCACTCAGCAACAACACAATTCAGAAGAAATATAATAGCTGTTTCCCAGGAGTCCAACAATTTTTTTAATTATGGAGGGAATATTGGAAGAAGGCTTTGAAAGACAGTGAAACTGCTGTAAAATGAAAGTTCTGTTATGTTTTGTTGTTTGTTTTTTTTAAAATGTTGTAGTTTTTGTTTACTTTTTCTTAGCAGTGCATTCTTGCAACTTTCTAGTGTCTTCTTAATATCTATAACAGCTTCTCAAAACAATTGTAAAGCACCGTGTAATTGCCTTTTGAATACATTTCTGTTTCTGTTAATAGTAAGGACAGCTTTAGAAAAACAGAGTTCTTTTCAATAAAAATTAAACTGGTTATGCCATTTCTTACAATACAGAAGTAATAGGGCATTACTTTCCTGTTGTATTCAAAAAGCTAAACATTAAGTAGTATAAGAAATGGAGACTGTAAATTCTTCCTTTAAGCAACAAGACTGCTGCAAGTTAAATTTAGGCAAAAGCCGGTGGAATTCAGAGAATGGTTGAAGTAGGAAGACATTGCTGGAATTCATTTAGTCCAACCCCCTGCTCAGAGCAGGTTCAGCTAGAGCTGGTTGTTTTAAGTATATCCCAGGATGGAGACTGCACGGTCTCTCAGGACAACTTGTTAAATGTGCTTGACCACCCTAACTATAAAATAGTTTTCTAATTTTTACTTTGAATTGCCTGTATTTCAGCTTGTGCCCATTGCCTCTTGTCCTGTCATGGGGCATCACTGCATAGGTGACATCCCTTTGGGTATGTAAACATGGATAAAGTCTCCCTGAACCTTCTCTTCTCCAGGCTGAACTTTACCAGCTTTCTTTTCTTTCATGTAAGGTGCTCCAAGCCTTTAATCATCTTCATGTCCCTTATCTGGACTTGCTCTAGTATGTCCATGTATGTCTTGATGATGCTGTGTTTCCCTGGGGAAGAAAATTTTCTGTAGGAAAGAAGATTTGCAAGATTATGCCCCACTGGGAATGTGTGATGAGCACTACACCTCATAAAAGTGCCGTGAGTGGTTTGGAGCCCTCCTGAGATGGAGGGCTCACGTGTGCCCTCACTCTGGACATCATTATAAGCTGCTTTTAAGTGACTTGTCAGCAGGATCCTGCCTTTCTGGGGACTGAAAAAAAAAGGTATCCAGCTGTAAGAGTGCCTTGCTCTGTTTCTCATATGCTCCAGAAGCTGAAGCTCAAATGTGCTTAGCAAGTATCTTGTATTTTGTTCCTCCTTTATCATTCCCTGCTCCCTCCTCACATTGTGCTCTGGATAGAGAAATGTAGCAGTTTAGATTAAGAACTCAGTGTGGTTCTGGCTGTTTATTTTAACCACTCTTATTACACAAAAGCTCATAGATTTTATAGCTGCGTCAGTGTGATCAGTGGTTTACTGACATGTTAAATGACACACATCTAGGAATGGAAGTGGATGCTACTGAGCAAAAATACATTCCACATCTGCTGCGTATAGCTGGTAACTTTCCAAATGGGCAGTGCTCATTGCTTTGGAATGACTCGTTCTTGGTCTGATTTCTTCTGTTTTCTTTCCTCCTCATTCTGAGTGGGATGTTTTTTAATGAGTGTCACTTAAAAGAAAATGCAAACTAAATAATGTTGATACTCAGCAGTAGCTCGTCCCCTTTTACTGTAAAGAATATGATTGAAACTGTTGAGCAGTTGCTATCTGCAGCGGTTGTCTCCCCTTTGATCCTCACACTCCTTTTTCTCTCCAGCCTCCCTCCCTTGACAGTTTGATGCTGTAGCCCCAGTGGCTTGTAAGGGGCTTAATATGACAAGAGCTTACCATTAGCACACACACCCGATACAGTAAGTTTATAATTTGCTGACTGGTTAAGTAGTTTAGTCAAGTCTAAAGTCCTTGACATTGGAGTTCACCATGCTTCTATCTTGCAGCCACGCAGATATGTACCATAAAACGTGAGAAAACATGCCAGGATCCTCCTACCTTTGTGCACTCTTTGTGCATTTCATGCTCCTGGTTCATGTTTATTTGGGTTTTTTTGGTGTTTTTTTTGGTAGAGAGAAATACTAATACTGTGAATAGATTTTTACTAAGTGATGCTTCAGTAGCCCTATGGGGACTGTGAGACAGGAAAGCTCTTCTTCCCAACTCCTTTCCTTGACATGAGTTACAGATGAGTCAGGTGGGATTTGCTTTGCAGTATATTTGCAGAGAGTTTGTGGATCAACTAATGTCCGTTTCATGTCACGATTAGCTGCACTGGAAGTACCACTGAATCCAGTACACTGGGATGTGTAAGCATAGACAGCTTGGAATGTAATTTAAAGCATGGATCAACAAGCAGATATGCTTAAAAAAAAAAGAGAAAAAATAAGAACTAGACAGAACAGGTTAAGGAGAGTAAAGTACTACAAGAAAAGGTTAAAAGACTGCCTGTCTTTCTAAAGTATTTTCTGAAATACGACCAGATGGAGAGTTTGACTGTTCTGATTTGAAAGGAAGAAAAGCAGCTTTTATGTCAAGAAACATAAGGAGTACTGTGTCTTATGTAGTCAAAAGATAGCATTACTGTGCCTGCTGTTGAGTCAGAAGATAGCATATATGTTAATAGGTATTCTTTTTTAAACTTAAAATCTGTATTCAGTATTTTTATTGCTGACCAGTGCAGTAATTTTTCCATGTGACTTCCAGAACATTTGCTAAAATTGTTTTACCTTCTTTTATTTTTACGGATTTTAATAGATTGATGAAGCAGTTTAATAATACTTACAAATAATGTCATAAAATACGTTTATGATTAGTGACTTTTTATTGCTTTACACTTTTTTATTTTCTGTGGCATTTTTAAAATAAACCTTCTATATTCAAATAGAGAGATACAGTCAAGTTTCAAATATTTAGTTACTAGTAATAGTTCTTTGGTCAACTTTGCCACCTAGCGGCTGTAATTTAACAGAACAGCTATTTTTCTTTTTTTTTTTAAACAAAAAGTAATGTAGCACAGTACTACTGGTTTTTTTTTCTTCACATCGAATATTCTATAATTTTTGAGTTGCCATAATTTTCAGATGCAACTGAAACCACTCACAACATGCTTATGAAAATAAACACTTTATCTTCTAATGTTTAAAAGCTTATTAAATGAGTGACTGCGAGTATAGGAGAGTTTGATATTTTCATTTTCTGTTTTTAAAAGAAATTAGTCTTCTCATAATAGAATCAAAAGAAAAAAACATAATGTTAAAATCTCTCATGAAAAGATGTCATTGTAGGCCTCTGTTTGTACTACATGTTGGTTTTCCCTTAATATCCTTGTAGCATATGTAAAATAAATTATCCTTCCTCAGATATCTTCCCTACAATGTGGAGAAAGGACAAACCTGCAGCTGCAGTGCTTGTGCTTCTAGTATGCTTTATAGGCACCTTGGCAGGCTGCTGAGTCCACAGGCTGTATAAATACCATTTTCTCCTCTTCCTCCTAGTTCTGATGCAGAACCAGATCCAAGAGAAATAGAAATTAATATGGTTCAAAGTTGTAATTTTGTATGTTGTGGTGCCTATTTTTCTGTGAACTGCTGTTAAAATAGAAACTGTAACAGCTGTTTCCTCAGTGTTCCGTATCCTGCAATGTCATGAACTGTAGACAACTACAGTAGGCAGGAAATGTGTGATGCAGTAACAAACCCTAAAACCTCTGGACAGTGATCCAGCTGCCATTCTCTCTCTGAACTACACCAAGCCACAGGCAAGGCAACTCCCCAGTTTATATATAATCTTTTTTTCCCTCCTTTTTTTTTTTTTTTTCAATCTAGAAACATTTTTTTTTTCTTGCTCATATACTTTATTTAAATTTAGGAAAAAAATGGCTTAAAGAGAGGTTGAGGGAAAGTTAAGTCTTTCATCAGGAAAACAAAAGCATCTTTATCTATAAGATGGGCTTTGAAATTAACAGTGATATTTAATTTTCAAAAATGTCACAACTGCCATTGCAGCAAGTCAATTTTTAAACAAGAATTATCTTCTCTCAATCTCTTTTCAGTTCCAAAGGAACAAAGTAGCTGTTCTCTGAACAGCAGAGCTACAGAAACTTGATTTCCTTTTGTTGTATGCCTTTTTTTATTTCATGTATCCCAATGAAAATAATTCTTTCTAGGCAGGTGACAGCATGTGCTATGACTGATTCAAAGTTATATATGGTGATTTCCCACACATATAAGCACAATAAGTATTGTAGCAGAGCATGTATTGCTTGTTTATAATTTCATATGATTTTGTTATTATCAGGAGTTTGGGTGTCTCTTATTTTATCCATCTTCTAGTAGCCACCAAGTCTGTAGAAACAAAGTATCCTTGAAATTTCCAGTGCTTGAATTAAATTGACTAACAGGTGGAAAAACTGATGAGGTGATGACAGAGAGGACCATCTGCTGGATGAAAGGAAGAATCACAGAATTACATAAAGCTTTGTTCCCTTAAGAAACCTCATCTAAAAAGCAATGGGAAAGGTTATCATACATCTTGGTCAAAATAGGGCCAAGAGAGCATAAGAAACTACAATAAGAAACTGAAACTAATACTAAGAAGTAGCATGGACATCTTCTTAATGTTTCATAACATGCATATTACCAGATTCAATGCAGCAAATTATTTAACTTTTGGAACTTGTTTAACACATTCCTAAAGTACAGGAATGAGTAGGCATAGGAGCAGAACAAAAAGGAGGGGGTGGTGCAGACTATCTTTAATGAGAAAGAAACAAGTCCTTGGCTTTTGAGCTGGGGACTAGGGAGAGGTGCTGATAATGTCTGAGATGGCATAAGAGATGACCTTCACATTGAAGGAGAAAACAAAGATGACTGGATGTAGAAGCTGCCAAAACTGCATTGCTAATGAATTTCTGATAACATCTGTATATGCATGATATGACCTGAAGTGGTGGCAGAACATATCTGAGCATTAGAGTTCTCAGGTGGAAACAGTAGAATTGTAGACAAATTGGAGGAAAGAAGAGAGGATACCATATAGAAACATGGTGTGTTCAAAGACCTGTCTGACAGGAAAACCTGGAAAGCAAACTGCCAATACAGAGGGTGACGGATACAAGTAGAGAAATATTTCTGGATAACAAGAGGCAGAGTGAACTGCAGACATAAAGAACTTCAGCTCCATGAGATCAACATGTGTCTGTGAGCAGAACTCCCTTTAAAGATGACTAGATATCTTGGATAACAGGTCACATGAAATCTCCTACATCAGAGCAATGGTCCTTCTAGCACAGTATATCTCTAACTCTAATTAAAAATTGTGCTAGTTGGAGAGGATAGGAGAAAACTTCTCAGCTCTTTGAGGTTCCTCATTTTCCTTGTTTTTTTCAGAGGGTTTTGCATTTGTCTCAGTTTATGTATCTGCTCTCCTTGAATTTGTCCCTTCTTCTCTAGTAGTGTCTGTGGTACTGCCAGTGGCAGTAAATGCCAGAATTTCGTGTCTAATGTTCTAAGAAATATTTTTTTTTATTTGTTTGATTTTTATTTTACTTGTTTGAAACCAATCTCCTAGAAAGTTTAAGTTACGACTTGCTCGTTGCAATTCTCTGAGATATATCTGTATGAGAAAAATTGCAGCTGTAACTTGGATGATATCTTGGCAGATTTGTACAAATCAGGGTTAGTGATCATTTAAGGTGCATTGTTTATTATCTGTCTTTGAAGAGCTTTTAACATCAAAAAATGAGCCTGAAAAAATTTGCAGTTTGGATTACCTCTCTAGATTAATAGGCAAAATAGGGTTTGCATACATTGCTTCTTTTCAGAATCAGCTATTATAACAATGAGGGACTGTTTTACTAAAAGATAATTTAAAAATTATTTAAGGTTTTTTTTCTTAGAAATTATGTGTGCATAGATGTTGTAAACTAGATCTAAATATTGCTGATTAATTAATACATGTGAAACAACAAAAA
>JAYRBT010000082.1:19192143-19205740 GCA_036023395.1 Myiotriccus ornatus | reverse complement strand
AGAAATTATGTGTGCATAGATGTTGTAAACTAGATCTAAATATTGCTGATTAATTAATACATGTGAAACAACAAAAAAAATATAGCGATAGATTAAAAAACCCCAAAATATTTCAGGTAAAAAGCATTTTGCACCTTTCCAGTCTCTTTAGAAAAAGTTGAGTGCAACTTTATTAGCTTTATAACATTAAAAAAATAAAAATTGAGCAGTACAGCTCTGAGGTAGAGGCAACCAGAATGAAGAGCTCTCAATGAACACGAAGACTCCTTAGCACTAGTATTTTTTTCCAGATAAAAGGTGAGCAGAGAAGACATTTGTAACATTAATAGAAAATCAACAACATTTATTTCTGGTGGAAGAGAGAAAGGAGGGAGCCATACCTTGCAAAAGCTCATTGTCAATGATTAAAGCAAACTGTTGCTTAAAAATGTAATCTGAATGCAGAATTCTCGAGCTAGTATTGCGTATTTTTTATGTTATTTTTTTTTTTTTCATGGACAACACAGATCATATATGGATGACACAGAAGAGTTATTCCTTTGGAATACCCCTAAAAAGGCAGCTGAGTGAAGAACATTGTGGGCTTTCAAGTGGTGGAAGGGTTAGACATCCAAAAAAGTAGGTTCTTGAAAAGCCTTGGGAGGAATTAAGTGCAGAACATGATCAGTAAAATGTCATGTGGAAAAAGATGACACCCCTTGAGAGAAGTCATATTCTTAAGGTTATTTCCAGCAGTTTCTAAGAGCCAGAGTTTTCATATTTGTGGGGGGGTGTGTGTGTGTATGTAATGTATTAATACATAGGAAATGATTTGTAAAAGTTGGACTTTTGAGAATCTTATGTAGGTTTTTTACCTGTAACTTCATAAGCAGAATATGTTTTTTGGTTTGGTTTTGATTTTTAAGGGGCAGGGACTGCATCACTTTCTGTACAATTCAGAAGACTGAGGGATTCAGAAACAGCTTATTCTGCCAAAAAATCTGAGATGTATTTTTTATAACTTCTCTATCACCCTAGACCCTCATAGGCTTTTGCATGGATGCTTAGAATGCTTTATTTGTGGATAACTGAGTGGCCTAAAATATCTCAAATCAGTTTCTCTGAAGTGTTTCCCGTTAAATGATAATGCGTAAATTAATCTATTTAGCAACTGACCAATATGCCAAAAACCTTTAGCTAAAAATAATACATTATTTCATAAACACTGACTCAGATAAACTACTAAGAACTGAGCCTGAAAAGCTTTAGAAGGATTACAATTAGAAGCAAATTAAACATTCTGATGCAAATTTAGGAATCCATTCATATACTTAGAATGAAGTTATGAAACAGCCTAAATGGATGCGTAAATTTTTAGGTGGAGAGGCCTTTCTGAGGGACAGTGATTTAGAATGAGTATCCATATCACAAACCTGACGACCAAGAAAAGTAGCTTTTATTGATCTTCCAAGAGTCATGGTGATTTGGGAGGGTTTTTAAGGTCTAGAAGGAAGCAAATATAGCCACAGTCTTCATGAATGCTGAGAAGAAAAAGAAGAATCTAGGGAGCTACAGGCTGGTAACCTTTGCCTCGATCTCAGTGAAAGTGCTGGAGCAAGTCCTCTTGGAAACCATTATTAAACATATGGAGGACAGTAGGTGACTGGGACCACTCAGCATACATTTACAAAGGGCAAATCGGGCTTGACCAGCTTGATAGCCTTTTACAGTGAGATGATTGGCTTGGAAGACAAGGGTAGAAGAATGGATACTGTTTATCCTTCCTCTGGTGAGGTTTCACAAGCTGTTTCCCAGGACATCCTCACAAACAAAATGATGGACTAAATAAGCGGATGGTGAAGTGACTCATCTGGACTGCCAGATTCAAAGGGTTGTGTTTAGCAGTGTGAAGTCCAGCCCAGACTGGAGTCCAGTTGCTAGTTTGGTGCCCCAGAGGTGGCCCTGGAGCCAATACAGTGCAACCTCTTCATTAATAGTCTGGGTGATTGAGCGGAGAGTACCCTCAGCAAGTTTGCTGATGCTACAAAATTGGGGAAAGTGGTTGATACATCAGAGGGTTGTGCTGCCTTCCAGATGGACTTCCACAGGCTGGAGAAATGGTCTAATGGAAACCTCATGAAGTTCAACAAAGGGAAATGCAAAGTTGTTCACCCAGAAAAAAATAACCCTGTGCACTAGTATAATCTGGGGCTGATCATCTACAAAGAAAAGGCAATGGGATCTTGGGGGACTCCAAGTGAACACGAGCCAGTGTGTCCTTGCTGCAAAGCCCAAGAGCCTTCTAGGCTGTGTTAGGAAGAGTACTGCCAGCAGGTCATGGGAGATGATCTTTCTCTGCTCGGCACCTGTGAGACACATCTGGAGTGCTTCATCCAGTTCTGGGTTCCCTTGGACAAGAGAGACATGGACATTCTAGAGTGACTCCAGCCAGGAGCCACAGAGTACAGGCAATTCCAATAAAACGTAAGATAAAGCTTTTTTTCTGTGGGTGTGGTCTAACACTTTTAACAGGTTGCCCAGAGAGGTTATGAAGCCTCCATCCTTGCAGATATATCCAGCTCCCTTGGATATGGCCCTGAGCAACCTGTTCTTGCTGAGCCTACTCTGACCAGGATGTTGGACCCAATGATGTCCAGTAGTGCCTTCCTACTTCAACCGTTTTGTGATTCTGTGGATAAACTGAAATAATAATTTAACTGAACTTATCTGTAAAGGATTCTGAAGGTAGAATAAGGTGGACAGTAATTTTTTCTGTGACTTCTTATAAGGTGTTCTGAAGGGAGGTTTTATCCTGTGGGTGCTTTCTTTTTTTTAATCCAGAAAAAGGATTCAGCATGGGGTTTGTTTTCTGTTATTACTCTCATTTGGAATGGATGCAATGCCATTTGAGGTAGCTGAGGCAGCTGTGCCTTGAGCTTGCTGGCATTAAACACTTCAGATCCATCTCATTAGCTCTGGGCAGTCACTTGATCAGATTATGGACTATCTGGCCACGAGCTTCGGGTGACTGTGAGTTGGCAGAGGCTTTACCCAGATAGTGCTAGTTAGCTGAGGAAGCCAATCAAAGTAAATGATAATAATTCTCTGAGAGCCTCTTGTTCTTTTCCCACTCTTCAGTTTATGTAACCTGTGAAATGAAGCACTTAAGGAGAATACAAATAACTGTATCTCTCATTTACCCTCTAAGGGTTCATTCCTATTCCACTTTTCATGCCAACCTGTTCATTTAATTTCAGATAGGAACTTTAGTCCTTTCTTCCATGCTGTTTCAGTATTGGAAAAGCTGCATCGAAATATTTGAAAATCAGCCTCACTGATTAATTCAAAACTCCTCTGAAGTTTCTCCTTATTTATTGTACCTGTTGGTATATGTGTCAGTGTTTTTTCCTACTTCCCAAGTAGTTTCAATGTTTTGTATGTATCTGATAATCTCCTTTTTAGAAGGTGCTATTGTTTTGCCCTGTGTGCAAAAACAATGTCAATCACTGAGTACATTAACCTTGGTATTGTCTTAATGGCTAACTAAAAGGTCATTTCAAAAATACATCACAAGAAAAACAAGATTCATATATTTATTTTTCTTTTTCAGTGTTAGAGCATGGAAAAAATAACTTTCATTGACTTGGTGGTTTTCTGTCTTTTAGTGAAGTTTTCAGATTTTTTAGTTATTCTTGTGTTAGATGCCTTGTTACACCTTAAATTTAAGGCAGAATGGAAATTTTTTTATTAAAGTGACAACGGTAAGGGGAGTTTTGGCTGCAGTTTTGTTGAGAATCATTAAATTGTTACAGTTTGCCTAAAGACTAAGCTTACTCAGAAAGTACAAGGAAAATAGTGATAAAATTTGCTACCACAATAGTCATCGTTTCTTTAAATGTAATAAACACTGCTAGACATCATACATTTTGTAATGAGAACAAGGAAGACCAAGAAGACCAAAAAAAACAACACCAAAACGGTAAGATCCTTCACAGCACAGTATGTGTGCTGAAGGAAATTTAACATAAAATGTAACTGGTCTGATTGTGTATTCACTGCATTGCCCTATGGGAACTGTAGCAAAGTCGTATTTGCTGAACATAAAATTTTACTGGATTTCAATTATAATGGAGTTTGACTTGGACATATTTGTGTTCCTTCTATCCCCAAAATAGTCATCCTTCCCCCACCCCTCCATAAAAAAGAACTGCCACTCACAAAGAAAAAAAAAATTCTTTGGCAATTGTTTGACGTAGGTCATGACAAAGTAATTTAGTAATTTGGGAGCAGGAAGGGAGAGAGACAACCAAAAAATTTTCCTGCCCATCTTGGAAGGAAAGATTTTCTGGATAAATTATGAAATCTTTGATTGTGAGAGTAGTTGCAGACTAATTTGAGTAAGAGTTCTCATACTGGTTTTGTAAGAGATGACCATGGTTGCTATGGGTCTTCTTGATGAGTTTCAGGAATAGTTAAAAACATAGATGCATTTATCTTCTTCAGAAGCAATTGAAACTTTTAATATTAATTGGTAATTTTCCTATTGTTTGCCTTATAAATGCAACACTTACATGAAGCCAATATTATTGATGATTTCCAAATAAAATTCACAAATCTTTAAAGAAGTTGAATGTGTAACATATAGCTGAAGCATGGCTTTTATATTTGTGTTAGTTTATGTATGGATCTTCCACAAGAGTAAAAAGTAGTTACTATAAGGAGAGAATTTAGAGAGCTGATTGTTATGCATGTATGTAAGGAACTGCTGCATTATTCTGTCTAGCTTTACTTCATTAGCTGTTTTAAAAAATGATACTTTTTATGGTAATGTTCACTATGTTCTGACTTCACAATGCTTTTTTCTTCCCGCTAGTTGTCATTATTGGCATTATTAATGGTTTTATTAGAGTAATTCTAAACAGTCCTGATTAGAAAGATTAATGGTCTGCATTGCTTATTGATCTGGTATACTGCTTTTGGACTGTGAAATTGTTACAAGGACACCTCCTTATGTGTCACCGTGAAGTACCAACTTCTGTTCTTCTGCTAATCAATCAATACCTATCTGACTGTGTGGTAAGAGGTAAAATAAAGATAACTTAGATTTAGGTGTATAGATTAGGTCCTTACATCCACAATTTCCTGTTTTTAATTTTGTTAGTCTTATTATATTTTTGTAAGATGCTGAGAGGATCTGCAGATCCAGCTGGGATGAGTTATCAGCAATACATCTTCGCTAACAATTGTGGCTTTACACCAAAAGTACATTTGACTTAGAAAGACCAGTCAACCCATTGGTGTCCGTAGGAGCTACTGGTTGTTAGATGAAGTGGCATAAAAACTACCAAAACACTCTGACCACAAACAAAACCCCAAACCAGTCCAGCTAGTGTTATTTGAATGGCTAAATAGGCATTTTATTCCCCAAAGACACATAGATGCTTAGCACCACCGATTTTAATTTTTTTAAGAGGGATGTTGCACATGGGAAAAAAGTGTACTTCAAATTGGCAGGAGTTACGTGTATGAAGTGACTTTGAGTTGCCCGACTTTGGGACTGTAAATATAAACTCTCTTAGGTGCGTGATTTCATCACAGAGCCAGAGGGCTTCCCACTTCTATGGGCAGAACCTCATTATTTTCCACTGGAATAAAACTCCTCTCACCATTCAACTGGTTTGAGTGTCTGATAACATTTTGCCCACACACAGATAACTAACGTTCTCTGGAGTCCCCTCTTTTCAACTTGGAACCCAAGCCAGCCTCTGAGGTGTACCATCTTCTTTTTCTTTACCTTTTTGAGAAGATTTAACCCTTTCTTTAGTCGTAATCACACAGTTTACATAAAGACAGGATAAAGATATCTTGGATCATCTCTAATTTTTTCATTGCAGCTTTTAATAATATTATGATATAATTATACTTTAAAATTATTATAATCAATACAAAATATTATTTTATTAAATATTATTTTAGTAATAATAGCTGTTACTGTATTAAAAATATTTTAAGCATACTGCACATCCTAGTTTTTAGCAAAATGCTGGTGGTGAAAGTTAAGTATGCCTCACTGTTTAAAAAGTGCCTCATGTATTTATCTGACCCTAGATATATAGTACTGGAGACTTTTGAGACTCTTAGACCACTGCTATAAAGTAGTGAAGGATTTATTTTTAAGATATAATGTAGCTATTAAGCCCTTTCAATATTGGAATACTCAGTCTCTCCCAAAAGAAAAGTGATGAACTGTGATCATAAACAGGTTAATTTAATCTGACCTGATTTCAGAAGTGTCTCCTTATTACTTTAAGGGTAATAATTTTTCATTATATTTGTCTTCTCAAAATCATTATCTGTAAGTCTCAATTATCCAAGTATTTAATTTGTTTTAGGTAAAAAAAAAAAGCACATTGAAATGTGTATTCTGAGTTTTAATGTTCTCTCAAGTTGTTTTTGTAAACAGTATCAGCAGAGGAGACTGTGCCTCTGATGCAAGTCAGGTAGCAAGGCCACTCAGCAGTCCTGCCTACAGTTCATGTGAAACACGTATCGCCAGACAAAGCATCTACCTATTCGGAGGGTGGTTCTGTAGTCCTGTGAATCCAGAGTGAATTAAAGTCACTCCGTCATTTTTTCAGGCTGTTGGGAAGGGTTAATTAACAAATCAGATATGCCTAAGAGCAGAGGTAACACTGAAGCGAGGATGCTCTTGCTGGTTTGTGCGCTGGGAAGAAAGCTGTAATAGCAGCAGCAGCAGCAATAACAACAGCAGCAGCGGCAGCAGCAGCAGCAAGAGACCTTTGGAAAGCCGAGGTTGCAGTGGCCTGAGATATAAAGATCCTGTTGTGTCTCTGTCTCTCCCAACTTCAGAATGGTTGATGCAAACCTTATGCCATGTGTAGTAAAGGATGTATATGAATGCGGAATTTGCTTTGTAATAACTGGATACTGAGGAAATAAAGACGTGCTTCTGGGTTTTTGTTGTTGGGGTTTTTTTTCTGCCTTTCTTTTTAAATCATCGGAAACAGAAGAGATTGATTTACTCAGAGAGAATAAGTTTCGTCTGCCTTCAACATAATTTAAAACAGCATCTTGGGAGCTGAAGGGTGACTGTTTTGCTACCTGTTCCCTTGCACTTGGGGCTGAAAAGTGAGGAGAGATGGACAGTGTCTCAGAGGAGACAGGAATGACCGAAGCTTGGTGAAAGCATACCCTGATTGTTGTCTGCTGTCCTCTTCATGCAGTGCTGTGGGCTGGTGCACCGACGGCGAGTACAGGTTTCCTATGTAAGTTTTCATTTGTGTAAGAACGATGCTAACTTGTATGTTCAACACCTGATATATTAGATGGTATGGTATGGGTGAGGCAGGTGTTTTAATGTATAGCTGAGTGACCGACTAGGGTGCTAACTGCATGTGAAGTAAGTTTTTACAGCCCAAAGACACAAGGATCTTTTTAACCGGTATGAGTCTCTTGTCGTGTATTTGCTTATAACTTGTTCATATTCTCAAGAATATATCTTATTTTAAAATAAACCTGTAGTATTAAAAGACTGGAAGTCTGACCCTTCTAATATCATTTTCTAAGCTGTGTATTTATTCTTGCTAGTAGCTCTCTGTAAGTGGAGTCATTAGAAAAGGACATCTATTTATCTGTGTAAGATAAATGAAAGTAAAGTTATAAGCAATTAGAGTCTGGGCACAAAAATTATCTGAAAGACCCTGAGGAACATAGAAATAATCTTGTGAGGTAGGTCTTTTGAAAAAGAGCAGTAGTACAGTGGCATAAGTATTGCCTGCTGGTTTGCACAGTGTATTTGCTTTCCAGAACAGGGTATTTCAATACTCTGGTGTGCTATGACTGCTCTGTCTTGCAAAATGGCTGTCTCCAACAAATTCCACAAGGAAGGCCAGCACCAAAGCTTAAGTATTAGTAATGAAAAAGATTGACTATTGCTTGAAATATGTCTGAAGTACACTAGGCTGATATGATAATCTCCTGAGTAATTAATTTATGTTTTAACATTCAGTTTCTATTCTGCTGTTCAGTTGTCAGATAGACATGATGAGAAGCAGGAGGTTGCAATGATCAGGCTAAGCTGCAAATTGAAATTGCTGAGTATTAGCAACAAGCAGCTTTTAGCTTGTGGCGGAAGGAGAGAGCAAAGGTATCAGGAGAAATAGTTCTGTTGTCAGAAATGCTGTGTGTTTCTCTGTGCCATAGAAAGGTCTTTTAGACAGTGCTTAAAAATCGATCATAGAACAAGCAAGGTCATAAATATGTGCAATCTAGGGCAAAGTTTGTGTAGGGGATTGATGAAGAGAATAAAATTATTAAAAAGAAAACAAATTTCTTCAGAACATATTGCAGAGATGTAACCAATCGGAAATGTGAGTGTGGTTATACTTGTTTTGCACAGCTGATTTGACTTTGGATGTATTTTGTTCTGACTGGTGCAACAGTTGATACTATTCTGTAAGAAGCAGGCAGAAGTATGGAGCATCAGATGCGATCAAGGTAAGAACTAAAATAGTACAGTATTTTGTATAAATTAGGCAAAATCCAATGCATAGTTACTTTTAGCACTCAATTCAATATAGAAGTAAAACTTGGAAATCTCTTATACAGACACTTATTTGACATATAGCTATTCCCACTGTTATACAGGAGTTGAAATACAAATACATTTTATGTATTTTTTTAATTGTTAGCTCTCTCAAGCCAGTGGAGTTTAGGGCATTTGACAATAATGACCTCTTGAGATGCATCACCTTTCATTTCTCCTTGTTACTGTAGCACCAGCCATTGTGAATAATATTATCTAGACAGAATAAATATTTGCCTGTTTCACATCCTGAAAGTGTCAGAATACTCATTTGTGAACCACCATGACATCTGCTCAGGTTTAGTCTCAGATTAAACCCCATGAATGCCATCATTTTTTTGATGTTTATGGGCAATGGAGAGGAAGATGCTTAGTGAATATTTTATAAAGTATTATAAAGTACCTTATTTTGTGATACTTTTTGTATGAAGGGTATTGTGCCATGCTTATAGATCTTGTGGTATTCTGAATACCCCACTGTTTACAAAAAAGAAGGTTGCCCCATCTGAGTTAGCACAAGTGAAATGAAGTTTGCCCTTGATCTTTTTGATTCGGTCCCTCTTACGTGAAAGATGACCGTGTTCTTAAATAACTTAATTACAATAAAAATTCTCACTGTCGTTTGAATCCTTGATTATCCAAACCCACTATTATTAAATTTTTTTGGCACTCCCCATGGCATTGGGCTAATTGAGGTTGTACTGCGTGATTCTTTTGGGATGAAAGCACCGAAATTAAAGTGAGCCAAGATATGACCCTTTTTATTAACGTCTGAGTCACTGGGGAAAAACATTAGACTTTTCTTCTGGGTTATGAGTTTACAGTTCTGAAATTGCTTACGAATTTGTAGTGGTGAATGATCCATCTTAGAAGTTTGGGTTTTTTTTTCATTTTTTGAAGGAATTTAAGATTCTGTACTTTATGTAACAAAAAACATATGACCAAATCTAACTGACTGTTGTTTACTATCAGTACAACTCACTCTGGTCCAGATCCTAAAAACTGTGCAGATCTTCAGCATAATCAATCCTTTTGATGATGTTTTGGATCAGGAATAGATCATTAACCTTAGTTACACAGGCTCACATTGTTTCTTTGGAGGTGCAGCATTGCTGGTAGAGAAGATGGTTTTATTCATATGTTGCTCCTTTCTCTGATCACTTGCATGTTAGACTGTCATGAACAGAGATTAGTCCTGCATCTGTGTGCAGGGATAAAACTGAAGGCCTGGATGGGTTGTATCCATTTTTACCTTCTTCCCAGGTTTTGCAGCTATTGAGTGATGTGCAGATCACACAGTGGTAACAAAATTAAATTTAGCTCAGGAGTTTTCTCTGGGCTTTTCTCATCATTGACTCTTACTTCCTCATGGCACCATGGAATGCCTGCATCCACAAAGTTCTTACTCTTTCTTGTCCTGTTCTGCAGTTTCTCTGGGTTGGTAGGTAATCAGGGTGATGGGGGGCTGAAATGTCATTTAATGCAATATGTTTAATATGGTGTGGAATAATCTGCAGCTTCTAATGGTAGGATGTGTCATATGAACATTATGACTGCATGCTAATTCCCAATTCCAGAAATAAAGACACTTATATTGGACATTTTCATGGCAAAGCTGGAGTTAATTCCAAATAACTTCTTCACCTTATTCCACTAGTCATGTGTGTGAGATGGGGTCATGCCGTTTTTCAAATAGGGTCTATTTGGGGTAGTATTGAGAACCAGCTGTGTGGAGTCCTTCCAGTGAACAATCTCTCTCTTTCTGGAAGTGGAGTCTAAAACATTATACTAATTGTATGTTGCCCAAAAATGTTCTCACAACTCTTCATGTCTGCATCATACAGAACACCTAAAAGCACTAGAGCCTGAAGACTGACCAGTTTATTTCACTTTTCAAGCTTTAGTCCTGTCTATCCATCTGTTTGTCCAACCTTCAAGAGAAGTTGCAGTCTGATGCAGGTCACTCAGAAATTTTGCACTGTCTCCAGGTCTCTGCTATTTTCCCTGGAAGTATCTGCAAATGAAGGCTGTCTGAACACAGAGTCCAAGATAATTCCAGAGTCTGCACGTTTCTGAACAGAGCAATTCTGTCATCTTCTCTGCCTTACTGTATGTGCTACCTTCTCTTGCTGTTGTGAGTGATCTCATTTGCAGTGGTGCAACTTTCCAGCCAAACTGGAAAAAAATTTTTGATGGCAACATAATTGGGGTTGATTCTGAACTTTTTATTCACGGCAAGTGAAATCAAGGAGGAGAGTCCATTAAGTTTCTTGAAAGACTCTGCAAGTCAGAGAACGTGGAAGTTACCAAATACATATCTGGAAGTCATCTACTGGAGCACACAGACAGGTAAATCGAAGCACCTTGAGCATGTTAGTGTAGTGCAGAGCTTCCTGGCTTCTCAGGGTGAGGGTGAGTTTGCAGAGTACCTGCTTATTGCCATTCTTACAGGAGAAGAGTAGGTATGGATGTAGGTGAGGAGTAGGTACGTGTAGCCATGGAGGACCAACAAATGATAATCTGGATAGGCAAGCCATAGGCTGGAATCCATTGTACTTTTAATAGCAGCTTAAAATCTTTAGTTGTCTGGATATCCCAAGATTGTATTTAAAAGTGATTTGTTTGAAAACTCATGTTGTCGACCTTTTGAATTTTTGTGTGCTTTTTTATTTTGGTTTGGATTTTTTTTAGAATTATCAAATTACTTTTTTGATTCGCTGGATGGACTATTCAGAATAAGACTGAGACGATGTTTTAAATATTTTCCTCAGCTATAGAACTAATTTGATAAAACCTGAAGATGATGTCTAAAAGGCAAATATTAATTGCTCTCTCTAATCCTTAACAAAGGAATACTGTAATTTACTATGAAAAAAAGGGGGGGGAACCCTTTAAAAATGCATTTCAAAACAATATAAATTTTATTTAAATATTAATAGTGATATTTATGGTATGGCTTGTACCGTGTATTTGAGTTTAACGTAGTTAAGGACCTTAGTGTCATTTTTGTTTCAAGATGCCTCTTGTCTAATGGTGGGGACTGTAATTGGAGAGCTTTCTGCCTGCAGCAGTGAGCAGGATCCAGACAGCAGGCTTTTTATGCCTGTGCCTGGAGGATATTTCAGACCTCCTGAGGAAATGTTCTCTTTTTGGTGTTGTTAGATTTGGACTAGGGCTTTTTTGTCTGTTCTTTTTGAGACTGAAATCTTTTCCATCTATCACTTAATCATGTTCCTCACCAGATCATTCTTTATCAGAGCAGATGCTGTCCTTTCCCTTGTTCCTTTTGCTCTCTACCTCCCTTTCTCTTCTTCATTGCTGATTTATTGTTTTGGGTTTTTTCCAGATACAGCTATTTTTTTTTACTCTTCTCCACCATGCTTCTCTGGTTTTGACCTGCAGAATTCTTGCTTCACATTTCTAAATTTCTTTTCCTTCTGTTGACATTAGCCTCAGCCTTGTACTTTCCCTTCCCAGGACTGCACCTGCCAGAGCTATTTCTGTGATCCCTAACACTCCTGTGCCATTAACCCTAGTCTGGCATCTATCTCAATTTTCTCTATTGCTGCTGTTGTCAGTTTTATTAAGATTTTGAGCTGTTCACAAGGAAAAGTTTCAGGCTAAGACAGCTGTGGATGAACTGATGTTACCAGGATTTACCTCCATGATTCTCCTCTTTGTGTATTGTAGGCAGAAAAGCATATGCTGAGAAGGAGGAAAGAAAGTATGGAGAAGTTGTGGTTTACTGATTATGAGATTTAGAGCAGTTCTTTTAACATAAACTTGATGTATTTATAACTTAAGGAATTGGCTGGAAAAGGAAAAATAGTCCTTTAACTTTTTTTAGTGACTGCACTGCCCTCAGTACTGTTAGGGAGCAACACATAATCAGTGGATTTGGGACATATTTTCTATATTTAAAATATCTCTTGGAAGTTCTTTTGCATTTTTCTATACCCTAATTTTCCAATATTTTGCTTTGGTAGTGTGGGAAGAAGACAGTAAGTGAATAAAGTGGAATAAACTGATGTGGCAATATTTAAGAGGAAAGTGACCTGAACCAAGACTCTTGTTAGTTGTTGTATACCAGCCAAACCAGGACTGCTAAACTTGCACTGCCAAAATGAAAAGAAATAAATTCCCTTTACCTGCATTTACTCTGCTACAATTGTCTAACAACTTGTATTCATTATGCTGGGGAGTACTACTGAAGCTAAACTGTTTTGATTGCAACTCCAGTATTTTCAAGTGAAAATTCACACATTTGCTCCTATTGTTTTTCCTTTCCCATAATTAAGTGGTCATAATTTCTTTTTTGGACTCTGTGGCTCTATTTAAATGGTTGCGTTCCATTTTATAGCATAGAATTTGGACTACAAAGCCTCTGTTAAAGAAAATACATTTTCTTGTCTCCCTTCTTTAAATTCTTTCTTCTTGCTGCATTCCCTAGGTACAGCCTTTGAATTTAATTAAGTAGCAAAAGGGGCTTCTTTTGAAAAAAAATCTTGTGTTTAGGAGAATTAAATGGAACATTTATAGCTCATTTTGCATTCTGAAGTAAAAATATATATAACAATATGGCTGGTGGGTAATATATTGCAGGCAATATCTGCAGTAAGGGTCTGCTGTCTTTTTTATTCTGTACATAATGTAGCTGTTTGAACAATATATTTAAAACACGTAAAATTTCAAGGCAGGAGCAATATCACAATTTTAATTTTATACTAAAGTAAAGAATTTTAGAACCCCCCTTTAATTACTTTCCTCTATCCTCATCTGTTAAGGCTGAATTCCTATTTCTTCTAGTAAACCCATCACTATTTCACTAATTGCTTAACTGTATGCCCTTATGAAGTTGCGAGCTATGCTGACGGTGGCATATGCCTCTGGTAGGGTCTCCCATGCCAGATAGGTCAAAACTGAAGGGTCAAATGTATCCATGGGCAGGATGAGCTCACTAGCCTTCTGGCAGTCATCCTAGGAGAGGGACAACTCTAATTTCAAACCCGGGCA
>JAYRBT010000082.1:19162551-19184398 GCA_036023395.1 Myiotriccus ornatus | reverse complement strand
TTGCTGTGAAGGAGGACAGAGCAGGGACCTCAGGAGAGGCTACTGCCACTGCAGCCACTGCCTGCCTCCTGCCTGCCCAGTGCCTCAGCCTGGCAGCGCCAGGGTGGGAAATGGACTTCCTTGTGCAGGAGGAGGAGGAGGCTGGAGCAATGCTGCCTCTTCCTCAGCTGAAATTGAAGATATATTTTAGCCCCAGTGTTACATGTTGTGAATCATGTTGAGATAAAGATGTTTGTTTTAGGTTACGGGCTTTATGAGAATCTTTTTCTCTCTCATTTTTAACTTGCATGAACCCTTCTGGGTTTGGAGAGTGGTCTGTCCCACTGATTGTTCTCTTAGCTCAGGAGGCCACTCTCTGGCACTACTGACAGGACACTCCTGTTAACAGCCACCATAAATTGCTGCACATCATTCTGTCACATGCTGGTCTCTTTTGTCCAAAAGTGCCCGAGATGTGCTCTTGAGCTTGTTTTGTGCTGGAACATTTAATTTGGTGCGTGAAAGATGATGTAATTCATGGCCTTTTTCCAGTACAATACTCCTGATTATATTGGATTGTGTTGGGCAGCGTAAGAGGATAATCTGTGTATATAATACATAAATATTACCCTGGCAAGCAGAACTTTTTTTAATTACCTTTTCTTTGTCCCCTGTTTTGCCTTTTCTCCCCAGTCTTGTTGACTAACTGCAAAGGTACAATAAGCCAGAGCCAAGTGTTTTCCCTTGATCTGTCCTGGACTGGCTGCTCATATCACTCTTGCTGTCTTTCCAGCACGTAGATGCTGTAACGCGACAAGCAGAGATACAGGTCCCCCATACCACTTTGTCTATAGCAAATATAAATAGGCATGAGAAAGGCAAGATTAAAAAAGGCTGTATAAGCCAGTATTTTTCTTGATACATGGTCTTCAAGATTGCAAATATTGAAATTTGCATGTTTCAGAGCATTTTGTTTAGAAATCCATTCTTTGCAGTATGTTGCTTGTCCCTGAGGAATGATGTGACATGATAGAAGAGATTCTGCTTTGTACTTGCATTCCACTGATGATTTCATTGAATAAAATACAACATGGTGTGAGTTTCAAATGAAACTGTCTCTCTGAAAGACTTGCACAGTTCTGGTAATAACTTTGAATATCACTGCTCTAAGCTTCATTGCTCGTTTTTAGCAATTTGGGCTTGAAATACTCAACGATGTTTTCTAATAACAACATCTAATAAGCTCTGTTATTGCATAGTCTAGGGTATTTGGCTTTTCAGTCTGTGAAATTTTTCAGTCAATGCAAGAGATGGCCACGGGATAATAGTGTCATCTGATGGTGTATTTAATTAGTGTTAGAAGTAAAGGAAAAGTTAAAATTAATTTTTTTTCCACCCTGTTATATTCTTTCATGGCTTTGTTTGTGTGTGTGCAATGTTTCAGTCGTTTTGTTGTATAAAAGATTGCAAATGAGTCAGCTCCTTTTTTTTTTTTTTTTTTTGTGTCTCTCTGTGTTGGAATAGTCATAAGGCAAAGGACAGAAAAATAAAAAAGAAAATACTCAAGTTGTGTCAATAACTCAGAGTTAAGGATATTACCCAAATATTTTAATAAATATTTAAATAAATAAATGCATTTAAAAGCATTTATTTAATGTAAATATATTTGGATGAGAGAGGCACACAAATGGGTTGGGGTAGTAGGTTTCATAGTGTACTCATTTTTGATTTTCTTATATAAGAATTATACAAAACTTCAGGTGTAGAAACAATCAATACATTTTGAAGAAGACAGATAGCAGAACTACTATTGCTCACCAAGACTTGAGAAATTTTGTTTCATGGAAACATTCTTGGAATTAGTATTAATTCAGCAACTGATACCTTTTGTAACACGTCATACATCTTTCACAGAAAGGTTTGATTTGGCTTGCTTGATTATTGATTGCTGCTTTTGACTATTTTTCTATGGGATTTTGAATGCAACTTAGTATGTGACACCCACTAAATATTAAATCTCAGTTCTTAAAGTATTTTTAGTAATTCCATTATTCTTTATATGCAATGAACTGAAATACCACAGAAATATTACATTTACATACTCTTTAAGTTTTTCTTTGCCATGAGCGTGTCATTAATTTTCTACTTTTCAGTTAACTCTAAAGCATTACACAAAAAACTTGTAAAAATCATAGGGTTTTTTTTCTCATTTCTTATGGTCATTCACTTTTTTTACACTTTTTTACATTGTTATGAAACATTTCTATTTTTTTTCTTTGTACTGCTGAATAGTACAGATATGGAAAGAAATTTTTGTCCTACCAGCTTTAGAAACTAGGTGCAGGAAACAGATACTGCATGCTGTTAGTAGCCATAGAATTTCTTCCTGTTCTGAAAAACATAATCCCTGAGTCAACTGCAGTACCTCAGATAATATACTTTGAAAATATGAATGGTGATTACAACCTATGACAAATGCCAAAGAATTATTTTTAAATCAAACTTCAGGTTATCTGAATTTTGGTTGGTTTCAGACCTTTGCAGTTAGGGGTATTCTGGGTCTTCGTAAATCCATCCCATTTTCTTCGCTGCCTGCTGGGCTGTACCAGTGTGGCAGCAGCTTCTTGCCTTGCTACCTGACTCCTTCATCCATCCCATACACATTGACTCTGAAATTGTGCAGCTTGGAGGTTTTCTACAACCACAGCTTGTATTTCAGAAGTTTTTTTAGAATGAGATTAGAGAAAATAAGATGATTCTCTGAGAAAAATTAGTTACAAGTATGATGAGTAGGCTGCGGGGATCTGTCTAGAGCAAAGGAGTCAGTCTGCTGCTGTCCTATCTTTGGCTGGCCAAATTGGGTGCTGACAGCACTGGTGGCTGGGACTGATGGCAGGGACAGTGAGGCTGGGAGTCAGAGGAGTTGGAGGGGAGGCCAGCAACTGGGTGTGCGGTCACAGGTCATGTGGTGGCAGGGAGGAGATAACCACCAAGGTTCAGAGCTGGCAGGGACATCAGGAGGAGGGCACAGTGTCTAAACAGCAGTATCTTTCCACTATCAGTAAGCAGAAGACCATGTATCTGATCCTTTTTAGGGGTCTGACCATTATTCTATATAAAGAACAGCAATTACAGTTTGGCAGACCATGTCATGGATTCCTGTGTTATGTATACAAAGGCTTTCCTTTAATGATCTTCATTAAGCAGTGTAGTCCTATATGTTCATCTAATTGCTTCACAAACTTTAATGAGCAAATTTACAGCATTTCTTTGCAAGGTTACATTCTTATTTCTGTTTTATCTTGAGAAAGAAGACACATTAATTCAAGTGTCTGGTAATTTGGGGGAGCCAAAGTGAAATGACTCGGGTAACATGCATCTGTTTCAGACACAGCTCTGAACTGAGGACAGTTGCAGGAAGTACTGTGAAGCTTGTTGCAATCAGAATCAATGCACACGTTCATATGTTTTTGTTTTTTTCTGGTGGTGACGGTGTTTGGAACTTTTATTAAAACCCATTAAAAAAGCAAAACCTCTGAAGAAAGTATTGAGATTAGGAGTTCAGTTATTTGAAAGCTACAACACCCTAGAATTTTGTGTATATGTTGCAATGTGCTATTTAAGGGCCAAGAACCACATTCTCTTCTTCCTAAGACCACAGCTGTATTCATTACAGGATGGCTGATACTCAAAAACAAAAAGAAACCCTACAATTATCTTGATGTGAGACATTACTTTGTTGCTGAAGGGGGAGCTTGCTAAGTCAATGTAGGACAGGAAGAGAGAGGATAGTTTTATGAATAGAATGGAAATAGATTTGATGCTTTTTTGGCTTTTGGCAAGGCTGAATATTCTGTTTAAATCCAGATTCAGTTAATAGTCTAAGTATCTTGTGTACCACCATTTGGAAATAGCTTAAAACATCTTTGTGATCTCAAAATTGAAGTGGTGAAGATTTGTTTGCAGAACTGCTGAGTATGCAAAACAGCAAAAGTCCTCAAATGTGCTCTAGATACAGAAAGCATTACAGAATGTAAATTCTTGAAAGGATCAGATGAGAATCCTCTCCGACTAAATTCCTCATTAACTAATGGACTCATCTGGAATTTGTATTCCAGCTATCAGATGAGAATAACTGTAACATCTCCCGTCACAAGCATCTTCTGAAAACGTGTTCATTAAAGACAGAAAAACTATCAGATATTGCAGTGATTATAGAAGAAATGCATCATCAGAAAGGAGAAAATGCATGATAAACGCATGCAGAAGATGTTTGTAATTTTATGTTTATTGTTCAGCATCGTTCCTCTCATGAGGACCTTCTGTTTTCTACAGTGAGATTTGTGTCCTCTGGAATTAAAGGTTACATCATAGGTCCTACATATAACAGATAATTTCTGCACTTTCTAGTCTTGTTAGCATCTAAATTTTTAATGTTTTTTGTCTTTTATTTCATGATAGTTTTGCAGTAAGAATTTTTTAATGTATGCCGTTGGCGCTAATTTAGCTGCTTTAAGTAAAATCCAGTATTTCAAAATCCTTCTGTGTGAGGGAATAAATGTAGTTCATTTTATTTGAGCACATGCCCAGCAAGCCATTAGCAGCTGCTGCTCTAAAATTCTGTGAACTGAGTTAATATTAAGAAGGAGAAAGCTCAAATGCCAGCTATTTTCCAGCTGGTATCCATAGGACCAAGTTTATGTTTATTATCACAGTATATAGGGACAAATATGATGCAATCTGTTCTACACAGTGACAGTACTGTAGAATACCTTTGTGTTAGGTACTAATGGAACAGACTCTATACTTATATTCTTTAACTTTCAGAATGGAATAAAGTAATTAATTTCTCTGTGAAATATTTTCTTTAGTATGTCTAGACAGGGTATATTTGAAACAGAACTGTTTCTGATAAATGCCTAACAACTCAATGAGAATCTTTCTTGTGTTTCACTGCATAAAGTTGCTACATTGCTGGATGTCTATCCAGTTATATACCTTTTTTATTCCTCCTGTTCATCTGCTAGAATTTGAACCTCACTGCATTTATTGTAGGCAATCATCCACTGTTTCATTTGAGTCCCAGTCATTTGAAACTAGAGATAGTGCTTCAGCTCCACGAAACTAAGTGGACTTATGAAAAAAAGAGGTATCTAATTGAAAACTGTGTGCATCTAAACCTTCCTTCTAGCGTATGCAAAGCAGAGCGTACCAGACTTCTTCTGATTGCCTTCAGTGTGGCTCTGAAGAAGACTGTAATTACTTTGAAATCAGAGAGTTATTTCCACTGGAAAATACGCACATTTTATTCCTGTCCTGGTCAGGATAAGCAGTTTCTTGAGTTTTTTTTTTTTTTAACAAAATAAAACATTTATGTTGCCACCTCGGAAAAGACCTTAATATTATTCTAATACCCGCAAACAAATTATGGACCATCCACAAATTGAATTTGTGGAATCATGAACCCATTGCATTTATGCAAATACATTAAATAATCAGTGCAAAGTGACAGATGATGCTTGAAGCATAATCTAGATCTGTATCATGAGCAGATAATAATATTAAGTTACTATTTAGGAAGTCCTAGAAAAATGGTGTGTTGTAATGCAAGCTGCATCTGTGTGTCATATTCACAATATCTGTCAGCTGGACTTAGTTTTGTACATTTTTAATTTTTTTTTTTATCACCATACCCCCTTGTTCTGTTCCAACATCTCCTGCTGTATTTTATTTTTTTGTTTTCTTTTTTTCAATAAAAAATATCACCATTTCAGGATGGCACTGTAATTTTATGATATGTCCTACCTTCTTACCTGATAGCTTATATTTGTATTTAAATAAACTAACATATATATATGTTTGAATATGGTTCAAGCAGGTCACTTCCATTTGCATTTAATGATATGCTTTGGATAAAGAACTTTTGAATTAGGTTCTGTTTGTGAGTTGTGTCGATACCAGCAGTAGGATTTCCAAATGTTATCCGAGGAAGAATGGTGCTTCTCACAAGTTCAGTGCTCAGACACCATGAAGGTACACTTGCACTGGATCCATACCTGAGCAATAGCAACCAGATACACAGAGCACTTTAGGTGCATAGTACCACTCTTGGATATACCGTGCTTTCTGGTGAATCCATAAGACCCCAACAAAGTCTTCCATCTGGAAATGGTTTGAAACACTCCCCTGTAAATTCATGCAGCTACTGAAAACAGGATGCGTTTTCTCCCTCTTTAAAGACAGCACAGTCTGGCTTTTTTTACTGCACTGTTTCTCTTCTAATGGACTGCTCCAAATGCTCTCATACTGTGCAGTGAAGCATAAGTATTTTGCAAATGGTACTGGCCCGTGTGCTGAGTGAGGGAGCAGAGGTCTTCCTGTATAATCCGATTTCAATCAACTCACTCTAATCACTACTGATAGTTGCAAAATTTAGCCTGGATCTGCGCTGGTAATCTAGATTGACAGGAGGTAAAAGTAAAAGGACAGAAGGGCAGAGGAACAAAGAGAAACAAGCAGGGACAGTGATTTTCTGCCTTTGCTTCCCATTCTGGGACGCGTGTCTGTGCTTGCGGGTGAGCCCAGTGCGGCGGTAGGTGCTGGGAGAACAGGTGCCCTCCGCAGGGCTGGAGCCGCAGCCACCACACCACGGGCACAGATGGTGCAACAGGTACCTGCATGATCTGTTGGCATTCATTATTTATTGACATTGAGATCCTAATTCTCTTAATTACTCGAAAGATCCTGGGGTCGTGAAATATTCAGGCATAGCAGCAGTTAAACAGTGCATCCAGCCAGCAGCTGTGTATCTCTGACATCCTCTGAAGACAAGTGGTTTACAGTATTGGGCTTCATTCTCCATTCTCAGAGCTTGGAGGATAATTGAACTCCGCATTTTCTCACTGAAGGGGTGAAGTGTCTGTGAGTAAGTCCTTTGGACTTCTAGTTTTGATTTTTCCAAGAGAAGATCCAACTTTGGATTTCATGGATATACAGAAGTACACCCAGCTGCTGCTGAAGGCAGATGTGTCTCGGTTTGACTGGATTGTACATCGGGAAGAAAAATGACTTTTTTTATTGTTACCTGACCACATGCTCAGAGTGGCTGTGTCAGCCAGGCTAAGGGAGATACACCCTGGTGTAACCAAGGCACCTGGACTACCCCTCCATCTGACTTTCCATGCTGGTGGGGCTGTTGTTGGTGTTTTCAGCCTTGCATGTTGCCATGCTAAAAACACCCAAGGCTAAAAATGTGTCCTGGGTAAGTACAAAAGGATGAACAAAGTTTCTATAAATATGCATTTTTCATATATGTGTATGAATATCCTTCTCTCTATATATGTAGAAATGTAAACTTATACAGACTGAGGTGTAAGGTAGATGATTATAAATCATTAAGTATCATAATTATTTAAAATATTCTGAAGAATTAAGAAAAAAGCATACAGTATTTTGAATACTGGAATTTTGGAGGAACTGTATTAGAAAATTTTACAATTAGAGACTCTGAACTTACTTGTTTTATACATATATTTTCCATCTATGCTAGTAAAGGATTTGTGCTATGTACTTTTAAATCCATTGCAAAATTGCTGTGGCTTTCGGAAAGCATGGTCAAGACTTTATGGTTTAAAGATCTTGAGGGGTTTAATGATCAAATATAGTTTAATTTCTATTTTCTTATATTTAAGTGATTTGATACTGTAGGTGTTCTTCTGTGTGGTATGATTCACATCTTTAAGCATTATTTAAAAAGTCCCAGGAGTTGTTTCAGTATGTTGTATTAAGTTCTAATACACAGTGGGATGAGGGAGTCCGTTTCAGTGTCCTTTCTGTTAACTTTCTTCTTTTTTACTAAGAAAATACATTGTTATGTTGTCCTTATGTGTTATTTCTGTGTCATAAACTAGGATTCCTATTAGGGAGTAAAGTAAACCACAAAATATAATTCCTGAGTAAGTAACAGTGCCCTTTCCTAACCCCCATCATGTATGATTATACAACGCTACCAGTGCACAGCCTGCTCTACCAAATAAGCAGAATATCATCAAATCCCAGTTCCATGCAGAGTCCTGGAAATGCTCACAACTGCTCAGTAGATAGCTTTAGGGCTTCTTCAGTGACCTCACTGAGTCCCAAATATTGCCCCATCTGTGTTCCCCATAATGGCACTGCCTTTTCTACGGTGCTGGGATTGTTTGGAAGTAAAGGGTCTCGCTGCCAGCTGTGAGGATACAGATACCTTTCCTTCCCTGCTTAGTGATTAATAGTTATGAAAATACATTAAGTTTCAGATTACTTAGAAATTTAAGTGTGTTCATGAAGCAGGTTGTGGTTGTATATAAGCATAGTTGAGAGGTGTTTCTATCTCCCAATTTATATACTGAGGGATAAACTGCTCACATACACAGTGTGTCTTCCTGGAAGTAGAAATGTCGTATGTCTTCAGCTATGATGGTCTCCAGGTTTGGGTATTTAAATATAACATATATTTAGTTATTCAAATACCTGTTTCTGGTGATTATGTTGGAGAATGCTGAAGTACTTATTACCCGTAGTTGTGCACTGTGGAATAGTCAGCAAGAATAAAATAAATAAGTCCTCTCTCCCTCTCCATGCTTTCACTACTAATTTGCATAAAAAAGTAAATAGATATATGCTGTCCTGGAAATGGTAAATTTTGGTAATCGTTTCAATTGGGTGATTGATACAGATTTTATCTATCATAGCATAGCTCTGTGTTGTAGACATTAATGACCTTTAATTGTTTCCTAAACCCATAGTTGCACACATGAAATGTATAAAGTATAAACTGATTTGAAAATTCGTGTGCAAATACGACAACTTACATGATTGCAACTGTGTGCTATATAAAGAAATAGAGCAGCATCCAGACCACTGTAGCTTTTGGTATTACTTCTACTTCATGTATCATTTTTCACGTTAAATAAAACGCACAAACAAACCTGCAAAAGTTATCTGTAAGGATTTCTGACTTCGTTTTGAACTAAGTGTATTCTATTATTAATTTACAATTGTGACTGAATAGCTATTTGAGCAAAAGTAAGAAATTCATAGTTATAAAAAGATGAAGATAGTTTTATCTAATTCTTGCCTTCATCTCTTGCTCTTCAGTTTTCTTGTGTGATGTGTATGTTAAAAAAAAAAAGAAAAGAAAAAGAATACCTATGAATGTTTAAAACAAGTAAAGAGAATAATGATTTTTATAGTGCTTTAATGTTTTGAAAATCTGACATATCCTGCAGTGAAGTCCAAGGGCACCTTACAGAATCAGATACCTGCTCAAAGTATCACTTGGTTTAAATCCCAGCAAGTGGGATTATCTTCAACTCCCCAAAAATCTGGATTTTGACTCTAGGAAGTTTTACCTGTCTGGGGATTTGATCTTGACCTTTGTGCATATGCAGTGAAAATACGAGGGTCCAAGGCTTAATCACAAGGACGAGTGCATGAAAAAAAATTTGGCTGTAATCTAGCAAGGCACTTTGACATCTGCTGAAATTTCAGCTGATTTCACCTGCACAGTATTAAGCTTGTGGCCAACCACTTTGCTGAATCAGGGTCTTTGCTAAATTTTTGCTGTTCTGTAATTGAAGTTGACATTCGATCCTTGTGTCTTTAGCGTACAGTGTTCTTAAGGTTTAGTACAGTGTTCTTAAGGACAGAAACCACACTGCGCTGGTGTATCTTTTTACCAAAAAACTGCTACCTGCATAATTCATAGTTCCTCTTCAGGGGCTTGAAGTGCCAACCTGAGTGCCTGCGCCCGTGAAAAACAGAAATCCAAACCTGCCACAGTGTTTAAAAACTAGGCAGCTTCTGGGACCTTTGCCAACATTTTGCACCAACGCGTCTGATAGACCCTGACTACTGCAAGGACCCTCACCTCAGAAATAGCAAGGCTGAGAAATTAATATCTCATGTCTTTCAAGAACTGAGGAGTCGACAACTTCTTAGTGGGTTGTTTCTTCCCCAGAAGCTCTTCAGATATGATTTGATAGATTTGCATGCCTTCGATACAGGCTGTATGAATTGCAGCCATGGTTTTGTGCGTATGATCCTGAGGAAAGCTTTGATCACTGCTACGTGTGGTGTCTGACTTTTTAAAGGCAGTAAATGGCCTTCTAGGAGCTGCGAGGGCTTCGGTTTTAGCTTATGTGGAGAATATTTTCACTTGTCTCTCTAATGGCTGTTGGTGCTGCCACATGTGAATGTTTTTGAAAGTTACTGGGAAGAACTGAGGCTGACCTAGACAAGAAGACTGTAAAATCTGTTTGTCATCTAGTGCCTTGGGGTTTTCCATATTTGATTTGCACAATGCATTCATCTAATTATTCCTAGTGGAATAATTTTGTTAAATTGACTTCTATTGACATGAATTTGATTTTCATTGTCTAATATAAGCAATTTGACTGTTTGTTTTTTTATGTAACAAAGCTACCTTTGAGCTCTGGGACAATTGTAGTGAGGAGCTACAACTGTGGAAAAGCCAGTAGGTTACAATAAATGCAGCTATGGGACATGATACGTTTCTTTAAACTGTTTTCAACCCAGGCAGCAGATGCTGGTGAAAACTTTGAACTAGGAACTTTGAAATTTGAAGTACCATAATATCTTCAAAATACTGTTTTATGTGTGTTAATGAAAGATTTCTCTCCTATAGTTTCTTTAAACTATTTGGCTTGTCTGTTATACCAGAGTATTAGAGGAATAAACACCTTCCAGTATTCTATAAAAGACATCTAATTGTGCACCTGATGTAATTTTCAAGGGTAGCATCAATTTAGTATTCTAACTACAACCGTTTTTACCTATCCAAACGTCCTCTGGTCTTTGAAACCGTATGAGCCCTGCTGGAGGGCCACAAACCTTGACTTTGTGCCAAGGCAACCTACTGAGCAGAAAGGTCACTGAGCTACAAATGCACAAAAATAAATTCTAGCTCTTTAGCTGAAAGCTGTAGAGCCTCCTGCCATGCTCTGCTGCAAGTAGTTATAGATTGTGGCACCCACTGCAAAAAGAGACCAAAGTCTGTGTGCCACTTCAGTAGAGTAACTCTTCTTCCCTGAAGCACAGGTTGGAGTGGGTGGGAAATTTGCTGCATTGCTTATGAGTGTATACACAATATGTTTCTGCTTTTATTAATATTTAATTTGAGTTGACAGTGTTGGTATTTAAGAGAAAAAGTCTTCTTGATTGCAAGGTACCTTTTATCTCTGTCTTCTTAATGATTAACACTCTTTGTTGCACCCCTACTATCACTCAAGTTCAAAGGAATAGAATTTACAGAGGAGAAATACTGACTTTAATGTAATTAACTAAATTTTAATTCCTGGTGAATTCCCTCAGCTAATAAAAGGGATTGATATTTCTATCTCACTTTATTACTTAAGAAGTTACATGATGATACACCTAGTATTAAAGTAGTTCAGAAAGTGAATGAAGAAAGAATTAAAAGCGGATGTAAATAATGAAATATGCTTGTTGAAGCTCAGAATATTTCAAGATAGGGTGGGTCATCTGTGGAACATGTATAGAATAGTTCAGTTATATTGAAACTCTTGAAACTTGAAAAAATAGAGGATCATGTAGTCAAAGAAAAAGGGAGGAGATAAAATTCTAGGGGAGAAGAGAGATAAAGATGAAATAGAGCTTTGAATCTAGAGAGATGTGATAGTATTAGAAAGGAAGGATTACACAAATGCAGAAATACCAAGAGGAGGATGTAGCTACATTAAGAGCTCTATTTTTGTGTCTTCATTTGGGGTCAACTAGAAAATAGGAAACTAAGCAAGTAGTTCGAAGGACAGACTGCAAAAAGCTTAGAAATAATAGGAAAGTTACCTGAGCATGACCTCATGTTTACCGTTAAACATGAAAGATGATGGTAATACAAATGAAATTTGATGTTCTTCTAACAGAGAGGACAAAAGGTTCCCTTGCATTAGTTCTCTTTGCTTGAGGTTCTCAAGGCCTGTGAATAAGAGGAAGACTCGGAGAGAACTTGCTATTCACAGGCATGCTGTTACTGTGTTTTGGATTAGTACTGATCTTGCGAAGAGACTGCAAAAGTAAATGAGGCCAGGAAATATTGAAGGTCACGTGTTATTTTTCTGTGAAACAATAATAAAACTATTGCTTATTTAATAGAGCTGTTTTAAAACAGTTACTGAAAGAGGGTAGGAAAGGGTCTGATGGAAGGTCTAAGGATTGAGATGCTGACTGCAACAGTATCTCTGTGGGCTTAAAATTGTATCCATGCAATAATTGTAGCAATCTGAGGCAACTGATTATTCAACTCTGGCTTGCACAGAGGACTTTGTCCTTTGAAAAATCGTGGCTCTTGCCATTTAAATATCAGTATAGCTCAAACAGTTGTAAGTATTTTTGGCTTGAAAGCATCATTACTGGTGACAAACAGAAAAATAAAAAGAATGTTGTGAGTTACATTGCTTACAAAGTGGTGTTTCTTTTCAGTAAATTGATAGGTTGCTGCTTTGGTTCTGTCTTGGCCTGGCCTTAGTGTATACTAATGAAAAATTATATTCTGTCAAATAATCATGGACTGAAATGACATTGTAATTTGCTTTTTTTCTGGTTGTTATCAAGTCCTCAGTTTCTATTGGAAACAGCTCTTAGCATTCTTGGGTAATAGGGCAAGCTTCTTCAGCAAAGTTCTGATGTCAGCTTTGTCTCTCTCTGCTGGCAGCACATTTTTTTTCCTATTAATAGAGGCAGACCTGGGTTGTCTCCATCCCTCAGAGGCAAACCTGTGAGAAAGCTCCTGTGGCTTCTGAGTTGTCTTTCTTCTCTTGCACAGTGCTCCCGTGATGTGCTACAGAAAGTTCAGGGGATTCAAAGCACTAGGAAAGAAAAGGCGAAAAGCTTAGCTACATATTATCCCTTCCTCTGTTTTTAATTTTACTTATTTATCAGTGTAATTCCCACTGATTTTGGTTCGAGGTACATTCATAATCCGATTAGCAAAAAGGTCATCAGGGCATGCAGAACTTTGAGTAGTTTGCTGTAAGCTAGAGGGCTTGCTTTCCTTGACATTTCTGAATGTTTTCCCTTGAATCAGGGGAACCAGGATCCTGCCACGTCCTCAGAGCAGCTGGGCTGTGCCAGCAAACAGAGCTGCATGGATGGCAGTTTCTTTGGGAAGTATTGGCCCATGCACAAGGCTGCAATTGCACTCGGTCTGGTGGCACTGGGAGTCTGGGATGGGTGGGGGTGACACATCCCCACTGATAACACTGCTTGACTCAGGCAAAGCTTCCTGATCTTTAACATTAGGCAGACCTGTCTGAAAAATTAATGAGGCATTCCGAATTGGAATGTATCATTAATTTTAGCACTGCATCTTTGTGTAGAGTGTGCTGAGTTTGTGACTACCAGGAGGCAATTTTAAAGAGTCTGGAGGGCAACTAATGCTAAAGGTAGAAAGTTGTTTTTGACTGACTTCATACAGTAATGAGGAGTTAACATTCCCAGAATACTTTTTGTGAATACTGTGCAACAGCATATACAAGCATTTACCACAGACTTCTAACTCCTACTTCTAAGCTCTGTGGACTTTTATAACCACACAAATATAATGGGGAAGGTGAAAGGAACGTTTTCCCCTTTTTAAAATGTAAGAGTTAGAGGGTTGGTTTTTTTCCACTATCAAGAGTTAATAACAAAACAAGAAGAAGTTACCAGGTGAAGTTACCAGTAGTTACCAGTCAAAATTGATTTGAGCTACCTTGAACTGTCTTGAAATTTTTAGAGACCTTCAGTTTATTCTGGGACAGAGAAGAGTGTAGGAAAAAATACAAACCTGACTTTGAAGGTAAATGTCGTCTGAGTTGAAATAGAAGGTGAAATTGCAGAAGCATCTGTGCATAAAAGGAAATTGTACCTGTTTTTCTCAGCAGTATTTTTACTGGCCTTTTACATTACAATATGGATACAGGAATGCCAGCTGTATATTCCAATGGTTTAGTTATTTCTACTGTAATTTCATTTTTTCTTTTCTAAGTTTTTTGCCGCTGCTAAAATTGGAGATGCTTGCAATATAAATTTATACAGTAATTTCCCTCTATTTGAATTGCAAAGGTTAAAACTGTCTGGGGTTGCAATTTATGACAAATTGCCAGATATATCTCCCATTTCTAGAGGCATGAATGGGTCCAGAGTGAATAAAGTGTAAATGGATTATTTTTTCAGTGATGCATGACAAATTTAAACATGTAACTGCATAAGCATTTATGAGTTCTTCACTCAAAACATCGGTGTACTAATGGGAGAATTATTCCTAAAACTATGGTAGCCAAGAGAAACAGAAAAGTAGGCAAGAGAGTGGATAGTGGACATTTAGGGCTGAGAAAATACTGCAACTCTATGAATACTCTATAAAAACTAAAGAAGATGCAGAAGTTTTAACTCTTTCATATTTGCCTAACATTACAGATGATAGGAAAATATTTTGTTCTGTTGAACTCACTAGTGCTGTGTGTTAAGGCTGTATATTTTCTATTTGGATTCACCTTGCTCCCTTTTAAAAATAATTGTCCTCATTACAGTTGCTAAACTTCAGCTGGGATTCTACTCATGCATATATTTGATAATGTCCTGCAGTTATTTTATACCATCAAGTTACGCTGTCCTTCCACTAATGTGTGATGCGGAACAAAAATTATGCATACCATAAAAAGGGCTCATGAGAAGTGTTCAAGAAATGTCTCCATATTTTAGTAATTATATGTTTAAACTATTCTGCATCTGTTTATTTGTTGCTATATTTACTCATTCATAAGAGGATATTTTTGTCTAACTATTAACTATTTTATACCTAATTCCTAAAGGCTACTGATTACGTTGAATGCCTTCTGAAATTCCATTTCTATTCAGTAGCCTTTTCAGTAGTTCCCATGTGGAAATTGAGTATTTAGGTCCAATATGAATGTAATACTGTGCAGAAAACTAAGCCAAGTACACCATTCATTTTTATTATTTTTTGTGGTAGAAAGAACTATGATAAAAATTACCACAATTTTTAAAAAAGCAAACAGCAGCACATTTAACATAGTTTCTCTGAATGGTTATCAGGAAATACTTACCTAATTACTATAGTGTTTCCTCTTAAGGTGTCAGTAATCTGTGTCAGTAAGATGTCTTCTATATGATGAGAACAGCATTATCACTTGTTAACACAGAATGTAACAGTAGATTACTAGACTAGATAAATCTCAAGAAAGATATGCAGAGGTATGTCAAACAAGTTAAAAATAAAGTACAAATACCCTGCAGAAAAGGTTAAGTGTGTGGATACACATTGGCAATGAAAATCTCTCTCTTTCCCACTGTGCAGGATTTCTAAATGCTTTCAGTCACAAGTGAAACATCTTGGAAATAAAAGAAGAGATTCAAAGAACGATAGAGAGTGACAATAATTTGCTCTGAAAAAGCAGTAAAGAAGTAAATACAGCTGTAAAAGCTCTAGGTTTCAAGAATTTAAAAGTTCAGACCTGTACCTAGAGCCTGTTGGTGACTCCTACTCTGCAGTGGCTCAAAGAATGGCCTTTATATCTGACTTCCCATTATCTCTGCTTCCTAATTTCTTTCAATTCGTGTTGGCTTGGGTGAATAAGTATTTGGGTACTATAATAGATTCAATTCTGGCTTCTTTTCCAGGAAAATCCTACTCCATGAGATTTCTACCATGTTATAGAACCTGGTTCTTGAATACAAACTATTTTTAATCAAGTCTGCAAGAATTTATTAAGCAAATTTAAACTTTAACAGACATTTTGATAGTTCTGTAGTAATATCTTGTTTTCAGAATTTTTAGAAAATAATAGGAGTTTCTTGGCAAACAACACCTCAGTTTTTTAGTTTTCAGCATTCCAAAGCAGTACCACATTCTTTATGTGGGAATTATTTTATTGCAGGCTCATCTATGTCTATTACTTGCAGGTTTTACTATCTTGTGGGCTTTTTCTTCCACTGGAAGAATTGCTGTGGCAAAGAGTTATTTGTACTTTTTTATGTGACTTCCCTTGAGTCTTCCAGTCATGTTGAAGTTTTATAGTCTGATTTTCCTCTATATCCACCCTGTGTTGAATAAAGAATTCATATGCACCACAGGAGGCAAAAGAGAAGACCATGAAATTCAACAAAGACAGATGTACTTGGGGAAGAATAACCCCATGAATCAGTATGGGCTGGGGGCTGACCTTCTGGAAAGCAGCTCTGTGAAGAAGATCATGGGTGTTCATGAGCCAGCAGTGTGCCCTTGTGGCCAGGGAGGTCAAGGGCATTAGGAAGAGCATTGCCTGGGCTGCATTAGGAAGAGCACTGCCAGCAGGTCGAGGGAGATGATCCCGCCCCTCTGCTCAGCCCTAGCAAGGCCCCATCTGGAGTGGTGTGTCCATTTCTGGGCTCCTTGGTACAAGAGACATGGAGCTCTTGGAGCAGGTCCAGCACAGTGCAATGAAGATGATTAGGATTCTGGAGCATCTCTCTTATGAGGAATGGCTGAGGGACCTCGGCCTGTTCAGCCTTAAGAAGAGATGGCTGAGAGGCAGCCTCATCAGTGTTTATAATTACTTGAAGGGAGGGTGCCAAGAGGATGGAGCCAGGCTCTTCTCAGTGGTGCCAGGCAATAGTACAGGAGGCAGTGGGCAGAAACTGATGCACAGGAAGTTCCCCCAGAACATGAGGAAGAACTTCTTTAGTGTGCAGTGACTGAGCACTGGAACAGATTTTCCAGAGAGGTTGTGGAGTCTCCCTCACTGCAGGTATTCAAGAACTGTCTGGATGCAATTCTGTTCAATTTTCTCTGAAATGACTCTGCTTGAGCAGGAAGGTTGGGCCCACTGTGGTCCCTTCCAGCCTGCCCCATTCCGTATTTCTGTGAGATGCATACAGCTATGTCTAGTCTATATGCAGCACTGTCTAGTGTACTAGGTACTCTTATTGTGAAGAAGGATAATATTTTTGTTAAGTAATACTGCATGTTACTTCCTAAAATAAGACTAGTAAACAATTTGAGAGAGATGCATTTAAAGAACATAATCTCCTTAAGACTGAGAGGAAGCTGTTAAAAAAAATGGTGTGTAACTGTGTTTGGTCCTTTGAGTGCATTATTATGCAAGATATTATTTTACAGATGTTTTTCATTGCTACACTTCTGAATGTGGTTTCCTATTGTTAAACTCCAAGTACCAAAAGTTTTGGCTTACTCTTTCTTGGGCTAATGAGGGCCATTCAGACGTCCTTGAAGTTAAAGTTCCTTCCTAAATATGCAGGAATATCTAAAGAAATCAGGAAAGCCAGAATGAAATTCAAAAAGTACAAGAGGAACAGAGAAAACAAAGTAGTGTTATCCCAGCTGTTGATATTTACTTCTTTATTTGTTTCACTTTAGAAGGCATGGATCAAATACGACATAGTCTTTAAAATTGCTTACTCTTTAAAAACCATCATCTCGATCTAGTCCTAGAGCTGTTCTTGCCTGTTGGTGAAAATGGGGTGTTACTGGAATGCCTTCATTAGTTGTCAGAAATAAATAATGTAGTATTATAGTCTATATTAAGTTTCATTGAGGTAGCTTTCATTTTAAGAGTTTTGACAAATTCTTGTGTTTTTTTTTTAAATTGTAAAATACTTCTCAATATCACAAAAACTTGCGTTAGGAGATTTTTCCCATTGTAAACAGAAATTAAACAAGCTGTGTGCCAGCTATTTTGGCACTGCAGGACCCTTGCAAGGTCACTTAAGAAAGCTCATAAACTTAATTGAATTCTCCTCAAGCTTTGACACGACGAGTAAGTAGAAAAGTGTTGGATCGCCAGAAATTTCAAAGTGTTCCCAGTGCCATGGCCAAGAAAGCAGCAGGAGAAGGGACAGGGCAGAATGGCGATGTGCTCTTGAGTTCCTGGCAAAATGACACAAAGATCAGAGCAAAATCTATTAAGTGACTTTCCAAGTTTCTTTTGAACAAACTGTACTCTCAGGTGTAATTTCAAATGTCATCAGCTTTGTCACATGCTTAATGTAGTCCTATAAGGTTAAGTAATTATCTCTAAATGCCTGTTTGAAGTCAGTAAATCTGTTCTGGTGTAACCTCTGTGTGCTGTGTAAGTGCAAGGGCAAAGCTAGGTGTGGTTATACTACGTTTCTGATGACTAAAATAACATCAGGCACACAATCTTTCTCCACTGTCACCAGATCAGACATTTCAGTCTTTTTGCTTGCATTAAGGATGACGGATTGTGGGCTGCACTGCAAGACTTATGTTACTGGTCTGTTTTTCTCTATCAGACAGTCTCATGTTATCAATCAATCACCTCTTTACAGTGTTGGACCGGAAGTCTATTTAAATGAGTAAAACTGATGGCTCATCTTTCAAAACAAATGAGAAGTTTACTTTTATTTCAGCAAACCCAGTGACCCAGGAACAGCCCACAGGGCTGCAGTCCCTGGGCCTGCAAACCAAGTGGTGTGACCAGGCACCGCTGGTCTGCAGGGCTTTGAAGGAAATCTGAGTGGAGTATTCAGCTACTGTGCATGACTGGAGTGGGGTGGTTTTGCTTCAGACAGAAATTAAGTCCTTGTTGATAGCCCAGCAGCACGGCTTTTTAACCAGCACCATGATTTATAATCTATGGGAGGATCCAGGTTTGGGGCTGCTTCATAATTCCCCCAAACACCATCAGTCACTGCATTGATCTGCCAGCCCTTATTTTCTCTTCTCTCCTCCCAAGTTCTTCACTTTTCCTGCCCTCATTCTCATCCAGATAAAAAGCCCTCCCCTAATTACTTTTTTTCCAGTTTGTTCCAATTCTGATATGTCTGACAGTGTTGCCGAGGCAATATGACCTTACAGCACCTTACTGATAGGGTTATCTGCACACTGTGTGACCAGTGTGGTGGGAGAGGGAGGAGAAAAGTTTCATGTTCTGATGGGTAAATGAGGCACTGGTACCTCTCTAAATCTGAACTGCTACTGGGAAAACAACATGCTAAGTGATCAGTTCCAAGTAACCATGCAGGTTTGAGACTGAACTATTTTTGTGGGTGATTCAAGCAATCATGAAGAAATTACTTGAGAATTGCAGTCTTTCCTGCAAATTTCTCATAAGATCTTGGTAAATTGGAAAGGGATTATTTTGAGATATTTTATAAGTGACTTCTTCCAAGTGACAAAGTGTCTGGTTTGTTTTTCAAAGTAATTCTTTGAAATGTATTTGTAATTAAAGTAAATCTTAAAAATGTGCACATTGCCTCCTTTAGAAAAAAATAATAAAACAATCCAAAACCCAGTTGCTCTAAACTATTGGAGTGATTTCTGCGTATTTATGACTGGAACGGTGCTAGACTAGCTCATGATCGAGAATTAAAGACTTTTTTTCACTTGCAGCTAATGCTTTTAACTGCTCCTTTGTATCTTTTTCTCCATATATTTATTGTTGCTAAGGGAAATGCTTCGAATCCTATGAGAAATGAGGAATGTTCCCACACTAATGGAAACTACTGTATTCTTGTACTAAGCAGTTTTAAAGGAACTCTCCATGCTGCAAGTTACATCACGAGTAATGAACGCATTGGCTCTGGGAAACGATGTTCTCCTAGTGACGGTGTAAACTCTGTTGTAAATATGGCATTTTTAAGGAAAAGGAATGAAAAAGCTCTTTAGCAATGACTCAGGCATTTCAGATTAATTAATTATAGTGCTGTGTGATGGTCTTTGAACTCAGGCTCTACTTCAAGTACTCGTAGCTGATTTATTGTTGACATACTATAGTGTGCTAATGTCCTACTGATGGGTTTTAGCAGTGTGATTTTTATAGCTGTTGGATAGTTGCATTAACCTTTGTATTGTTGCTACAATGAATGGTATTACAGTTCTAAATCTGCTTGGAAAGTTGAAATAGTGAAGACAAACTTTCTCTAAAGTATGTTATATCTTGTGTCACAGAATCTTTGGGGGGACCCTAAAGACCATCTAGTTCCAATCCCCTACCTTCTCATTGACCAGGTTGCTCAAAAGCCCATCCAACTTGGCCTTGAACAATTCCAGGGTTGAAGCATCCACAACTTCTCTGGGAAACCTGACAGTGCCTCATCAGCCTCACAGTGAAGAATTTCTTCCTAATATCTGCTCTAAATTTCTGCTCTTTCAGTTTTAAAACCATTCCCCCTTGTCCTATCACTACATGCTCTTGTAAAAGGCTCCTCTTCAGCTTTCTTGTTGGTCCCTTTTACATAGTGGAAGGCTGCTCTGAGGTCTTCCCGGAGCCTTCTCTTCTGCAAGCTCAACAACCCCAAGTCTCTCAGTCTGTCTTCATAGGAGAGGTGCTCCAACTCTCTGATCGTCTTTTTGGCCTCCTGTGGACTTGTTCCAACAGGTCCATATCCTTATGCTGGGAACCCCAGAGCTGGATGCAGTACTCCTGGTGGGGTCTCACAAGGGCACAGTAGACGGGGAGAATCACAACCCATGACCTGCTGGTCACACCGCTTTTGATGCAGCCCAGGATGTGGTTGGCTTTCTGTGGTGCGAGCGCACAGTGACATCCCATGCTGAGCTTCTCATACACCAGCTTATGTTGAGCTTCTCATCCACCAGCCAAGTCCTTCTCGTCATGGTCGCTCTCAGTCCATTTTCTGCCCAGCCTGTATTCATGCTTGCAATTGCCCTGACCCAGTTGCATCTGTCATTAACAAGAGACTTAATGGTGCTGTGAAAACTGTAGTTAGGTTGAAGTTTCAAGACTTGACAGACTGTGTAACTTGTAAAAATATGTAGGTAATTCCTCAAGTCTGTAAATAACTACTTACTGCATGCATTCTGAGAGGATTTTTCTTTTATGAGTGTGCCTGACTAAAAGGAGGTTGAAGAAAGCCATTCAAAACCACTGTGCTTCTAAAGTAAATGTTTTCTGTTTTTTCTGGTATTGGCCATGAATTGTGTCAAGCTATACAAAAAGTAGCCTAGTTAGATGTTCACATCTTGTGTGGCCATAATGTGCAAATTGACAGAGAACATAAAATCCAAAGAGAAAAAAATCGTCCCTGAAGATGCCAAGTAGTTGTTGTGCTAAAGAATGAGAAGAGAGAGTTTTATACCTCACCAATGCAAAGGACTTTTTTACTAACTGATAAATGCAGGACTCCAAATTAATGTTTATGAACATAACAGAGACATTCATCTATTTGTTGGATGGGGACAAACTTGGTTCTCCTGTAAGAGAGTACCCAGGCTGTTCTCTACTTAAGACAGGAGAAAAAGATTTAAACAAAAAATAATAAGCTTCTGGATAATCTGAAAGGAGAGAGTAGCTGAGAAAGTTAATTCAGAGGGCAGAGTATGTTCAGGAATGTTGAAATCTTTGCATTTTTATCTGTAACTGGATTGAACTAACTGTAAGCATCCGTGGTGGGCCATTGCTCAGGCGAGGATTTCAGCCATATATGAAATCCACCTAGAAAGGAGAAAGGATTGCAGAGTGAAAACATAATAAAGTTGAATTGCAAAATAATTCAGCAATAGCAGTAATTATTGGCAGGAAATTTATCTAGTAATTAAAAAAATATACATTATATACATTATTTACTATCTCTTTTAAAGCCATCATCAGTTTCTACTCATACATTCATTTTCGGGGACACTATGTAGGTACTAGAAACCCAGGTTTGTTTCACCATTTACTTAAAGAATGCATTCACGAAACCCTGTAGAACAGACCAATGTAATGTTTTGTGCTCAAAGTCTTCAACTTGCTTACAGTAATTCCTGATACCTTTGCAGTTCTGTGCTTAGGCTTATATATTTTATTTTTTCATAAACATATTGCTT
>JAYRBT010000082.1:19084693-19162451 GCA_036023395.1 Myiotriccus ornatus | reverse complement strand
GCTTACAGTAATTCCTGATACCTTTGCAGTTCTGTGCTTAGGCTTATATATTTTATTTTTTCATAAACATATTGCTTATCCTCTGAAATGGGACTGTAGTTCTGTTGCACAAAATGTAACAACTGTGTCTTCATTCAGGCTTTGCTGTCTAGGTTCACATTTTTCAAGTTATCCGTGGCACTTTAATCCCTAGCAAGTTGTCTTTTGGTGTGTTGTGTTCCTTAATGGTACTGAACTTCCTGGTAAAATATTACTAGAGAACTGTTGAGTTCTCTGGGTGAAAGGGTGCAACTCCTTAGCACTGTTAATGCCAAATACTGCTTTCTGTTTCTGATGCTTTTAATTTGCATGATTAAGAATTGCTTCACCTGTTTACAGCTGTAAATTAGGACAGTTGAAAGCCTTTTTTTTTTTTTTTCCACAGAATAACAGGGCAAATGCTAGTTATTTATAGGATTTTTTCATAGCATACAGGGAGGGGTTTGGGACCATTTACTGCATCCCTCAGTTCCCCCCAGAGGATCTCTCCAGGCAGTCAACGTCTTCCTGGGCTCTCAGGTTTCTGGGGGGGAAAGTCTTCCTTCGTGGTGGCCAATCCATGGTCAGAGTAGGGGATCAGAAATTTAAATCTTAACATTTTGAAGAGTTTTTGCTTATTACCATGATTCTGCTGATGTGGGCACTCCAAGAAGATGTTCGTAAAGGTCATCCATCATTTTCAGCTTGCCTTTTCCTGGTCAAACATAACCTCCAGGCTCGGGAGCGTGTCAGGTCCACACATTTGTGCGTGTGAATTGGGGATCCTGTGGAATGAGAGGAGGAGTGTAAGAAATGCCTTCAGTGAGACCCATTTCCGTCATTTTTTAGGCATAAGTTAGCATATTAAAAAGAGCTGTATTTTTAGCCAGGATTGCTTCCTAGCAACGGACCATTTACTGTACTATGGGCTTAAAAAGTATTAAATAATTTTAGCTTTCCTACTTTAACCTCGATGGATTACACTAATGCCTCTAGGCTCTTTTCCTGTGTTATGTTATATGCCTTCCAGTACAGCAAACTACTGTCAAGGCCATATTGTTCTTAACCCCAAATGCTGTAAAACTCTTTCAGCACATAGATGGGTAACATAATTTCTGCTAACTTCCTTCTAAGCAACTAAGTAAATAATTAGAAACTCAGGACATTGCTATCTAAAAGCTGTCCTGATTTATACTTTAACAAGTTTATTAAAAAAGAAAACCAAACCAAAACAAAACAAAACTATGTAATTTTGTAAAAGCTGTAAATAAAAATTAAGGCAAAAAAATAAGGAATTTGGAGTGGTTAACGTTTAAAACTGATAAAGTTGCAGAATTTTTAGTAATTTCCATTGGATAGGGAGGAATATAATTTAGTGATTAGATTTCTATTATTATTTGGTTTGGTTTTTTTTTTTTTTAATTATCTTGACTAATTTCCTCTTATTTCTAAATCTTTAAGACTTACTACTCAACAATTCTCACTTTATGATTCAGTGTTGCCATTATAATGTTGCTTTTTAGAATTTACTTCAAAAGTACTTTTTATTTTCAGCCGTGACCAGTGTGCATATCCTGCTGAAGGCAAATAATTAACCTGTCTGGCTTGATCAGCTTATTGTCTAAATAAAGCCTGTATTGTTTAAAGAGGATACTTTGGCTAAAGTATTTAAATGGTCTAGACCTGATAGTGCAAGAAGGCAAAGGTCATGCAAGTCATCTTCTTCCGTATCCTCCAGCCTTTTAAATGGCAGTTAAATCTGAAGAAAATCATCTCCCCTGACAGAGAACCTGCCTTTCCATGGGCACAGTGTAGTCACCTAGGCTAAAGCAAGAATTACTTTTAGACACATTCTAAATAGCTAGAAATATTTATACAAAGAAGCAAATAACAAACCTTCAGTAAATTCCAGCCAGTGACTACACCTTGTAGACTTATAAAATATCTTAAAGTTTAACCATAGAATAGATTAACCACAGTATTTTAAAATACTTTAAATTCCTGTAAAGTCATAAAAGTATTTTGAAAATATTTGAATTTTATTTTAAGAAGTTGAATATTTGAACTATTTTTAATCTTCTCCAAGTATACAAATGGTGGATATTTGAAACATAAAGTTCTCAAACCACTTAAAATATTACCATTTAAAAGAAACATCTATTGATTTAGCACTTATAACTATATTTATGCCCTGTTCAGCATTGAGGTCAACAGAGTACAAATCTCCTGTGATTTAGGAACGTTATCATTTTTTCATATCATGTTTTTTGTCCTGTTTTCTAGTGGTTTTTTGCTAGGTCTAGGCTAAGTGTTTTTCCAGTGTTTCTGGAAGTGATAACCTTTTTCTTTACCCTGTTAGGCTTCACATTTAAAATGTGAAGTAAAAGTCTTTGGGCTGATTTTGTTGTTCTTTATGCATGGCTAAAGCAAACCACAGCTGTCAGGTTCTGTGCACGCCATGAAGGATGTTTATGCAAATCACTGAATAGGTCATTATACATGCTTAATGCAATTTTGCATGTAATAAAAGCCCTCCATTTGAAAAACAAAAGCTGATCAAAAATGTCTATTTGCCCTGGTTGAGGAAGTCTTTTATTATGTAGCAGGGTAAACGTATTGCCCTATTGCTGTGTTTCAGTTCTTGCCTGGTGGGAAGAGAAACATTAGTCTGTCTTGTTTCTTTGGTTCATGTGCTTTTCTGTTTGACTACCAATTAATATTAACTGAGATAATGAGTATATAGTGCGGAACTGGGAACTGAGAATTCCGCGGTCTGGCAGTAAGGAGACATGTTTGACTCTTACTGGAATGCAAAGGGAAATCATCAGTGAATTCATGACACTGTTGATTATCCAGGCCCAAATACCTCTAAGGTTCTGAAGGGGGGGTTTGTACTTGTGGCATACAATCTGAATTCAGACATTTCTTCAAATCAAATCTGAATCAGACATTGATTTTTAAATTAATGGGGTTTTTTTAAACTCAAATGATTCATTTTGCATTAGCATTTCAGTAAAAGTAAATAGAAAAAAAATTGGTGTATTCCTAGTATTTTACAAAACATTACACAATGTTCCAAGACACTGATTTGGCCCCTGCTCCCACAAAACAATGATTCAAGCAGCACTAACTAGGAGTGGTGAAACATGACCTCCAGCACTGCTTTCCTTCACCAGACTAGGTACTTGAAATCGATGGATTTTCCCTACTTTTCATACAGCTATAACTAATGATTTTTATTCTGTTAAACTTTTTATGTATTTGGGTCTCACTCTTTCCCACGTTATATTGCAGTAACTTGGTCCTACTTGTGCATGCTCTGGATCTGCCAGATGAAGTCTGTCAGGGGAATGGTGCAGAGACACTCTGTGATCTCAGCAGCAGGAGCTGATGTCTTGTTTGTCTGAAGAGTAAGATGCTTCTTTCCCCTAAGAAGTCTTGGAGTGTAGTAGGAAAGAGCTTCCATGGTTGAAATGCCAGGTTTGGCCTCTACCTTTGCCACATCCTTTTCTGGATCTGCTGCTTCTCATCCTTCATGAGCATATGGTACCTTACCATGGGGTGATCTGTTTGGCACGGCTGGATGTGGATCCAGTCAGAATGGCCTAAAGTGCCAGTAACTCCCAAATGTAGTCAAGGGGGGTGGCTTGAAATTTGGCCAAGTGCAATGCTGTGATACTCCCCTTGTTCCTTGCTCTTTATGCAGGAGTATGCATAGGACTGCCCAGCTCTGTGTAAGCATGCCCAAACCCAGCTGGGACCACCTGTCACGATGGGAGATTGTACAGCTCAGTTCTCTAGCACTGACCATGACTTACGCTGTTTTTGAGGTTGGGATAATGCAATCTAAAAATGATGTATAATAAATGTTAGGATTATGCTAAGCTTAAAACATTCTACAATGTCCTTTTATATTGTGTCAGGAAAATTTCAGCCCTTATAAAAAGTATGTTTGGGATATCATTTAATACGTATTTTGTATTGAGCTTCTGATTTTCTCTTTTACGTGTAGCTTGACATGAGGAAAGATGAAATCATCAAATATATTTCAGAGCAAAAAGGGAGGGTGAAATATAATATCTACGTTGATATGGCAATGGGCTGCAGAGCACTGAACTGAAAGCTCTTTTGGAAAGTCTAAGGTCATATTTTTCAGGTCCTAAATTTTCAGAGAGAGAAATGTTTTAGTTGTGTTTTCCTATATGCTTGAGAAATCTAAACAAACTTTCTGGCTTGCATCAAGGCTGCCCAGTCTGGCTGTGGCTGTGGCAGGGAGTCTCTGGGGCCTCTCGCTGGTTTGTGATGGGAGGTACAGAATCAGATCCGCAGTCTGCACTTCTACCTTTTACAAAATCCTGCCATACAATGAGTTTATGCTGCTGTCAGAACTTCACGTTTTTATGCTTCCAAATTTTCTGTTGTCCCAGTTTCAAGATGAATTCTAGAGAGATTATAATAAGAATATGTCTTTTAAATTTTCTTTAGTGAATCCAAATAGATTAGTCTGAATCAAACATAAAAGAAAAAATATTAAAGTAGTAGTAATAAATCCCAAGGATGAAACATTATCCTGACTTCCTCTGAAAAGTAACCTTGCCAGTGCCAGCAAAATAACCTCCTTGAAGCCCACTTTCTTCTCTGCTCTGAATTCTTTTGCAAACAACTTTCACTATCCTGACCCCTTTCTAAAGATTTTGGTGAGCTTTGGAGATATTCATAGCTAGCTGCAGTGTTTTATCATAGAACATTATCAGGTCCAGTTGATGGTACAGGAAACCCTCTGCAAGTCCACATGTCTTTTACAGACGATGTATGGTGTGGTGAGGGGCACACCAAGTCTTTCAGTGTTTCTGTGTTACATTTTACTGTTACAGCTTTAGTGTTCTTTTGTGGCTTTTGGTTTATAAAACTCTACTGGTGTTATTATAGCAGTTATTATAGAACTTAGGAAATTCTGTTGCTATTGAATGTAATTTATTTACTGAGAGAACTTTAAAAATGATCTATGATGAATATGAAATAATTACTCATCAGAAACTGTTTTGTTGCAGGTATGCCTATTTGTTCAGATATCTGTCTGACTTGAAGAAAACTGTATATTTAAATATTTAGTTGACTTGATAGTCTTAGTTTTCTTACTAAAATTGTCTTCAAGGAAGTGTGATGGAGTATACAGTGCTAGCAGAGCAGACACAAATTTCCTTATACTGCTGCACTGTGGTTTTTTTCAAGGTTTTTATGTTTCTGCTTTGCTAAGAAAAAAAAAAAGAAAAAGAAAAAATCAGCAGTCTCATGACTTGCAGAGTTAAAAATTAGTTTTACCATGGAGATTTATTAAATTCGAGTGTTTTAAACAAGCGAAGAGACAACAGATGAAGAAATTGAGTGAAATTAAAGCTATAAAAAAATCTATGATCTTTAGATGTTATCGAAATATATATGGTATCTAAATATCTATATATGCTCTGAGCAGAGCCATCAGTGAAAATGAAGAGATATGTCACTAATATGCCTTATACCATGAGGACAGGAACACCCTTAAAACTACAGGTGTATTTATCTGCATAATATGGAGTTCCTAGCTTTGACATCAGACAGAGCAGCAGCATCTTCTTTCATCCCTTCTGCAACCTGCCTGTTTTGCAGAGTTGTGCATAAACAGCAAGTGCAGCCAGGTGAGCTCTTCCTCATCCCTGAAGGCAGCTGGATGTGCAGCTGACAAAGCCAGGCTGCCAAAGAACAGGAAACTCTGGACTTGGGGTAGAGGCTGGCCCTATTGAATCCCTACATGGCATGAAGGGGGAAGCAGAGTACTTCTCCCCAGAGACAGCACCAATGCAGATTGTTCTTTATTCCACATAGATTATAGTGTCAGCAGAGCAAGGAGCTGAAGCTGGAGACATTTATAAAACTGGTTTCCATTTAGTAGAGAAGACTAATCTGTTTGCAGGATCTGGTTTTATTTATATCATCGTTTCCTGTGCTAAACCCTCACTCTTAAATCCAGGGTTCTGGTAGTGAGCTGTAAGTGGAGCTCAGGTGAGGAGATACAAAATGGCCTCTTGAGCTCTCAGCCTTGGGACAGTGACATGACTGAATCTAAACCCTCTCCGGCTCTGCTCCAGAAGCCTCTAGGATGCTCAGTCCATCACTTCTCCCTGTGTTCCCCTCCCCTCACAGGCCCTTTTTCTGGGAGCCAGGAGCTAAATATTGTAAAAACAGCTGCTCTGTTCCCGCTGCTCTGCTCTTGCTGCTCCAGTGTCTCATTTTAAATGCAGTCCTAAGACACTAAACAAATGGGATTGTTATTTTTATCTTATTCATTAGATGGTTCTCTGGCTCTCTGAAACTCTCTTTGTAAATGATCTTGCTTGTGTTTTGTAATTTGTGATGTATCTTGTATATATACAATAAATGAGGGATGATGCTAAGACTCAAAAATTTCCAAATGAATGTCCTAATCTACAGAAAACAGTAGTTGTAGTTGGTTTTGATTTCTTTCTCAAAAGAGATTTTATTGTCACCATTTCTATGTTGTAATGCAAGTCAAGTAGAAAAGGCTTGGAAATTAAACTGTAGCACTAGGCAAACTGATTCAGTGGCATTGAAATGTCATTTCTAGAATTATCCGGCTTACTGGGGAGTGTTTCAAGGAATAACCTTCTGGTGTGGCAGACTACTGTGGGGGGATTATATGGGGCTTGTGCAGCGGGCCAAATTCTGCCAGTGTTAATTAGGATTGTGTGAGCATAAGTGAGACACAAAATGTCCCAGTGATTGCCGTTTTATTTTTTAAATCTCTGTGGCATATTTGTGACATTATTTATTTCAGGTAGGAGTGGGCTTATACCCCTTTCACTTAAAAAAAAAAAATTAGATAAAAAAAGATAATTGTTCTACAAAATCACAGTGTTTGTTTTGTTTTCTGAAATTTAGGATATGTTTAGGACCTTGTTTTCAATAGAAATGCATCAGATTTAATTTTTGTGTAAGAAACTGCAATATTACCCTGTGAGCAGGACCTAGAGTTTTGAAGGTTTCCAAAACATCCTTAGAACACAATTGAATGCTGTTTACAAAGGTTTTCCAGAAAGGCAGGAAGGGTCCTAAGGAAGCCACAGAGTGAAGAGTAGGTACTGAGCTGCGAGGCAGTTCTGGTCCTACAACCATCCCAGCTCCTGCATAAAATGAAAGAAAGAAATTGAGGGTGGAAACTTTTGGATTCGACTGCCAAAATCTGTCAGAAGAAGAACATGAGAAGTTAGGATGGACAAACTTTACCTGAAAATGTTAGCATGACGCTTTGCATGCTTCCCAAATTGCTATTTAGCAGTGTCAGAATGAAATATTAAAAGACACAGCTTTAAATTTCTAGTCAGTCTGAGTGTAAAATAGAATATGGAGCCTGCTGTCTTCTGCTTCAAGAGACTAGAAAAAATTTGAGCTGATTAAATAGCATTAATACTGTTATTTTCAATAATGTTCTTCTGAACTGGGAGACATTGCTATTTTTAAGAAAGTCAGATCAAAAGTTCAAGTGCTAAGATGTGCTATAATTGTAATAAGCTTCTAACATAGTGAAGGGAACTTTTGGAACTGTGGCTAAAAGGATCACTGTTACTGATTTAATGGCGTTCAGTAGGAGCTAACAAACACCTTATTAAAAGGAGAATCCAGGGCAAAGAAGACGTACTTGTATTTAAATTATTGTATGAGGAAATAAGACAATATGTGAGCTGTATGTAGGCCACTTCTTTTTTACCTGGGATAAAAAACACATATGTGTGCTGGTGGTGAGGGGTGAGGAGGAGAAATGCACCTGGCTGTAAGGTGACACCATTTGGGAGGCAGGGGTGTTTGTTTGCTTGTCTGCCTTCTACTGGACATCTGGCAAAGTGCTAATTTCTTGATAATTTCCTGATAATTTCATTCTGCGAATAATTGGGCCAGTTTTTAAAAACTTCATAATTCTGTTATTAATTGTTCAGTTTGTTAGTATGCGTTAAATATGGACAGGTTTAAAAAGCAGAAGCTGTTGCTTCTAAAATCAAGCAGGTTTTGTGTTGATTCTGCAATTTTCAAACAACTAAATTCAAGATTTTAAAAAATTAAATATTGCATATATTAAATATTAGTTATACCAATAATAATACAATGTGTAGTTAAATATTATTATATCTAAACTATATTAATAATACAATTAATAATATTAATTGATTAATATATAATATTATTCAGTTTACTGGGGGAAAAATCCTACTAGGCTTGAGGCTTTGTAACTTGTGAATGCTAATTTCTTCTGTAGTTTTAATACAGATATACTCTACTTCATGGACCAAGTATCAAGCCTTATACGATAACTCATTACTTGAGTTCTCTTTCCTTTTGATAGTTGGCACTGGGAAAATGTTTAATGATTGCATGTGTTTATTCTGTTAATGCTTTTCATACGATGTATGTAATTCAGGGCTTTTAATATTTTTTTCATTAAAATTTCCCTTTTATTTATACCTACCTTCATAGTTTTTTAAGGTTTTGGGTTTTTTTGTGTTCTTTTTTTTTGCTACTGCAGAGAAATGGAAACCTTTAAAATCAGTCCTATGATTAAATGATAAGATTAGGTAGCAGAAGAGGAGAGTACACTAAAAATGACTAACTTATAATTTTTGCCAGCCGCCCATGCACCCTTGGCTCATCAGGAAAGGTCCTGGCAGCTGTTTGTTTATGTTAAGAGGGGATGGCATTTATGTCTTGTGTTAAATCCTTGATTGACGCAAACTGCCTAAATCTCCTTAGGAAGAAACAATCACTGAGAGGCGGGATGGGTCGGGTGGGCAGGAGACGCCTCTCGTGGGCAGAGCAGTGTCAGGACAAGCACCGGCGCTTATCGGAGGCGCTTTTGCTGAATGAGAAGGGTGAGGAGCGGCAGCCAAACCCTCCCTTCGCTCTCCCTCTGCGTGGCCTTTGCCGGAGGGCTGGATGGGGTGGGCAAGGGAGTAAACTCTGGGTCAAAACGATTACTTGAAATGCAACTGCGCTTGAATTGCCTCTCACAGCAAGATAAGGAGTAAATTCTAAAAATAATAAATGTAAGGAAAAGTTAATTTCTCTGCTCTCTATGGGAATTCCCCTCGATGGATCGAGAAACCCAAAGTTGTTGGGTTTTTTTGTCTTGCTTTGGCTTTTTGGGGGGAACAGAATTGCAGCATTCTGCTTCTTTTAAGTAATCCCACACTGCAAAGAAGGGGACAAATTGAAATAATGCTGCTTACGAGCAAGAATCCCTTTCTGTCTCAGTTGAAAAAAAATAAAAGTGGTAGTTTTGCAGCCGTGACATGACCTGTTCCGTGAACATACTGGGCTTGATAGTGGCAAACTGACACTCGAGTATTCCCTTGTGCACTGTTTCTCACACAGACTGATGTGAAAGTATATCAGGAGATGAGAAATACATAACCAAGGGGACAGAATGGGCTCTGAACCCTCCATCAGAAGGTACCTGTCACAAAATATCCTGTAAAGCAGATTTAAACCAAAAATCCTGGAGACGTAGCACCTTCCAAATGACCTGTCTTTTTCATGTACCAAAATGATTTATATTCTTCATTACAAATTCATTTTTGTCAGGGCTGATCTAATAGATTTACTACAGAAATAAGTTTGCAAGTAATGGATCTTTATTTAGGTATACTGGATTTCATAAGGAAAAAAGGATTAAGAATTTATTATTTTTTTAAGGAAACTGTATTTCCTGACAGCTCTCAGGTGAGGTTTCAGGTCTTTAAAACAAGAATTATATATTAATGTTTGATTAAATTACAATTTATGGGGTGTTTTAAGAAAGGATTTGGAGAAAGGGTTTTCTTGCAGGTTTTTTGTTGTTTTTTCAAGGAGCAACAACATAGGAGAATAAAAACAAGATGAGCAAGTCTGATTTAAAAGAAGAAAGGAAAATCATATTGATTAGAAAAAAAATGTCAAAATATGGTGAGAGCAGTAAACAATATAGAGGTAGAAGGGAATGATGACACAGAAAAGAATTAACCCAGAATTGAAGGTGAGCTTTTAAATCAGGTTGAGTAACAGCCATGTTTGATTGATGCAGAAGTTGTAATCTGAAACAGAAGTAACCAGAACAACCAAATTTTAAAATTTCATCTGATTTATAGATATGCTGTTAAGGTGCTATGGTTGGCAAGTTAATGTTTTGAGATGTACCAAGGTGGTAAATTGAAAATACTGTTTTTGTATCTGCAACTTTGGGCTTATTGTTGTCAGACACCACAAAACTTTTCGGTTTTTCTGTGTTGTCAGCAACATTTGCACAGAACATGGAAGACAACACAGTCAGATAGAGTGCTTCTCTTCTGGCATCTGCATACTATTAATGAAACAAATATGTAACATTAAAAATTCAGTCTACAAGATTATTTTAGTTTCTAATACTTTAAGAAAGAGGTGTAAAAGATTAATTCCATGTTTCTTCACCATCGAGGAGCTGGAAAAGGGATGTCCCTCCTCGCTCTCTCAGCCTCAGCGGCAGGGTGGGCAGAGGGTTTTGGGTGAGCAGAGCAGCACTGAGCATGCTGCAGCTGTGCACTGGATTCAAAATCATTTCTGTAGTAAAATATGCTCTTTTAGAAAATACATTTGATTCATTCTCTTCCCTTCTTTAATCCCCTTCCCTTCTTTTATTTCTGTTACATAAGAAGCCTAATTGTTTTTACAATTCACATTATTTCTTTTCTACCGTGTATCCATCTCACTGCATCATGAGCTAATCCCAAAATATCTCTTATGTACCAAAAATAGCAAATGGGAGGGTTTTTTTTCTGTTTTGGTTTGTGTTGTGTTATGTTTTGTTTTCTCTTTTCTGGAAGCTTCTTTCCAGCAGCCTCTTGTCTAAATACTGCCCAGCAATCCTGTGGCATTCCCTGGATCTGGGACACAAAATCATTCCCTTAATTCCTGTCTCTGATTACTTTCTGATTCCAACCAGTCTCTGGGGCTGAAGCAAACAGATTTCGTATGTTCGATTTGCTGTGCCACTGAAATCTTTTATCAGCCAAGAATAAAAACAAACAAAAGAACTCCACACCCAAACCTCTTCTCTCTGCAGCTGTACAGGAGGGGGCACAGTTGAGGGGAGCCATACATTTTCAAATTCTCCCCAGGAGATACAAAGTGAACATGTGCTTTATTTTGTGTTATATTATACTGATCTGAATATGTCCCATAGGGAAGCAGTGGTTGGGCTGGGTCTGTATCAGGGAAAATTTGTCTTAAGGAGGTTTATAGAAATAAACCCATTTGAAGGAAGACAAAGATGTATTTTTCGAATGGATGTTTTCAGCAATTCTAAATCTGTGTGTAAAATGCCTGATAGTGTGACTGATGTGTATGTAACCACTTCTTAAACAAACATCAACTTCATTAATCTAACCAGGCGTTTAAATGACAGTGCTGCATCCAAGATGGGTTTGTTTTGTAAACTTCCTTTTAAATACTTTACCAAAGCTCTATGAAAATAATTAACTGAATAAAAGTAAAAAAGTAAGAAGATTCAGAACAGAAATAAGCTGATATTAGCAGTGCTCAAATGTGTTGGAAAGTCTTAAAGTCTTAAAGAGACATGTGAGATGTTCCATGGGCAGCTGATGGCCTGGCCCTGCCTGCTGAGGAGACGGGAGTCTGTCTTTTGAAAGAAAACTCCAGACAAGCAGGTGAGAATATAAAATTGGAGCACGTGAGTTGGCTTAGAAGCAATGGTGAAACAATCACCTGAAGGCATTTTAAAGTGCATTTGTGGCCAGAAATGGGGCATGGCTTTGCTTGTAGGAATTATTGAAGCTGTCTAGCACTAAGACTGTTTCTGTTCATAGGGGCTGAGGAGCATCAGAGGTTTCCTGGCAAAGGAGGGCTCTGTAGAGTTGTCAGAGCAGTCCCTGGTGTGCGTTTGGCCAAGACTAACTTGCAGTCTTCCAGGCAGCTCTTTGGCATCACTTGTGAGACAGCACAGGCCAGGTAGTATTTCTGTGGGACAGTTTGGATTCAACCATCTTCTTTTGAAGGGAAAGAGAGTTAAATACTCTGGACTTGGCAACTCCAGGTCAATTGGCTTTGGTTCAGGAGAATGGTCCTGGCATGTTTGATGCATTAGACCCCGGTAAGAGGAGCCAGAAGTACTGTCCCATGACAGTAGCCACCAATTTATCTTCTGGGGCCCTGCAGTGATTGCTCTGCTAACTTCTGTGACTGAACCAGGAGCCCAATAATCCAAGAAGAAAAGTCCTGATCTTTCTCCGATCTTGGAGGTACCTCCATGTTTATTAAGAAGTATTTCTCTTTCTGCCCTTGTATGAAAGATAGCATCTGCATGTCCAAGACTACATTTTAGCAATCATTTGTAAGTCATGTTGTGCTTGATAATTCACATAGCAGTAGATGTTTTGCAAAATTATTTTCTTTTTTTTGACTGAAGAGCTGATCTGAAATGCAATCAGTGGTATTTCATGGTCATATGACCCCTTGGTTTCCATATTCTCCACATTCTTCTACTTTTGAAAATATTACTTTCACAAATATGTTCTTGTTGAAAATGAATCTTTTCAAACAAAATACTGACATTAGTTATACAGAAAAATTAAACAGGAAATGTCTACTGCAACTTGTGGTTATGGGCAAAATCAGGTTTAAAAGCAGGGTATATCATGTCCTTGACTCATGGAGAATATTAAGGAAATAATCATGGGAAAAAATGGACTAAATTATATTTAGCAGGAAAATAAAATAATACTATCAGCTCAAGACTCTATTTGCAGAGATAATATAACTTTCTGGGCAGTTCCTGCTGTCATGGGCTGTCCCTCTGCTGCCTAGTTCATAGTCAAAAGCACTATTTAATGCTGTAGGGAAAACTCCTTCCCATAATCTGGTATTTTACAGTACTAATATCCTACTGACCTATGTAGTTTAGTGAAAATACACAACAGTTCTTTGTGCTTTTTTTTTCTGTGTACAGTCATATAAAGGGACTGCTTGCACTCAGTACCCCACATTTGGGTGTGATATGTCTGGGGAATTTGTGCTCTAATCCAACAAGAGGTTGCTTTGTATTTTACCAGAGGGAAAATTAAGTCCTTGATCACGAAAAAAGACCCACAGTTAAAAGAAGAAAACATAAAAGGAATGAAAAAGAAACTTTAAGTATATTTAACACCAGCATCCTTCCCTGGAAGATTTTGCAGAGGCATTTCTAAGCCCTAAAGCCTTAGGAGCAGCTTAGCACCACGACACTTCCTGGGAGTTATGTTTTATATCACCTTTTAAGCAAACTTTGAACATTGAAGAACTCGGTGTGTATCTCCTTTTCTTCTCTTTCCTCCCCTCATCAATTAATTTAGCACTTGACATAAAACATGCTGTACCAAGTCAGACCAAAGATTTATCTAGCTGTTTGAAATAGTAGCCAGTAGCAGAAACAGAGAGAAACATAAGCCCAAAGCGAGTGGATAGGCATACCCCTCCACATAACAGTTTATTCTCCATGGGAAAAGAACTGCAGCTGTGGCACTACCTCTAAGGTTTATTTATTCTGTGTTTACTGGCTCTCACTGGATTTGTTTTCCAAGACTGTGTTGTGTCCAGTCGCTTTTTGAGTCCAATTCTGTCATTTGCTGTGTATGCTGCTTACTCAATAGCAATATGGTTTCTGAATTTACACTGCAGATGGTTGTAATGGCTTAAGATCTTTCTTCCACAGAGTTCCTTACAAGAGGATCTGTTCATGTTGTCAGCTACTCTGAGGTGAGGCACTGATACGGGAAGCAGCAGGCTTTCTCTTACACACCAAACTATGGTGCTGCAGGCAACAAAAAGACTGCATGCTCCAATTTCAGATGTGGGGGAGATATTGTGTCTCCTTTTGCCCATGTTCTGCATGTTAAAGTCACATCTGTAAAGTGGGAAAAAACTTCCCTCCATCTTAGTTCTTATTGTGAAGATAAATTTTTGAAACTATAGAGAATGCCAGTGAGGAGGTCCTCAGAAAATAGAAAAAACCTAAGTAAATAACAAAGGTTTCAGAATGACACAGGAGGCCTGGGGCCCAAATACTTGGGGGAACAAAGAGGAGAAAAAATATATAAAGTAGTAGATCAGTAAACATTCATCTGTCTGAGTGCTAAAAAATGTAGGAGCTCCCTGAAAATGAGAATATGATTATATGAGGACAAGGGAATTCAATTAACATTGACCAAATGCTTAATTGCTTGATTTTGTAGTCTAGTCTTCTGTCAAAGTAGATTCAATGGGTAATATATTGTAGTTTAAACTTGGTATTCTCTGCTTACAAGAAAAAAACCAACCTACAACGTGTGTTAGTATTAAAAAGAGTAAATTAGCATTCTTTTTGCTGTGCTACATTGTTTTCTTGAGCATAATTATGTGTCTTAATTGGCAAGTAATTGCTTTCCTAATCTAGATAAGTAGTCTTGAACTGTGAATTGCAAAGCCCAGTGCCGTTTAGATTCATGGGTGAAGACCCTGTTATTGTTTGTGAAGGATCACTGAAAATACTGCATTATCAGCCTAATAAACTATAATTTCTATCAATATAGAAAAATAATCTCAGATATTTGTAGGCTGTAGTGTTCTGTGATAAATGGTTCTCCAATTGAGAACATGAAATAAATAGATGAGTGTGAGTGTGAATAATCCACTCTTACTGCATTGATAAGAGTTGAGAAAATAATTTTTAAAAAGCATATTTTTAATCCTTTTAATAATAAACTGTTGTACTGACCTATTTTTGATATAATCTTAGAGGCTTTAATCTGAAGACCATTCTCTGATTCCCTGTAAATCAGTGGACCTTACTGGGTAGTAGCTGTGGCTTATCTATTTATTTCAGCAAGGCTTTTTTCTATAGTAGCAATAATAAATGCTTCACAAGGATTTAGTGATAATCCTGTTAACATTTTATTGTTTGTGCAATTACAAGGATGGATATAGATACCCTTGTGTGATTTTTTTATTATCAGTAGGCAAAAAAAGCAACTTAACAAGAATTTGTTATTTTTCTTCACTGGAGCAAAACTGTGCTTAAGAAGAAAGTAGATTATAAGGTCTCATCATACTTCTACATTACATGTATCTTTAAGGGCTACTGTGTGGGGAAGTTTTCACTATTTGATAGCAATCTCTTCCAAACTTCATTGTGAAGTTGCACATAAACAAATATGCATTCGTTTACATATTTGCAATTTGTCCATGTGGGCTCTGCTATGGTGTGGTGTGTCTTTTGTACTTCAATATTAGATTGCTTTGCTGGCTCCTGACTAAGATCACAGATTAATCTAAAATTTACCAAGCATATGTAATACTTTGTATACTTTGCATAAAAATAACATAGGAGAAGAATACTGACCCTGGACCTTCTCCCTTCCAGTGTTTCCAGATGTGGTAATAATGGTCTGCTGTTATTTTTATCCCCTGTTCAGAGACGGTTATTAATTTGCAAAACACAGAAGATAAAAAGCCTCTACATTAGAATACACTGGGGGTGTATGTCAGACAGAAGTGAATTATTTATTTCATTATTTTCTTGGAGAATATGGTTTGTTTTTTTTTTCAAATTACAGGTGCCTGTTAAACAGAAATTAATTTATACACACAGAAATTGTGTCTGCTGGAACTTGCATAGTTGAAATGGGCCCCAGATGTTGCAGTTATGTAAGGGCCTAATCTAAAGCCGAACGAAGAGAGCCTTGTGGGCTTCAGATCATGCCAATAAGAACATTTTCAGAAGAATTAACATTGAAGGAGATTGCAGTAAGCTAACATTGTCTGTAGCTATTATAAGCATAAAATCAAAATATAAGGATGGAGGGGTGTGCCTTATTCACTGTGGATGGAGTTAAATTTGTACTTTGAACGGGAAAAACGTGGCATGAACTATCTTTAATTAAAAAAAAAAAAAAAAAAAGCCTTCATTTAAACATTAGCCCAATTGTATGTATTTTAAAAGCCATCGTTTTTCCTGTTTACTTAAGCATTTCTGTGGGGGTGGTGAATTATTAGTATTTTGAATGTGAATACTTCACCTATTGTGAAGTAGATATCTTTTCTGCTTTTAAACTGATACAGTACTACATTGCAGAGCTATTGCTATGCATTACAAAATAGAAATAAAGCTCACAAAGGGGGTTACGCCCTTATTAGGTTGTCTCGAAAGGTTTTGCAGTGATCTAGGCTTGTTGCTCCACCGCTACCAGTATCCTTTCCCCTGCTTTTGTTTCCTTTATCTATTTCATCTTAATGACCCTGACAAAAACCCCACAAAACAAACAAACAGTTTCCTACTAATCCAGGTATGTCACTGTCCTCCTAGAGGGGTCTAACAAGTGCTGGGGCCAGCAAATGGGAGGGAAGGGCCTGCTGGAGGTGCCATAGCTGGGGGCAGGAGTGGAGAGGACCAAGAGCTCTGCCCCCCAACAGTAGTGTTTTGTGTTTTTTTTTTAATTTAATTTTAGCTGTCTTATGTGTTGCAATTGGACTCCTGTAAATTTCCTAACACATCTTTCAGTGCCATCAGGTAACTTAAAATTTCGTCTAGTGATGAAGTTCCTTCTCTGCAGAAATTTAAATCAAACCGTAGGTGCTCTATGAATCCTGCTTGCCTAACTAACCCATAACCTCGAAGTACCATTGCACACTGATCCTACTTTGTGGATCTTGCAGTAAGGTATTGTCATGTAAATATGGGAGTTACTTAGACTGGTGGAATTCTACATTTTCCATTGAATTGATTTTTGGCAAAGCAGTGTGTACTTGAAGCCAGGAAGATCAGCATCTATGAAGATGCAGCAGTTCACTCTTGACCGCAACTGATGGTCTCAGGAGCAACAGTTTGCAAGACACTTTCTTCGAATTAGGGGTCAAAAATGAGAAATATCAAGGTGCAGTTCTTGGTAAGCCAGGCACTCTTATTGTGCATTTCAACTGTAAAACACAGCTGTAAACTTCTTTTTTTCTCACAGTAGGTATCTAATCAAGTCAGCTCGCCCTTGCTAAAAAACACCCGTCAAACTCTTCCCTGTCTGTTATAACCAGTAACACTGCTGGTTTGAATACTCACCTATTTCAAACCTTCAAACCTATCTTGCAATATTTAGGGGTTACAGAATTTTCTCCTTTATTTTGTGACAAATTTTTCATCTGGAGCCCTCTCCCACTTACAGAAAAAAGTTGGCTTTTCATTGGCCACAGAGAGAAAAACAAGAGATTGACTTTATATCTCGTACTGAAGGAGCGTCTCCTTAGAGACAAGAGACCTTGTTCTTGTCCTTTACTCAAAGTGGGCAGACTGTACTTGGAAAGCGATCAGAGATCCTACAGCTCAGCTCCCAGTGTGCTGGGTGAACAACTGGGCTGTTGTCTTTCGCTAGAAGTATCAGCCAGCTGCTCTCTCAGCATCTCACCTGGGGCTCTGCCGTGTCAGTGGGCACAACAGCAAGTGGACAGGCCCTTTGGTATAGATCTGAGAGGATGAACTTGAGGAACCTTCATGAACTTTGACATGAGCCAGGAAACTGAGTGGTCTCCTGCTGACAGAACTTGGGTGGTTTTGCGTGTTTTCTGTGGAAAAGGTGTTGCAAAAATTCAGAAAATCTGAGTTTGGTTTGTTTGCTACTGAATTGTTGACTCTCTATGATCTTTGACTAATTTAGCATGTCTTCTCAACAAAAATTTTTTAGATGTCAAAATTCATATATATCAACTTTGCGTAGGCATGTGCAGTGTTCTGCTGTCTTGTCATGATAAACAAACAAGGGATTTTAGTACCTTGATATATTTTGGAAAGACTTTGGGTTTTCTAAAAGGGGTAAACAAACTCTTCTGAAGATGAATCTTACCAGGTGAGAATAGCTGGTAACATATGACGCTTATAGGAATGTCAGGGGGATAAATATTCACTTTCAAATAGGAAAAGGGAACAGCTTGGATTGTGGTTAATCCACAACCTGAGGTCTTTGTATGGGATACTAGGATACCTAAAAATTTGACTGAGGCATCTCAGAAACATGAAGTTATGTTTTGAAAAATTTGGTAAGATTGATGAGACACTTGGTGACTGAATAAAAGCAAATATGATATCTGAGGTAACTGAAGAAAAACAAATGCATTATCTGCCTTTAAAATGGGAAAGAAATGAGAAACAGAATAATTTTTCTGTGTATATATATATATGTATTAGATTTAGACATATAGATTTACAAGTTGCCATTCATTAGGTGTTCATCCATAAATCCACCAGAAAATGTCAGATAACATAATTCATAATTAGGCAGAATTACAATAAATTGCCTTAATTTGTTTGCCATATGCTAAGCATGCCCACATGTCCACATATGGATCAGATGATGCACAATAACTTGGTGATGAGAAAAATTGCTCATATGTCTTAAGGTTTTATCAGCTTCTGAGTTATTGACTGTGTGATCTCTAACTACTCATTTTTGATCTGGTTTGTCAACAAGAACTTTTATAGACTGACATCCATGTTTAACTGAGATGGAAAGAGGCAGAGTGCAGATATCTTGCTTTGTTAGACAAAGAGACAAAACCAAAAAAACTTAAACATTAACAAGTAAGCTTCTATTAGTATGTTACTAAGCATTTAGTTAATCAGTACTTCTGTTTTCTGATGTGCTTAATGGCATTTATAGTCCAAACATAGTAAAATTTCATAAAGTTCTGTTTAAAATTAATTGAGGCTTCTGATGAAATCACTGTGTAAATACAGAATATTAGCTTTAAAGGCTACTTCTAGTTTAGAGCTCTACAGGATTAAAGAATGAATTAAAATAGTAATAATTGGATTAACTGTGTTCTGTTCTCTTAGTAAAGATGTTATATTTTTCTGTAAGGGGGTGAAGGTCACTCACTTTTGTTCTAAGGTACCTTAATTTGTCAGGATATGCAGCAGGCAGCTTTTAACAGATCTGGTACTTCTTAGGTGATGATTCACCCTGTTGGGCAAAAATGGGCAGAAGTCATCTAACCCTTACTATATACTATTTCCATGACTGTCTGCTCAGAAGTTAAAAACTAAAAAAAAAACTTTAAAAAAAAAAAAAAAGAAGAAAAATAGGTGGTTTCTGTTATTCTGTGGCTAGAAGATTTAGGGAAATTTGGAAACTTTATGATTGGGACTGGTGAATTTTTCTATTGCTGTTTCTACAGTTTAAATCATCCTATTACTGTGTTTTCTACTACAAAGTTCTTTTGTTTCATTATTGTGATTCCAAAATTTGCCATGATGACAGCATGGTCTTGCAAGCTTAGTTTCAGTATTCTGTAAAATCTGCTGAAGGGTAGAAAATAAGCCTCTGGAATGAGAGCTGCCCTGTCCTAATTGCAATATTCCAGCTGGGACTGTGATTGTGTGTTCTTCAGAGTAGTTCTGATTTGCCACAAGGTATTTGTGTCCCACAGCATGTGTTAATCTTTTTAAGGATAATAACTTTGCCAAAAAGCTAGCTCAGTAACTTAACTGTAAAACCACCAACATTATTAATACAGTGTTGCATCAGAAATTGCTATATTTCTCACAGCCTTCTAAAATTGTATTTGCTGAAGTTTACTGTTTGCTTCCTCGGAAACTGGTAGTTGTTTCAACATTTTAAGTTTAAAAATCCATCCTTAGAAGTGCCTTATGGAAGTCAAAATAAGTTATGCAAGAGGTTGTCAAGGTTCTGTGTATTTTTGTTTGCTGAATCTATTTCAGGTAAATAGAAATGTCTATTTAATGAGAAAGAAAGGCAAGGTTTCTACTTATTTAGCATCCAAACTGGACCTAATATGAATCCTGAATTCTGAAACAGTGATAAAATTTCAACAATCCTGCATTCCCATACTCCCCTAAAAATAAATTTAAAAAAAAAAATCAGGAAAAACACAGCAAACAAACGATCACCTGATCAGGTATTAAGCAAAGATCACTTCTTGTTTAGAATTGTTAACAATGTGGTATGCTGATAATATAAATAAGAAATTATATTTTTAGATGATAACTTTATATTAACCGATCTTGGTACCCCCTAAAAGTGGTTGTGTGAAAATATGTCTAGAAGCCAGTTAATATAAATGGAAGCCAGTCTGAAGTCTCTGTTTAAAAGAAAAAAAAAGATCTGTTTTTATTCTTATTGTGAGACATGCAGGCAGGGTCTGGCCTTCCCTTTCCAAGTACTGTTGACTTTACAGAGTCTACTCATGAAGTCCGTGTTAAGAGTTTGGCCTTTGAAAATAAGCAATGTTTTCATCTCTCATGGACCACAGTTTGGACTGGTTGGACTTTATGGGGCTTGGCTTGTCTCTCATGCCTATTAAAGACCAGTCTCAAGGTGTAGGCAGAGGAGAAGATTGCCTAGCTCAGTGAGCAGCTGGAGCCAAAAGAATGTTTGTGCTTGTTGCTACTCTGAGGAGTCACCGTCTCAGCATTCATTATCTCAGTGGTAACAGAGGCAGAAAGCATCTTCTCTGGAACTCTGTCTGTACCATTCCTTGCCTGTTGTGCTGCCTGCTGCTTTCTCCTCTTTACTACACCTTCAGAGCCCTCAGACCAACAGAAACATATATCTTTCCTTCTTCTTATTCACATCTAACCTATGCTCTTATTTTAAGCCTTGACCTTAATCTTGCAAATTCTTAAACTCATTAGGGCCAATAATATTATGCGTGTGAGTTTTCCTGATGATTTCAGTGGACTGGCAAATGCACTGAAATATTGTCATGCTGATATGTCTAATGAGGCTTTTTAGGATGGTGCTTTATATAAAGAATCATGATTAAGGTTCATTTATATGTATCCTCTACCATAGTAGATCTTCTATCTTAATTATAGCTGACCAGAACTTTCCTTTTACAGGGAAAATGTCCAACTTAAATTGAGATTTACAGCTTGAAATTCCAGTGCAAAATATCTCTGGGAGTGGGGGAGAAGAAAAAAAAAGATCTGTATCCACAAGCATCAATCAATCGATTATGGAGTGTTTATGATCAGATGCTTCCCCAGAACTTGTTTCTGGCTGTCAGAAACAAGAGCCAGTTGTATGTTAACAGGGGGCCATGTGAGCTGCAAGGCATGCATCTGAGGTTAATAAAATGTTATGTTACTCCAGCAAGTGTGCAGGCTTTGTTCCTACAGCGCCTGACGTCACCGTGAGCATGGAGCCCTCCCACTCCTCCTTGTTAATTGATGGTGACGGGCTCTCTGCTGAGCTGTAACCTAACATAGGGACTGAATCAGATCAGCAACTGAGAGAAATCACCAGCAAACAGTCTTGCTCCATATAGCCCAAAGCTGAGCCCTGTAAAACAGGCCTTAGCTGGACAAGTACTTTAAATAATGGTCAGTGCAGGCTGAGTTGCTGAAGTTTTCGCTGGTGCACTGCTTTACTTCGGAGGTTTTGCTCCTGCAAGAAGTGTTGCTGTTACTGGAAGGGCTGGCCTGCTTGGAGTGAGGCTGATATGCTTGACAGACGCCTGATGTCTCCTCAAACTAAGCACATTACTCCTGCGGTAAGCATATGCGGAAGGAGTGCAGGCCAGATGCTCGGGAGCCCTTTAATTTTACAATGTGTTGTAGAGGCTGGTTTGCGAGTTAACTTAATTACAGTTAAACTGTTTCTCTTTGCTCTCATCTAGGCAAGCTGAAATGATGCTGAGAAGTGTGCCAGCCTTTTTATGGAAGTCCAAACTATACTTTTTTAAAACATACCAACTTGAATTATAATGTTGAAAAACTGGGGAAAAAAAATTAGTTGAGGGGGAGGGAAAGCACTTGCAAGTGGCTGTTGCTGAGAGCTTCTGTCTATAACCCTATTAAAGTAGTTCAAATGAAGTAGCTTGCTGTTTGTTCCGTGATTTTGGGGATTGTGCTAAATTGTTTTCTCCTCAATATGAGAGCAATGGGACTCTCTGCTGGCAGTAGCTTGAAGTACATTCTCTTTACAGACACAAATATTATACTCTATTATTTTTGTTTGGGTGCTGCTGGAACACACTCATGAGTTTTTGTTTGGCAGCATTTGACCAGGTAAGTGTATCCTGGGGCCAGGGATTTATAGCAGCAGATAACACACAGCAGCTGTGCTTGTGAAATAAAATATAAATAGATGACAAATGCTATTTCTACAGTTCTAGTGGATGTGCTTTGTTTTCTTTTTTGCACTGTTTAAAACAAAGGAAGGAGATTAAAATAAGTATAATTTTAAGCCAAACATTTGGCTTAAGCTTCTGCTTCATTAACAGTTATGAGAGATTTGAATAAAGTTGCAGTAAAAGAACTGTACCATAGACATGACAGTACCTTTACAGAGTTATTCTGAGAAACTCAGGGACATTGTCTTGTGTAACAGCTGCTCCACAGCCTTTTTTCTAGCAGGAAATCAGATTTGGATCATTCTTATTCCTGGATTATTTAGGGATCTCCACACAGGAAGCTAAGTAGTTATTGCTAACATCCATTCTGTTCTGGTCTTATGGACAACTTTTCTTTATAGACAACTTCTTTTTACTCCAATTATATTGTGCTCGTATGTTTGTGGGGGCAATAATGCAACGGTGAGTCTTACAGGAGGTATGTCATGAAGTAGGAAAGTGTACAAATAATATATATAACTCCACTGAACATGTTTTCAGCATGAATGTTTAGAACAGTAGAAATCAGCTACTAATACAATCACAGAACCATTTAGGTTGGAAAAGACCCTTGAGATCATTGAGTCCAACCGTAGCTATAACCTTTAGTCTTTTCTTATCTAATTACTATAGTTAAAAGCTTAAGTCTTTATGTTTTAATCTATATACAAGCAATTATGGAAAGTTCTGATGAATTAATATGTTTTAGGGTTCACTGACAATCCCAATACAACTTAAATGGGGAAAAATTGGAGCATAATTTTTTTTCCTTAGGAAAAGTTTGTACAATGAAAAAAAAGTCAAATTGGAAAATTCTGTTTTCCTAAAGAGAAGCAGCCTGATGTTGGAACTTAGCACAAATAATGTCAACGTGTCCATGCACCATTACATCTTTCTGTCTATTGGTTGTCAAATAATGTCATCAGGGAAAAGCTGAGTTTGATTTATCTGGGCTATACAGTAAATGAAGCTTTTCCCTCCTATCACACCATGAAGAAGTCCATGATCACAGAGGCCCTGTAACAGGGAGGAAGAAGTTACTGTTTGACAGGGTAAGGGGATCACAGCGGGTGGTGCTGTGGATGTACAGCCCTTGTGAACTGAAACGCAGCAATAAAGAGAGATAGGTGAAGTGACATGCAGGTGGCAAGGAATGAAGAGGATTCAACCATATATGCTGATAACCATGGATACCTCAACATTTGGTCAAACTTTTTTTCAAAGTGATAGTTGATAACCATTCTTTTCATGTTTCCTCAGTTTTTATCCTAGTCTCTAGCTGTGTCATGAGGGAAAGACCATTTAGCTTTGCTAATGTGAATTTTGGCTGTAGTCACTTCTTATTCAGAAGGATTTTATGGAAAACTGTGCTTGCAAATTAGCTTTTTCTTTTGGCAGTACTAGTCCTCAGACATTATCTAACTGAAAAAATGAATTGTTTAAATGTCTTTTTGGAAAGTAATTGTGAAGATTAAAAAAGAGATATAGCTGGAGAACTTCCATATTTCTTGGCACGAATAATTAAGTAAATTGATTACTGATGATAGTCTTTTAATGACAGTTGTTGCATCAAAGGTGGATAAAAATTGCATAATTAGCCATTGGTACGTTTTTCTGAATTGCCAAATTTCAGGATGTCCCTTGTAACAGGGTTGACCCCTGATGTATTCAAGTTAATATAGAATGTTATAGTAGAATGAAATAAAATAATACTTATTGCATAACCACTGATACATTTTCACCACCAACACAGTCATTGTAACATAAAACTTCTTCAATATGGAAACTTCGGTAACTGCCATAGAGTGTAAGCCTCTCAGGCACAGTAATTCTCTACAGTCTCCTGAGGCTGGTATTTTGTCCTTACCTCACCCTCTCTGCAGAGAAGTGGCACCCAGCCTTTTTCAATTTACCCAAATTTACCCGAATTTATGTTTTCAGCATCAGTGAAATATATATTTTCTACTGTTATTTTTCATTCAGTTCTCAAGTTGCCCTGAACAAGCCTAGGAATTAATGAAATTGAAAGGGCTAATTCTGCTATTTACTTCCCAGAATCCATGGTGTGGAAGTGCAGCAAGAAAAAGGTGTAAAAGGAGTGGAGCTAAAGTGCCTTGAAACTTCGATTGCATTCAAATATCCATTTTATAGGCTATTAAACTGGGATGCTTTACTTCAATATCTTTAAATTATTTTTTTGCTATGGGTCAAAATACAGGAGAGATCAGAATTTTGAAAACAGGTTGCCTGATTACATACGAATATATAATCTTTTGCAACCTTTTAATTACTGATCCCTAAAGTCCTTTGTTATAAGTTCAGTATTTGTTTACAAATTTTTATGCACCACTGGTACTGCACGTACACTTGCAGAAGAGCCTGTGGTTTATACCGTGCTTGTAACTGCTTAATAACAGCAACCAGTGTTCTGTGACAATGATAGTTTGGAAATCTTCTGACTGACAAATTAAATGTTTACATTGCCGCTCATGCCATCATCTTATATTTAAACAAGCTGCTGAGTATTAAAGTGGATGGACAGTCTTTGTATAACAGCTCTGATTTTTTAGGTTTATTTCCTAAGACAAGATTTATGCAATCCCACTTTCCATCTGTTAGTTGTGCTTCTCAGGAACTTCAATCCAATGGCCAATTTAAATCAGCCTTGCAGAGGTCTCAGAAGTACTGAATGACTGTAACAGACCTTCTTGGGGGCTGGATGGAGCTGTTAAAGCCATTTTCTCGACATGCCAGTGTGGGAGACGTAAGGCACTTTGGGGTTCTCTGGCATCCAAAAGATAGCATCCAGCCAGCCGAGGAGCACGACTTTTACTCTGGAATAGCTGAAATGAACGTTGCCTTTTGTTCAACCAGCAACTCACGGAAAGGGAAGAGAAGTTTGGAGAGGGGAGGGGAGCTGAGGGTACAGAACATGTGGTGTGTAGGGAAAATGAGAGAGCTGAAGGTACCGTGGAGGTGTGTGTGGGAACCCAAGCTTCATTTCTTCTGCTGTCACAAAACAACTTGTTTTTCTGCAGCTCATTAATGATACATTGCATTTTGCAGTATTTTAGTGGATATAAGCATCTATTTTTTCCTGAATATTTTGAGGGTGCTGAAAGGATGCCGTCAGATTGACGATTTATAATATTCATCCCTTAAAAATTTTTAGCTTGTTAGTTAATGGTATTAATGGAATATCATTACCAGAAAAAAATGCCAATTTAAATCTCTGGTAGCAATTCTAGATTTAAAAGCTAAATTTCACTTTGAGTAGGCTCATGCTGATCATAGGATGCCTGTACAAAAACTGGCTTACAGTTGCAATTATTGTAACTTGGTGTCTTCTCAGTTTGGCAAAGTCCTCGGCCAAGTATGTATTATCATTTCTGTGCAATTCCTGCACAGAATTGTCGTTAGTACACAATTCAGCATATCAATTCATCAGGATAGAGTCTTCCTGAAAATCTCTGTGAAAAAGACGTGCTGGGACTTTACAGTTTTCCCTCTTATTAAAAACCTTACGGATGGGGGTTGGACTGAAACACCTTTAAGGGTCCCTTCCAACACAAAATATTCTGTGATATTCTGAGCAATCTTCAGTGACTGATATTTATTTGAAAGATTCTGGTTATTTCTTTTCATTCACATACACTTTATCATTTTGATAAAATTATAATGTTCTTTCTATAAGCTAACAATGAAACAAGGATTTTCTAACCATAGTATTATTTGAAAGAGTAATCTCTTCAGAATCTGCTCTCTATAAACTTGTAAATGAACATAGATATGAGGCATTAGAAAAAGTAATGTTTGAATTTTTAAAATAAAGTATTTTATTTCAGCAATTTTTCAGCAATATTTCCAGTTTGTCTTGGGAACGGGGTCACTTTGATATGTAAGAAATAGGTCAATGCTTGATTATATAATAGTTTTAATACCTGATGCTATAGTGGGATGCTAGAAAAGTCTCTTTCAAACTAAGCACTTTGGTAACTTTCTGCAAAATTCAAAGTAAATCAATGAGTTCCCAGAATATCAGGATATTTTCTGGCTGAATGTTTTCTGTCAAGAAAATGTGATCAGGTTCTATTTCTGTGTTTTCACATGGATCTCCCAGATTCATTAGAACTTGTATAGACAAAAAGGAAGCAACTGGCATTGTAATGTGAGAAATATTTCATTTTAGGAAAAGTTTAAAGTGTTGTAACTAAACTGCTTGAGAGAATAATTTTCTTACTAAATTTTAAAATGAACTTTCTACATTGATGCTGGTTTAGTGTGTCCATCATTCAGTTCATGTCATGCACAGCACGATATACAACTTGGGTTCAGTTGTATGAATTTAGGAGAGGACAAATTTTTTTTCAGCTTGGAATTAAAAATACTGTCTTCTTATAGATCACTACCATATTAAGATCAACAATTATGGATTTCATTAGAATTCTTATATTATTGCCTTTTTTCATCATGTTAAATCATCTAGCAAGTTTTTTGTACTTAGGAGAAGTTCCTTTGTGACTTCAGAAATCCTCATCCAACTCACCTTACTATCATAGATTTGTACCTAAAAAGTTAGTGGAGGAATACTGCTGTATCACAGGAACAGGTTCACCTTTAAAACTCTAACTAGGATGTAGAAAATACCTAAATGCCTTTCTTGGAATATCAGAGTCCTGCAGTGTTGGACAGAGAAGGCAAGCCCCACACAGAAATGCAGTTGGAGGTATGCTCTCTGCTGTGATGCATGAGCTGTCGGTGCTGTCAGCACAGGGGAGCCAGGCTGTTTGGAACATTCCTTTTATGAGCACTGATTGTGAATTGTAGCAAGAGGAGGGGGAAAAAATGTGCCAAACAGAAAAATGTAATTGGAAAATCACATTTTTACACCAGTCTAGATTATAACTGGGAAAAAATGTGTCCTTACAATGTAGAAGAGGGAAGACCTTTCCACCTTGCCCTAAGTGTTCACCTTCTTACTCTCTGCTAACAAGATTCTGTTAATTTGAGTGGACAAGGAAGATTGACTAAAAGAACCTTACCTTCATGCTGCATCTCCTCAGGGCAGTTCTGAAGACGTTGTTGTAACATGCTGCATTAGTTCTCTGTAAGGAACAGCTTACTGTACTTATTTCATCCACTACATTGCAAACTACTGCCCCTCTTAGCTGACGTGCTGGTTCTTACGACTGTGTTTTCACGGCAGTGTCCTGAGCATTGGTACCAGGGTTACACATCTGGCTTCCTGCTCATCAAACTGAAGTATGTTTCTGCTGTGCCAGGGTGACACCCAGTCTCACAGATGAGAGAGCCATTACAACAGCACATATGCTGCCTAAATTCCACTTACTTCCTATTTTGAACTCTGAAGTGGGTCTCAAGTGATAGATACTCCTTTCTGCAGAGACAAGTTTCCCAGCTTTCATATTTCACCTGGACTCATTTCACTCGAGCTTGTTAAATTGTACAAGCCAGTACACCAAAAATTAAACATAATTAATTAATAGGATTGCAGAACTGCGACCATCAGAAATATTAGAGGTTTCAAACACAGTAAAAATGAGGAATGGGAACTGAGATTTGAAGAAGTGATGAGGCCAAAGAAACCACAACATTTGGTGATAACCAATAATTTAAACGGATGGAATTGCGGAATGATGGCTTGTGCCAAAAATGAATAAACAAAAGCAAAGTAAGCCAAAATGCCTCATGTGGCCTGCTGTTGTGGCTCTCCTGGTTAGGTGCATTTTAGTTTCTGAAATGAGAACAGAATTTTGAGGTTTCAATAGCTCAAGTTTTACAAGCACTTCTAGAAATGCAATTCTGGGATATGGTTGGACATTTTAAAATCCAAAAACATTTTAAAGGACGAGGGGCTAAGACATCTCCTCTGTGAACTATTAGTTACTAAGGTAATGTCCTGAGTATGGGAATTGCACAGCAATAATGCCCAGAGGACAACTTGTAACTGGAGCACAGTTTTCAGAATGTGGATGTGGCCAGAGGTGGTTAAGATCCCTGGTAGTTTGTGGCAGCTCCTGTACACAGCTACAAGCCAATGTTACTCCTCAGTCTCCAGCTCTGGGCAATCAGCATCTGGTGATCATGGAGCTGCTCATGGCACTTGAAACGTTTCAGTGCCCCCAAAAGCAGACAGGTGCTGACTGTGAGAGTTAAGAGACTTTCACGGAGATTAAAACCCACTGTTTGTTTAATGTTGCGTTCAGTGTAGCAGCATGTAGTGGTGACACTATAAATTAGTAACTTTTCAGTGGAAAGCTGTATGCTTTAAGGAAAAATAGCCAGGACAGGATGTTTCTACAGGGTTTTGTAAGGCTTATATATTTTATTTCAAGATCTTAGTGTTTTCTGTGAAGATTAGTTCTGTTATTGATAATCTGTGCTCAAAAGCATATTCATTTCCCTTCTTGCAATTAATAAGTATAGCAAAATATTTCTCTTAAATATGGGTTTTGAAGACTTTTTTTTCCCAACCACTTAAAGCTCTGACAGAATTTACTGTTTCAGAAGCTGTTTCAGAAGTGTTTGGCAGAACATTTGGCTGCAGGTGACTTCTGTGACCATCCTACATCAGCAACAGCATGTTGAGCACTTAAATTGTTCTTCCTGCTTGTATCCCTGTTCTCTGTGTTTTACTGCAGCAATGTTCCACATGACTCTACATCACATGTAAAAAATAAAAATAAAAAATCTTGCCCACACGTGGGAACAATCACCTGTGAGCAGACCTTCCAACTTTATACCATTTATAGCACCTCTCCAATATCCAAGTGATGCAGAGGATTCATAACACAACAGGTATTCGTATTATCTATCTGTAATACAAACCTTTGCTAAGTTTCTGACATGCATTATGAGTTGGGTTAAATCTTTTGACATCTGACTGCAAGGAGAACAGCAGTTTGTTATTTCTGTGACACTGTGAGAACATACTTACATTATCTTTCAGTGCAGCAGGAGATAGCATGTGCCCCTAATGTATGTATGTTTGCAAGTTGAGAAGTTAAGTCTGCTGTTAATGTTATCACTGCTGTATCCTGAAATAGAAAACTGCAGGCAGATTGGATTGTGTTAGAGAATGGTAACCATAATAACCAATAACAATCTGCAGATGATAAGCAGCGTTAGTGTTTAAAAATAAAATTTACATAGCATTCCAATAGTTCCATGGGCATACTTTCAGATTTTATGTTATTATTCATTCATTTTAAGCTTGGCTTTGAGATTTAAGATGTCGCATTAATCTGAAGGAAGTGTTTCATTAGTGCATCTTGAATTATTTCACACTGTTTTTTTATAGACCTAAATAAATCTCACAAAATAAATCTTACTTAACAACCCTCTTTCAGAGGTACACCATCTATAAGGGAGAATTATAAGCATTATACAGGATGTATGGAATTTCATGGAAGGAGATGGACTTTGATTTTATGGTTGGATGTAAAATACATACATTCAGAAAAAAAATATAAAGCCTGCTGTGAATGAATGTGGAACATCTTGGTCATTTGGAACCTGCACCATGTTCTGGGATGCTGCCCAACGCTTATCCTGATACAAAAATTAAAACAAACAAAAAAACCTTCTTGAGCTTGACACAAACCATGCTATTTTTTGACGGATGCTTTAAAAAGAAAGGAAGGTGTCATTCAAAAGAAGGAAGAGGTCCAAATTGTGTCCTGGCCCTGCCATTCTTCTCCTTTCATATCTCCAGCATACAAATAGGGTGTCTAAAGGAGTCTCAGAAATTCTTAATTACTTAACCCGTTATGAAAGTATATGAGCAGCATGGTGTTATGATCAAGCTGTTAACTCTTTTGGGTTAACATGTTTTCAGTCTCCCTTGCTGAGACAGCCCTGTCATTTTCATAAAACACTTGAATGCTTCTTAGAACATGGAGTCTTATTTCCCAGTTGCTCTTAACTGCTGAGACACTGTGGTTACCACCACACTGCATCCAGGGAGTTACAATGACAGTGAGAAGAACTGGAAAAGATCCATTCTTCTGAATGTGCTGACGTCCAGAGGAACAAGGTGGCCTGGGCTTCAGATCCATCCTGTAGCTCTTTCAGGGCAACAACGCTCCTGGAGGTGTAAGCAAGCCACAGTTTATGCTGCTGCGTGTTGCCCACAGTTAGAATGAGCACCATGGGAGAAAAGATCTAAAATTCATATAAAAACTGAAAAATTGTTTGCTAATCATCATTTTCCCATATAAGTAACCATGTTAGGAAATTTCAGTGCTGATGTGGGATCGGATAGTTTGGATGGAGGGTAATTAAATTGAAATAGCTTTTATTCTTTGATCCCATATGTGAGAGGGGACAAGTTACTCAGAGGTTTTTTGCCAGAAGTAAATGAGAAATGAAAATAGCAACATTGCCAAAGTTCCTTTAAAATGAAACTGTCATGTTTACAAGAGACAATTCTTGTTGCTATCTGGGTAAGAGAGTTACAAGCTGTTGATATTCTTCAGTGGGATTTGAATTTGAATCTGAATTAGGTAAGAGAGTCAATTGCTTTCCATTAGAGTTCCTGAAGAAAAAAAAAAATGTTGTTACTGTTGGATGCAAGTTGAAAGATTCTTGTTTATCAAGAAAGGTCTGTTTAGTCTATTAACCTTGACAACCATGTCAGCAGTTTTTTCTGTTTGTTTTCCCAAAGGCACTATGTTAAAGTACTATGATATACAAAGTTATTTATAATGTAGACAGTTCATAGCTATGCTTAAAAGACATAGGTCAGAGTTTAAATACCAGAGTTAAATGCTATTCTCTTTGACAGTTTGAAAAGTCGTTATGCTGAATCTTTGAATATTGCAATGGAGGGATAGAATCGCTACAATATCAATCTGAATCAGATATTTATATGAATTTGTTACAGGTTCACAGACTGTTTAAAATAAAAAGAAACCTCTGGAGCTAGTCCAGTCACCTGCTTAGGGCAAGGCCACCTAGAGCTGGGTACCCAGGACTGTGTTCAGATAGCTTTTGAATATGTCCAGGGATGGACATATGTGTCAGTGGTCAGTCACCCTCACAGTAAAATAAAAAGATCCAACAAAACAAATACCACCACCACCAAAAAAATCCCTATGTTCAAATGGATTTTCCTATATTTCAGTCACTACTCGCTGCTTTTTGCCTTTTCGTTAGGAGTCACTAAGAAAAGTCTGGCTCTGTCTTCTTTACTCCCCTCCTACCAGATGCTATACACCCTAATAGACTTCTATAAAAGGAACAAAATTTAGGAAAGCAATCAGAGAAAACAAAGTCCACACATATTGACTCATGCATTTGTACCTGCTTGGCTCTGTTGACAGATGATTAGGATTGCTATTGCTGTTCTTGCTTCTACAAATGAGCAAGATCTACTCTAGAAGTGCAGTAGAAAGCTGAATAAGTGACTTATTGTTGTGATTTACTTCATCATTTGAGACTGTAGTCTTGACTCTCACAGTCACAGTAGTTTATTTTTCTTTACTCTGATTGCTGTTTCTTAAGGCTTCATCTTCATCAAGTTGGGTTTGTGTACCTATGTAGCTCTCTGTCATACATCTTCAAGAACATGTCCTGCTGAAAAGTACCAGTGGGGCAGAGGAGCAATTTTCACCTTAACATTGTTTCCACCTTCCATTTTTTAGACCCATTGCTGTGGTTTTGACACTTTCTGCTTTTATTCCAGTTCTTTTGCTATAGTGAAAATAGGATAGCAACTTTGTCTCTTGCTGAAGTCTCCAATTTACAGGTTTTCCAATAGCCCATATTTGCTAGATCAACTAGTTCTTCCTGGACATCCCATCTCAGCATCTCTGCCCTGGTCCTCACCATTCCACTCTTCCCTGATTACCACCTAGCTTTAGGCTAGTCAGGTAGCCAGCTGTCCCTGTGAAGGTGTTTTCAAATCCTATTGTGCTCCCTGCCTACCATGAATGTTTTTCTTGCCTAATCCTAATTCCTGTCTTCTGGCCTGGCTTTCAGACTCTCCTCCCTGTGGGTCACAGAGTCACACTGCTTTCTTCCTTGTTCTTCACTCTGGCTTTCTGCCTTCCTCATTCCACCACCTCTCCAGCCCCATCATTGCCAAATTCCTTTTTCCAACCTCTCTCTCTAATTTCCACTTTTGTGCTCACTCTTTCTATGTGGATCATGGGATTCTGGTCTGCAAGGGTCAGCACTGGCAAGACACTGTCCACCCTGTGCTGGCCAGTCCCATGTCACACTAAGATACCAGGGGAAGGCTGCACAGCAAAAATCCACTGCTGTCACTTAGCTGGGAGTGGAGCAGAGGTCATCCAGCAGTGCTGTGCTAAGTTTAAACACCCTCAACAGGAGTGGCATTTTTGCAGACTTTTAACTCTTGAACCATAAAAGCTATATACAGATTTGCTTTGTGGAGCCCTGAGACAGACTTTGGTACCTGTCATGATGTTTCAGTTCAACAGAGCAATAAGCAATTCAGCTTATTTACTGTCCAAGCTGCCAGACTCTGGCTGCTTGTACTGTTTGTAGTGAGAATTACTTGTGACATGAAAGTCACTTATGGTGACAGCCTGAATAATGCCCTAAGTCTCTGTTGAGCGTATGCGAACTGCAATCCTCCCTTGATTTCTTATTCGTGCCCAAAGTAGAGGAGCTGATGAAATTATTTAAAAAAAAATAGTAATCATAATAATTTTCATAAAAAGAAAGCAATATGCTTTCCTTATTTTTGATGGTAGGACCACTTGTAACATTCCTGCTGATTTTTTTTTTCCTCCAAATTTGATTATGAGAGCCATATTCAAAAGGCAGCAATCAAGCCATGGCACCCAAAATTCAGTTGTTTATCAGAGCTGTATCTGACAAGCAAAGTAATGGGTGATGACATTGGCTTTGCCTAGTATTGACAGGTGTGGGTTCACGCTCAAAAACACTGTGCAGTAAAGCTGAGGCAACTATATTAAAGCTAATAAGTGTATGTGACCACCCTCGTTCAGCATTGATAGGGGCAACCAACTTGGGCAAGTGATTATTACATTCCACTAGTGGTGTCTGATGTCTGTTATTTACTGCCATACAGGAATGGTGCATGTTTTATTTAATTTCTGGGAACACAATGTTATGATATTATTTGTTTGAAGTGTAATTTGCAGTTGATATAATGTGAAGTGACCGGTTTGGCTGACAGATAAACTAATGCTATTTTGTAAACATATGGTTGGAAATAAAATCAGTGTCTTCTGATTTCTAACTTGCCCTTTCCAACTCTTTTCTTGGTTTTACCTCAGCTTGCGAATACATACAAGAACTTGAAAAATCCAGACTCATGAGTCATGTCACATATAGTCAACAGAGGACTAAAGGTCTGTTTTGACAGAGAAGGCAGATTGAGAGAAGAATATCCTACTAACTCACGCAAAGAAATTGAGGTAGTCAAGACAATATCTATTTAAAATAAGCAGCGGATGAGGCAGGGGAAGGAACAGGGAGGATGTTTACAATGTATTTGAACTGCTTCATTTGGTGCTTTTGTTAGGAAAGAGGTGTTGTTCTCTTTCTTCTGTGGAAGAGAAGGAAACTGAGTAGCACAAACTGGTTTTTAATGCTCTGTGTGTTCATGGTATCTTGTCATGAGATGTGTGTATTATATTAACTTGATTATAGATATAAATGGGCAAGCATACACCCACACATTTCCTCCTTAAGACATTACATATTCCGTATTTTTTTCCTAGAGCTTATGTATAGTTCTGAGTATGGGATATAGTGCTAGCAGCAGTATGAACTATAAGGAATTGAGAGGACTGAGCTGAGAGGGGATGGGTTTCCTAGTGCAGTTTTAAAGCAGTTTTGAGCGTGGTCATGTTACTGGATGCCAACTGGTGGCCTTTTCCTCAGTTGTAAAGAACAGCCTTTCCCAGAGGGCACTATTTCTGCATCCTGGATTACTTTATGCTGTCCTAAAACATCTTTAATGGGATTTATTTTTAAGCCCCATTTTAATATTAGTTTGGGAGTGCTGTTGGTGAATTAGTCTCTAAAGTCTTCTAGTGTTAAGTGTTTTATTCTGCTCTTTGGCTGCTTTTACTCTTTCTTGCCTGCTCTGCCTGGACTAGAAGTTGCCCAGGAGCGAGGCAGGGCCTTGGATTCTTCTGTCACGGTGTGGTATTGCATTCTGGATCCGCTTCCTGTGCACTGCATGTAGAGGTATAACTCTTCTGTTACATGAGTGCCATTGTGCTACAGAGATAGAGTTACATCGTATTTCACTTACAGAGCAGTCTGGGACTAATCAGCAGGAGGAAAAATGAAGTGAGTGAAACATGGAAATGGGAAAGAATCCTGGGCTGTTTGGGTTTTTGTTTGTTTTTATTGGGGTTTTTTTTGTTTGTTTCTTTTTTTGTTATTGTTGGTTCGGTTTGGTTTTGTTTTTTAAGAGAGAGAGAGTTAATTTTTTTTTTTTTTAAGAGATAGATAGTAAAATAGCTCCATGGGTTTCTGCAGCACTCTCAGAGGAGCGAGAGGTAGGTTTAGGTGATCCAGAGTGTGTCCCCGGTTCAGCCAGTGCTGCTGGCTCACCCCAGCACTCCGGCCGCAGCATCCGCCCCCTCGGCTTCTGGTGACGAACAGCCGAGCGGCCGCTCCCGAGACGCTGTTCCCGCGGGGCTCCCGGGCTCTGCCATCCCCAGCCGCGGCCCCGCCGGCCCCACTCGCGTTTTCCCAACCACGCGTTTCCCCGAAAACAATTTGGGCGGCGTCGTGCGAGGCGGGGCAGGGCCGGAACGCGGCGCTGCCGCCTCCCGCTGCCCGCACCGGGGCCGCCCCGCACCGCCCCGGCTGCCCCGCACGGCTCCGGGCGGGCTCGGGGGCTGCCGCTGCCGCCGCCGGCCGCAGAGTTTGGCTCCCGGAGCACTTTCCCATCCCGCCGGCCCCGCAGCACAGACTCGGAGTTCATGCCCGAGAGCAGCAGCGCTCCAGGAGCGGCCCAAGCGTGGGAAAGGAGCGCGGGGCTGTGCCGCCCCTGGGAAGTCTGCCCGGCTGGGACACTGGAGCTGAGGATGCAGTGGAAGATCTGACTTCAGGCGTTTGGGCGCTCTGGGCAACTAGTGTCAGGCTGCGAAGGTGCAACTATGTACCTTTTTGGCAGTGATGAATACGAAGCGGTAAGATGTAAACTAAGGATTCCCTCCCTCCCCCCCCCCTCCCCAATTGTTATTTACTTTTAATGTTCCTGTCCTCAGAGCTTATTGAGCAGCTTTGAATTTCTGTCGGTACGGTGGTCGAACTTTAATACTCACTCATTCGATTGTTTTTTCAAAATGACATTTCTCTGCAAGTTCTTGGAGTAGTGAGATACTATTTGCTAGATAAAATGCAATTTACTTTCCCAGTCTTGTTTATTGCATTGAGGTGATATTGAAAATATGTAACTACTGGATATTATGAGGCAGTTTGGACTCTTGAGTTAAGCAAACCCATGCCTACAAATAATTCAGAATTTGTCTCATACTTTGTAATGTAGATAGACTACAAGGAGCTTACAGAACTGCTCTTAATAAGTATGTTTGTGGGGACATTGCCAAACTTTCTTTTGTGGAGTTCAAAGCATGTCACTGTAATGTAATGCAATGTCTATCAAAAAAGCTGGCTTAAAAAAAGACCCAAACACACCCACATTAAGATCTGACAAATCTTTACTTAAGTATGTTTCTAAAACAGCATTTGAAATAAGCTGTTGATGTCAGAGAAGACCAGAAGAAAATCACTAATAGCTCTGCACTGTTGAATTACATAGTTAAGTGACATAAAAGTTTGACATAAAATTTTGTAGCCTGTGCTTCAATTGCCAAGTTATAATCCAAACGGATGTATTCTTCCACCCACTCGTGACTGAGTCCAAGCCTGAGGAGCTTTGGGGAAAAATAATGAGACTGAAAAATACATATGAACTCTACTACAGGACATCAAAATAAATTTCACATGTTAGAAGATGACACATTCTTTGCATATAACTGGCAATTGCAAATGTTTTGTTTTGATTATTAGTTGCTGTTAATAGTATGAAAGGGCCTTTTTTGGCAGTCTGGGTTCATTTCAAGTATTAATTCAGTTATTTTGGATTTTTTCCCTCTTTTCCTTTTTCTTTTTTTTTTTTTTTTCCTTAATTCCAACCAGCTATGTTTTTGAGATGCAAGAAATGTAGAAGACATTCAGGAAAATAATTTAAGTGCAGCTGTCCGCACATTGAACTCATCTGTGTGTGACTTGCACAAACTTTCACAAACCAAGAAAGGAAGCTGAAAAGAACTTAGCTTCTTCAAAGCAGTATACCACATGACATTGCAGTGATTATGCCGTAGAATGTTTATTTGTGTATAAAAACTGTAAAGCAAGAGGGACTTTGCTTGCTTTGAAGCTTGTTTTGTTTTGTTACATTCTGTAGATATTTGTAAAGAGTTGCAAATCTCTCTTAACAGATTTGTAGATTTTTGCACGGTCTCTTCATTGCATTGTAGCCTGTAGAGTGACTTCCTGGTTTATACAAGAGTCTGAAATTTTAAAGTATCTTGAAAGTAATCTAGATGACTGGAGAATAGTGTTAGGTCTCAATCTCTTCTCCTGATGCTCTTTCAACTTTTAAAAAGTATTGAAGTACTCTGTGTCATAGAATATAGTTCAATGTTTAAGACACCTTTCCCAGGCAAGTGGGCCATGTCATTCCAGTCCCTTTTCTACTACCTAGTTGTGTGAAGTGAAATAGCATCAATAGAAAAAGTAAGAAGTCCACCATGAATTGTGTGGGGTTAGTTTTTTTTTAATTTCTTTTTTTTTCCCTTTTGTTCTTTTTGATATCTCTAGAGGTCCCTGAAACTGAAGTGTAATGACCTGTTCAAACAAAATGTTATCATTAAGTGCAAAGTGAAATATCATTTCAGTCGTTTCTTCTTCGTTTTTCTTTAAAGCAAAACAGTTCAGGGCAAATAGAGGTGCACTTTTTTGGTGTTATTTTGGCAGCCATAGTTACCAAGATGTTTACTTTACTCGGTGGTAAGTACAGTAGAATGGATGGCATACATAAAGTTTGAAAAACACCTTAGTAAAAGCTATAATCAATGTGAAACTTCTATCTGTGTAGATTTTCCGTTCATGAAACCATATGCACTGCACTGTGGAAAAGGCATTTGTTTTATCTTCCCACACAAACAATTACTTGAGTCACTGAAGGACAAAGTAAGTAAAAAGAGTGACAGCGAAGAATCTCAGAATTTAATTTTAAGTTTGCTATTAATTTGAAGCAAGTTTAATTTAGTTTTAGGCATTCTAACTATGGATATAAAATCTGATTTTTATTCTAGGCAGGAGACTCCTGATGGAATGAAACGTAACATCACTAAAGCATCCCTTAGTGGAAATACATCTTTAAAAACTCAACCTTTAAATAGAGTAATAGAGAAATGGAACTGTTTGTGATCATTGTGTGCATTTCACATGCACACATGTATGTCCAGATGAGCCTGCACACACACTTGCAGAAACATCATCATCTGAAGCAATGTTGTAACTCAGTTAAATTAATAGCAAAACAGCGCAGACTGGTGCTACCAGCTTTTGCATGTGGTGTCCACTTTGCTTTCTTTTTGTTCCTGTGTATAAACAAGCTTGGATTATTAGCTTATTCTGAGTGCATAATAAGTCTAGATATCTGACAGAACAGATAATCAACTTCTATACCATCTCCCACCAACCTCAGCTAAACAGAGATAATACCACTTAAAAACCAGTTATCAAAGACAAAGATGGGGTTTATGACCACTTCATCTTAAAAATAAAAAAAAAAAGTGTCATTTTATGGCAGAGTGACAAAAGCTATATTTTTTAAAATAATAATAAAACCATGTAGCTGTGGTCCTTTCCTGTTTCCATTAGCATTTTCATAAATGTTCTGACTTGGGGTGCAGAGTGTCTTTCACATTGCATTTTAACACTTTAGGCAGATGGTTATTAAGCTCTTTATAATTGGTGGAATAAACATTTAGTATCTTTTGAGGCAATTTTTATGCCATGTACCTGGCATTGTAGACGTACTTGGCTATATAAGTGATTTAATTTCATAAATACAGGAAACTATAAAATGCTACATGCCAAAGAGTCCCATTTGTGGCTCTAAGTTGTTTGTGTTTCCTGTTTCTTTGCAAAATAAACCTCTGATAACCAAACGGAATTGGAATAGTTCATCGAGAATGAAGCAGGAAAGGGGAGCTTCTTTTCACAGATACCTGGTCGATCGTAGTCTGCACAAATCTCCAAAAGCAAAAGCATCTAAAACTTACTCCCAAGAGTCCTTTGAGTTGATGCCTAAGGGATGATGCTAGTGCTAGCTAGTGCTTGCATGTTTGGGAGGCCTGGCTGGCTCTGCTGTGTCCACAGGGTACAGTTTCCCCACGGCTGCAGAGCCTCTGCTCTTCTTCCCTCAGGTGACCTTGCCGGGGGTGTTGGTGCTGGGCATCTCCAGCTACATCCCCCCAACGCCTTTCCAGGGGCCCTTGGGTGTAGGTATGTAGGCCAGGACTGATGCAGACTTGTCTCTGATGGGGCATGGGACACTTTTAGCATTTCATCTCTCCTTCCTGATGGTAGTCTTGCCTGGTAGAAGCTTTTGGCTCTGTTGTGGCAGCATGATCAAACACTGTGGTGGTAAGTGTAGGGTTAATTAGGATTTCTTCTGAGAACAACCTAATCAGTGGAAAGCTATTTTTTAGCAGAATATTCCTGGGCAGGGAGGAGATTTCATGGTGATTGGCCATTTAAGAAAAATCATTTAATTTAATTTAATTCACTCAATTGCATGCAACTTTCAAACTTTTGCAATCAAGAAGCTGCTTTTAACTTTCTTAAGAAACTCAAAACTCAGCTTTTTTTGATCTCCATAGATATTTTTCTTAGAAGATATTCTTACAAAGAATGGGAAACCTCTTTAAAAATCCAGTGGTTGTAATGTCCAGAGCAAATGTTTTGGTTGCCTTGAAAATCCAGCATTTGTCACTTGTGTTCTCCAGGCAAAAGTTTTGAACTTGTCTATTTAAATTAAATCTTCACTTCCTTGGGGTTTGCCTATGTCCTCTTGCAGGACGGAGCACTTCTTATGGAATATTAAGTATGATGTTGATAGATGCCAGTTGTACTCATGGCTCCTGCAGGGCAGCATTATCTTCTAAAAAGTATGAAAATCTATCTGCTAAATTTCTAAAGGAGGGAAAGATCTTGAAGCAGTCAAATGTCATTCAGGTTTGAGAAGAGTTACTTTCTGACTGCTGTTTGTAAATCAGACAAATCCCAATTTTGTGTGCACAAATATTCTGCTGATAGGGCTGATTTTGCTGTGTGAAGGGAAAACCCCACCTATTTTAGAAAAATGCTTTGTAATCCTAGAAATCAGTAGGGAGAACACACTGATGTGTTTTCAGTATTTATTCTGAGTCACTGCTACTTACCTTATTTCAGAATCTGAGTGAAGGGAGAAAAGATAATAAGGGAGTTGTTTAAAGTTGGAAAGAGTCATGTATAACTGTTCAGCAACAGTAGTTTTTTATCATATTGTGGACTGACACAGGAACGTGTCTAAAAATTATAAATCAGAATTGCTTCTTTGGGAACCTCTCCCGTGAATTTTACCTGTGGCAGAATGCTGTAAAAAGATAACTATAAGATTTTGGAATGACTTTTCCATGTTCACCTTAGTTCAACCTAAGGCAACAACATCTAATGCTGCGTTCAGATAGATGAGTAGTACAACATGTGAGTGTAACTTAAAGTACAGACTTGAAAGGTAGTCAGATTCAATGCAGCCTCTGAGGTTAACATCAGAGTCCATCCTTGGACAAATCCCTTGACATTTTGATTCTTTGTCTTTAGATATAAGGAGATACTTGGTTTGTTTCTGGTAACAATAGATGTTTATTTTTTAAACCTCATAAATTTCTTTAAAATACCAGCTTTAAATGTAACAATGCTAGCATTTGATTAATTTTCAATCATAAATATTGTACAGGAACACTAGGAATGGAGTTTCATGCCTAAAACTCTGTGTTTGGCAAGAACACTTACATGGAAGAAGGAAGTGCTTATACAGGAAAGATAGATGTGGTCACATCCAGAGCTGGATGTAGACTTGTGAAACAGTCACCCTTAGCAAGCCTTTTCCCTGTGGATTCTCTGCAGCAGCCAAAGTGTAGAAGCAAGACAGTTTTTCTTTCCTAAATTGGAAAGATGAGGGTCATTCTGTATGGCATCACTCCCCATGACAAGCTCAGAGACGTTGCAGCTGTGTTTTAAGCACTGCATGTGAGTTTTGGGATTCCCCCAAGGGAAGCCTGGGAGAGCTGCTGGTTTCGATTGTGTAGCATAATGGCTTCTGAAGCAGTTTCAGTTTAGAATAGGAAACACTAGAGAGGAAAACTGTAATAAACCCATGCAGAGAAAGGTATTGGTCATTTCTGAGTTACTCCCAAGACACCCAGCGTACTTTTTAGTTAGTGACTTGCACAACTGTAGTGAACACACCTTTTCCCCCAGAGAAAAAACACTTTTAATCTAACTTCCTGTAATGTATAAGGAGTAGATTCTTTAACAATGATGTTACTGTTGAACACTTTTTACCAAATTACAGAATGGCTGAGAGTGGAAGACACTTCTGGGGGTTAGCTGGTCCAACCCTCGTGCTCAGGCAGGGCTATCTACAGCCAGTGGCACAAGACCATGTCCAGGCAGTTTCTGAGAATCTTCAAGAATAGAGACTCCACAACCTCTCTGGACAGCATATGGCAGTGCTCAGTCACCCTCATGGTGAAAACGTTCCTGATGTTCTGAGGGAACCTCCTGTGTTTCAGTTTGTGCCCTCTGCCTCTGTTCTTGTGAGTGGGCACCACTCAGAAGAGTCTGGCTCCATCCTCTTTGTACCCTCCTTTCAGGTATTTATATACAACAAAAAGATCCCCCCGAGCCTTTTCTTCTACAGGTTGAACAGTTTCAGCTCTCTCAGCCTTTCTGTACGTAAGACATGCTCCAGTCCCTTCATCATCTTTGGCCTTTCATTGGACTCTCTCAAGAATGCCTTTGTCTTCCTTTTCCTGAGGAGCCAGTAACTGGACACATCATTCCAGGTGTGGCCTCACCAGTGCTGAGTGTTTTGTTTGTGTGTTTTTATTGTAGCTCCTTTCTTTGCTTCCACCTCCATCTTTCAGCCTGTAATAAGTACTGGTGGAAAAAAACAAAGGGTAGAGATGAGTGGAGAGACCTGTCTCTGCATGTCCTCTACCAAACTGCTTGAGGTAGCTCTGAACCTTTCCTCTAGTTTTCCATTTGAGACAGCAGCAGGAAGGAGGGAAGGAAGATCCCAAGCTCACAAGATTTGGCTTCTGAGTGTGTTGATAGCACCAAATCCTGCTGAAATCTGCAAATTCATTCACTGGTCTTGGTTTCAGGGTTTTTTTGCATCTGAAGGAAATGACCATGATAATGATCTGCTTCCTGGCAAAGCATTGATCGACCTATTGTGTCAGGTGAGAGAGTTTGCCTCACTGAAGTGAACCAGCACAGACTTAGGAAAAAAAAAAAACATGATGACTTCATGAGCAGAAAAACTTGAGTTTTTCTATTCCATATTCATAATGTACTCTACAGGTCTTGATAAACATATGGCTGTTTTTCAGTGAGGAATCTGTAGCCATAACAAGTGTTAGTGGTAGGGGCAGTAATCTAGGTAGGGCAGTACAGAGTGAACAATAAGCTAGTTGGCTTATTTAATTAGGTATCAGGGGACCTATGCAGCTAGAGAAGTCTTCTGGGGAAAAGATACTAATGGCATGTCTGGTTTAAGTGATCCATTTATAACGCTTGGGGTGGAGCCCAAAGTCGGAGCTATTAAGAAGGTAGCTTGAATGTCTTTAGTTAAAGAAATTGGACTTGCTTATGCTGCACATGAATATCTTACAAAAAAATCCAGATCTTGCAGGGGCTCCAGTGTGGTGCTTCTAACAATAGAGTTACGTTCAAGTTTGTTTTCCAGTTAAGTATTTATGACATGCATTTTGATGTCTGTGTTGTTCAGCCTGTGGATGGATGTCAGGTAGCAGAAGGGGTGGCAGAAGGGTTAGCAGAAGATGTTTTATGTGCAAAATTGAAATCGTGACTTCCCTGCAGCACATATGGAAAACTAAAGTCAAGAAGGCATGTTCACACTGTCTGCCATACGTGCCTGCCTGCCTGGTGCGGCAGACTGCCTGTTTTGGATGCTCTATCCCGGGTAGCACAACTACTTCCCTCCCATCAGTGGTGTGTGAGGTGGTGTCTGGCAGTCCAGATAGCTGGTTGCTCTCTTGACCTTTCAAAACTATAGCAGTTACTACAGCTCAGTTAAGCACTCCTAACATGCAGGCTGGATATAGTCCAGTAGCATTTTGATAGGAACCTTCCACACAGGGAAATCAAGGGCCAAAAATCCTGTTTCAGATTATCTGATCTGAAGTTTCTTTGTTAGTCTTTTCCAGGCACGATTCCTTTTTTTTTTTTTCCCCCTCTCTTTTGTTTTCTTTTGCAATTGAGGTTTTGTGTTTATGTCTGTTTGGAAATACGTTTTTGTTTTCCCGTTGATAATAATAAGCAGGTCTGGTGAACAAATTCAGAAACAGTTGATCACAGTAAACCTTTCATTTATTTTTATTTAATATTGGCTCGCAGGAAGTCTATGACAGGAAAAGAATCCATCTATCTCCTTACCAAAGCCATGGACATCTGTCTTCATGAAGACATGTCTTCTCTAAATTATAAACAAGCTCTGGGCAACTGGACTGACTAAATGAAGTGCTGTTTGTTTACTTATAATACATGTTACTTTCCAGATAATGACTTCACTTGATGAGTAAGAATTACAAAATGCTGAGATAGGTAACTAATCTTTGATAGGAATCATCAGTTCTTTTTTCAGCAAGCCTTTTATTTACACAGAAGCAGGTAATGATAGCCAAGCTAGTTTATTATTGTTTATTATTTTATACATCTCTGATCAGATTAATGTATAAGATTCTGCTGGGAGAAAATTTGGCAAAACTTGGGTGTTTTCATTGCTGTAACTACAGGACTATAGGAACCAGCCATTTAAAAAGTTTTTTCTGAGAAATGAAATAATTCCCTGATAAATTCTCCTGTGCATATTTCATTGTACATTGTTGTTTATGCCACAGTGTGATTCTATAAGTTTTAATTTAGCAAGGCATAGGACATTTTGGCATTTAAAATGCTTGAATTACTTACCAAATTTTATGATTTACAGTAGAGTTTTAGAGTTCTGTTAGATCATACAAACCAGTCAAATGGAGTTAACTGGTTTTAATACCTTTTCTGTTTTACTTTTTTTTTAAGACTTTTTTGTGGTTTTTTTTCTAAATATCTATACACATGTTGTTATTAGAAATAAATTCTTTATGTAAAAATAAATTCTTTACATTTGTTTATTGGTACAAGCAAAGCAATGTTGATTCAGAAATTCCAAATGAGAGTGCTACCTATTCAGTTGAGTGCTGATGTCTAAGGGCAGGTAGACCACTACAGGAATTCTAGGCCAATTTATAGGAGCAAGGCTGATGCATTCATACTATTATTGGAGCATCATAAGAACATAATTGTATTTCAAAGCTATTCCTTTAAGTAACAACTAAGTATGATAGGAAAAAGTTCTCTACATGTCTTTTTATAAAGTTTATTTGCCTGGAAGGAAATTATAAATTTAATTTTTTCTTCATTCAGGGTAATTAAGGTTTATTTTATGTGCAGAAATGGGCTTTAATGAAGCTTTGTGCTTAAATTCATAGGCTTGTATTTATCTGCTTGTGGAGGCAGCTCAGTGGGCTAATTTTTGAGGCTAAATGTCATATAACTTCAGAGTTTATTATCTTTAGATGTTAATTACTCTTAGAATTTCTTTATTTTTCTGGTGCAGGAGATCAACAACTAAAATTCTTTGTAAACTTGAAAAATTTTAATCCATGGGGATTGTCAAAACTCAACTAGACAAGGCCCTGAGTGAGCTAATCAGGCTTTGCATCTGGCACTACTGAGCATGAGGTTGGACTAGATGGCCTTTTCTCCAGATGTTCTCTCAACAGTCTACTTTTTTGCTGTGATTCCATTCAGAGCATGCAAGCTATGTAGAAGTCTTAAGGGCACCAAAGTAGAAATTCCCAGGTTTTTTGTAAGTCAAAAACTCACTCTTAGAAGTTTTCATCTTGTCCAGCAGTTGCCCATGATTTAGTTCCTGTTACTGAAGGACGCCCAATATAATTCTGAAATTTTAGGCCTCTAATCTGTAAATCACTGTGATTCTTTTGCCTTCATCTGCAGTCTATGTAAATATGGGATATATCTATAAAGTAAGATCTGAAAGACAGAGTTTCAGATTGTTTCTCAAATATAGTCAATTTTTCATATGTATCGTATTGTGGCTTACCCCATACCTTTAAGAAAGTTGTGTTCTGTTTCCCTTAATTCCTTCTAAAAGGAATTATTCGGACTGTGTGCTGTAGTTCTGTTACTCATTATATGGACATCCTGGCAGGAACATGGGTGGCCTTCAGACATGCTTAAGTAAAATCATAAGGCTCATGTACAAGGCTCTAGTACCATATGTGAAATTTTGATTTTGCTGATTGAAATTTCACTTGAACTTAAGAGTGAGAAAATGCTTTTTTTCTTTTAAATAATCACCACATACACCTATTTCCTGATAACTGAAACTGGTTTGCCTTCTAAGAGTTTTCCTATGCATGCGTGAATGTTATCCCCCACCTCTCCCAGTAACATAGATTTGTAAGGAAAAATGAATAATTCTGTTCACCCCTATCGTGTTAGTACAAAATAATGTTCTGATCAGTTTGGATCCAGAGGCCAGAACATCTGGAAAATGGTCTAGATGTGACTGTCCTTGGTGTCCTGAGAGAGAAAATACAATCCAACTGATTTCCTCTAACTGTTGTTGCCTTGTCAGCACAGGAATAAAATTTCAGATATTTTTGTAATCAAATGCCTCCCAGTAAAATGCATATATTTAAAAAAACCCCAAGCATGGCAATTTGTGCTGGTTTGCTTAGGGCTATTTTAAATAAACCTGGACATCTGTGTCTGTAAGCGTGGTGGGAGAGATTAGTCCTACCAGTTACACAACATGTTTTGTGGATCAGCTTGCCTTGTGACAATTGAAAGTGTTGTTCCTGGACTTCTCTGGCAGATTTTATGACGTGAGTGAAATGCTATTTGATTTAAATAAGGTCTATTTTAGGCTAATCAAAGAGGAAACAAGAAGGAACTGCTATGTAGATCATAGGCTATGGTGATTTTGAAAATTACGAGGACTAAAAAATGTCAATGCCTTTTCAAACCGTAAAAAGATCCGTGCCTGCAGACAACTGACAAAACACGAGAGGTTAAAAAAGACCATATTTGTGTTACTGTGCCAACTACAGCAACAAACATTTCCTTTTCTTCTGCATGATGAAAGAAACAATAAGCCGTAATTTTTGGTTTATGCGTTGTAACCTCAAAAACTTTGAACAGGAAGGAAGATGCTAATGGTATTAATTACTGCTTATTATAGATAGAATACTATTACAGCAGGAGTGATGGAAGGAGAGCAGTGCAAATCTAGTGTTGCATTTAGTGTTGACTTCTGATTTTAACCTGGTCAGGGAAGCCCACGTTGTGTCTGAAGAATCCTTGAAGGGGTTTAAGTACAAATGTATTTGAATTGTGGTATAGCAGCACATATACAATCTACATGACTACTGAGCTGGCAGTAGATGTGACCTAGAAAAGATGATGCATCTTGGGTTTCTTTAGAATTTTGTAATATTTGTCTGCCCGTGCGTACTTTGGGAAATGACTTCATGTAAACCAGGGTGAACACAGAGAGCCTGTTGAATGGTTGTAAGCAGAAAAAACAGTTGTGGAGTTAGCTTTCTGCTTATATGCTTCAATTTAGAAGCCTAGAACCACTTGGTATTTCTTGGCTGGCTCTAATGGAAAACTACATACAGTACAGAGATGGAAGTGGTTAGATATTACAAAAATGTATATTATTAAAAAAAAAAAAAGGGGGCAAGATAACTTACTAACTCTCCTGTAGTGCCAGGCATATAAGCACAAATAACACTGAGGAATTTTTTTTTTGTCTGTCAGTATTTTTGTGCAATATTTTTCATCCTAGAAAAGATACCTTTCTGCTTTTGTAATCTTCTCTGCTGCTAAACTGGAGAGTGGCAAGAACTAGTAAAAGCTCAGAAATGCTCATTGGACTACCCCCCATCTCTTATATTCTTGAAATATTCACTTATATTTCTCTTCTATTACTCTGAGATTTCTCCTCTCGAACCCTTCTTTGCTACTTTGTCATAGTTCTTCTCTTCTGGGTGATATGGATGATGCCCATCATTAACCTACCTACTTTCTGCTGGCTCCTTGTTCACTCTCCTTGTCTTTAGGACTCTCATCCAAATAAGAGTTGCCTTACGAATTAGGACAGCAGAGCAGCAATCTCAATGACATCTTTCTAATATTCCTGTCCCTCAGCACGAATCCAGCAGTGATAGCAGCAGTAGTACTGATAATAAGTTTGGGTCGTAATACCTCAAGCAGGAACTGATTCCCTTGTAAGGGAAAGTCCTTTTTATGAAAGCTGGTATCCTTTTATGACAAGATAACCCACCTACTTGATCAAGGGAAGCCAATTGATGTAATCTTTTTGCATTTAAATAAAGCTTTCAGTACTGTCTCTCACAGGATCCTTCTGCACAAACTGTCCAGCACACAGCTGAATAAACATATCACAGGCTGGGTGAGGAATTGACTCATGGGTAGAGCACAGAGGGTAACAGTGAACAGGGTGATATCAGACTGGCAACCTGTCACTAATGGGGCTCCGCAGGGCTCCGTCTTAGGCCCTGTGCTCTTCAGTATCTTCATAAATGACTTGGATGCAGGACTGGAAGGGATACTTAAGCAAGTTTGCAGATGACACAAAACTGGGAGGAGCTGCTCACTCCCTCAAAGGCAGGAAGGCCCTACAGAGAGACACTGGCAAATTAGAGGACTGGGCAATCACCAACCATAGGAAGTTCAACAATGGAAAATGCCAGGTTCTGCACCTGTGATGGGGCAACCCTGGATGTGTGTACAGACTGGGAATGCTGGAAAACAGTGCTCAGAAAGGGACCTGGGAGTCCTGGTGGACGGCAAGTTGAATATGAGTCAGCAGTGCCCTGGCAGCCAGGAGGGTTGATAAGCCAAACTTATCATCAGTACCACTGCTGGGGGGGTGATCCCCGTGTGCTGGGGGGCATCAGGCAAAGCATGACCAGCCGGTTGAGGGAGGGGATTGTCCCACTCTGCTCTGCTCTAGTGCAGCCTCACCTTGAATATGGTGTGCAATATGAGAAAGATATTGAGCTGTTAGAGAGCGTCCAAAGGAGGGCAATGAACATGGAGCCTTGAGGGGAAGCTGAGGTCACTTGGTCTATTCAGCCTGGAGGAGACTGAGGAGAGATCTCTTCTCTGTGGTGATCAGTGACAGGACTTGAGGGAATGGCCTGAAGTTGTGTCAGAAGAGGTTTAGGTTAGATATTAGGAAAAGGTTCTTCACCCAGAGAAGCACTGGAACAGACTGTCCAGGGAAGTGGTCACAGCACCAAGCCTGCCAGAGTTCAAGAAGCGTTTGGATGATACTCTCAGGCACATGCTGTGACTCTCGGGGATGGTCCTCTGCAGGGCTGGGAGTTGGACTCTATGATCCTGGTGGCTCCCTTCCAAATCAGCAGATTCTGTGATTCTGTAAACTGAAGAAAATATTACTTTTAATTGAGCGTAAACATATGAGTTTAAGGACAGAATTGATTTCCTTACTAAACAATGGAGCAGAGAGTAAAAAGCAGGCTTTAGCCAGTGCGATTCCTGAAAAAAATGAATTGTCGGGCATGACATGGGCTTGTTTGTATTTCTTTGGTGAGAGTTAGCACATGTTTTGAGGCCTTAAGACTTGCAGAATTGGAGTTTCATTCTTGTGTCTCTCATCATTGCAGGTGCTGAAGACTCTTGTAAGCAGGAACATGCTAGGGATGTGTTGGAAGGAATCTCTTCATCTGAGAGATTTTACAAAGTTAATTATCCTGTTAGCATATTAATAATGTTGTTTTACAGCAATGTGAGATACTTCTTGTCTTAAAATTTTTGATTAAATTGACTGTTGTATAGCTCATGTGAAATCTAAAAGTGGAGGTTTATCCAGAGTGTATGTTTGCTCTTTTTTAAAAAGAATTCTATTGTATTTCCAAGGTCACAGATTCTTTTGAAATTCTGAACTCCTGAGTCATGATATGTGCCAGGAGCACAGGCACTACATCCAGTTATGGTGCCCCAACAGATGAAATATGTGGATAAATCAGAGAGGGTTCAGTGAAGGGCCCCAAGGATGGTTGGGGCTGGATCACTTGGCCTTCAGATGTAGGCTGGGGGACTGGAGCTTGTGCAGCCTGGAGACAAGATTCTTCAGCGTATGCAAGGAGGTTATCAAAAGTACAGAGGCAGTCTCCTGAGAGGTATGTGGTGGGAGAGCAATCAAGCATATATTCTCTGTCAGTACTCAATATAGCAATTACAGATGAAAGAGCAACCAGTGGTAAAAAATTTGGTGCATCTTCTAGAGGAGGAAATGGCTTAGTGAGGGATATGATATAATGTGCTCTCTTGACCCTTGCAAAGTCTATTCTGAATCAGAAAGAAGTCTGTTCCTGATGTTTATGTCCGAAAACCAGAAAATGTTTGGTCTTCTGTGTTGCGATAATTTTAAAAACCTAGATTCAGTTGTTATCCTGGAAAGTGGCTGTTGTACTGTCCTAACCTTTAAATGCTCCAGAAAACACAAAATATTCCAACATTGAATTAGAAAAGTTCACCACACCATGTTCTGCTTTTATGATTGCCTTTATTTTTTTTCTATTGCAATTCATTTAGATTTTACTTCCTTTCAAGTCAGTGTGTAATCATTATCATCGTCTTCTGCAGTAGACACATATCTGTTTCTGTGTTACCTAAAACATACACTTCTCTTTTAACCCTCCCATCTTTATTTAAGCAGTCATATCTCAGAAGTGCCAGTATAAATCCACAGTACAATATCTGTTTTAGCTATAAGAAAATACTATGTATAGTATATTATATACTATAATACACAACCTTTTACTAATTCTTTTTTGTAAACGAGTGTTGTATATACTCTTCACATTCCTGTGTTCCCTTGCAGATGGAAAACAGGGACAATAACATACAGAGGGTTCAGAGGCAACATACAGAGATGGGGAGAGTGCTCTAAAAGTGAGGAGAGTCAGAATCACAAACTCTGTCTCGCTCTCTTTCTTTCAAAAAACAGTGGAGCCAATGGATGGGAACAGTTGGCATCAATCAATCTATACATATATTTTCATTTCAGAACAAAAGCTATGAAGATATATGCTGGAGAGAGAGAATTTTCCAAGTTTATTTTGATATGTGATAGGCAAGAGGGACAAAAGGCCTTTCTAGAGATTTTTCTATTGATATGAAGGTATTATGAACTGTTGTATTCTTGAAATCAGATGAGAATAACTGTCATATGTAAATAGTGAAAGGAGCCTCATCCTCTTGGTAAAATCATAAGTAGTTTGCTTTGGTTTATGCTAGACCTGGTGGATAAGTAATGGGTATAAAGAAACAGTCCTGATATTTTTCTATCAGCACACAAGGATGAAGGCTGAAGCGAAGGACTAACACCTGATACCACAAGGACTCATGTGACTTCTGACACTCTTGGAAACTGGTCTTACATTTAGCCCATTGATGAGGTTATGTGTATTTTTGCAGTGTGTATATCCTGAAGTAAATGATGCCATGCAGTGTGAAAGCTGCTCACTTGGTGTTTCTGGCAGTATCAAAGAGAAGAAGGCTGCAGATGCTTAAAGAGTCATCACATCTGCAAGATATACCTTGGCTGAGTCACAAACAACCCTCTGTTTGATGGGCTTGAGCTTTCAGCAAGCCTGGGTTAGGGGAATCCAATTAATGAATTCTTTAATCTTCACTGTGCACAGTTTAACAAAGGTGTTGATAAGAAAGCCTCTCCTAATATAAGATGTGAGAAAATTGCAGTGTTTTACGTCATGACAGTCATTGACTGCTGTTAACAAAAGATCATGACTAGAAAATCAAAATTTCAGTAGTAGATGATGGGCTGGAAAATAAACTTACCAGTAGACAACTAGCATGTGATGGTGTTTTTTCAGAGTGCATGATTGTCAGACTAACCCATTAAGAGATAAGGGAAAAGAGATATTTAAACAGATGAACATTACATTTATGGTATAGAAATGAAGGGTAACAAGCAAAGATATATGTAAAAGCAGCAGTTACCTTTGAAAGCTGACAACATCTGAGTGCTGGTACTTGCAGTTGGCATTGGCACAGCTGAGAGCCTCTGGGTAAGGATAAAGGGACAAACAAATAAAGTGAATATCATTGTGGGAGTCTTCTCTAGGCCACTCAGTTAGGACGATGCTGATGAATTATTCTTAAGGAATTAAGGGATACTGATAACTCATTGATCCTTGCCCTTATGGGGGACTTCAACTTGCCAAATATTAACTGGGATCACCACACAGCTGGCAAAAAAAGATCCAGAGCATTCCTAAAACATATGGATGGCAACTTTATGGTACAGGTCCTAAAGACGCCCTCCTTGATTTGTTGCTTGTTAAGAGGGAGGGTCCTGTGAGTGAAGTGGTAATTGGTGGCTGCCTTGGCACTCAAGTTTAAAATCTCTGGTGACAGGAAAACTGCCAGCAAAGCTTCAACACGGGATATGAGGAGAGCAGAGTGCAGGCTGTTCAGGAAACTAATGAGTAAGGTTCCCTGGGAAAGCGCTTTTGAAGGTACTGGGATCCATCAGTGCTGGTTGCTTTTCAGGCACCACCTCCTGAGGGCACAGGAGCAAGCAATTTCAAAATGTCAGAGGTCCAGCAGGCAAAGCAGAAGGCCAGCTTGGCTGAGCAGGGATCTTGTTCTGAAGCTAAGGCCAAAAAAGCCAGTGGAAGAAACGTCAAGTGACATGGGACAACTACAGAGATGGTACTCACTATTGTAGAAAGAAAATTTGTGCAGCCAAAGCTCTATTAGAGTTGAAGCTGGCCAGAAATGTGGGGGGCAATAACAAGTGTTTTTTAAAATATTTTATTAGCAAAAGGCAATCCAGAAATAACATTGACCTGTTACCTGATGAGGATCATCACTACACAAACAGGGACATAGAAAAAGCAGAGATATTTAATGCTTTCTTTGCTTCAACACTGGCTATGGGGGTTCCAGAGCCCTGAGGTGCAGGACCATGACTGTGAGAATGATGAACTCTGCCAACCCAAAAATTGTGTGGGATTTGCTGCTTATGGGGCTTGATGAGAGTCATCCAGAAGACCTGGCTCGTGTCATTGAGAGACCTCTCTCAGTGATGGCCTTGGTAATCTGGAGAGATCCCACTTGACTGGAAGCTGGCAAATGTCTCAGTTTTCAAGAATGGTAAGAGGGATGACCCTGGAAACTACAGATCTGTCAGTCTCACTTCAGTGACTGGTAAAAATGGTGGTGGTGAAGATTGTTCTGGGAGTTACTGCAAAACACCTCAAAGATAATACAGTCATCAGTCACAGTCAGCACATCTTCATGAGAGGAAAGTCCTGCCTGATGAACCTTATCTCCTTTTATAAAAAGGCAACTCACCTAGTTGGTCAAGGGAAATCAGTTCATGTAATCTTTTTGGATGTCAGTAAAGCTTTTGATACTGTCTCTTATAGGATCCTTCTGGACAAAATACCCAGCACACAGCTGGATAAACACATCTTGCAATAGGTGAGCAACTGGCTCATGGATTGGGCACAAAGAGTCATAGTAAATGAGGTTACATCAGTCTGGCGACCTGTCACTAGTGGGGTTCTGGGGTTCTACAGGGCTTAGTCTTAGGACCAGTTCTCTTCAACGTCTTTGTAAATGACTTGGACTGAGGACACAAAGGTATGCCAATGACACTAAATTGGGATGAGCTGTTGACTCCCTTGAAGGCAGAAACATGCTGCAGAGACCTCAGCAAATTAGAGGACTGAGCAATCACCAACTGTATCAAGTTTAACAAGGGAAACTGCCAGATTCTGCACCTGGGATGGGGCAATCCTGGATATATATACAGACTGGGGAACAAGATGATGGAGAGTAGCACCAGGGAAAGGGACCTGGGAGTCCTGGTTGATGGCAAGTTGAATATGAGTCAGCAGTGCTCTGGCAGCCAGGAGAGCCAACCATGTCTGGGGGGGCACCAGGCAAAGCATCGCCAGCTGGGTGAGGGAGGGGATTGTCCTGCCCTGCTCTCCACTGGTGCGGCCTCACCTTGAATATTGTGTGCAGTTTTGGACACCACAATATAAGAAAGATATAAAGCTGTTAGAGTGTCCAAAGGAGGGCAACAAAGATGCTGAGGGGCCTTAAGGGGAAGCCGTGTGAGGAGTGGCTGAGGACACTTGGTCTGTTCAGCCTGGAGGAGACTGAGGAGAGACCTCATTGCAGTTACAACATCCGCGTGAGAGGAGTAGGAGGGGCAGGCACTGATCTCTGTGGTGACCAGTGCCTAAAGTTGTGTCAGGAGAGGTTGAGGTTGGATATTAGGAAAAGGTTCTTCGCCCAGAGAGTGGCTGGGTGCTGGAACAGGCTCTGCAGAGGACTGAGCACAGCACAAAGCCTGCCAGAGTTCAAGAAGCTTTGGAAAATGTGGAAAATGCTCTCAGGCACATGGTGTGATTCTTGGGGTGGTCCTCTGCAGGGTCAGGAATTGGACTCAATGATCCTTTTGGGTCCCTTCCAACCCAGGATATTTTATGATTCTGTGAAATAGTAAAATAAGGAAAACTTCGTTGTATATGCTTAACATCAACATTTTTACCAAGGTAAAAATCAAACAAGCAAGCCAGCACCCAAACCTTCCCTTTGTAATCTGGACTAGATTAAAAATTTGACATTTAAAAACCAGGTAGAGATTGCATGTACTGAGATAATGTGATAAAATTCAAAGAAAATATTTTTTTCCCTTCAGAATTCTCCATTGCTAACATAATTTCATGTTGAATTTTCAAGGAAGCTATTTTTAAGTATGCAGAAAATCTTAATGACTTGAACCGAAATCCCAGATAAAAATATACTGACGATCTGGAACACAGAATCTAAATTGGCACTTTTAACTGAGCTGAGACAAATTAAGATGATGGTTGCCATGCTTTCCTGCAAAGTTGTTCTTTTTCTAGTTGTCTTTCTGTTTCGTTGTTGACATCCCAGATGTGGTTTCCATTTTTCCTCATTTTAACTGTTCGCTTTTAATTTTGTGGCTGAGCCAATCTTTGTCTTTCTCTTTGTGCTCTTGTATCAACACATAGCATTACAATTCTAAATTCTTTTTTTCTGAGTTGTCTTTCTGCAAATAAAATCCTTCCTTTGTGATATTTAGTGCTTATTAATTAATACACTCAAAAATTACATTTTCATTTTTCCTGAAAGCCTTTAATTTTTAACCCCCTGCTGCCCCAGTAAACAGCACCACAGGTCAGCTTATTGTTACTAATATGCCTTTACCTTTTGACTGGTTTACCTTTACCTAACGACTTAAACATATAATCAAGTTAGCAGAGCTTTCAAAAGTTAGCGTGAGTCAACCAAATAGTGTTAATATCCATGTGTGTGCTGACAGTCTGAGAGAAGAGTGAGATGATTCAGGTTCATGTTGCTTGCAATCATTTCCTTGGTGAATTTTTCTTCCTTTGACACCTGTCTCTTAGTTGTTCCACTGAAAACATCTTAGCTCTGTCATTGCTCTGTCTTGCTTTTATAGCTGAAAATAGTTTAATGCCATTAAACAATTTAATAATTAAACTAATTAATAGTTTAATGCCATCCTCTAGATCCAATTAATTGTCTCAAAACATCAAGTCCCTTTTTCTTTTTGCTTTAGTTTTGGGGACTTTTTTGTTTTGTTTTTAAAGTTCTTCTCAATGATGTGATTATATTGTTGATAAACCATTTTACAAACTTGGAGTCCTCCTTCTATTCCTGTCATTGGCCTTTTCCTCAAAACCACTTTCTCTTATTTCATAAATGTGAGAATCTCTCTGTCAGAATATACAGAGGTACCAGATTATCCTCCTTCAGAGGCTTTTACAGAACTAATCTCTGCCATAATACATATAGGAAACTTACTTCAAGAACAACCCACTATGGTTATGCAAGGGATGAGTCATAATGCTGGTATCAAATATTTAAAAGTGATTTATTTTCTATTGCATTTCTACCTTGATCCCTTTCTTACTCTTTTTTTTTTTTTGCTCATATTTTCTCAGCCTTTAGATTGCAGGCTCGTTTAAGCAGGGTTTGTCATTCATTTTGAGACTGCACAGTGCATAGTCATTAGGAGTCCAGGAGGTCTTACAAACCAACCAATGACAAGAAAGGGTTAACAACCAACAAGGAGACTTTCAGGTATCTCTCAGGACATTCCAAAGGCAGAGATAAGACTGAGACTCCTGGGAAGAAGAAGGTGAGTTTAGCAAGAGAGTTACAAAAGCCATTTTGGAACCATGTTCACTTAACATTAAAAACCTCTGTCTTTTCTCATACACTGAGAGCCTACTGCAACAATAGTACAATAGGGATTCAAGGAGTTTTTCATCTTAAATTTTTGTTTTTAAAAAAAAAACTAACCAGAGCATCTCACAGATCTGGGGAAAGTTTAGCTCTTAGTATGAGGGCTTTCTCTGCTTTTTTGTTAACTAAGCTGAGCTCTGCAGCTGCCTTTTTTGCATATTGCCCAAGTTTTTCTGAAGAAGAAAAACTTCTTCAGAAAATGGCCATGAAAAGACCATCAGTCCTCTAAAAAAACCTACTCATGCTACTTTTCCATAGTGAAACAACAGAAGAGCAAACATTTAGGCCAATATAATGAAATATGAATGCAAATATGTGGGTTTGCTTGGTGGGGGGAGGGGGTGTATTTGGGTTTTTGTTGTTTAGTTTGTTCCTGATAAAGTAACTGGTACAACTGTTTACCTGGTCCATGAATGCCAAAATCTAGTCTTCTGCAAACCTAAGGGTTATTTAAAAAAACCTGTGCTGTCAGTTGGATCAGCACCTTGGAGCCCTGTTACTGTCAACTGGGTGCTGCGATCAAGCTTGACAAAGTCATGTTAAGGGTAAAGAGAAGACTGGTTGCCTATATAATCTCCTTTTTTTTAAATCACACTGCCACCCTAAAGCTCCCAGCTGTTCTAAAATTTCAGACCTGCTATTTGAACATCCCCCATGGCTGTAGATGCCACAGCAGTGCCCCATTAACTCTAAACAACAACAACAAAAAATTCTAATTAACATTGGGTTTATTTTTTAAATGCAAAATTAGCAGAATATTTCAATGCCTACTGTAGGAGCTGGTAGCCCTCCTTGCATAGTAATTGTTTATTTACATGTAAATGTGTGTGGGCAAATGCCCAAGCACTGCAGGCCCATGCCAAGGAGCGAAGGGGGTGGGAGTGGGGACCAGACATCAGGTGTAGACTTGGTAGTTGCCAGGTTTTGAAGTGTCTATGGCCCTTACACAAGGAGTTAATAATTCCTGCTTGATATCCCCTAAATGAAAACATGTTGTCTTTCCTTTTTTCCTTTGCTAAATGGTATTTCTTCAGTTTGTCATACACTTCAAATATACATTGCAAACAATTAATTGGATTAAATTTGGTATTTCTATAAAAATTCTACCCTCAAATAATTAACTTCTACCCTTAAATAACTAATAATTAACTATATTTAAATAATATAGCATTGCACAGCATTCTTGGAACAGCGTTTTGTGTTTTTTTCAATATAATTAAAAATTATGACATTGTTTAGGCATCTGAAGAAAACTTCATAGACGAGAAATTTTCATATTCACCACCTGTGCCACTCTGCCAAACTGAGGTCCTTAGTCATGGTGCACTTGTGGGAGTGCTTCTGACATCTAACTGTGTGGCTCACATTTTTCAGGTTGATGAGTTCATGATGAAACAGGACAATCTTTATTCCCTGTTGGAATTTTACAATTTGCCAGTGTCAGCAGTTTCACTTCATGCTAAACTGTGACATTTCACATTTTGCCTTTGTTCTGAATCAATTTTAAAAGATTTTAAGTGAAGTAAACATTTTATGGAAATATTTTTTTTACCATAGTTCGAAGCACTCCAGAAGTAGTTGCATATCACAAGGACATAATATACCATCTCAAATCATGTCCTAGCAGGACATGGGATGTCATTCTTACTACTGCAACAGGATAAGAAGATAAGCAGTTGACAATATCTCTGTATGTATTCTGAATATTGAAATGAATTGTTCCTCTTATTGGCACAGTGAGGCCTGAGCTTTCCATATTCAAAATATAAATCAAATTAAGACATAAATATATTTCTCCGTTTGGATTTAAAATTCTCATCAGCATTAAATGAAAGAAAAGATGACAAATATATCTTGGAGAAGACCCCAGTATTATAAATGAAGGGTTTTATATATATGTGCAGTCGTATGTATTTCTTTATTCCCAGTAAAATCTTACTGCATGTTTGTTTACTGCTTCATGCCGTCATTTAATAAATAATAATGTAAAAAGTCTTAACTTGAAGGAACTTGTTTGGTCTTTCTAAAAAAAAAATTATTTGAGAATTTTCAGTAATTTGGAAAATTATCTGTTCTAATGATATCTAATTGATAAGTGGATTAGTCTGTTAAAGACTCATGGTACTCAGAGGATTGCTTTTATTTTTTATAAGAAAGACACAATATAAAGGCTGTGACTGAATTGGCAAGAGTAATGGTAGCTTTATTAACCCCATGAGAATTTATTACTGTACCAGAACAAACACATCAGCAGATTTTACGCTACTAATGTAACACTACAGTCAAAATCTGTACTTAAGCTCCAACTGTACTGATGAAAATTAAGCATGGGTACAGAAAACTAACAAGAAAATGAAAAGATCTAGAGGCATCACCTAATTTACCTAAAGAGTTTCTACCTGCAAGTAAAAAGAAATGATAAAAAAAACCCTCTTACTTGAAGAATCCCGTCTTTTGAAGATGATGTATTTCTACAGTACCAAAAACATAAGACATTTATGGTCTTGAAGGAAAAAGAGGATTAAATATGATCCCAAATGACCACTAGCAATGGGAAAAACATGGGTTCACGTTATGAGAATAGCTCATAGAAACTACTCTGATATAATAAGTAGTAAGATAGTTGGTAAATATTTGTCAAGCACGTTATTAAAACAGGAAATTATTTTTTCAACAAAATGGGTTTGTAAAACTGCCAAGTAAGGAAGAAAAGAAGTAGAAGGATAAATAAATGGAGTAACTATTAACATGACTTATCTCACTTATTACAAGTTTGCCATTAAAGATGATGAACTGGGGGCTACAGTGGAATATATTGCATACATATTACTGCAGCTCTTCCATATTGCGGAAGAAGAAGATGGAGACCTGCAGAATTTCACAAAGGCTGAATTTCTGAAGCTCTTGGGAAAAGATTCATACTGTTCTCCAGAGCAACCCCAAAAACCTGAGTAACCCAGGGAGGAAATGTAGTTTCCTTGGCTGTCATGAATAGACAATGGACATCCAATTGTCATTATTTTTCTTAAATAGTCGTGTATTTCTATTACAGTTTCATCATAGTTTTTATCTCAGTTTGAAATTTTTTTTAACTTAAAGTGATTGAATGCATTCTTAGCTTAAATAAAAATACTCAGAAGTTTATACAGTGAATTAAATGTAATAGTATGCTACCCATTTCCCTGGATCACTCTGCTGTAAGACTTTGATTTTTTTCCATATTTGAGAAGCAAAGAAGTTTCCAACTTCTCCTTTCCACAGAAAATTTGCATGACCATGTCCATCCCACTGGGAAAATAAATGTAATGTTGAGTTTGATTCATGTGATTTGTCAATATAATTAAAATAAATTGAGTCATTACAATTTTTTGGATGTGTGTTGGGACTGCGGCCAACACAAGACATGACCAGCACTGTAAATGATCTCTGTGGCCTGGAAGCTGAAATTCCAATTTTAGTGATTTTGGCCTGACCCAAAAGGCATTTTGCCCCCTTAGGGGAGATAAGAATTATGTTACTGTGCTTCATGAATTTTTTATAGGGTGAGAACCATTAGGCAGCATCCCTTGTGGACATCAGTAAAACTGATGCTATGCCACTTGGTCAGTCTCAAATATGATGTGCTCACCATGGAAGTGCCGTAGAAAGGTAAAACCCACTCTGGCCATCAGGTGATTGCCATGTCAGGCTTAATGGCTGCTTTGTTTTCCCCTCACATGAAGGTAGTGCTGCTTCAGGGTTGGTTTATGACACCTAATATGCCTAATGCCTCAGGCATTAAAGTGGCACCAAGGAACTGCAGCGCTGGTGGGGAAGGGCTTGGATGTGCCCTTTCCAAAGAGGGAGTGCTGAGGGACAGCAGAGTGTCCTGAGGGGTGGGACTCTATGAGGGAGCTCATTACAGTCTCAGCTTTCATTAGTGCTGTGATAACATTAATGGTTTTGTCCACAGGCAAATGTTGTGTCAACCATAATAGGATTTAAACTCTACACTAAACTTCTGCTGCTGCTCCACTATTTCCTTCAGCAGGTCAGCAGTGTCAGAAGTTGTGGCAAAGGGAAAGCCATTTTATTTTTTGCTATTTTAAAGAATAGCAAAATTTGACAGGATTTGGGGATGTTACAGGGATGTTACAGGGCCTCTGCATTTTCTTAACGGACAAGATACTTTTAAAAAAAGAAAGTTTGAGTGTATTTTCTTTCATGTTCTGCTCCTTTTGCTTTAGCTCAGGAGGCATTTTAGTTTTGAATAGTCACTGTAACGTAGCAGATGTATCTGAACTCCTGAAAAGCAAAACAGGTTTGTTGTTTTTTTTATGTCAGTTTAAAGACAGCTTATTAAACTCTATGTTGTAACAATTACAGAGTTCAGGAAAGAAGAAAAAAAACCCCAACATTTGGAAAGTTAAAAATTAACTTTATTATAAACCACAGGTTTAGTGACAACTGTTGTTTGCTTTAATAATGGTGAAATATAGGCTGCTGCATAATTTCTGATGAGCAATTTCATTGTTATACAGACACAAACCATGACAGGATTCAATCCTTCCTGAGACGTGCTATGATATATGTATGACCACTGTTCTCAGCTCTAGTCTCTATTTGCTATTTATCGTGAGAGTGTGGATTTATACTGAAGGCAGGCACTGCAGTCAGCTATAGCGATCCTTTTCTACTAGAATGTGTCATGTCCATCAGTACACCCCAAAACCTTACCATGTTACTCCCATGTCAGTTTATTGAACGGTAGAAGGTAACTCTGAAAAGCAAAATAAGGAAATTTAATGTTTTCTTTGGCTTTTGCCACATTAAGATCTAATATTTATGTGTTGTGTGTTGCAGTTATTCTTTGCCTGTTTCCTCTGCTAATGTCAGAAAAAATATAAGCAGTACCCAGGGGATTAAATTCCCACTCAACAGGCATAATTTTGGCTTCTGTGAGGGAGCTGTGAGTGGAGCTCAGCGCTCTGCTCAGCGGAGGGCAGCGTTGCGTGACAGAACCGAGCGGCCGAGGGAAACGTGGCTGGCAGCAGACATACATGACGGGAACGAGACGCTGTACCAGCTCTTCCAGTTTCACAGGGACCTCGCGTTTTCCAGCTGTTTACCCTTGAGATGTAAAACGGCAATTTGGCATAGGCTAGCAGCCCGGTGTGATGTGAGCATCTGCGTAAAAGGCTGCACATATGGAGCATGCCCAGTGGAATGAACAGCCTGTTACCCCACCCCCAGCCAATCTAGGAAGAGATGAAATGAACTTTGCACTTGCAAATGTCACTGAATACATTTTGCACAGGATTTTAAAAGGTTCTCTTACAAGCACTATTTTTAACAGCCAAATCCGCCCCCCAAAACAGAAAGGAAAAAGCCCTAGGTATTTTTCTGTCATCGATCTCAGTTTCTGATCAGCTGAAGCATCTCTCACAACATTTACCTGAAGCCGGTTTTATTTTATGTTTTTAACGTTCAAGTTGAGATTTTTGGAGGTGGTGTGGATTTTTTGGGAATGAATTTTTATTTTTTTTTTATCCTGGCATGAAAAAATTTGAGAATTTAATTGCAGTAGAATACTTGGAAACAGTGAGGCTGGAAGCTTGAAAGGCAGAGGGAAGAGAAAGAAGGCTCTCACAGCAGAGCATGGATAGGAAAGGAGCTGTGATTCTGCAGTGCTCAGTGTGCACATGTTTTATGAGATCAGTGCCGGGCGCTGCAGCTGCGGACAGTAACTGAGCTGTCTGGCTAATGAAGGCCACCTGGATCAGGCTTCTGAAAAGAGCCAAAGGAGGACGTCTGAAGAATTCTGATATCTGTGTAAGCCCTGCATTTTCCTTATCAGCTTGTACTGTATGTATTGCAGAGACAGAGAGAAAAAAGGCGGTGAGGAGAGGACAGTTGTTTTCATTCTGATTGAATTAGCAGAACTCTATTTTGCATGCAGGGAGATGCAGAGGGAAAGCAGAACTGTCATTATTTATAGGGCTGTTCTGGCATTGTGGCTGCTTCCATTGTGGCGATATGGGGACATGTGTTGAGTCCAGACGGATTTTATTAGTTGGAAGTTGATTTGTGGTCATTTGCATGTTTTGCTGAGGGGCAGAGATGGATATGAGCCATTTGCAGTTCCGATGGGGAAAGTGTGTCAGGTAAAGAGGCTGCCCTAAAATAAAAATGCATAGCAAAGGTTAAATCTCTTAGCAGTGATATTGTGTAATGGTAATTATTGATACTGAATTTGCATTTTTGATTATAAAAAAATCTGTTAGCTTGCCATTTCTCTGTTTAGAGTTTTCATTTTTATGGAGCCATCCTTGAAGCTGCTGTGTGTCCTTCAGCCCTGCACTGCACCAGTGCTGTAACTCCACAGAGCAACGAGCTCTGCTTGCTGAAAAGCACACAAATAAGAGTGCAAGGATAGTGCAGGAAACAAAACACTGGGGAAGACACCTGCACTTTTGAAAAGTTTCCAGAAGAAAATATGAACCTAGGCAAAATTTCTTCTAAGTGATTTTACCTTTGAACAGTTACTCTGTTTTCAGGGATACATAAGTGCGAAAAAAGGTGAAGGGTATAGCCACTTCTACTTTGTTGTTGTTGTTGTTGTTTTTTAAACATCAAAGGAACTTGTGACATTTTTTTTTCTCTTTCTTTTGCAGGGTTCGGCGGACTCCTACACCAGCCGTCCATCTGATTCAGATGTATCTCTGGAAGAAGATAGGGAAGCAGTACGGAGAGAGGCAGAGCGACAGGCCCAGGCACAGCTTGAAAAAGCAAAGGTAAAATGTTACTTCCAGTCACAAACTCATAAAATGCTCGGCTTTAGAGTGGGGGTTGAAATTAGAGGATCTTTAAGGTCCCTTCCAACTCAGACCATGCTATGATTCTTTAACTGTCATCTCATCCATTACTGATAAAAGGTTTCTAATATGTTAACATATAGATTAGACCTCTTATAAGCATACTCCACCCAGCAGGTGAAAATACATGTTCCATGAAAAATCACTTAAAATCAGTTTTCCATAATAGGCTTTTGATTGATTTGTGTATTTCAGAACGTTCTTATTTAAATTTTTGCATTTATTCTTTTAATAAATATATGCATTTATTGCAGTGTATAGGGTCAAAGCTATGAGGTTTCACTGAAGATGTTTGTGAAAGTTTGCCTGTGGGTTGCTATGGTACTCAAAGCTTGCAGTTTCAAAAATCAGCCCTCAAACATTATATTCATCTCCCTTCAGTGAAGGATCAGTCCCTACAAATCATATGTAAATTGGGAGAATCTATTACAAGGGTGTTTTTTTCCTGAAGACTTCATTGACTTTCTTTACACTTTATGTGTTAAATGACCCCATGAGTAATATACTGTAGGTCTTAATTTCTCCTACTTCCATGCTCCAGGCAAATAGTGACAATTCAGTAAGAAAACACTAAATAAGCTTTAGGTTTTTGATGTGTGTTTATGTATTTTCCATGTGATGCATTTAGGACTGTGAAGGTTTTAGCAGTGGAAGTGAACAGGCTTTTTTTTTCTGTCATCTATGCTGTATCTTTAAATACTACTGCACCTGTGAAAATTGTACTCATCTTAATTGTTATCATTCATCACTTCATTCCAGCTTTAGTTTTTTTGTAAGCTATCCACCAGATTTCAGTGTATTACTGTTTTCCAAAATCTGTTTTTCTTTCTAATATCTTACATTTAAATACACTGTTGAGATCCCTCCTCAAATCTACCTGATCTGCATTCTCAGATTTTGCCGTGTTTTTTATTTGTCTATCTCCATTCCATCTCCCATTCCATTTAATTTTCCACTGTCAGCTTTCCCTCTGCCCATTTAGACCACCTGTTTTACAAGGGTTCTTCAGAAATCCGTGAGTCCAGGTCGCTGAGCTATGCAGCTGATTGTATGGCAAGGACCAGCTCCGTAAATAATTCAGGACTATAACGTACAAGCAGACATCTTCATTGGGCAAGAAAACCGGAATAGGGAAGCCAAAAATGTGGTTTTTTTTAGAAAATGTAGTTGTTAACTGATATTTATTACGAGCTCCTGAAGCAGCTTTTTAATGAGCTGCTGGAATGTGCCAACTGTAAGAGGTGCTGAACATCTCTTTGAAGTTGGATCTTGCTGTCCTGGGATCAGTATAGCAGAAACTCAGCAGTAGCAGTCTGCTTTTTCCCTTCAGCCCTTTATCTCAGAAATGTTGCTGATTGTATCAGGAGTTTCAGTTTTATCAGGGCTGATTTTTGCTGGTTTGAGATTTCTTTGCTCCGAGAAAGGTGATAAAAGCTGCCCTGAAATTCAGGTGAAGTTTAGAATTTTATCAGTAAATGCACAATCTTTAAAAGAAGAGTTGAAATAATAGTGTCTTGCGGATTAATCGGGGTAGCAGTGCAGCGCTTACTGCTGAACTGATGCATCTCTTAGTGATGAGTAAATCTATGTGAGTGTTGCTATGGGAATTTGGCTTACTGATGCTGGCTTGAATGCATGGACAGCCCTTATGTAATATTCATGACCTCTAGCACAGCTGCCATTGTAGTTTGTAGAGAAACTGCTAACAGAACCTGACTTTTAAAAACTGTATTTCTATACATCAAACCAATGTTCCCACTCCAGCTGGCATAAGATGTAGTCTCTAGGTCTGACACCGTCTGAAACTGTAAGACAACTTGTGAATAGTCAAAGTAGTAAAAGCACTGCCAAAATCAACGTGCTATAACAATGGGTTATTCCAGTCACAGAAAACACAAAATTAGTTGTTTAAATCATTTGTGCTTTAAAATGGAATAAGGTTGTAATTACATTAGCATTTTTGTTTCTCTAGTCAAATGTTGAAAGCCGTTCGAGGTTGTAGTGTATGGAAATCATGTTATAATAGAGGCTATAACAGTGTAATATTTAGTCTAGCATAATATTTAAATTAGTACTATTGAATAAAAAAATTGTGTACAATTGGTGCTTATGTTTGAAATAAATGTTTAAAAAAATGTTTAAATTAAACCTAGCGCTATAGATCTAAAATATGACAGGGTGTGTTTTTCTGCCTGTCTTGATGTTTCAGTCCTTCATCTCCCTGAAACACAGTAAAATTAATGAAGCAGTAGCTGCTGGTGGTGCTGCCTGGCTCCTGTCAGTCCCCAGACCTGTTTCCTCCAGGCAGCAAGTTTTGCTGCCTGTTCCCCATAGCTGCCTTGCCTTTGCCCTGACCGACTTCCAGGCAGAGCCAAGTGACACAGCTGCTTTAACTTTTTGCTTTTTCACATTGTGAGTGGAAGTGTTGTTCCTAAATAAAATCATTACAATTATATTTGTCACAGGAATTAGAAGAGGATGATACACATGAATAATGCAGTGGTGGAGGAAAGATGGTGGTGAATTAAGGGGGGAGAAGAAAAAACTACTGAACTCTGTCATGCACTTATTGAAAACAGTTTAATGACATCCATTTTCCATCCTTACAGCTAAGGGAAAACACCTTAAACTGAAGAGAAAAATATAGTGATAAAGCACACAGTGGCAAACTGTTAGGATGATTTTAAGATTTTTAGATTTGGATTTTTATAGAGTCTAAGTGTCTTTGTGCCATGAAGCCAGAATGTAATATGCATCTCTGCATTTTCCCAAACAGGGAGAATAAAAACAAAAAAAGCTTGTAAGGAAATACACATTCTGGCCACTTTTATTCATTTATGTAATACAAGCATTGATTTTCTGGAATACAGTTAAGCATATTTTGCTGACTCACTTTGGCATGTGACTTACTGTAAGGAAGGTGGGGCCACGGGCGAATATTCAGAGTCGTCCAGGGACATAAAATTAAGAGGCAACTGATGAGGGTACCTGCAGGCCAATATTTACTCCTGAGGGAAACAGATCTTCAAATGAAGCTGCAAAGCCCAAACTGAGATGAAATGTTCTTTATTAAAACAGTTTAGGAATAAAAATATGGAAAGGTTGGTTTTTGGTTTGTTTGGTTTTTTTTTTTGTTTGGTTAGTTGCGGTTTTTTGCTGTTGTTTGCTTGTTTGCTTTATATTAAAAAAACAAAAACATTTTAAGGCATCCAGTATTTCCTCGGTAACCTCCTCATAGACCATAGGATGTGGCTGCATCTGGGATAAGGAGACAGGACCTGTGTTGTCTGAATAGGGCATGATAACATTACCCAAATCTGAAGGCTTGTACTGATATTCTACTGAATTTCCTATTTCCACAAAAACATGAATCTTAAGCATTCACAAGCCAGAAAATAATGATATTGTATTTAGTGTTAATAGGTTAAAAAAATTTGTCATTTCTACAGACAAATAGATTTTTAGTTTTGAAGGATGAAGATTCAAGATAAATTATAGTAAGTAGAGGGGATTTTTTTGTCCATTCCTTGCAAGTATTCAATTAATTATCTCTTAAAATATTGCACCAAGTGAGAGGGATGAGATCAAAGGGGAACTGAAGTACAAGTTTTAATGAGACCTTTAAATTCAGTACTAATTGAGTTAAAGTTTGTGCATAAGAAAGGGGACTTCAGGAATGATTTTTGGTCCCCTGCAATGCTGGTAAAATCAATTCAAATATGCCATTGATTTCTTTTGCCTCAAGCACTTCATATGTTGTGAACCTAGTTTTTGCCTGAAATACAATTAATCAGGTCTGTAAGCCTTTTTTCTCTTCTGAAAAAAAGTAGCTTCTTTCTTCCCTTCAGTCTCTTCAGATTTTTAAATAATGCCTCTTTTTTCTTTCCATGGCATTAGAGCTCCTTATTCAGAGACAGTTTTCAGCTGAGATCTATAGAATACTTTCACCATTTTAGAAAATTATTTTTTTTTCAGTTATTTCTGGTACATTGGTTACTGAAAGTGCCAGTTAATAATCCAGGTTCTGTTTCTCTGGGACTAAGGGACAGCTTTTTGTTCTCTGTTACAGATTGTTCTCAATGTCCTTTGCTCCTGAAACTTCTTAAATGACTGTCAAAATCAGATTGTGGCCTTTCAGAAGTCAGTAATTGTGTTCATAATAGGAAATCTCAGTTCCTCTCAGCTCTTCTTTGTTTGTGCTCCACCTAATGCTCCTCTACCAAGCATCCTTTTAAGAGGTTGTAAAAATTTGAAATGTCTGTAGCCGTAGCTTAAAATACCATTTAAATACTTTTTATGTTAACATGGTGAACCACTGAACTTTTGATACCAGACATCCCTTTGCTGCCTCTTAGGCAATAATATAAGCTGTGGTGTTTTGCTTTTTTGGTGTGTGCTATAGTAGTGGTGATGGCTTGTGACTGTGAGTAATAATGCAGTGTCCAAAGTGTCCCCATGCATAGGTTGGCGACCACAGCTTGAAAGCTGTAGCAGGATAAAGGCATGAAAAAAAGATTGTGAGATGTAATTATCCAGTACAGTGTGCCAAGACTAGTTATTTGAGTATTTATTCGCTCTCAGGCAGGTTTCACAGCCTCAGAATGTGACCCCATGCTGTTACCAGGCAGCTGCAAAGCTAGTTGAGGTATGTCTGCGAAGCTGCAGTAGCATTTTTGACAGGCCAGAACTGCCCATCGCCTTGATGTGTGTCCTTATATTATGTCAGCTTGTTTCATCACGGAGCCTCTTTCTATTTCCTCTCAATTATGAGAACATCATGGTGCTGAACAGCAACCAAAGCTATAACAAAATAGGATAGTACTTTGTGGGAGCTGTTGTGTATGGTAATATTTTTTTCATTCATTTCTTCTCATTTGCCCTTTTGTTTTAGAATACTTGCATTGCATGTTATCATTTAGGTCACTAATGTTGCGTGTCAGAGTTGCTGAGATTACATGGGAGCTGGTAAAGTGGTGTAGCTAGAAAAAACCTAGTTGTTGATCCCAAAGTATAGTTGCAAATCTGGTTGTTGCTTAGCTGCAGGCGAGTTCTGCTTTGCTGGATCTGCTCGAATCAGGTTACAGATACTCTTTTTCTTCATTTTCTTCATTAATTGATGCTGCTTTTTCTTAGGACTGCAGCATTGGAATGTAAAGCAACTTTCTTTATACTGTCTGTGACCTATATTTTTTCTTGTTTTTATTCATGATCTATTTTGTCTTCAATTCAAGTGTATACACCTATTTCACATTAGTGCCTGTCTTTATATTGGTTATTTCCCCGAACAGTTTATCCGTTCTCACCATTGGGCTGCACAGTTTGGGGGCTGGAATTCTTTCTTCCAGTGGGGTCTCATGTAACCTGTAACCAAATGCCCCAGAGACAGTACTGTCTCTAATTAAAAACCATCTGTCATCTCCCATTCATTCTGTGATTACACAGTGATCAGATCTATTTACTAAGTATCATAATATTTCCACTTCTGCTTCTTGGGTGTGAGTAGAAAGATGGAGTGGAGCGATATTAACACAGCCTACATTTAGATACCTAACTGTGGATAGATACTTTAGTATCCTGACATTCTTCAAATAATAGCTAAAAGGCATAAGTTGTTTCCAAGGAGCAGAGGCTATACTGAGAAGGAGTTCTGAGGACAAGCACAGCTCTTCTGTCTGCTCTCCCCTACTGCTTTCACATGAGCCTGCTTGCTCCCTTGATGAGATGTCTGCTCTGACTTGTTCTGTATGGTTAAATTACCATATAAAGGACAAAAATACCAGTGGTACTTTGTGTAAAACTAAATAACTTCTTTATTAAAAGAATTCTCAAAGAAATATTTTAACCAGAGTAGGTGTTGTAAGGCAGGTGCAAACATCTGTACGTCTCAAATCCCCACCTGTACGTTTTTGTGCTCCTCCTCCTGCAGTTCTCTGGCAGATCCAGCCAGGTAGCTGTGACCCTCTGCTGCAGGCTGGCACTGCACAGGTTACAGCAGAGGCTCTCAAGCCCTGATGTGCCTGCATCCCACCTGTGTCTGCTGAGCCAAGCTGCAGATGAAGTGTGCTCAGGCCAGCCCTCCCTGTGGCACAGTGGTGGTGACCGATGGATCTGGGTGTCGGGCCAGATGCTGATGTGGGGGTCAGCAGAAGCTGCTGAGGGTCATGGGAATCATACTAGAGCATGAGAAGTGGCCTTGAGGGTGTTCTTTGTGACTGGTGGGGAGTGGGTGTGGCATGGGAAAGGAGGAATTACGATATGCCTTTGCAGCTGCTCAGGCTGGCACAAAGGCGAGCACTTTCACTGATGTAGATAGAGATAGATGCTGCTGGTTGCTTTAAGCAAAGTAATTTCCATTTAAGACACATATGACCCGGTTCATTAACTTTCCTGAGGTTTATGGGGTCTGATTTACAGTGTCTGAGACAGTACACTGTAATCCAGAGCTTTGCTTTTATCACCAGCTGTTCTAGCTACCTGGATACCGTGGTTTTTTTAGTGGTTAACATATGTCTTTTTACTTAAAAGAGAATACTGAGTCAAATATAGAGGGGAAAATAGGATTTCAGGGCACAGGCCATTGTTGAAAGTATCTATAATGATTGTAATGTTTGATTTTAAATGTCTGTGGTTCTGCACCTGTGTGTGCTTATATATACATGTACATATTACATATATCCATATGCACATCCCTGTGCACAAATGGATATACATTTGTATATATTTTTGCATGCATTAGATAACTATCGCTGGTAACTTGAACTGGCCACTAATATTCTACAGCTGGCTGTAAAACAGTTGTTTTGTACACAGGGAGAACGGTTGTACCAAACTATTAACTCGTGAGAAAATATAAAGGTTCTGTCAGAGAATAAAGTTATCCTGTGATCAGAGCTGGTAGTGGACTGTCATGGGCTTTTTGAAAGCAAGAATGAGTCAGAGTAAGGACTTCAGTGCAGGCAACAAGTGGTCTGCCTTGCAGAGGTGCCCCAGCTAACACTGACCCACATGAAGTGGTGCAGTGCCTTGGAGAAAGACTGGTTTGGACAGCAAAACATTGTGCTTTCTGCATGTTATGCTTAAGGAACTAACCTGATTTCGGTTCAAGCAGACACCCAGCTGATGTGTGTTATTATGCAAAGAAGTACTTCATCTGCGATGAAAGCAAACCTCCAGTCACAGTTCTTGAGTCCTTGGCAAAGATCTGAATCCCTTCCCTTTTCACTAACCCACCCTCCCAAGAGAACAGGAAGGAAGAAAAAAAAAAGAAAAAAACCACCAGGTATCTGTAGTTTTGGCTTTATATGTAATCAGGGGAAAAATTGAAAGAAGCTTCAAAAATAATCTCTTTTTTCCTTCATAATGGCAACTTTTTTTGCAACATTACATGCAAGACGCCAATGAGTTCTAACTATAGGTATCATTAGAGTGCTTTGGTACAAAATTAGACTGACATTAGATGCCAGTTGAAAAGCATTTCCTTTGGAAAATTTAATATTAGTTACATAAACTAGTCACAGATTGTATAAAACTTAAGAAAAATCAGTAGGAGCCCACAGTAATCCTGTGATACCTGGAAGGAAGATACTGTGCGTTCCCAGGGTAGGAACATTTTAAGTGCAAAACTCATTTTGAATGATGAAGAGTGTCTTGATTCTGCATAATTCATAGTATAAGAGAAATTAATTAAAAATGAAGATTCAAAGAGGTGACATGGATGCTTTTCTGATTGTGTTCTGGGTATTTTCTGGATGTGTTCCTGCCATCTTTTGCTCTATATTCTGTCTAAAGCCAGTGCAAATCCTAGAGCAAAAAAACATAGCATGAACTTACCCTAACATTGACCTGTGGAACCTACAGAAAACTCTGAACACTTTCTCTGTACATTAACCTCCAATTCTGCATCAGCATTTTCCTTCAGCATTTCTTAGCCATCTGGGTTGTATTCCCAAATGAGACATGATAAACCCTCTATTTTATACTTTAAAATAATCAATCCTGAGGTAAAATGTATATACTGAGATACATTTTATGCTGCCACAAAGCATCAAACAGACATTTATCCTTTGTGAAACTATGGATAACCATTTACTCTTCTCCTTTAGTTTTTGTGATGTAAGTGTTGCCAATGGGCTTTAGTCCTACATCTTTTACAACTACCTAGTATTATTTTTACTTACTTGATTGAACAAATTCAGTTCTAATAACAAGTAAGCAAGCAATCAAATATTTTTATTGAATCTGACATGAATTCTTAACATGTATGTTTCAGATGGTATTCACTAGCTTTAGATGAGATAATAGCCACTGAGATATTACTTCTTGGAGTTATTTTTCTTAAAACCCCTTCACCTCTTTACTAAATAGCTAAAGAGGGTTGTATTTAAATCCAGTTTTATTGTTTGCAAGACATAAAAATGGTACCTGTTTAAAAAGTGATTCGGTGTCAAGCAATACAACTGTGCAGAAAATTCAGATTAATATTATTGCAGAGAATTCAAAGATTTCTCCCATTTTATTTTTCTTTGCTATCTTCAGCTTTAATTTACTTAGTATTCTCCTTACCCATATTTGGGTGATTTTAGCATACTGTAATTGTTATATTACTTTTTTGTTTATTCTTTTGGTTGCTTCCCATAACTGACATTAAAATACAAACTTCTCATTTGATTATTCTTAGAAGCGAGTCTGTTTTGCTTCTTGGAATGTAAATACATGACTTAAATACATGTCAGTGAGGCTGTCATTTAGTCTCTTTTTGGGAATCTTACCAGATAAGATACATATTTTCAAGGTGATTTGTTGTTTATTACATCTAGAATCCAAAATCCCGTTTGAAAACTGATGCCTTATTTTCAGTATTTTGAACAAATCTGCATTTGACAGGTATGAACAGCAAGGATGCACCCCATGGTTTGAATTTTGTTGTGCAAATATACTTGTGTTATTGATCTGCAAGTCATCATTTTTCAGTGACTGGAGGAAAAGAAAGGGAAAAAACATCTTGAAAGGGGAGATGAAGGATCAACTTGCAGCTGCTTTGATTGTTTTGACTGGAGATGTCAGGTTGTTGAAATCAGAGAAGAGGTGTGCCTGCTGCTTTTTGGCTCCATCCGTTCTGCCAATTATTTGAAAATTGAGTTTTAAAAATTGTTGGATTCTAATATTTCACTTGGGGTAAGAGAGATGAACACAAAGCACCTGGAGTTACTCCGTCTCACCATCACCTCTGTCTGTCATAAGAGAAACACTCACTGAAGTGAAAATGAGAAGCAGCCGTGGGTATCTGCCATCTTGCAAATCAGCTGTGCACATTTCTTTTAATAATCAGCAGTAATAAATGGCAGGAATTGGAAAGGCAAATCTATTTCTGACTTTCAGTAGCAGTCAAATTACAGCTGAAAGTATCCTTCCCAGAGGAGCTGTAAAGGAATGCACTGCGCTTATCCCAGCACTCTCATTACTTTGACCCTTTATTCCCTTTTTGTAGTGAGACACGTGACTCACCCACAAAATACACATTTCCTTGCCTTCTGCCCTGGTGTTTCCTGGTTGTTTAATCCAGTTGAAATGTAACACAGACCCACTATGGAAGTGCTCAATTGTGCTGCCTTCAAAGTAGCCCTGTTGCGTTCACTGGACCTGGTCTGCTTGGGGCTGAGCGTGGGCCTGCCTTCTCCGGCTGTCTTCCAGCACTCAAGCTGCCTTCTGTGGGCACAGGGATGTGATGTTTCCTGGCAGGAAGATGGGGAAGAGGAGTGTTTGCAGTTTCTGTCGCTGTTCAGCTGGCAGTGACCTGGAGACCCCCATAACTCCAGCAGCTTCTGGCAAAGGAGACGGGTGCTTCCATTTTGTGAGGTAAACATGCAGGGCTGTGCTGGTGTATGTGCCTATATACGTGTGAACTCTAATGCAGTTGAAACAGTTGTTCCTCAGAAAGGAAAAGATTCCTTACTCCTAATTTGAACTCTACTCAGCATAACATCACCAGATTAAATCACCCATCTTAATCCGCATCCTTGCTGTTTGCCTTCCAGAGCAAGAGCTTGTTTTGGCATTAGGCTTGGTGCTGGGTAAAATCTCCAGTGGAAGCTCTCAAACCAGGAGCTTCTTGGAAGCCTTTGATTACAGCACAGACCTGAGGATGAGGGAAAGTTAGGGGACAGAAGAGTTTTGGAACTTGATTGACACAGCTTTGTTCTGTGATTCAGCCTGCAGAAAATCCAGTGGGAAGGAGAAATGGGGAGCTGAATATCGGCATTCTTGAGTGGGTTTGAAAGACTCAACTTTTACCTTGTGTTTCTCACCCTTGACAGTGTCTCTATTGCACCTTTTGACTGCTGTGTCTCTTTGGCAGTGCAGTTTCATGGCAGTGGCTATTAATGGCTCCAGAGCATTAGTTTGAGAAGTTTCCGTCCCCCACTGCTCAGTTGTTTGGTTTTGGGAAGGTTAATCAAAGCCCAGGTTAGTTGGGCACAGTGCGTGTGGTGCAACCTCACAGACAGTGGTGTGCTGAGCATGGGGACAGGGGTGCAGTCAGTGCTCCAAGCCACAAGGCTAGAAAAGTGAGTGTACGTTTTCATCTGAGAAGTCCATCTTCTCCTTTGTGGCGTGGGATCTTGCACTTAACCTGCCTCTAATCCTGGTTTCTGATACAGCAGCACATGCACGAGCTGTTGGGTGTTCACCAGTTGCCAATTCATTTGAGTGCTCTTCAGGACTTTCAGGAGCTGTCTGATGTGAACAGGGGCACGGCTACACACTTGTTACTTAATTCCAGGAATATGAGCAAGACATAAAAAAGGCATGTATCTGCTTCACTCCGTCATGAATGGAGAAAATCTTACTTTGGTCTCAAAAATAACATGTTTCAATGTTTCTTCCTGGATGGCCCTTGCACATTCAGTCTAGAAATTTTGCCTGATGCAATCTGGTTGATAGTTGTGTTCTAACAGTCAGAAGTAGAGTGTTTTCTTCTTCAGCTTCTGTGTGTGCTGCAGCAATTTCCCTGTATTCATGAGCTATAGGCTGTCTGCCATTATGCAGCACTGTTGCACACTCAGAGAGGAATGAAGACAAGCCTAATTTGACAGCTGGAACATAAAATATAGATACCATCCTGTGTGCATCTTTCATGTCATCTCAAAGACAGTTTTTGATACCTTTTTCTGAATTTTTTTGCACCACTGGGTTCTTGAAGCTATGATCATTAATTCTAGACACCGTGAAGGTCTGTTCTTGTACATGACTTCCCACAGAGCCTCCCTGTGTGTTTTAATCCTGATTTGAAGTTCTCACCATAGTGATCTTTTGACAGGAAAAAAACCCACAGTACCTGTAACAAACCATGCCCACTAAAGGAAACTCCTTTATGAGAGCCTGGAACTTCAGAGAAGAAAGGCCACTAAATACACTATAACTTGTATCTTGTTCTCAAATGTTTGTACAAAACTAAAACTCATTGTATGTGCATCAGTAGTGTAAATTTTACTAGTTGTCAAAACATTTTTCTTTTTGAAAAACTGTAGAAAAACTGATGTCTTACTGATACTGTCAAGTTTTTTATGGATCTATAAAAAATAAAATAACTTCAAGTCCTAAATTAATTTATTTGAAATGAGGCATAAAGCATATGTTTTTTTTTGTCAGATAGTTAATTTGGGTGGTCATATAGAGTATTCAGTGTCAGTATTGCTATTATACTGTCTGGTTAGATTCTGTTTATCCGTATAATCATAGGATCAAGCTCTAGACATTATAAAAGAATACTATGCTGGTTCTTTTTAAAAGATTTGAAAAAGAAGTGTTGATTGTTGTCAATAAATTCATTTCTTTTCAGAAATTTCTATAAACCACACCTAACTGAGGAACCTCCATGTCAAAACCCACAAACAATTTTCTTCCCTGTTAAAATTATTTGGTTTGTTTTGAATATTTTAAGTAGAAGTAAAAGATGTCAAGTGACAAAGTGCACATGAGGATTTATGTGGTGTTAATGCATCTGGAGAAAAGTTCATGTCCTGATCCCTCCTCCAATGCAGGACTAAAAAATATCTAAGCATTTTGGAGAAATACGGGAGACCTTAGTTGGTTGCCATTTTTCTTGATTTATTTCAGGGAGTTAAGTTAGTTTCTTTTGCTCCAGGTCTTTTTCCGTCTTCTTATGGAGCATTCCGAAAGTTCAGGTGGAAATAAAAGTGGAAGGAGGTCCTATTAAATCACTGAAATTTGTTGATGCTTTTTTTTCAGTGGGAGAACTTTTAATAGTAATAGAAAGTAATGTCTTATAATATTTTGGGGCAGTTCATAAAATACTGTTTGAATTTACGTTGTAAATTAAGCAGCTAATCAAGGTCTAAGAATGCAAATTTATCTTGTTCAAAGAATAAAAATTTAATTGGTCAGTCTGTTCACACAGATTCATTTCCAGGGAGTCAAAATATGTGTTTTTGTAGAGTTCTGTCAATTTTTTCCAGAATTCTAAACCTTAAAAACATACTTTTTACTTGTCACTATTGTAGTAGATTTTTGCTCAAATGAAAAGGCCTTATTTTCTAGTAGCTTTTTCAGTACACTCAGTATTTCTTGTGACTCTGATTCTTCACATTTTATATAAAGTTTGAGATCTTTAGTGAAGTATGAGGTCTTTAGTACAGTAAGAGGAAGATAAATTGTTGAAGACTCAGCAAATTAAGTATATGATTCCTTCTAGCAATGGTTGAACAACTGCTATGTGTTGCTTTAACTACTGAGGACAAAAACAGCTTTAGCAAATGCTGGACCGTGTGTGAAATCAGTATCGAGTGTGCATAGGAGAGAAACCTTTTGCAGAGGTGGGGGACGCACATGTTCTTGCATAACACTGTCAAATTTAGCAGTGAGTTGAATAACACCCAAAGAAATTTTATGCGTGGAGAGTAAGGCTTCTCTAATTAGTTGTAAGAGGCCAAATGATAGGTACTAAACACTGTATTATAGCAGTAAGCATCTCATTCGTCACTCTATCATATGTAAGAGTGCTGAGTATGGTGGTTTTTCAGAAAACAGTTAATAATGATAAACCCCTGTTTGGGGTTCACTGCGCAGTATCTGGGGCACTCTTTGCGCAAAGTTGTTTCATTTTGAAAGGGGACAGAGGGGATAAAATCTCTCAAATCTTCTTTGAACATTCTGCAGATGTTTCTGATCTTTTCCTCATATTTTGTTCACTTCTGAGTCCCAATACACACTTCCTCAGTGTCTCCCACCCTGGGGATGGCCAAGAGAAGCTTTAATACCAGATTCTTCTCCAGTTGGCTTTTAAATTGCTTCTACTGCCTAACCAGTAGCTCAAAGATTTAACATCCTTGCTAAAAGGCAGCTCAGATTGGCATGTTTAAAGCCATCCATGGCCAGTGGATGATACTGAAACCCATATTGACACTGTCTTGCTCCCAGTATCTGCTTTAATACCTGGTTTCAACCCCATTAAAAGGTGAATTTCTTGGATCAGCTTAATTACAAAACAAATCTGATAGATCTATTTAGTAACATATATACCATATTTAAACCATTAGTCTCAGAGTCAAATTCAGAGGAATAGGGGAAGTATATTTTAATGTCATTCTAGAACTTAGAAGAAAAAAACCCTGTTATATATTAAATGGACCCTACATCACTTAAGCTGAGAGGAGGTAGGCTGCATGTGCAGAAAGCCAGTTTTGAGTAACATATTTTGTTTACTGTAGAATGTTTAAATCACTAAATGAATTTTGTATTCAAGCCTTGGCTTAGTCATTATATTTAGTCTAGTTAAAGTAGAAGTTAGCAGGTAGGCTTTTGCAATTTTTTTAAAATTACTGTGATCAGTTTAGAATGTCTATCAAGGCAGGCACTTATTACATGTATAATGCATATATGCAAATAGTAGATACAGGTAAAGAAATGAGCCTACACTGACTGTGAAAGAAGTCTGTGTGTTTGTTAGTGGGCTGCAGGAAATTTCTGCACATTAAATAGTGAAAGAAATTCTTTCAACTTTAAGTCAAAATGTAGTCCATGAAGCCAAGTGCTTTTATCCCGCAGTTACTTAAAGACATGAAGTCATCAGCCAAATGAGGTTTACATTTGAAAAAGGAACATATTCCAAATATACTGTATTTAAACACATTCCTAATCAGAATTCATTTGCAGTTATTTTTGTTTTCTATTAGACTACACTAATCAGTTAATGCTGTAAAAATTAACACAGTATTTTCTACAGATGAATGCTGTGATCCAGCTCTCGTGCTGAAACAGCTTTTATGTGACTGCATGGTGAAATAAAACTGAGAAGTATTTGAGTTAAATGTAACCTAATGAGTAAAAATAGCTATGAACAGGATCAGTTTTGTGATCCTGTTCACCCCATTGCCATCCAAATTGTGGTTTGGGATAAGAAGAGAGGCTGCACAGCAGTAGGAGAACATAAGTTGGGGGTCATAGAAAGATAGCATTTAATTATGGTGAGAATGTTGGCTGAAAGGAATTGAAAATATGCATAAAGACATACCTGAAGGTCGTTCTGAATTAAAGTTCAATTTTATTATTAAAATACCCTTGAAAATACATTTTAAAACAGTTCTACTTCACTTCGTAGAAATGAGTACGTGACATCTGATCCAGGGCCATTCATCCCACCTTTGTGTTTCTCAAAGAGATACTTTATAGAGTGTATAGCTACTTTATATTTAGAAATAAATTGACTAGTCCAAATTTTCTGAAGTGCAAGTTTTCTATATTTCATTAGAACAGAGAATTGTGTCCAGATCAACATCTTGTAGGACAACTACAACAGCTCTGTTTGGTGGTGGTTTTATCCTAGTTTTCTCCATCTCTCTGTGTAGTTTACCTGACCTGTTACTCTCATCAGATTTCTAATTCTTTCCTTTCCCCTCTTGCTCAGTTTGTCCTTGTTAATCATGGTGATGAGGTCAAGTCCCAGGCAGCCTGCTCCCTTCCTCCCTGCCTGGCTGGAGCATCTCTGCGAGCAGGTGGTGATGCAGGGGGTGAGGAGGGGCTGGGAGTTGCTGTCATCTGGAAGAGGAACCAGTCACAGTAAGGAAATGCCATTTTTGCAAATCTTGAAAATTTACTCTTGTTTAAAGAGGAGAGAGGAAATTATGAGGGGAAGGCTACGACCTCCTTTGCAGAATTCCTTCATCTCCAGTAGTTGGCTCCTGAGCTGTGGAAATAAACCCAACTGTGTAGACAGCACACATCATCTATCCTTCAATGTCTAGTCTAGTTTCCAGGGTCTTTCTCAAGTGCCTTTATTCATCAATTAGTAAGATGGGTAAAATTCACAACACACGAATTAAGCTGCCTTGAGACAGAACAGGAACTTTCTTATTTTTAGCAGCAGTGACAAAAGGGATCATTGCATGTGTGAATTCCCTCCAAATGCACACTTTTATGATTTCCTTACAGTTCTTAGGTGTTCCTTTTTATATAATTTTATCATTAATAGAACATTAATCCATTCCATTTGCTTTTCTGTAACGGTAGTCCACATTTTCTCTAAATTCAGAAAGTCTTTTTTTCCAAAGGCTATTTTTAACCTGTGAAAAGTAGTTGTGCTTAATATAAGGCTTATATTTCAAAAAGGTGGAAACATATCTCCAGAGTTAAAATTGTGTGTATATACAGAAACTTATATTATTTTCAAGTCTTAAACCTTTTAGAAGTGGCCACTCATATTTCAAATAACAGATTGTCAGATCATACCTATGTGGTGTCCAGTGTGAAAAAACAGCTGAATTCATGTGAAATAAATGACCAGTTCCATTTTAAAATGTAAAAGAGACTGTAAATGCAGTCACTAAATATCTCAGATATAACACAAGTTTTTTCACTTGTCTGGATTC